>CM044015.1:15386261-16128152 GCA_024085815.1 Flaveria linearis | reverse complement strand
TAATATAATTTTTTTAAAATTTTTGTTATTAATATTGTTATTAATAGTATGCAAAGAAAGTGAAATACATTATATATAAAACATATTACGAAAGTGAAATATATAATAACATACAAAACAATTTAAACAACATAGAAGTTTTAAAAACTAAACATTTAGCCTAGTCGACTAGTCGTTCTCCGTTCGTCGTTGATTGCATACTTGTACGTTTATTCTTCGCCACCAGAACTGGAGCTGTTACGAAGATACTCATCATATGACGCTTCATCATCGGTCGTGCCGGGGTCAATCCGCTCTCTACCTCGTCCTGGTATAATTCTGCTTCGTATTCCAATTCTCCTTCAAGGAACATTTGTCTTGTACTCTTTCTGCAGCATCCAAATAATCTTTCAAGTAAATGACATTTCAACCGCTTGGGTAGTGAGTCTAGTTCATCTTATCGATATAACCTTGCCACTAATAGAAAAAACAGATTTTGAAGCTACTGTGGAAGCTTGGACGGTTAGTAAATCTTGGGCTATGGTGAATAGGATGGGAACTTGATCTTCCTTACATTTTCACCTAGCCAATAAGTCAAAATTTTTAAATTCATGTGGACTCATGGTGGATAAAAAGTTTGTTCCACCATACCTCCCGAGTTCACTACTCGGAGTGTTACCACGCTGACGTTTATTACATTCATCCATAAAGTATTATATAAGTCAAACATTGGATCATTTGAATTTAAAAATTTGTTGCATGCCTTAATGACTCATGGATTTATGATGATTCATCATATTAATAAATAAATATTATACATTTTTCCTAATTAATCGTTTAAATTAGCTTTTAAAGTTTTACCATAAAATGGTTATCATCTTCTAAATCCAATTAAAAGTAATTTTATCAAGTGAAGTTTCAACTCCCGATAAGTTTAAACAAGGGTTTAATGCTGCAGCACATGTAATAACCAGAGGCATTTCTTTAAAATACTTTTTAAGTTTTTGTGAAACCTGAAAATTTATTAAGAAAAAAAGAAGAAAAGTAAAGAAAGAAAGGAGAATTTACATAAGTGAGGGACTAAAGTGTAAAAAGGAAAACACTATATTATTAATATGTTTAAGTGGGCATGACTGCTCACTGATCTGTTCCATCAAACTGCTTTCGACATTTTAGAGAGAGAGAGTATATCTTCCATTGGTTTCTAGTGAGAAGAAGAAAAAGAAGTTGTGAAAAGGTAAGTTTTCTTGTATTTTGCAAGGTTTCAACCAGTTTCAGCCTTGTGACCGAGCCTTATATGTTAATGTGTGTTCGGTTATGTGTGTTTTTGACATGTTTAGGTGTTAAACTCTTTGTGCTCGTGAATTTGAAGGACTTGTACTCAGAAGCAGAAAGAGGTGAGTTCTGGACCCTGGTTTTTCTTGTGTTTAAACTTTTGGGCTGAAAATGCATGTTGAAAATGTTTTTTATGGATTATGTATGAACCCGTATGTATTTATGTATGAGAATGCTTGTGTTTAAGGTTGTAAGTTTGTTTGATGCTTATATAACAAGTTTATGTGGAATGTATGTTAAAAAGTGAGTTGGGGCTGAATTTGATTTAGAAATATGTATAACGGTTGGCCATGCGTCCAAACAGGGTCCATGTGCCTAGAAATTTGGCATAGAAAACATAGTGTAGTTCATGCGCCAAATAGTTTTCATGCGCCCAAATAGTTCCCATGCGCCTAAGAATTTTGCTAAAATAACCTAAGTGTTAACCCATGCCCTAAGCAGTACCCCATGCGCCCAACAATTTTGCCCAGACGTCTAAGTGTAGACCATGCGCCTAAATAGTGACCCATGCACCCAGATTGCCCATGCGCCTAAGTGTTGATGCGCCTAAGCAGGGCTCATGCGCCTGCATAGTGGAAATGCGCCTAAGCAGGGCTCATGCACCTGCATAGTGCTAATGCGCGTATAATGTTTTACTTAGAAAATTTTATGGTCGTGCGCCTGAAATGTTCCATATGCCTCCTTTTGGACTTAGGGTTTTCTAAGGGGTTTTAAGAGGTAGATGGGTGAGATAGACTCTGTTATGATATGGTGGTCTAGGTATGCATGATGATGTGATGAAGGTTATGATTTGTATGTGTGTATGATGTGTTATCTTTTAACGGTTTTTCAAAACGTATATATTATGTTATAATATATGTTATGTATTATGTTATGACTTTACGTGGAATGATGTATGTACGAATGAACGTAAAGTATTACGTAATGAAGTGAAAGATAACAAAGATGAAAAGTGGAACGTAATGAACGAATAAGTGGCTTGCAAGAAAATTAAATGGAGGTGCACGACCATGTTGTCGTTAGCTCAACTGTGTGCGGTTTAGTTAACTCGAAGGATGCACACATGGTCAATCATTAAGATTGACGGGACCCTTGTGCATGCCCTAACTGGTCACGCTTCGTGCGCATGTTGGGGTACGCTTCGTCCGTATCATCTTCGTGCACAATGTTCAGGGTATTGCACATTGGTCTGGATGAAAGTGAAAGATACTGAAAGTACGAAATGAACGAATGCGAAGATGATGAATAATAATGAAAGTAGAATAATGATATTGATAGTGATACTATCGGATATGATGTGTGTTCGCATACAAAAGTAATGTATTTTATTCAAAAAAGATATTCCGTATATAAATCATATAAGGCACTATAATACTTTTAAAACTAGAACTCACTCAACAACGCTGACTTTTATGCATTTTCAGTTGGCAGATAATTGTTGCTGAGGGTGGCACGCGGAGGAAGCTACTCGGTAGGGCAAGACTGACATCCATTCATGCTTAATGATATTGTTGTTTTGTAATGCAATTAAAAGATCCTTTTGTAACTTATGAAACAATAATGTATTGCTTAACAACAGTGATTATTAATAAAATGAATGGTTTTTTAACTTAATTCCGCTACAAGTTTTATGAAATATGTATTGTTTATATAATAATGTTGTGAATGTCCAGCTGTGAGGTCTCCGGGAACAGGGCCTTATAATTTTTCTTTCATTGGGGTTACCATATCCGAATAAGGTCTACCCCTAAACGACATCTCATTTAATTTAGAAGTCATTAAATAAATTGGTGAAATACTAACGGACTCGTTGGATAATAAACTCCAGAAAGACAAGTAGTTGCATTTTTTAAAATTGAACCAATTTGCTTATTTCTTCAATATAAACCAACCCTGATGGATGGTAACTATGTACCTTTCCACAACTTACCAAACTATTATGAAAGGATATTAAACTTTCTTTTTATTCAATAGCCTTTTCAAACATGTTACAAGTGGAATTCAATCGTGTTGGTACGTCCTAATTCGGATCTAAACATTTTGAATTTACGTCGTTACAAAACTTGCGATATCTACTATATTTTGGTTATTGCTAAAATATCACGTAACATTCTTTTAAAATTATCTTTCTGCATTTCAATCATTCTTAAACCGTCTTGAACAGCTAAGTTTCTGATGTGCGCAACACACCGACAATGAAAAAACACACCGTCACACATTGTTTATATTTTAATTTTAAACGATCGATAGCAAGCGTGTTAACGCGTTGTCAAAAGATATAGAAAATATTTTGTTTTCTAATTTATACGTTGTAATAACTTTATCATAAGAAAAAATATTTTGGCCGGTGTGAGGATAATCAAACAATTCAAACGCAATCGTACGTTTTATCATTTGTCACGAATCGGGTTCAACCCAATGGGCGGTGACACAAATGTACGAGTCCGGTGAAACGTGGGAAATCGACCAAACATTACTAGTTAAGTTAACAATGGTTTGCAAATTTTCAAAATAAGATATTAATTAATTTTTAGGTTTTTTCCACATTTTTAATAATCTCTTCTAAGAGTAGTACGATTTACATTGATGTAACGTGGTTGGAGAGTTCGTTGAATGAGTCGAGTCAAACATCGTTGTCGAAATGTTTGAATGGCAAGCTTTCTTGAATTACAAAATGCGTCATTTGCTCCCGAACCGCATCAACGTATAAGCCCAAACATTTCCTTCGTTTGTTATCGAAGTTTGACCTTGAGACGGTTCACCCTTCAACGCTTTACAATATTTATTTGAAATGTGATTTTTCAACGTTGTGTTACATCTTTTTGAAAACTATGACAAAACTTGCAACGAGTCTTGTTCGGACCGTTTATCATTTGACATAAATCGTAATTGCATCATATTCTGGGGTTTCTATTCGTTGGAAGGATTTCTACCACCACGAAAGATTGAGCACTTGATGAAGCCATTTGAAATTTGAGTGAGTTTTTGTAAGAGTACGAAAGTATTGAGCGTTTTTGCGATTTTTGAGAGTAGAGAGCGTTTTATGTTGTTGTGATTCAACCAAAACATCCAATACATATATATACTAACCTAATGGGGGTGTAATGGTAAAAAACACAAAAAGGGCTCCAAACGGCTATATAGCCTTATATAATGGCTCTATTTTTAAAACCGGGTTGAAAACCGGTTTAAAACCCGGTTTGGGCTACCGTTTAAGAACCGGTTGGGAGACCGTTTGAAATCCGTTTTAAACCGGACTGGTTTCAAAACTGGTTTGAACAAGGGATACATCGAACCGACTGAGAACTGGCGGTTTGGGCCGGTTTGAAACCGGTTTGGGCCAAACCGGTTCTGGTTTTTTTTATGGTTTTTTTGTTTTCTCTACTGTATAACCTACTTTTCGTTAATGTAGCTTTTGATAGAAGTGGATTGGTCCTTTTCTCTTTCATTTATATTGTCCCTCAAATTATCGAAGGCTTAGTGGTATAGTGTAACCACTAATACCACATGTATGATAAACGGTAACATTAATATTTCATTTAACCATGTGATTTTTTGATATCAGTTTTCCTTTCTTTTTATTTTTTTATTTTGGCTTCATCACATGGTTTCGTCTTTGTGGTGTGATGAAGCATGTTCATATTAAATACCTTTCTTCAGTTTGTTTGTCATATATTCATGCAAAGAAAATAGTATTGGAAAATGAGGGGTTAGTTCTAGAAGCTTTTGATTACCTCGATCTCCCCTACGGTAATGTAGCCTCTGCTAGTTGAATTTGTGCTTGATCTTTTTATAACATTTTAGTGATAATTTTTTCATAACGCCCCTATGCCCTTAAGTTGTTTTCGCGTGTGAGGAAGGACTTTCTTGACTAAAGAAGTGAATGAGCTAGAAAGAAATATCCATTCTAGAACAATCATTTGATCGGTTCTATTCCTTGATTGTCCTGCCCTGTCACACCCTTAATTTCCACAAACGCGGTATTAACATTAGGCGTGTGACATAACCACGATCTCAGATAAGCATCAGTTACACCAAACAACTCGATAGTTATAAAACATATAAGTTAGTTAATAATGGTAAAAACACCAATCATGTTAAGTATTACGGTAGCGAATTTAGAAAAATATTTAAACACTGTAACTACGCAAACCGTGCCCAAACCATTTTAAGTAAAAGTAAATGTCGATAGACCACTAAAACAGTTTAAAAATAAATGATGAAGATATGCAATGAATGCTTTGCTCCTAGACGTGCCATATCCATGGACCTGAGAGAAAACATGCTAAAGTCAGTATAAAGACTGGTAAGTTCATATGTTTATAGAAAACAATAAGTAGTAATGAAATCCAGATAAAATAATTAAAGCATATGTGTAGGTAGCTAATCTACATCCAGTTACTACGTATGTGACCTTCACGATCGAGACCGACAATAGTAAAGACTACCTCAGTTGTGGACATCGGGCCACAACACAGAAGTTAGGCTAATTAATCCCCCGTTTGACCTACAATCAAACTAGTATGACTAGCCCGGGTGTAACACCCGGATATTTTTAATAGACAAAAACGAAAGAAAACAAACAAACAAACAAACAAACCCAGTATATCCCGCTCAAGAGCAGGGTCTGGGAGGGGTAGGGTAGGCAAGTCTTTCCTCTACCCAGATAGGTGGAGAGACCGCTTCCAAAAAGACCCCCGACTCACTATCAAAAGCCATAACGCTAGCGAATCAGTATATAATCAAAGATACGATAAATGATACAGCACACAACATACAACATACAGTAAAATATCACCAAAAGGAAAAAATGAACAAGCATATATCATAGAAGCAGCAAGATTCTCCTAAAAAGGGCAGAAGCGGGCTACATACATAACAGGCCCCGCAACACGCAATCAAAAAGTCCCTTTCTAGAAGCAGAACCCATTAAAAGTCCTTAATTTTAATTCTACGCCTCCACTCACTCCTATCCTCGATCATGTGCTCAGAGAGGTGCAAGTGTACCATATCTCTCCTAATTATCTCTTTCCAAGTCAACCTAGGTCTTCCTCTACACTTCCTACCCTATAGGATGATGTTCTCGACTGCTCTAACCGGTGCAGCCATTGGTCTTCTCTTGACATGCCCAAACCATCTTAATCTTCCCTCTCGTATTTTATCTGCAATAGAAGCCACTTCTAACTTCTGACGAAACATTTCGTTTCTTATCCGATCCATTTTGTGTTTCCACACATCCACCTCAGTGTTCGCATTTCTACAACCTCTATTTGTTTCTAGTGCGATTTCTTTATGGCCCAACAGTCTGTTCCGTATAGCATAGCTGGGCGTACCGCCACTCTGTATAGTTTTCCCTTTAGTTTTGCTGGAAACCTCTTATCACATAGAATTCCTGATATTGCTCTCCACTTGCACCATGTTGCTTGAATGCGGTGCGCTACATCGCTGTGTATCTCTCCGTCCTCCTGCAGGTACGAGCCCAGGTATTTGAACCTAGATGTTCATGGGACCGGCATACCCTGGATACTGACTTGGGTGTCCTCTTCCGCCTCATCACCAAAGTTGCAATGCATGTATTCCATTTTAGAGCGACTTATCATTAATCCTCTGTGCTCTAGTGCTGCTCTCCACTGCTCTAGCTTGTCGTTAAGCATCATTTAGATTCTGATATTAATACAATATCATCCGCAAAAAGCATGCACCACGGGGCTGACTGTTGTATAGATTTGGTCATCTCATCCAACACTACTGTGAAGAGAATGGGCTCAATACAGATCCTTGGTGCAGTCCCACTTCCACTGAGAATGTGTCTGTGTCTCCTACTGGTGCTCGCACACATGTTTTTTGCCCCGTCATACATATCCTTAATTATTTTGATATACCTCTCCGGTACCCTTCTAATTCGTAGACTTTCCCAGATTAGCTGTCGCGGAACACTGTCATATGCCTTTTCTAGGTTGATGAATACATATGGAGGTCCCTTTTCTTTTCTCTATATTTCTCCATTAATCGCCTTACGACGTGTATGGCTTCTGTTGTAGAGCGTCCTGGTATAAATCCAAATTGGTTTATCGCTATCTGAGTTTCCCGTCTAATTCTCGTGTCAATAACTCTTTCCATAATTTCATCGTGTGACTTAATAGCTTATTCCCCTGTAGTTTTCGTAACATTGAACATCTCCTTTTTTTCTTATATACGGGGACTATGACACTGGTTCTCCACTGGTCTGGCATCTTCCCTGTCTTAAAGATAGTGTTGAATAAATCTGTTAACCATTGGAGACCCTCATCACCCAGGCATTTCCACACTTCAATCGGTATGTTGTCTGGCCCTACTGCTTTAGCCTTTCCCATTTTCTTCATAGCTCTTGTAACTTCATCAACTGTGATGCTTGTACAACAGCAGTTGTTTTGTTGCGTTGTTTGTGTTGTTCTATCTATCTCAGTCTGTTGATTTGGGTTCCTTATGTTGAAAAGGTTATCGAAGTAAGTTTTCCATCTCACCTTGATGTCTTTCTCCTTCACCAAAACCTTTCCATCCACACCTTTATGAACTTCACCATTCTCAAGTCTTGTCTTCTACTTTCTCTTGCCTTGGCTATCTTAAACATGTCATGCTCTCCTTCTTTTGTCTCTAATCGTTTATACATCATCTAGTACGCCGTGTTCTTTGCCTCTGACACCGATTTTTTCGCCTGTCGCTCCGCCTCTTTGTATTTTTCTTTTAGCTCTGCACGTTTTTCCTCATTGTTACAGCGTATAAGCTCTCTAAAACTTTGTTGTTTGGTTCTTATCTTTTCTTGTACATTTTCGTTCCACCACCAGGATTCCTTATGACCGACTGTCCTTTTTGTTGTAACTCCAAGCGTTTCTTTAGCTGCTTGGATAAGCCTAGTTGCCATATCCTCCCACTTTTGGTTTGCGTCTTCCTGTGGTCCAGTTTGGTTTAGTGGTATGACCTTATCTCTAAAACTGGTAATCTTTTCGTCTTTGAGCTGGCCCCATCTGATCGTAGGTCTGACTCTCTTGTTCAGTAGGGCAATTTGTCTCTTGAGGCGTATATCCACCACCAACATATGGTGTTGTGTCACAACTGACTCTCCCGGGATTGCTTTACAGTCCTTCCACGAGCTATGATCTTCTCTCCTCGTCAATATATAGTCTTCTGCGTGTGTCTCCCACCGCTGCTAAACGTGATTAGATGCGATTCTCTTTTTTTAAAAATGAATTTATGATGCCTAGGTCATGCGCTACTGCAAAGTCGAGAAGCTCCCTACCGCCGTCATTCCTAAGACCATACCCGTAGCCTCCATGCACCAGTTGGAAATGCTCATTATCCTTACCGATATGTCCATTAAAATCTCTTCCTATGTATATTTTATCTTCTCTCGGTATGTTGCCCATAACATGATCTAAACTCTCCCAGAACTTCTTTCTTTCCATTTCCCCTAGTCCAACATAGGGTGCATACGCGCTAACTAACTACTGCCACTACCTCATCCCCTATTACTATTCTTAACAACACAATTCTATCATCGTATCTTCTCACCTCCACAACATTATCATGAAGTTCCTTAGCAACTAGAAAACCTACACCATATTTTGTTCCATCAGACCCTGAAAACCATAGTTTATAACTATTGCACTCTTTTGCTCTCCCACCCCGCCATCTAGTCTCCTGAAGGCACGCTATCTGGACCCTATGTTTCTTCAGCATATCAATTAACTCGAGTAACTTACTAGTTAGGGTTCCTACATTCCACGATGCCACCCTTAATCTACAAACCTGATTTCCTGTCTTCGCACCTCTCGTCACCGAACATGATCTTGGGGCAGCATAATAGCTCCTGCTATCTATTATACCCGACAGAGTCCACTAAAAGTACCAGAAAAACACGGACAACACAGAAGAAAGAAACGCAGCACAAGTAGAGCACAATAAAAAGGAAACAGTCCCACGAGGTCAACAATACGCTAGGGGCACACAAACAAATCAAGACACAGGAAAATCAAATCACACGATGCTGGTACCCCTAACAAAGACCACAAGAACTTAAACAAAATAGCAACAATGATCACCACTTCACACAGTGACACACTATCCTGAGTATAGATTCAAATAAGCCAATGAAACCTATCTAGAGAACAGATCTAAGAGTGACCAGAAATGAAGACAACAAGCCACAAATGATCAACACACAAACTCAACCAACAATATACAACGTACTCATCAATTAATAGCAAAACACTAACAATTATACAACTAATCAGCAAGTTATAACAACTAATCAATTAGGCACAAACCACAGAACTAAATATATAAGCAAGCAAGCAAGTGAATGCACACAGAACATAAGGAGAACAAGATAACAGACACTTACACAGATGAAGCTACTGAGTACCAACTTTTGCAACACAAAACCAGAATATATGCCTAGATACCAGAATAATCCATAACCGGTACTCCTAACCCGGCCAAAATATGCCTAGAAACGATAATAATCGTGAAATAGAAGTAAAAAGGAACAAAAGTCTTACAGCGGGGGCTTCAATCAAAGTGAGTTTCGGACTATGTAACCTTCACTTAGGGTTACACAGACCGAGAAGAAGAAAACAATGATTACCAGCCGATGCGGACTGTGTAACCTTCACTTAGGGTTACACAAACGCGATGAACTTTCCTCAGATGTCAGATCCGAAAGGGTTCCAGCATGAAACCCGAGCACCACTGATTTTTGACTTCGAACAAAAAGAAGACGCAAGAAGAAGATCAAATTCAAGGTATGTTTTAGGTGACTGGAAGTGTTTTTTACTGAATTTCAGTCTCGGGTTTGTGCTTATACGTGTTTGTATGTTTGGTTGTGTGTTTTTGGTGGGTTTTTAGGTGTTTGAGCTCATAGCAAATGGGTTTGAAGGAAGTTATACCCAAAGTTACATAAGGTGAGTTTCTAGGACCCCCTTTTAACATGTTTTAAACGATTTTGGGGCTGGAAATACATGTAAGGATGTTTTTACAAAAATGGGGTTTTCACCCGTATGTGTATGTATGAATATGTATGTGAGTGGGTGCAAGTTTGGGTTTAAATTTGTAGTTATGTTCATGATATGATGCTTAGAATGTAGTGTTAAGTGTAGATAATGATATATGGTGGATTGGGACTGATTTATGTTGAATAGGAGTAAGTTGGTTGCCCATGCGCCTAAACAGTGGCCCATGCGCCTAAACAGTGGCCCATGCGCCCAAATGTAAATGACTAAGTGTAAGTCCAAATGCCCGCATAGTAGCAAAGCGCCTGAAAAGGGAAGAAACGCCCAAATAGTGCTCATGCGCCTAAAAACTTAGAAATGTTTTTAGAGGTTTTAACAGGGAGTGAGATATTTTTTTAGCAAAACGCCAGCCATGGGTGTTTCCCCTTGCACCCCACTAGGGGCTGCTGCCCCTAGGACCACGCTATCAGGGGCTGCCGCCCCCAACCCCCGCCGTCCCACGGAGGGTCGGTTATGTTCTATGATGACTTGTTAGATATGTGTATGTGTATGGGAATGGATGATGCTTGATGTTTATGATGATGTGTGATGATGTATGATGATGTTATGCTTATGTATGATATGTTTTCTTATGCTCCTATTATGTATTATTCCATGACCTATATATTATGAGTATAAGATGAATGTGAAGTATTATGTAACGTAAAGCGGAAGTTAATGTAATGATATAAGAAGCATAAAGAAAGAATTAATGCATGAATTAATGAACCAACTAAGAAAAGTCTTGCAAGCAATGTATGGAGGTCCACACCCAATGAAGGGTGTTAGCTCAACTGTGTGCGGGTTAGCTACCCCGGAAGGATGCACACTGGGGACTAATCCTTGTGATTGACCATACATATGGGATCTTTGCTGCTTACCCCGGTACTGTGGTCAGGCCACCGGGCACAATGTATGGGAGTCTATTTATAGACTCCGGCCCAATACCCACTTTATGCATGACGGTGGGGTAAAGCACATGACATTGATACAAATGAAATTACCCCGGTACTGTGGTCAGGCCACCAGGCACAATGTATGGTAGTCTAATTACAGACTTCGCCCAGTACCCGCTTTATGCATGACGGTGGGGTATAGCCCGTGGTATTGGCCCGGAATGTGAGGAAGATAAAGGTGAATGTACGTAAAATATGGTAAGGAAGATAACGAATGATAACAATGACGTACGATGATGAATGAACAAAAGTCAATGAAAGATGATGAAGATAATAATAAGATTATCTGTTTGTACGTATGATGTATGAGCCCATATGAAAGTAAAGAACGGTTTTGAATGATAAGTGAAGTATTTTATTTATAAAACTAGAACTCGCTCAGCAATGCTGACTTTTATGTATTTTCTAGTTGACAGGTGATTGTTGCTGGGGACAGCATGGGGCAGCTACTTGGCATTTTTGGGATGGCATCCATTTGTATAACAATGACGTTTTTGTGATGTAATGCAAATCATATTATTTTGTAATAGTTAACTATATTGTATTATTTTGCAAAAGTGTTCATTAATATATGAAATGGTTTAAAGTAATTTCCGTTGCGATGTTTTAATTGAATGTATGTTTATGCGTTTTGTGCAATGATAGTCCAACTGTGAGGTGTCCGGGAACGGGGCCTTACAAGTTGGTATCAGAGCCAAAGTTAAAGTGAAATGTGTAAATATTTTCAAAAGAAACCTAAACTTAAACTGAGAACGGGACAAAGGGAAGGGATGCTAGTCCAAGTAGCTACGTGCCATCAGGTATTTTGTTGAATGTTAACCGGTATTATGTGCGCATGTTATTTGATTTGTTTGCCCTTAGTAGATTTAGATGCTGATGTAGTCAGGATAGGAAATGCTTGGTGTATGAAGAGTAAAGTAAGTGGCTAATCACAACTGGCTACTGTAATTAGGGATTTACTATACTTAATATAAACTGAGCTATTACCTTGAATGATCATGTTACTGTTTGAATCTTATAATGTGTTAGAGGATGGCTGGAGGTAGATCTTCTAAGGCTTCACGAGGCGGAGTACGTGGTGGATGTGGTGTTGGACCACGGGTTATAAGAGGAAGGCCCAGGGTTGAAAAGGTGACCCATGATGAGCCTGAGACCCCTCATCCGGAGGGTGGTGATGAGAGTGCTAATTTGAGAGCCTCGGTGAATGAGGCCGTAGAGGAGGAGGTTCATCATATCATGCAGACGATCTTGCCGTTTGTGGTGACCGAAGTGATTAAAGCTGTTAGAGAAAAAGAGAGGAAGGATAGGAACAGGACCTCGAGAGGGAGAGAACAACCTGGGACCAAGACGGTTATCCCTATTGATGAGGAAGAGGAGGAAGAAGAGTTTGTACCAGAGGCAGCATGAGATTGTAATTATGGAGCATTCCAAAGATGCAAGCCCCTACCTTTGATGGTAATGGCACTGCTGCTGCTGCTCACCGATGGGTGAGGGAGATGGAGGTTGTCCTTAAAATCAGCGAGTGTTGGGAGGACCAGAAGGTGAAGTTTGCCACTCATTCGTTTATGGACTCGGCCCTATGCTGGTGGGACAACATTGTCCAAGCCGAGGGTAATAGGGTGATTGGTAGAATGAGGTGGAGTGAACTGAAGATGTTGGTGATTGAGGAGTTCTGTCCTCATTGGGAGTTGGACAAGGTGGAGAGAGAGTTCCTGCAGCTGGAGGCGGGAACCATGACACATCAAAAGTACACCACCAAGTTTAACAAGATGGCACGGCTAGTGCCAGATCAGGTGACACCCTTGTCACGGAAGATCAAGAGAGACATTCAGGGCTTACCGGCGGACATCCGGTGTAGGGTTGAAGAGGTGTGGAAATGTGGAAAGGAGCATACCGGAGAATGTAGGTGGGGATCGAATGTATGCTTCAAGTGTGGGAGGATGGGACATATAACAAAGGACTGTCATGTGGCTAGATGTTTTAACTATGTTTGAGAGGGTCACATGAGCAGGGAATGAAAGAAGCCAAGGGCTGAGAGTTCCGGGGTAAAGAAGACGACCGGGACGAAGGGCAGAAGGCAAGCGCCAGAGCTTTCACCATGACAAGGGAGGAGGCTAGGATGGACCCAGATGTTGTGTCAGGTACGTTTCTAGTAAACCAAACTCTTGGTTCTGTGTTATTTGATTCTGGTGCTAGTAGGAGTTTTATTTCTGTTGCTTTTTATGCTAATTTGCCTGTCAATAGTAGATGTATTATGAGCCATTTGATGTAGAAACTGCCATAGGTAAGTCTACCAGGATTTCTAAGATGATAGAAGGCTGTGACATAGAATTAGAAGGTCATAAGTTTCCTGTTAGACCATTCATGATGACCTCAAATGGTTTCGATGTAGTCCTAGGAATGGATTGGTTGGCAGACTACGAGGAGAACATCGTGTGTCGCAAGAAGATGATTAGACTAACAACACCTGATGGGAGTTTGGTAACGGTTTATGGGGATCGGGTCACTACGATTCCGAAAGTGATTTCAATGGTGGTGGCGGGAAAGTGCATGAGACGTGGATGTAATGCCTATTTGGCCTACGTGAAAGATGTGGATACATCAACACCACAACTGTCCGATGTGCCGGTTGTGTGTGACTTTTCGGACGTGTTTCCAGAAGATTTACCAGGTATGCCACCGGACCGCGAGATCGAGTTCTAGATTGACTTGATACCCAGTGCCCAACCTGTTACTAAGGCATCGTATCGTCTAGCTCCCTTCGAGATGAAGGAATTGATGGAGCAACTGCAGGAGTTGCTCGACAAGGGGTTCATTAGACCGAGTATCTCTCCTTGGGGTGCTTTGGTCTTGTTCGTGAAACAGAAGGACAGGAGTATGAGGATGTGTATTGACTACCGTGAATTGAACAAGTTGACAGTGAAGAATCGGTATCCATTACCGAGGATTGATGACTTGTTTGATCAGCTCCAAGGTGCCAGTTGGTTCTCGAGGATTGATCTTCGATTTGGTTACCATCAGCTGAAGGTAAAGGAGCAAGATATCTATAAGACAGCTTTTCATACGTGTTATGGACACTACGAGTTTCTCGTTATGTCTTTTGGATTAACTAACGCGCCAGCTGCCTTTATGGACTTGATGAACCGATTGTGTCAGCCGATGTTAGATAAATCAGTGATTATGTTTATTGATGATATCCTGATTTATTCTAGGAGCGAGGAAGAACATGCCGGTCACATACGCGAGGTATTGGAGACACTTAGGAGAGAGAAGTTGTATGCTAAATTTTCTAACTGGGCGTTCTGGTTGCGCGAAGTTCAGTTCTTGGGTCACGTAGTAAATCCCGAGGGGATTATGGTAGACCCGGCAAAGGTGGAGGCGGTGATGCAATGGAAGTCTCCAAAGACGTCATCCGAGATCCGTAGCTTCTTGGGGTGGCGGGATATTATCGAAGATTCATTCAAGACTTCTCCAAGATAGCTTCTCCATTGACTTAGCTGACCCGTAAGGATGTGAAGTTTGTATGGGGTCAAGATCAGAAGAAGGCTTTTGAAGAGTTAAATATGAGGTTAACTCAAGCTCTTGTTTTATCCTTACCCGAAGGAAGCGAGGACTTGGTAGTCTATTTGGATGCTTCTTACTCGGGGTTGGGTTGCGTGTTGATGCAACGAGGGAAGGTTATAGCCTATGCATCCCGACAGTTGAAAGTTCATGAGGTTAATTATCCTACTCATGACTTGGAGCTAGCAGCTGTGGTATTTGCCTTGAAGATTTGGCGGCACTACCTATACGGGACGAAGTGCACCATCTTCACTGACCACAAAATCTTGAAGTACTTCTTCGAGCAGAAAGATTTGAATATAAGGCAGAGGCGATGGTTGGACCTCATAAAGGATTATGATTGTGAGATCCATTACCGTCCGGCAAGGCCAACGTGGTGGCAGATGCCCTTAGCCGAAAGGAGAGACCCGAGCCAATTCGGGTGAAGGCTTATTAGTTAATTATGACTTCCGACGTGATGACGCAGGTCAAGGAGTTACAAGATGAGGCGTTGAAAGAAGATCATCTTAACTCTGAAAGGATGAGAGGCCTAGTTGCAGAGTTGGGTGAAAATACTCTCGGTGTTAAAACCCGATATGGGTGGATGTGGATCCTCGTTACGGGGACTTACGTGGAAAGATCATGGATGAGGCTCATAAGACTCGGTACTCCATTCATCCTGGTGCTACCAAGATGTACTGACAGGATCTCAGCCTCTAGTTTGATCAATTAGGTTGTACTCGCAGCGGATTTAGTACAAGAATTTGAACAAACAAGCAAGAACACAATAGATTTAGCAATAAAAACAGTAAGTTATAGAGAAAGATAGAAGTTCTGCAAAAGAGAATATTTCATTCAATGCATGCTTCGACTGCGGTTGTAATTAGCAGTGCTACAATTAGGTCATCTTCCTTATATAGGAAGAATGACCTCAGCTGATGTCACTTGACAGTGACATCAACCATTATTAACAAACTACTGATAACAAACTAAACTACTAAAGATGTCACAACAGCTGACATCTTCTTACAAAAGCTAAGTGTCAAACTATTACAAGAACTGAAAAGAAACTACTGATAACTACAACGAATGAAGAACAAACTCTTCAGTCGTTTACAAACTACTGAACTACAATGACTGAAGAACAAACTCTTCAGTCGTTTTACAAACTACTGAAATATAAAAAGAAACAACTGAAAAGGAAACCATCACAACAACTGAAGAATACTTCTTCAGCTGTTGTGACAAACTCTGAAGCTTCAGCACTTGGTCTTCAGACTTTAACTTCAGATGATTCATCAGCTGATGACTTCAGTAGTTGTCATCAGCTGATGTCTTCAGTCTTTATCTTCAGTCTTTGTGCATCAGTTGTTGATCTTCAGTACTTCAGTTCTTCAGCTGTTGATCTTCAGTACTTGAGTCTTCAGTACTTGAGACTTCAGTACTTGTGTCTTCAGTACTTGAAGTCTTCAGTACTTGTGTCTTCAGTACTTAAGTCTTCAGCTGTTGTTCTTCAGTTCTTTGATCTTCAGCTGTTGAAGTCTTCAGTCTTTGTCAAACTGCTGATGAAGCTTTCAGCAGTTGTTGTGATGTCTTGTGGGACTTAGAGGTTTTTTTGATCTGGCTCATTAGTTCTTTTGGTCCAACAAACTCCCCCTGAACCAATGCAGCCAAAACCTCTAAGCTATTTATTGGTCCCACTTATTGATGGCAGAATGATTGGTCTTTTTCCTTCTTGATCAGCTTAGAAGATGACCCATGTAAGCACTGGCCTGGGAAGAGGTCTCTGAGATTTGGTTGGCATAGTATGGATGGGAACCCTATCTTGGGGACTGGACACAGGGCTGTTGTCCCATCCATGAGACCTACTTCCCTACTATGAGCCTGTAGGATTCTCTGGTGTAGGCTTCTAAAAACATCACTTGTTCCTCCATGGTAAGTACTTCTGCCTCACCTTCAAAGAATCCTTCAGGTCCATAGAGCTCTGAGATGTATTTGGCCTGTTTACCACTTTTTAGCTCCACAGTTGTTATAGCCCTATAGGCGAATTCATCAGGGTGATTACCCTCTAAGAACAACTGGAGCTCATTTCTCCTAAGATTCTCAAACCTCTTGTAGACTAACCCTTTTTAACCACCCTATTCTCCAACATCTTTTGTGGTGGGAGGTTAGCCTGATAGGTTTTCTTGAAATCTTCTATGATTTCCCAGGGTGATACTACAATGGCCAAAGAGATCACTTCATCTACAATCTTTTTTATTTGGCCATTGTATCTCAGTGGAATATCTTTCTTAATAATCTTGTGAGACACCCTGGGATCAGGCCAAATACTCACTTTGTCCTTTGAAATTGAAATGTATGCCTTAAAGTGAATAATCTCAGAGCTTGTTTCCTCATATTCATTATTGATGAGGAAGCAGCATAGGTTTTATCTACTCTTTTCAACAGCTCCTCATCATGTAGCCTATGCTGCTGTTCTTCTTCAAGTTTAACCTTCACAGCTTCCATCTGTGAGGCGGAGTGATGGGAGTGATGGATAAAGGTTTGGTTTTAGGCAAAGATAGGACTGCAGAGAGAGGCAGCCTATCTTCTTCCTCATCATCCTCTTCTTCTTCTTCTTGTAGCCTCAGCACCCTTCTCTTCTTCTTCAAGGGTGCATCATCGGCAATGGGTTTTGATGGTGAGGGGGTTGGTTTTATGGTTGTGTTTGGGTTTGTGTTGCTGTGGGAGATTGGGCAGGCTGTGCTAGCATTTTGGATATGAGTGAAGGTTTGGTTTGTTTTGCTAGCACAGTCCTGTTCCCAGCACCGGCTTCAGAAAGGGCTTCTATGACCAGTCCCTTAGTGAATTCCCCAGCCGAACAGATCTTGGTGGCTATAGCCAAGATGTTGTCCCTGGTCCAAGACTTAACATCCAGGACTGGTCTCCCTAGGTACTTCGAAATGAACCTTGTCATAGCCTCCAGTCTCTCTCTTTCCTCTTGGCTATAACAGGTCCATCGGTAATCGATCTCTTTCATCTCCAATTTTCTTATCTCCTGATCTAGCATAGCAGTGTCAGTGTCAAAGCCTTGCCTGAACAGCTGACCAATGATGTTGTCCATTGATCGGCTATGTTCAGCATCAGCCTCCTTGACAAGGACAGCTAGATCAGTCTCCCTCTCCTTCTCTCCCTTCTTCTTCTTGTAAGTGACATGAAAGTCTTTTTGACTTTCAGCCACTTTAATCAATTCAGCTCCCTCCTTCTCCATCCCCTTCACCCTCTTAGTCTCCTCAACCAACTCCCTCTCTTTTTCCACCTCTACCTCTACTTCTTTCTCCTTCACTTCCTCCTCCACTCTCTTCCTTTTAGCTTTCACTGATGTCTCCCCCTTTTTGGTTGCATTGGTTGCAAGGGGTTGACTATCAGAAAACTTCTTCAGCACTACTGCTTCCACCAAAGGCTGTATTGTAGAGGGAAGCCTCTCATCCAGGGTTTTATCACAATGTCTGTGATTATGGGTGTGATGAGAGGCAAGGATTGTTGAAAGATAGCAGCTAATTACTCAGGGGGGTTTTGTCCCTGAGAACTAGTGCCAGAAGCAGGGGCAGGTGGCTGAGTTTGTAGGAGTGGCTGTGTGTATATGAGACCTTCAGGTGAAGGTGCCATCTGTGGGTTTATGGTGGCAGATGGACTTGATTCTTGGGAGAATTTGGCAAGTAGCTCTTTGAGTCTACTCACCTCCTCCTCAAGAATGGTGTTTTGAGCAACTACATCAAAGAAGAAGCTCAGGTCATCATCAGTGGTAACTGAATCACCTGACCTCCTAACTGAGTCAGGATGTACATGCGCTGAGTGTGGCTCAGTGTTCGCATGTGCCCCTTGTTCTTGGTTCTGGGGACTTCCAGTCTCCGGATTGGATCCATCATCGGCAGTTGCCTCTGGTGAGGTCTTATAGATGGTACCAGCTTCTTCCTGCTCATGTGTTGATGCAGGGGAAGTGGCAGCCTCACCAGATTGTCTTATCTCCTTGCCAAACTAGGAGATGAGACATTTGATTCTCTGTGTTGTGGGCTCCCATCAACACTTGTATCCACCCTCTCTATGGTTGGAGTTTTCCCAGTTTTGATTGGTTTCTGGGGAGAGGGTGGAGGTTAAGATGGGTCAACACTTCTGCAATTATTAGTGCAGGGCTTTTAGGGGCGGTTGCAGTGGGAGATGGGGTAGAAGCAGTATGCACATGGGGAGAAGTGTGCTTTTAAATGGCAACCTCCTCAATTGAGAAAGATTCCACATGTGTGGCAGCCCCAGAAATGGTTGCATCAGGCTCCTGTAAAGAGGATGCTTGTGCGGTTGTGGTTGGTGGAGTCGTGGTGATTGCTGGGAGAATCTTGCCAGCAATCACTTCCTGCATTTGTTGTGCAGGGGCATCCTCAGGGGACTCATCTCCCTGAGTAGCCTTTTTGGTTTTCTTGGGTTTGGGTTTGGTGGGGACTTTGGACTTTGAGGTGGAGGCTGTGGGTTCCAGCTGCGTGGGTTTTCACAGCTTGGCAGCCTTTTTCAGTGTTTGGTCTGTGTTGTGCCTGGAGTATACCTCAGGCAATACAGCCATGGCAGGGACTCCAGTGCCAACTAGTCCCTCAGCTTGTAGCTGGTTCTCTATCATGGCCATTATGAACCGTGGATATAAAATCCAACGGTTTGCAAAAGGTTTTGCGGCCATGTCCTTGAGTTCTAAGAAAATTATTTCAGAGAAGTTTAGTGGTTGTTTCTCAAGGATAGAGTATAATACCTGCTGCCACCTTGTGGACAATTGATCCCATGATGATGTCTTCGGGGCTAAGCAAACATTTACCATGTGAAAGATAAGTCGTTCGGGATCATGGAAATGTTTCTTCAGCAGGGTAGAGGCTGATAGGTCACCCTGATAGTCATAGTGAGCAAAAGCAAGATCAGTGGTGCCTTTTGGATAGTCGGTGGGGAAGGTGGCATCATCCAATTTTAGGGTTTTTCGGATGATTGCGGGATTGATGACCACCTGTTTGTCGTTGACGAACGACTGGAAAGAGACCTCGGCGTCATTCTCTCCAGTTTGCAGGGAAACGTTCGTCTAGAACTGGGTAAGCGAATCGGCGTAAATGGTAGGATTTAGTAGAAAGGCCGTTCGGTTGGGTGAGTCGACCATAAGATCGATAGCATGATGAAATTTGGTCCAGAAAGACGATTTTGTGAGGTATGCGACGCAGTTGTGTCGTGGCTTCAGTTGCATGGTCGCCATTAATGGTGTATGGGAGGTTTCAGAGTTTTTGAAATTTTAGGTCAAGTGAGAATGAAAAGCTCTGAAGGTTGGGTTGGGTACTTATAGGGTATGGAAACGGCTGAAAGAAAACGACTGAAGGTTTTGGTGTTAGTCATCAGTTGTTGAAACTACTGATGACATGGTTTTAACCTTCAGAGGTTGTAACATCTGAGGACTTGGTGTTAGTCATCAGTAGTTGAAACTACTGAGACCTTGGTTTTGTCCTTCAGATGTTATAAACGACTGAAGACTTGTTGTTAGTCATCAGTAGTTATCAACTACTGAAGACATGGTTTTCATCTTCAGACGTTGTAAACAACTGAAGACTTGGTGTTAGTCATCAGTAGTTGTAAACGACTGACATCAGTAGTTGTAAACTTCTGACATCAGTAGTTGTAAACTACTGAAGACATGGTTTTGGCTTCAGTTGTTGAAACAACTGAGGACTTGGTGTTAGTCATCAGTAGTTGTGAAACTACTGAAGATATGGTTTAGTCCTTCAGTTGTTTGGATATGAAACAGCAGATGTTGGTATCAGCTGAAGAGTAAAGTTACTCATCAGCTGTTGCCGTCAATTCAGTTGTTTCATTCTGACCTCCACATTTACTCATCAGCTCTTTGGCTGACTTTCAGCTGTTTCATTGGCCTTCAGCTCTTGTGAATATTTATTCCTCAGCTCTTGTGATCAGATGTTCATAAGTGCTGATGAAATAAATTATTCTTCAGAGCTTGTGAACAAATTTTGCCTTCAGTACTTATGTGTAATATTGCACATCAGTACTTGTGAACAAAATTTGTTCCTCAGTACTTATTTGTTTGAAAATTAGACATCAGTAGTTATAACCACATCAGTAGTGTAACTACATCAGTTGTTTTCAACAAATAATGTACTTCAGTACTTTAAGCATTTTAGTCTTCAGTAGTTATGAAAATGCTGAAGACTAAATTACTCATCATTACTTATATTTGACCTTTGCATACTAATGCTCATCAGTACTTGTGAACTGAGAGCATCAGTATTAGTCAAATTATTCTAGCTGCAGCATACCAAGCCTTAGTACCAAATTTTGAAATGTGGCAATATCTAAAGGCTTAGTAAATATGTCTGCAAGCTCATCAGCACTAGGCACAAACTTTGGATCAATCAGACCTTTTTCATAGCAATCTCTAATAAAATGATGTCTGATCTCTATATGTTTGGTCCTAGAGTGCTGGACTGGATTTTTAACAATACAAAGAGCTGAAGCACTATCCATTAGTAATGGAGTCTTAGTCTCTATAATGCCATAATCAAAAGTTGGTTCTGAAGCCAGAGTACCTGGGATGTACAACTTGCAGCAGCAATGTACTCAGCTTCAGTAGTGGAAGTAGCAATTGAAGTTTGTTTCTTACTCTGCCAAGAAACTAAACAATTGCCTAGGAATTGGCAACCACCAGAAGTGGATTTTCTGGTGACTTTGCATCCTGCATAGTCACTATCAGAGAAAGCAACTAATTTGCAAGAATGCCCAGTAGAATACCAAAGACCTAGTGATTGGGTACCTTGCAAATATCTAAAGATCCTTTTACTACAATCAAATGGGATTCTTTAGGTGCAGCTTGAAATCTAGCACAGGCACATGTTGCAAACATAATATCTGGTCTAGAAGCTGTAAGGTACATCAAGGACCCAATCATACACCTGTAAAGGGTTTCCTCAACCGCTTTACCTTTCTGATCAACATCCAGTTGTGTGGTGCTGCTCATGGGAGTAGAACAGGGCTTACAGTTTTGTAAATCAAACTTATTCAACAAATCTTTTGTATATTTGGACTGATGAATAAAGATACCATCAGCCCTTTGTTTGATTTGCAAACCCAGAAAGAACTGTAATTCCCCATGGCACTCATTTCAAACTTTTGCTTCATTAACTTAGTGAATTCATCACACAACTATGGATCAGAGGATGCAAAAATTATATCATCAACATAAATTTGAACAAGTAGCTTATGATGTCCCACATTCTTAATAAATAAAGTTTTATCAATGAGCCTCTAGTGAAATTATTCTGTAGAAGAAAATTAGATAATGTCTCATACCAGGCTCTATGAGCTTGTTTCAGCCCATAAAGAGCCTTATCAAACTTATACACCCAATCAGGATGTTTACTGTCCTCAAAACCTGGTGGTTGACACACAAACTTCCTCTTTTATTTTACCATATAAAAATGCACTTTTGACATCCATTTGATAAACTTTAAGACTGTGAAAGGCAGCATAAGCTAAAAAAATCTAATTGCCTCCAGTCTGGCTACAGGGGCAAAGGTTTCATCATAATCGATGCCTTCCTCCTGTGCAAACCCTGAACAACCAGCCTGGCCTTGTTCTTGACAATTTGGCCCTTTTCATTAGTTTTGTTCCTAAACACCCATTTAGTTCCTATTGCACACTTACCTTGGGGTAAAGGAACAAGCTCCCATACTTGCTGTTTTCTGAACTGAAGAAGCTCAAGCTGCATTGCTTCAACCCGTCCATTGTCTCTTAAGGCAACATGATAATTCTTTGGCTCTTGCTGACTGATGAAGAGAGCATAGAAGCAGAAATTGGACAATTGACTTCTGGTTGAAACTCCAGCATTGATATCACCAATGATTTGAGAAGTTGGGTGATTCTTCAGCTCTTGATAGACTATAAGATCAGTGCAAGTGTTTGTAGGACCTTCAGCAGCAATAGATGGTGATGGAGATTCTTGAAACCATGTAGGAGATGGTAGCTCAAATGAAGTAGAGCATGCAGAAATCTCATCAGCATTTGTTGTGGATGGAACTGCTAAGCTACAGGAGCATCAGGTTTAGTTGACTCAGGCAAATGGTCACTAAACCTGAAAAGATGAGTACTGTCTACATCATCATCAGTACCACCAGGTGGAGAACTGTTGACAGGAACACCAGTTGGAGGTTGATAAGGAACATATTGTAGTATGTCCAAATCAAACAACTCCACAGGGTTTTGTGGAATCTTGTCCTTTGGAGATTCATTGAACTTCACGTGCAAAGTCTCTTCAACCATCTTTGTCCTACAGTTGAAAACTCTGTATGCCTTGCAAGTTGATGAATAACCGACAAAATACCCTTCATCCACCTTTGAAGAAAACTTCTGGAGTGGATTACTTGTGTTGAGAATGAAACAAGGACACCCAAATGCTCTAAAGAAGGAAATCAAAGGAGCCAAATGATGGAGTACTTCATAAGGAGTCTTCGTCAACCTCTGATTCACTAATGCTCTATTCTGCACATAGCAAGCTGTGTTGACAGCTTCAGCCCAAAAGGTCAGTGGTAATCCTGAGTCAGCCAGCATTGACCTTGCAGCTTCAATGAGAGTCCTGTTCTTTCTCTCAACCACTCTATTCTGTTCAGGAGTTCTTGGAATACTGAACTGCCTTTTAATTCCCTTTGACAGGTAGAAGTCATCAAGTGTGTGATTTCTAAACTCTGTTCCATTGTCACTCCTCACACACTTGACCTGAAGAGAATACTGCTTTTCCACAAATAACACAAAGTTCATTATAGCCTTGGCAGCTTCATCTTTAGAGTGCAAGAAGAAAGTCCATACAAATCTGGAGTAATCATCCACAATTACCAGACAGTATTTCTTCTTTGCCATACTCATTACTCTGACAGGACCAAAGAGATCCATGTGCAGGAGTTGTAAGCAGGCAGTGGACTTTGGTTCTTCTATTGGAGGAAATGAAACTTTGTGCTGCTTTCCTTTTAAACAAGCAGTGCAGTTGTCTTCACACTTGAACTCCTTCAAAGGCAACCCTCTTACTAATCCATGGTGTATCAGCTGATTCATGTTTTTGAGATTCACATGACCCAGCCTTCTATGCCATAGAGTAGATTCTTGAGAAGAAGCCTTGGAGAATAGGCAAGGATGGCCTTTTAGATAAATTTTCTTTGAAAGGTCTAAGGCATATACTCTTCCTGTCCTGTTGGCCTTCAGTAGAGTATATTCATCCAACACCTTGTCAATCAAACTCAGAACTTTGGATGACAGAATCCGACAGTTCTGGCTTGTGAAAGGGGTAACATGGCCTTTATCACACATTTGACTGACACTCAAAAGATTGTACTTGAGATTCTCCACATGGTTAACATCATCAAACCTTATTTCCCCATTGGAAACAAAGCCTTTGCCGATGATATAACCCTTTGCATCATTGCCAAAGGAAACAAATCCCTTCTTTCCTTGAGAGTAGTCATTAAGAAGTGAGCTGCTTCCTGTCATGTGCATGGATCCTCCACTGTCTACATACCAGATGCTTCTTTAGCATGTTGAAGAACCCTGCAATCAACACAACAAGTAATTTAGTTTTAGAGACCCAAACCTTTTTGGTTTGGGTCTGTTCTCATCAATAAAGGCAACACTAACTGGTTGGTGATGTGTGACAGCCTGAGGTGAAGAAGATGGTGTAGAAGAGGAATCCTTTGGCTTGGATTTCCTTTTCTGTGGTTTCAACACATGAGCATCTAATTGGTTGACTCTTCCCATTAGATGTTGAACCATCATTAAAAGTTGTGTCTGACTTTGTGATAAAGCTTTCAGCTCTTCAGACACATTAGTGCTTGTTAGTGATGGATTCCTGTGTTGCACCATCTTCTTTTGAGCAACCCTTTTTGGATTTCTTTTTGGGCTTAGGGGTTTCAGGTTTTGATGTTGCTAGTACAAACTTGGTCTCAAACTCATTTTTTATTTTATTTATTTGCTCTTTATTTTTCTCCTTTTGTTTGAGTTTGGAACCCCTTTTGTACCAGCAATCATCAGTAAGATGATTGAACAAGCCACATATCTCACATGGCTACTTCTTTATCTTATGTTGATCATCTACTGAAGAAGATGAAACTGCTGAAGACTTGTTCTTCAGCTATTTGCTATCAGTACTTGCAATTTTCTTCCTTGCAGTACCTGCTTTCCTAATATCCTCTTCAGTAGTCTTCAAACCCTTTCTACTTGCAGTTTTCTTCTCTTCAAGACATGCGGTAGTTGGGGTTTGAACTTCAGGTGTTATCACTTGCTCTCCAGTACTTTCAGTACTTCTAGAGACAACAACTGAGTTGATCAACTCTTTGATCATGTGACAGTCAGCATTTGAACCATCAGCGGTTTTAGCTTCAGCTGATTGGTTTTGTGAGGAATGAATGCTGACTTCTACTTCTGATGATGTTGTATCAGATAGTAGGTCACACGGTGAGAAGGATTGATTATTGCTTTCTATATCAGATTCTACTTCTGCTCTTGAAGTAAAATCTGTAGGAGGAGCAGTGTGATTATAACCAATGCCAAACTTCACATTGGAAGCTGATTGCTTACTAAGCAGCATTTCAAAACCCTTGCAGGATTGCACCCATTGATCACACTCTACCTGGGTGGTTGTAAGTGTTTCCTTGAGGTCTCTGTACTTCTCTAGAAGTACCTCTTCCCTAGCCTTATCATCTTTGATTTGACTTTTAAGCTTATAAATCTCATCATTTTTATCTTTAAGCACAGACTCAAATTCAGCTTTTCTTTTAGAAAGGGTTTGCTCTAGCTCAAGTTTTTATCAATTAAAGCTACATTTGCCTCTCTAATAGAAGCAAATGCTGCTATGCATGAATCAGAACAAAGTTTGGCTTTAGCCTCAGAAGATACCTGTGATGAAGCATTGGAGGATGGCCCATCAGCAGACTCTAGGGCCATGAGAGCAAGGTTCCCAAAAGGATGATCACCACCATGTTGACCAGTACCTTGGAATAGTTGTTCTTGACCAGATAAGTCATCTGGTAAACTACTCCAGTCAACAACTCCTGGGTGAAGAAGCTGTGTTGTTGAGGTTGGGGTTGATAACGAGATTGAGAAGATTGAGGCTCAGGGAGGGCATGTGGTTGCTGAGCAGGGGGTGCTTGAACTTGACTTGGCTGAGGCATGTAGTAGCAGGGGTATGGGTATGGCATATGACCCTGAGGCATAAAGTATACAGGTGATGCCTGAGCTGGTGATGGATGGCTAGAACTAGTGGTGTGTTGCCCTTTGCTGTGAGTTATTGCTTGGAAAAGTCACAAAGGGTGCAGAGGTGTTAGATCCAGATGATCTACACTCTCTAGCAAAGTGTCCAAGCCTCTGGCACTTGTGACACCTCAACTTGCTCTTGTCAAAACCAACTTTGGTTTTTCCAGAGAGACCAAGGAATTTCCTCCCAGTTCTCTTGTAGAACTTTTGAGATCTGATATTTATCATAGCCATTTGACTCAAAATATCCATCTCTTCCAGATCATCATCTGGAATGTTCTTCAAGTCCTCCATCAGAAAGCATAAGTTATCACTGCTACTTCCTGAACTACTATCAACACCAACAAAAGCATGTTCAGAATTGCTAGAGAAATCAATATGCTTATCATAGGCACTCTCAGATGCAGCATATTCTGACTCTTGACCAATCAAGGCAGCATTGCCTGATACAAAGTCATCAGTGAGCTTGCCAGATGATGACAACTTCCTTTTCTGTTCTATCTCTCTCTCAAATGTAAGCAGTTTCCCATGAAGTTGGGTGAGAGATAGAGTGCTCAGATTTGCACTAGAGCATAGAACAATGGTATAAGTGTCCCATCTCTCAGGCAGTGATCTGAGGAATCGGTTGTTCATCTGACTATTGGAATACTCTTGTTTGACCATCTTCAACTCAGAGATCAAACATGAGAATCGCTCAAACTGTTGAGTCGGAGTCTCACCCTTCCTATGAGAGAATGTCTCATATTGTTGGGCGAGGATTTCCCTTGTGTTTGCTAAGACCTCATCGGTTCCTCCAAATTGTTCCTTCAAAGCAACCCAGAGATCATGAGCAGTCTCATGATGCATCAGCCCAGAATAGATTTCATTAGGCAGTGCCATGGCCAGAATTCCATGGGCTTTTGCATCAATCTCGAACAGCTTAAGATCATCGTCCGAATATTGATCAGGTTTCTTCGGAACCATCTCATTTGATTCAGGAGCGCTCACCATAGGCTTGTATGGTCCATGCACGACTGACTTCCAACAACCAGCACTGTTGATAGACAAGTGGTGGAGCATACGACGTTGCCATATGTTATACTCACTCCTCACAAGCATCGAAGGCTTGGATGAGGAGCCAGTATTATGAGGATCGTTTGTTTGTGTAGCCATTTCAGATTTCAGTCAAATTCAAGGTAAACAAAACAGATCTAGCTCAAAAACCACGAGAACCTCAAGTTTAACGGTCAGAAGCAACAGAAACTCAATCTCTATAACTAATTCTTGCAAATTGCTAATTCGATCAAACGTAGATATCAAAAGAGCAGTTTCAATGATCAATTGTTAAATCGATTCAATGATTAACCAGCTCTGATACCATTTGACAGGATCTCAGCCTCTAGTTTGATCAATTAGGTTGTATTCGCAGCGGATTTAGTACAAGAATTAGAACAAACAAGCAAGAACACAATAGATTTAGCAATAAAAACAGTAAGTTATAGAGAAAGATAGAAGTTCTGCAAAAGAGAATATTTCATTCAATGCATGCTTCGACTGCGGCTGTAATTAGCAGCGGCTACAATTAGGTCATCTTCCTTATATAGGGAAGAATGACCTCAGCTGATGTCACTTGACAGTGACATCAACCGTTATTAACAAACTACTGATAACAAACTAAACTACTGAAGATGTCACAACATCTGACATCTTCTTACAAAAGCTAAGTGTTAAACTATTACAAGAACTGAAAATAAACTACTGATAACTACAACGACTAAAGAACAAACTCTTCAGTCGTTTACAAACTACTGAAGTACAACGACTGAAGAACAAACTCTTCAGTCATTTTACAAAATACTGAAATATAAAAAGAAACAACTGAAAAGGAAACCATCACAACAACTGAAGAATACTTCTTCAGCTGTTGTGACAAACTCTGAATCTTCAGCACTTGGTCTTCAGACTTTAACTTCAGATGATTCATCAGCTGATGACTTCAGTAATTGTCATCAGCTGATGTCTTCAGTCTTTATCTTCAGTCTTTGTGCATCAGTTATTGATCTTCAGTACTTCAGTTCTTCAGCTGTTGATCTTCAGTACTTGAGTCTTTAGTACTTAAGACTTCAGTACTTGTGTCTTCAGTACTTGAAGTCTTCAGTACTTGTGTCTTCAGTACTTAAGGTCTTCAGCTGTTGTTCTTCAGTTCTTTGATCTTCAGCTGTTGAAGTCTTCAGTCTTTGTCAAACTGCTGATGAAGCTTTTAGCAGTTGTTGTGATGTCTTGTGGGACTTAGAGGTTTTTCTGATCTGGATCATTAGTTCTTTTGGTCCAACATGTACCTTGATATGAAGAAGAATTATTGGTGGCCGGGTATGAAGCGTGACGTAGCGGAATACGTGAGTAAGTGCCTTACTTGTTTGCAAGTGAAGGCGGAGCATCAGAAACCGTACGGGAAAATCCAACCGTTGGATATACCCGAGTGGAAGTGGGAGCATATAACCATGGACTTCATTATGAAGTTATCGCGTACACCGAGAGGGTATGATGCCATATGGGCGATAGTTTATCGTTTGACGAAGAGTGCTCACTTCCTACTGATCCGAGAGACGTATTCCTCTGAGAGATTAGCGGATGTATTCATCAAGGAGATTGTAGCCCGTCATAGTGTACTGGTATCTATTGTATCTGATCATGTCACTCGGTTTACATCCAAGTTTTGGAAGAAATTCCACGATGCGATGGGAACGAGGCTACACATCAGCACGGCTTATCATCCTCAGACGGGCGGTCAGTCTGAGAGGACGATCCAGACACTCGAGGACATGCTTCGAGCGTGCGTGATCGATTTTGGAGGAAGTTGGGATGACCATTTGCCATTAATAGAATTCTCGTACAACAACAGTTATCAAGCCAGCATTGGCATGACCCATACGAGATGTTATACGGTAAGAGATGCAGGACACCCGTTTGTTGGGGTGACATTGGTCAGAAAGAGTTAGGAAGTATTGAGGTGATCGAGGCTATGACTGAGAAACTAGAAAAGATCAAAGCCTTTATGAAGGCAGCTAAAGATAGACAGAAGTCGTATGCTGATAAGAGACGTAGACCGATTGAGTTTCAGGTGGGTGATAGGGTTATGTTAAAAGTCTTACCCTGGAAGTCTATCATTCGGTTTAGAAAGCGGGGCAAGTTGAGCCGGAGATACATAGGGCCTTTCCGAATCATTGCTCGAGTAGGAGAGGTGGCCTATAGGTTAGAACTACCCGATGAGTTAAGTGGAATTTACCCGACATTCTATGTATCTCATTTGCGGAAGTGTTTGGCAGTCGAGGATATGGTTGTACCACTGGAAGATATCGAAGTAGATGAACGACTCAACTATGTGGAGCAACCAGTGGCGATCATTTATCGTAAAGAGAAATGGTTAAGGAATAAAGTTGTTCCTCTTGTGCGTGTACAGTGGAAGCACAGGAAGGGATCCGAGTCTACATGGGAGACTGAAGAAGAGATGATGCAGCATTACCCTCATCTGTTTGAGGAATAACAGGTTTCGGGGATGGAAACTATATAAGGGGGGTGGACTTGTAACACCTGAATATTTTTAATAGACAAGAACGAAAGAATAAACATGAATAAAAGGAGAAAGTGCAATTTAACCCAAGTTGAGGGGTTAAAGTGTCAAAAGGAAATAAAGAATAAAAGTGGGTGCATAAAGGTGATATGGCCTCCCATAATCATCTGCACATCTAAATTCTTTCGATTTTAGAGAGGGAAAGAACAGAGAATTCGGGTTTTTAAAGAAGAACAAGAAGAAGATCGAATTCAAGGTATGTTTTAGGTGATTTGAAGTGTTTTTTACTGAATTTCAGTCTCGGGTTTGTGCTTATACGTGTTTGTATGTGCGGTTATGTGTTTTTGGTGGGTTTTTAGGTGTTTGAGCTCATAGCCAGGGACGTTGCCCCTTGAACCCCACTAGGGGCTGCTGCCCTAGGACCCCGCTGTCAGGGGCTACCGCCCCCGAACCCCCGCCGTCCCACGGAGGGTCGGTTATGTTCTATGATGACTTGTTAGGTATGTTTATGTGTATGGGAATGGATGATGCATGATGTTTATGATGATGTGTGATGATGTATGATGATGTTATAATTATGTATGATATGTTTTCTTATGCTCCTTATTATGTATTATTCCGTGACCTGCGTATTATGAGTATGAGATGAACGTGAAGTATTATGTAACGTAAAGCGGAAGTTAATGTAATGATATTAGAAGCATAAAGAAAGAATGAGTGAATGCAATAATGAATGAATGAATGTAAGAAAAGTCTTGCAAGCAATGTATGTAGGTCCACACCCAATGAAGGGTGTTAGCTCAACTGTATGCGGGTTAGCTACCTCGGAAGGATGCACACTGGGGTCTAATCCTTGTGATTGACCATACGTATGGGATCTTCTCCGCTTACCCCGGTACTGTGGTCAGGCCACGGGCACAATGCATGGGAGTCTATTTATAGACTTCTGCCCAGTACCCACTTTATGCATGACGGTGGGGTATAGCACATGCATTGGCCCGAATGAAGTTTTCCCGGTACTGTGGTCAGGTCACCGGGCGCAATGTTTAGGAGTCTAATTATAGACTTCGGCCCAGTACCCACTTTATGCATGACAATGGGATATAGCCCGTGGCATTGGCCTGGAATGTGAGGAAGATAAAGGTGAATGTACGTAAAATATGGTAAGGAAGATAACGAATGATAACGATGACGTACGATGATGAATGAACGAAAGTTAATGAACGATGATGAAGATAATAACATTATCTGTTTGTACGTATGATGTATGAGCACATATGGAAGTAAAGAACGGTTTTGAATGATAAGTGAAGTATTTTATTTATAAAACTAGAACTCGCTCAGCAACACTAACTTTTATGTATTTTCTAGTTGGCAGGTGATTATTGCTGAGGATGGTATGGGGCAGCTACTTAACATTTTTAGGATGGCATCCATTTGTATAACAATGACGTTTTGTGATGTAATGCAAATTATAATATTTTGTAACAGTTAACTATATTGTATTGTTTTGCAAAAGCGTTCATTATATATGAAATGGTTTAAAGTAATTTTCGTTACGATGTTTTACTTAAATGTATGTTTATGCGTTTTGTGCAATGATAGTCCAACTGTGAGGTGCCCGGGAACGGGGCCTTACAAGTTGGTATCAGAGCCAAAGTTTAAGTGAAATGGGTAAGTATTTTCAAAAGAAACCTAAACTTAAACTAAGAACGGAAGAAAGGGAAGGGATGTTAGTCCAAGTAGCTACGTGCCATCAAGTATTTTCTTGAATGTTAACCGGTATTATGTGCGCATGTTATTTGATTTCTAAGGCTTCACAAGGCGGAGTATGTGGTGGATGTGGTGCTGGACCACGGGTTATAAGAGGAAGGCTCAGGGTTGAAAAGGTGACCCATGAGGAGCCTGAGACCCCTCATTCGGAGGGTGGTGATGAGAGTGTTAATTTGAAAGCCTCTGTGAAAGAGGCGTGGTGGAGGAGGTTCATCAGGTCATGCAAACGATCTTGTCATCTATGGTGACCGAAGTGATTAAAGTTGTTAGAGAAGGAGAGAGGAAGGATAGGAACAGGACCTCGGGACAGAGAGAACAATCAGAGACCGAGACGGTTATCCCTACTGATGAGGAAGAGGAGGAAGAAGAGCATGTGCCAGAGGCAGCATGAGGCTGTGATTATGGGGCATTCCAAAGATGCAAGCCCCTACCTTTGATGGAATGGTACTGCTGCTGCTACTAACCGATAGGTGAGGGAGATGGAGGTTGTCCTTGAAATCAGCGAGTGGCAGGAGGACCAGAAGTTGAAGTTTGCCACTCATTCGTTTATGGACTTGGCTCTATGCTGGTAGGACAAATTGTCCAAGCCGAGGGTAGTAGGGCGATTGGTAGAATAAGGTGGAGTGAACTGAAGAAGTTGGTGATTGAGGAGTTCTATCCTCATCGGGAGTTGGACAAGGTGGAGAGAGTTCCTGCAGCTGGAGGCGGGAACCATGACACATCAGCAGTACACCACCAAGTTTAACGAGATGGCACGGCTAGTGCCGGATCAGGTGACACCCTTGTCACGGAAGATCAAGAGATACATTCAGGGCTTACCGACGGATATCCGCAGACATATGATCGTTGCCCGACCGAGCATTATCAGGTCGATGGTTGATTTAGCGGGAAGACTATATGAAGAAAGGGAGGTAGTGGTGGCCGAGGTGAGTAAGAAAGGTGGGGGTGACTAGACTGGAACGGGATGCGGTTTGGACGGGGTGGTGCTCCAGCAAACAACAAGAGTGCACAGGTGGATGACCGACGTGTGGTCACATCCGGTGCAGGGTCGAAGAGGTGTGGAAAATGTGGAAAGGAGCATACCGGAGAATGTAGGTGGGGATCGACTGTATGCTTCAAGTGTGGGAGGATGGGACATATAGCAAAGGACTGTCGTGTGGCTAGATGTTTTAACTATGGTGGAAAGGGTCACATGAGCAGTGAATGCAAGAAGCCAAGGTCTGAGAGTTCCGGGGCGAAGAAGACGACCGGGAATGAGGGGAAAGGCAAGCGATAGAGCTTTCACCATGACCAGGGAGGAGGCTAGGACAGACCCAGATGTGGTGTCATGTACGTTTCTAGTAAACCAAACTCTTGCATCTGCGTTATTTGATTCTAGTGCTAGTAGAAGTTTTATTTCTGCTGCTTTCTGTGCTAATTTGCCTGTAAGTAGTAGATGTATTGATGAGCCATTCGATGTGGAAAAGTCTTGCAAGCAATGTATGTACGTATGAACGAAAGTTAATGAACGATGATAAACATAATAATAAGATTATCTGTTTGTACGTATGATGTATGAGCACATATGAAAGTGAAGAACGGTTTTGAATGATAAGTGAAGTATGGAGCAACGCTGACTTTTATGTATTTTCCAGTTGGCTGGTGATTGTTGCTGAGGATGGCATGGAGCAGCTACTTAGCATTTTTGGGATGGCATCCATTTGTATAACAATGATGTTTTTATGATATAATGCAAATTATAATATTCTGTAATAGTTAACTACATTATATTATTTTACAAAAGCATTCATTAATATATGAAATGGTTTAAAGTAATTTCCGCAGCGATGTTTTAATTAAATGTATGTTTATGCGTTTTGTGCAATGATAGTCCAACTGTGAGGTGCCCGGGAACAGGGCCTTACACAGGGTGGGGTTTATCAAACCCAGTAGTACCACTAACAATTACCTCGCCAACACAAGGTTAACGATCCGAATGGAGAACTTTATGAAATGACACTAGTAAACAAGCATACATAGTATTACTAATCTAATGTACTATAAAGTTTTGTAAAACAGCATGTCTCTCTCCCTCAAAAGAGAGTCTAGTAAGAAAGTGGGGCTGTAAACTCACCTTAGGTTGCATGGAATACAATAAAACCAATTACCACAACAGTAACCTCAACCTATTACACAAATAGGTTTGTAAGTTTTTGCACAAAACATTCTTACAATGTTCAAGTAATATCACATAATGTTCAACACAATCAACGCATAAACTCAAGCCTTGAAAACACTTCACACAAAAAATCATTATAAATCCTCTATACATTATTTTAAGTTGAATCTACTTGAAGGTGTTCCAAGACTCATGGGGTTACTTCCCAAATTATTTATTTCAACCATTACTTCATCAAAATACAAACTATGTATCAATATACTTGACCCTTTGTTTGCTGTCAAAATGAACAGTTTTGACCTACATTCACTAAAAAGACAATAACTTGACTTTTACATGTTCAATTTAAGTGTGGTTGAACTTTTTGGAAACTAGATTCAAAATACACAATTTAACCCAAGAAATGCAGTGATTGAGTTTGTTATCATCATGTTATATTGTTCATAAGTTGGCTAACAGAATCTCCAGAATCAAAAAAAACAAGTTTTAGACCTAATGTGCATCGTAACAATGTTCAAAGACTTCACAAGACCATGTTATCAACTAACAAAAGTTTAGACACTTATCCAAGTGTTTTTAAACGTTCATAAGTTTTGGAGAAACCCAAACACATGACTTATACCCAAACCCTTTTTCTATGATCATTACCTGAATTGAACTAAATACGAATGGAGGTCAAAACTATATCAAACGAACTCAAAATTGAGTGATTCAAGTGGCCACACGACCATCTCACTGAGCTCTACCATCAGCATTACTTGTAGCCACGGGACACCGCCGGATCTGTTGCAAGGAAGCAGAGCAGTCGCTGAAAACTTCCCCGAAGCACTATTCTGCTCGGAAAAATAAAAATCAGGCCTCCAGGCCTTAAAATCAAAATACCAATAGTGAACACCTTTCCTAGGTTTCTATAAGCTCTTGTAAAAATTTGGCATCAATTCAACGGTTACTTCTCGGGGGATCGTTGGATCTCTGCTACAATTTTCTTGAAAATGAGAATTAAGGTTGGGGTGAATGATTTTTGGGTGAATGGGGGTTAGGGTTGGATGGTTTTTTTTAGATGGTGTAATTAGGAAGATGGGTGGGCTTTTAGTGGCTTCAGGTTGGGCTTTTGCTGTACAGGTGTTTTCATGCTATAAATCCAACTAGCGGAGCGAAACTCTTTAAATTATGAAAACAAAACTCACGTCTTTTATATATCAATTATATATATATATATATATATATATATATATAGTACAGGACAATATAATTACCAGGTATCGTATAATCGAGTAACACATAGCTTCACCGAAACATGTAGCATATAAATTCACAAAATTTATATTTATTTATTTGCGTAAAATATTTATTATTAATTTTGATCACCAACGTTCGGGTACAGACTCATGTGTGTGAAATCACATGACTTGCATCCATAACTTAACTGGATAACGAGATGTTACTAAAAATTAAAGTAATAACCTGAAAATGTCGAGTGTCACAGCCCCCCCCCCCCCAAAAAAAAGTTCGATTGTATAAAGCCCAAGATAGCAGTGGAACCGAGGAAGCATATAGAAGAGACAGTTTTTAATGTTTGATTGATAACTGCATCTCCTATCTATCATTGAAGAAGGGAAAGAAAAGAAGAGAGTAAGACTAGGACTTTATTTACGAGAACATGAACCTTGGTTCCCCCCTATCACATGTCAACTCAATGACGTACAACAGAAAAATGTATAGTTTTATGATAGATCCCCGGATCTCACCCTCACCTCTGCAAGCAAGAAAGAATCAAAGATAGCTTTCACGCCACTCAACTTTCAGGATCAAGTCAGAGAAAGGAGGAAAATAGCTTTCATTTCAAGCAGTTAGCTATATTGAGAGTAAACCTAATAACATTTATGAGCAAGATGAGAACAAGTTTAGCAACTTCGTTGTTAATAATAAAGTTATGTATAAACACCAAAAGTGGAATTTACATATACATCATAACACAAAAAGTTCTCGTCCTAAATAATGATGAACAAAGCGGTGATGGTATGAAAAGATTAAGGACTATCAAAGAAAGAGGCTATTCCAGTCCAGTTCATCAAATAGTGATGGTGTAACAGCTCAAAACTAATAGGTAGAGGCGGAACTAGGGTATCGAGTACGGGGTCAAGTGACCCCATTGATTTTTGAATCCGTAGTGTAACGTATAATGTCGAATTTTTTAGTGAACCCCTAGTTTTGCAGAAAGTGAACCCATTAGTATATTAAGGTTGATAATATATCAAAAAAAGGTTATTGGTTCACCGATAAGACGCGCGCCCAAGATGAGGACGCGAGTTTGAATATCTGCAGTGGCCTTTTTTCACTTTTATCTATGTAAAATTACTAAAATACCCTTATTCTTATAACACAAAATAAACCCTAGCCCCAATTAGTTTTCCCCCATACCCACCATCAACCTGCTTCTAGTGGCGGAGCTTGAGCCAAAGATTAGGGCGGCGGGGCGAAAGTAAACTATTTTAGGGGGCGGACTCTATATTTATTAAAAATTTCCACTACCGGACCGAAAATTTACACTATCAAGCCGAAAATTTACACTACTGGTGAAAAAAAGAGGGGGGCCCCCCCCCCCCCGGCCCCAATGAAGCTTCGCCTCTGTCTGCTGCTCCAAAACTCCAGTCTCCACTACTCGACTGCCCCCTACAATAAACTTATTTGCTCCAAAACTCCAGTCTCCACTGCTCAACTGCCCCTACAATAAACTTATTACAAATTCGGTTCTTGTGATATATGCATACTTTATATGTATGTTTCTTACCTTGAACTTGTTGCTCTTTTATAGAAAAAAATAATCATGTGTCTATCATACGAGGTCATTTATGTATTTTATTTATTCACTTTATTTTTAACAAAAGTTGTTTTCATTCCTTCTATAACTTTGTTTCTCTATTCTATCTTTTGTAGTTCGCACAAAAATGGTGATATATTGATGTGGTTTACGTGTTCTAGTTTAATTATATGATGGACATCTAGAAATTCAGGTAGTGAATTTTGGGCTAGTGATATCTAAGTAAATTAATAATTTGTAATATTTTCAATGCAATTTAATTATATTTTAAACCCACCCGAGTTGATCGGACAACCCAAAAATTTTATATTGTTTATTTACAAAACGAATCACCGAAAAATAGTGAACCCATTGAGAAAAAATCTTGGTTCCACCATTGAGTAGAGTTGCTTTAAAAAAAGAAAAGTATAAGGTTTTTAATGATATTTGTCAATGAACTCCATGTATTAATGCTTGCTCCAACGTTCAGCAGGTAGATTAACAAAAAGGACAAAGAATGAAGAAACAAACAAACAAACATACCCAGTATATCCCACTCAAGAGTAGTGTCTGGAAGGGGTAGGTGGTGGCGAGTCTTTCCTCTACCTTGGGGGGTAGAGAGACCGCTTCTAAAGAGACCTCCGACTCGAAAACAAAAGCAATAGCAATAGCAATAGCAAACACAAGCAGGCATATTATGTAGCATACAACATATAGGTATAAGACACATAAAAGCATACAACAAAAGCGGCATGTTGCACCTATAAAGGGCTTATGGGGAATACGTACACAACAAGGCTACAATTACCCTTCCTACCCACAAATCCCACTAAAAGTCCTTAATTTTAATTTTGCGCCTCCACGCACTCCTATCCTCGATCATGTGCTCAAAGAGATGCAAGTCTACCATATCTCGCCTAATTTTCTCGTCCCAAGTCAACCTAGGTCTTCCTCTACTCCTCCTACCCTCTATGTTGATGTTCTCTACTGCTATAACCGGTGCTGTCATCTGTCTCCTCTTCACGTGCCCGAACCATCTTAGTCTTCCCTCTCTTATTTTATCTGTAATACAAGCCACCTCTAGCCTGTTTCAAAACATGTTGTTTCTTATCCGATCCCGTCTTGTCTGTCCACACATCCACCTCAGCATTCGCATTTCCACGACCACTATTTGTCTCTCGTGTGATTTCCTTATGGCCCAGCAATCTGTTCCGTATAACATAGCTGGGTGTATTGCCACTCTATATAGTTTTCCCTTTAGTTTTTCTAGAAACCTCTTATCACACAAAATCCCTGATGCTGCTCTCCACTTGCACCATCCTGATTGAACGCGGTGGGCTACATCGCTGTGTATCTCTCCATCTTCCTATACGTCGGAGACCAGGTATTTGAACCTAGATGTCTATGGGACCGCCATACCCTAGATATTGATTTGGGTGTCCTCTTCAACCTCACCACTAAAGTTACAATGTATGTATTCCGTCTTAGAGCGACTAATCCTTAATCCTCTGCGCTCTAGTGCTTTTCTCCACTGTTCTAGCCTCTTGTTAAGCACTCTTTTAGATTCTGATATTAAGACAATATCATCCGCAAACAGCATGCACCACGGGACTGGCTCTTGTATAGACTTGGTCATCTCGTCCAACACTACTGTGAAGAGAAATGGGCTTAATGTCGAACCCTGATGGAGTCCCACTTCCACCGGGAAGAAGTGTGTGTCTCCGACTGGTGATCGTACACACGTTTTTGCCCCGTCATACATATCCTTGATTATTTTGATATACTTCTCTGGTAACCTTCTAATTCGTAGACTTTCCCAAATGAGTTGGCGCGGAACACTGTCATAGGTTTTTTCTAGATCAATAAATACCATATGGAGGTCGGCGCGGAACACTGTCATAGGTTTTTTCTAGATCAATAAATACCATATGGAGGTCCCTTTTTCTTTTCTCTATATTTCTCTATTATCCTTCTTATGACGTGTATGGCTTCTATTGTACAGCGTCCTGGCATAAATCCGAATTAGTTTATCGCTATCTGAGTTTCGCGTCTAATTCTCATGTCAATAACTCTTTCCCATACTTTCATCATGTGACTTAATAGCTTTATTCCCCTGTAGTTTGCGCAACATTGGACATCTCCTTTTTTCTTATATATGGGGACTATAACACTGCTTCTCCACTGCTCTGGCATCCTCCTAGTTCTGAAGATAGTATTCAATAAGTCTGTTAGCCATTGTAGGCCCTCATCTCCCAGGCACTTCCACACTTCAATCGGTATGTTGTCTGGCCCCACCACCTTAGCTCTTCCCATTTTCTTCAGGGCTCCCGTAGCTTCATCGGATGTGATGTTTCTACAATAACATTTGTTTTGTGGTGTTGTTTGCGTTGTTTTATCGCTCTCGGTCTGTTTTCTCATGTTGAAAAGGTTATTGAAGTAGGTTTTCCATCTCCCCTTGATATCTTTCTCCTTTACCAATACCTTTCCATCTGCAGCCTTTATAAACTTCATCATTCTCAAGTCCTGTCTTCTACTTTCTCTTGCCTTGGCAATCTTAAACATGTTATGTTCTCCTTCTTTCATCTCTAGTCGCTTATACATCCTCTCATATGATGTGTTCTTTGCCTCTGACACAGAATTTTTCGCCACTCATTTAGCTTCCTTGTATTTATCTTTTAGTCGTGCACGTTCTTCCTCATTGTTACATCGTAAAAGCTCTCTAAAACTCTGTTGTTTAATTTTATCTTTTCCTGTACGTTTTCGTTCCACCATAAGGATTCCTTATGATTGACTGTCCCATTTGTTGTTACTCCAAGAGTTTCTTTAGCTGCATGAATGACTCTAGTTGCCATAGCCTCCCACTTTTGGTTTGCGTCTTCATGTGTCCCAGTCTGGCTCATTGATATGACCTTATCTCTAAACATGGTAATCTTTTCGTCTTTGAGTTGTCCCCATCTGATCGTAGGTCTAACTCTCTTAGTTGGTTGGACAATTACTCTCTTCACGCGTAGATCTGCCACCAACAGATGATGTTGAGTCACTATTGTCTCGCCCGGTATTGTCTTACAGTCCTTCCATAAGGTACGATCTTCTCCGCTCATCAGCAGATAGTCTATCTGTGTGTGTCTCCCACCACTGCTAAACGTGATAAGATGCGATTCTCTTTTCATAAAAATGAATTTATGATGCCTAGGTCGTGTGCTAAAGCAAAGTCAAGAAGCCCCTTACCGCCGTCATTCCTAAGACCATACCCAAATCCTCCATGCACCAACGGGAAGTGATCATTATTCTTACCAATATGCCCATTAAATCTCCTCCTATGCATATTTTTTCTTCTCTAGGTATGTCTCCCATAACATGGTCTAAACTCTCCCAGAACTTCTTTCTTTCTGTTTCGCCTAATCCCATTTGTGGTGCATACGCACTACCTACTGCCACTACTTCATCCCCTATAACTATTGTCTATCATCGTATCTTCTCACCTCTACTACATTATCTTGAAGTTCTTTGAAAATAGAAAACCCACTCCATTTTTTGTTCCATTTGACACTGAATACCATAGTTTATAACCATTGCACTCTTTTGCTCTCCAACCCCTCCACCTAGTCTCCTGCAGACATGCTATCTGAACCCTACGTCTCTTCAGTACATTTATTAACTCTAATAACTTACTAGTTAGGGATCCTACATTCCACGATGCCACTCGTAGTCTATAACCCTTTTCCCTGTAGTTACACCTCTCTTCACCGAACATGATCTCGGGGCAGCATAATGGGTCATGTTATCTATTTTTACCGTACTGAACTCGCCTTAACCAAAAAAGAAACCCAATACAGCCACTAAACACTAAACACAGCTGACGCACCAGTAATATCCAAAAAAGAAGGTGCAGCACTAGTAAGGAGGTTTATCACTAGTAATAGCCAATCAAAGCACGGGGTCACCAACACACAGGTAATAGCCAGTCACAGCAAAAAAGCAGGAAAATATAAAATCACCATCACAACAAGCAAGTAAGAATAACAGCCGAATGGGTGATGACTCCCTGTATTTAAAACCAGAATGCTGGTACTCCTAACCTAGCTAAACAATCTAAACGTAAAGATATGATTAAAGAATACTAAAAAGCAGATATAAAAACACGGATTGGAACGATCTCACCAAATGTACAACCAAGTTAGGAGTCCGCTGCGGTAGTGGGTTCGCTGCGGTGGCGGTAGGTTAGCGGTGACCGGCTGTGGGGTTTTCGTGTTTGTGAAGTAGGTGTTTGTTGGCTGCAGTTTGTGGTCCCGGTGGTGGTGGATTAGCTGTGGTTTGTGGTTTGTGGTGGTGGTGGTGGTGGTGGTGGTGGTGGTGGTAGTGGTGGTAGTGACTGACTGTGGGGTTTTCGTGATGGTGGTGGTTGCTGGTTGTTGGCTGGCGTCGTAGGTGTTGGTGGTGGGTTAGGTTGTGGTCGTGAAGTGGAGTGGAGGGGGGTGTAGTAGGTAGGTGGTCAGTGGTCACGTTGGTGACCGTGATGGTGGCGTCGGTGGTAGTCAGGGGATGGTGGTTCCGGTTTCTGCGATGGTTCCGGCGAAGGTGGGGTACGAAGGTGGGGTGAGGTGAGACGGTGGTGTTTTTGGTGGTGGCGTATGAGGTGTGGTGGGGTGAGGCGGTTATGGTGGTCGGCCGGTTGTGGTGGTCGGTCGGTGGTGGTGGCGTATAAGGTGGGGTGGGGTAGCACCGGTTTTAAATGCAACTTCTTAAAATACCAAAAATTTTCATCTTTAGATTATAATACCAAAATTATGTTTCATAATTTCTATTTGTAAATATGATATTTGATTATTGGATGTCTTGGTTTTATTTAATTAAAATAATCGAACATTATCTTTAGATTAAAATACCAAAATGATTATTCTTTTTTAATTGTCAACATGTTATTGGATGCCTGGATTTTATTTATATAAAGTAATAAGATTAAAATATCCAAATTCATTATTTTCATTTTTTATTTGTTGACATATAGTTTATTAAGATAAAATATTCTAACATTAGTTTTATATTAGAATCTGAAAATCATTATTCTCATTTTTCATTTGTCAACATGTTATTGGATACATGGATTTTATTACCCTGTTGTTAAAAAAGCAACGTCATGAACAGTAACTCAGGGGTATTTTTGGTATATCATTGTTCTTCGGTTTCCGTGCCAGGCCTTCTTATGTGATGTCTCATCGTTCATTGTTGCTCGGTTTTCATTTGGTGGTGGTGGTTGCCGAAGGTGCTGGGTGGCTGGCTGTTGGGGCCGCTTCGTTTTCCTTAGTCGGTCGTCGTCTTTAAACACTGGTGGTTGTTTGTACGTGTGTTGGTGTAGACGATGCTAGGGTCCGCCTCCCTACCATGCCTCGCCTTTGTGTGTTGTCGGTGCCAGGCTGATGGGGCTTACGATTTACGGGTCTGAAGAAGGCGGTGCTGGTGGCGGTGGAGGCGGATTCCCCTCGACCGGATGTCTGCGTACCGTCGGATCTTCAAAATCTCTTCGTTACCCTTTTAGGGTTTTCGGATGGCGCCGCCCACTGCCGCGCCGCCCACTGCCGCCCGCGCTGTCGACGCACGCATGTGTTGATGGTGGCGACTCCTGCCGGCAGCGGCTGTATCTGTTGTCTGTGGCATTTCGTTTTGGGTTTATCTGACCTAATGGAGTGCCATGAATAGTAACTCAGATGTATTTTGTGTGTGGAGTAATCGTCGGGTGTGGGTTACCGAAGTGTTGGCCGTTCAGTTGTTGGTGGGTTTATGTTACCCTAACCGTCAATGATGATGACGATCAGTCATCTGAGACCCTTATACCTCTGTTTTTTTCGTTGATTGCTTTAAATTTGTTCTTATGCGATTTCCGCGACCTCTATTTGTCTCTTATGCGATTTCCTTATGCCACAGCAGTCTGCTCCGTATAACATAACTGGACGTACTGCCATTCTATATAGTTTTCCCTTTAGTTTTTCTGGAAACCTCTTATCACATAAAATCCCTGATGCTGCTCTCCACTTGCACCATCCTGATTAAACGCGGTGGGCTACATCGCTGTGTGTCTCTTCATCTTCTGTACGTACGAGCCCAGGTATTTGAACCTAGATGTCTATGGGACCGCCATACCCTGGATACTGATTTGGGTGTCCTCTTCAGCCTCACCACTAAAGTTACAATGTATGTATTTCGTCTTAGAGCGACTTATCCTTAATCCTCTATGCTCTAGTGTTGCTCTCCACTGTTCTAGCCTCTCGTTAAGCACCCTTTTAGATTTTAATATTAAGACAATATCATCCACAAACAGCATGCACGCTCTTGTATAGACTTGGTCATATCATCCAACACTACTGTAGAAATGGGCTCAATGTCGAACCCTGATGGAGTCCCACTTCCACCAGGAAGAAGTGTGTGTCTCCGACTGGTGATCGCACACATATATTGCCCCGCCATACATATCCTTAATTATTTTGATATACTTCTCTGGTATCCTTCTAAGTCGTAGACTTTCCCATATAAGTTGGCGCGGAACACTGTCATAGGCTTTTTCTAGATCAATGAATACCATATGGATGTCCATTTTCTTTTCTCTATATTATCTGTTATCCTCCTTATGACGTGTATGGCTTCTATTGTAGAGCGTCCTAGCATAAATGGGAAAAAGGTAGGCGTAAAACCGTAAAACCACACGCGCACGTTGTGACGTGTTAACTTATAAATTGATTTTGAATCAAAGACCCTTTGTTTTTAGAACCTTTTGGTTTGATTTTATCGTCTTTGATTAACAATCGTTCTTCAGTCATTTTATTGCTTCTGTATTTACATCAGACATGCTTACAACACCATGGTGTTAGGAGACCATGTGTGATCTGTCTTCTAGTCGTTGAAGAGTATTTAAAAATTGAAAGGATAAAAGGGTCGAGATGTTTGGTTTATTGATTGAGCCAATTTGTGAGTTAGTTGGTCACCTGGTCATTCTAAAAAGTGTAAAGTATAGGAAATCACGAAACTAACAAGTTTTTCTATGTGACGCAATGTCTATTTTAAATCATGAAACAGTTATTAAGGTTAGGTACTTAGGTTGTGCTCGATAAGTGACTTTCAATATGGTTAGAGGCTAAAAGCTAATGAAAGTTTAATTTCACAAGTGGAATAAAACCCGAGACCCGACTTGTATATCCAAAACCTAAAACATTCGAGATAATAATTCACTTATGAGTTTGATTAAAGAAATTACATGTCATTTTTGTTGCTTAGTGTGTAGATAGTTTTAGAGAGGAAGCATTTAAAGTCCTTTCATCATCTACATCAAATATTAATCATATCGTTACAAAAGTTGTAGTCCTGGATATTACATGAATATCCATAAAAGTTTCTTGTTTGCATTAATCTAACATCATCTTTATATTAAAATACTAAAATATATTATCCTCGTTTTTAATATGTCAACATGTTATTGGATGTCTGTTTTTTTTTAGATAAAATAATTTAACACTATCTTTATATATAAATATCAAAAATCATTATAACATGCTTTTTTATCCAACCACAACTTTTCGTTCTAATCTCTTTGAAACATATCTCACTGTGAAAACTCATCAAAGGGTTTCGATTTATCATTTTCGAGTGATTATGATGAATGCGAAACACAAGTTTTTCAAACGAATCAAAAAGTTGATATAATGAGTGAATTGCTAGTAGACACGCCATATGCTCTTGCAAATTGATGTATTGAGTATGCTTGATGAATAATATATATTTTTACTTTTTACTTGTCATTTATTTTTATTTATAATAATTTATGTGTTTTAAAATAAAATATATCATAAATACTCTAAAATAAATCATAATCATATTTATTTAATAAAAATTTGGGTTGGGTTAGGTTGTGAATATATGTGAAGATTAATTGAGTTTGTTTGTAAGTGGAAGGAAGGAAATTATTATAATTTGTACCTAGCGCCCATCATCATTGTCATTCATAAACATGTGCTCTTTTGGTATTGTTCGCGTATAATCAATCATTGCTCTTCATAAAAAAATCTGGTCTATAATGAAGTTTTTTGTCAATTTGTAATTTCAATTTTACATTTTTATTTGTGTTATCATTCATTCAAACTATTTTTATTTACATGTATGAAATTTCCTTGTCTATTTGTATAATATTATTATTGGCATCCGGTGAGCTAGTAAATAAATAAAACTACTGATTAACTCCATCTTTAACTAACAATGTTGTGGGTTACAAAGACAGACATGTCAGGAGCAGGCATGAAGGACATAATGCCTTCCCTAAACAGATCAAACAGTAAAATAACAAGTTGTCCTGAATTTATATCATCTTTCCAACCCTTCTTAAGATATGCAGGTGTCCTTAATCCATACATGCTATCATTACCACCCTTATCTTTTTTCCTTCTCCATAAACATCATCATCATCATCATTGTCATAATCATCATTACCCATTTGCTTATGAGCAGATGAAGTTTTAGTCTTAAGTTCGCCAACATTAGCACTGGTTTCACCCAGAGCCGGCCCAAATGTGTATGAGGTGAAGCAGCCCGCTTGAGGCCCCCATCTTTAAGGGGCCCTAATTTTTTTAGGGTTTTGAGTTTAGAACATTAGATTTTATAGAGAACAAATAAGAAACTATGTGTAGTTGTTCATGGTTGCAGAGAAAAGGGAAACGGCCGTATGAATGTTCGAGTCACTGAAAAAATGATTCTTATTGACCTAACATCCTTTCAGGTCCGCTTGAAAGCTGAAAAGGAGAAATAGAAATCGAAATGACAAGCAACTCTTTGTGCTCGAGTTCAAGACTTTGGGTATCAACAATTATCTTTCATATTATTTAAGATTTCAGTGCTACTATTTAGTTTTCACTTACAGATAGATTATCTTCAACTTGGTTATTATCTCTTGTAATCTGCCGACTTTTTGCCCTTTAAGATTATTATATCTTCAACATTTTGGTTTTCCTATTTATTGTAATCTTCTTATATCCTGATCTATACCCCCAGATTATATATTTGTTTGTGTATGATGATTTATTGTTTAATTGTTTCTAATCTCGTAATTTCTAATATGGCTTCTTGTTTATTTGTTTGTGTAATTTACTCTTAATAGTTGCTTACTTTATTTTGTTAGAATTTTAGTTCATATCTTGAACATTTTCTTGTTTTTATTTGCCAATTTCTCATATTATGGTTGTTTAATAGCTGTTTCTTGCTTCTTAATTTTTTTGTAACCAGATATCAGTAATTGCATTTTTTATTTGTTGTTTATTTGTTAGACTTTTTGTTCATCTGTTAGTTAATAGTTTCTTTCCTTTAATCTTCCAATTCCTCTTACTTATTAGTTGTTTTTTGTTTATTTTTTTGTGTAATTTGTTTTTAAAAGTTGTTTAGTTCATTTGTTAGATTCCTGTTCATTTCTCAAAATTTAGGGATTTGGGATGCAAGTTGTTTGTTTGTTTTTAATTGAGTGTTATGGATCATATTTGTTGTCTGAGTATATATTGGGTTGCCTTCTTCTAAGATTTGAGTGATGTATTTAATTGAGTTTAATGTAGTACTTGTATGTTGATAGGAATCATATTTAAGTTGTTTGATTGGAACGGTACTTACATATTACAATATGTGTTGTCTTTGCATTAGTATGATAGGTTTAGAAAGAAAGTGAATATTTTTATGGCCCAATCCGTCCGACCCGATTGGTTCATTTTCACGATAAGTATTTTGAAAAAGGGCCCTAAAATAATATTTCGTTTCATGCCTCCAAAATGGTTGAGCCGGCCCTGGTTTCACCAAGTGTTATGATGTTGTTAATAGATGGTGATATCTCATGTTCATCAGTCACTAACTCTTTCTGTATTTTCTGTGTGTTTAACTTCACAAAACAGATCAATAAGATTATGGATGCTCGTTAAATAATAATCCATGTCTTTGAAAGCGTACGTGTTTTGACAGTGGAAATAGCCCTCAGATTGGAGGACCTCAAAACAGAATTTGCAGGTGGTGATGGTTCATACACAGATCTGCCTGGAGCACCGTACAAAATAATAGTTATATGATTCAGGTCAAATGGGTAAAATTTTGTATGGATTGAATAGGCTTATATCTTTTACAAGTAATGCGTGAAGTACAATACCGAAGATCATATTGTATCTGTGATGATATAATTTGTTGTTAAAAATTGGTAATGCAATCAAATAAGCGTCGATCACTTTCAACCACTAAACAAAATTTGACCTTTTTCCTTCTAAGTTTTAGTTGATTTCTTACCCATTTGATGTGTTAAACATAACACGAATCAACCCATCAGTAAGTAAACAAACAAACAAACAAACATACCCATATTACTCAGGAGTAGGGTCTGGGAGGGGTAGTTGGTGGCGAGTCTTTCCTCTATCTTGGAAGATAGAAAGACCGCTTCCAAAGAGACCCCCAACTCAATAACAAAAGCAATGGCAATAACAAGCAATAGCAAGTAATAGCAAGTATCTTATATATCATACAACACATAGGTAAATAACACATAAAGATTTAGAAAGTGCATACAATAAACTACGCGACATGTTTCATCTTTAAGTAATAGGGGTAAATTTGCCACCTCTATCTTTAATCATAGATTACAATGACCAGAGAAACAATTACAAGATAGTTTTGTAAAACAAACTGACCAGCAATGCACCATACACACGCCAAGCTTCAACTCTTTTCATTTCCCTTTTCTGATTCTGAAGAAAGATTTCTTCAAGAAAATGCTACATAATTCTTGAGATTTGGCAAAACAAGTCGTCAAACTTGCCAAAAAAGTTGAAAATATATAAAACTGACGACAATGGTATTTTAATTATTTTTTTATATATAGAGCAAAGAGAGTAATGTTTTTACCACATGAGATCCTAGAGCTGCTAGTCCTTGAACAGCACCATAATGTGGAGCCAATGCCCTTTTAGATCTAAAAATGATTTAAGCAATGTTTTAGTCAAACATGTCTGAAGACTAGTATAATTATGCACAAACCTGCAAATATATTACAATGTTTTTATTTAAATACATGTCATCAACATCTTTATCAGCTTAATAACTTCAGCAGATGTATAAATATTGCTAAATATTGACCTTTTACATATAGTAGCAGCAAGCTTGGCGGTGAAGTCTCTAAGCTCCCAGTGATCATCAGCAACTCGATTACCCAACCTTTTTGCGGCAATACATGTTACGACAGGCGGCATTAATTGGTGCAGGTGCATGATCATGCATCATGTTAGATGAAATCAACAACAGAACTATATAAACTAAAGTCAAACAGAATACGCACGATAACCATGTGCTTCAAAGTGTTGGAAACTAATAGAGACTTATGCAAGGTTCAACATGTATGTGTGGGTTCTGAAGAAGACTCCTAACAAGCCTCATTAAACTTATAAGGAGTGATGTAGCGCACGGAATGAAATCAAAGCTCAAACACGTTGATTCTGTGAATACCCGTGATGATCTTCACCCAAACCTCTAAATTTGACCCCAAAAGTCATGAATTTGAAAAGACAAACTTTTAATTTCTCAAATAATCAAGTGACCATCCAAATTACATCAAGACAACTTAAATAACAAGATAAAATTCGAATTGGCCTAAAACAAACAACCATAGGTCAAACAAAAGCCCAAAACAAAACCAAAAAACTAGAAAGAAGCATAAAAGTGGCCCAAAACCCCATTTAGAGGCCTTATTTGGAAAATTAACGGGATAACCCACCTACGAAGGCTCGTTTCTTACAATGTTGTTATTTAAATACATAGCCCTCGTTTCCTCGATCGTTTAAACCGGTTGCACGTCAGAAACGGAGGCTCGTAGCTCAGGTTATGCCCATTTTCATGCAGCGCAGTCTTGGGCCTCCAAAAATATTAAGGTCCGGTCTCCAACACTTGGGCCCGCATTTGGAGCCCGCATCAAGGAGTTGGAAATCTTTTAGACCACGAGAAACCTGAAAAAAAAATTAAAATTACATTAATATGTGAAATAACGCTCTAAATTTGGCAGTCTGTTTCATAGAAATTTAGGCTTGAAAGTACCTCATCTTCGATAAAGCATGTGAAATAAGGAGCTAAAGGTTGGAGTTCAGCGTCTGTGGCGAAACCCACTGGTTCTTCCTTGAATAGAACAGATCGGGCATATTGATGTCAATTTAACACTTAAAGCAGTCATATTTGAACAGGCTGAAGAAATGCTTCAAGATAGTCATTATTTTCTCCAAAACATGCGGTAGCTGATGCCTACTACCTTATCTAGAAATGATTTCTCCTTCAGAATTGTGTCACTGCTTAATATTACCATATATGTATGTCACAATGTGCTCATTTTCTTGATTCTATGGGATCATCAAATTAAAGTTTTAATTAAACAATTTGCTTTTTTGTAGGCATGGTGTTATAAAGATTCTAGAGTATTGTCTGGATATTATAAGTTGCAACTTTGATACATTTGCAGATACTAGGGAATTCAGAGCAATGTTTTTAACACTACCACCGCCAGTCCACCCTCAGGTGATTCATCACTACGTAACACTGTAACTGTTTCAAACGCTATTTTAACTGGTAGTTGAAGATTGAAAACTTGATAACGGAGATGAAAGTGTGTTAATTTCTGAAATAGGAACAAGCTGCAGCTAGTTATGAGTGATATTGTTCTTTTACATGTTAGAAACATGTTGCATATGATCAATAGTACATCAGAATTAGCCTTATTTCACAAAATATACGTGTGAAATTGTTTAAGAATAAAACGAGTAACTTTTCATGTATGAATAAGGATATACAAAAGAGCCAAATATGACTCTAGTACAAAATATTACACATATTTTTGTAATTATTCATCATTGTTTTCAGTTGTTTCTTCTTTTATTTGCGCATTACCATCTTCATCATTGGCTGCATCGCCTTCTTGTTCAGGTGCACCACCCTCTTGTTCGGGTGCATCGCCCTCTTGTTCGGGTGCATCACACTCTTGTTCGGGCGCATCACCCTCTTGTTCGGGCGCATCACCCTCTTGGTCTGGTGGTGCATCGCCTTCATCACCTTTAGCCTTTTGTAGCAAGCTCCAGTACATGATGCTTGCTGTCAGGATCAGAATCATCTTCGGGTTGACCTATCAGAAAATCAAAATTCATTTTATAAACGTTTAAAAAGTCAGCTCCTTTATTTGACTATATATAGTAATCTGTACCTCAAGAATGTCCTCAGGCAATAAGAAGATGGAGCATCCAAGCTTTCTTGCAACACTAATAATATATGTTGCATTTAACTTCTTATCCTCCTCTTTGATTCCAAAAAAAAATAAAATTACTTTCATAAAGTCAAATGATCAACTAGTATAAATGATAAAAGTTTGAAATTTACCAGTCTCGCCCTTGGTAACAAGACCCCAGTTTACAACCCTCTTTTTCACCGCGCTAAGAAGCTCAAGGAAAAAAATACCATCCGATAGGCGTTTATCCTAAAAGAACAAAAAACACATATAACAAAAGCCAATGGTTAAAAAGAGGATACAATGATTTAATGGTCAGCACTTTGGTTTGATTTCTGATATGTGTATCATCTTTGTTTTCACAAATAATAGAGTAATAACTTTTCAAAATTCGCCTCGAGGCAATCAGAAAAAGTCAATATGGTCAAACTTTTAGAAACTTCATGTCACATCAACATTTTAACCTGTTAACCAGAACGGACTACGGATTATCTGGAGTCCAAATTTCAAAAAATTTGAGAGCTTTACGTGTGAAAATGAAGATGGTTACCTAATATAGAAACCAGACAAATGTTTAAGGTTTAGTGTTTTGGGTTTAGAATCTAGGGTAATAACTGCTTCTCATTATTACCTTGAAGCTATCCATTTGTGTTTTCCCTGACTGTTTCACTTTCATGTTTGCCCATTGTAGGATATCAGCATCAGTTATCTCTTTTCCTTGACCATGAGTTCTCAAGTTTTTGAGCAGTTGAAGCATGCTAAATCTCATTAACTGCCATAAAAAAGCTGGCAGCAAACGCAAACATTATCAATAATTTTCTTCGTTATTTAAAACATGTAATCATGTTTAAATAACAAACCTATAATGAGCTTCTTGTTTCCTGAAACAATGTCATCACCAGCAACATTTACAAGAGAGAAGTTTAATTCTTTTCCAATCCTTATTACTTGGTTACAATTCTCAACTTTCCTAAAAGGCATTTTAATCGGAGGTTTTGATGCTTGCTTCCACACAACCGACCCCGGGGCAAGTTTGTCGAGAACTTCAAGAAGAACCCATCTAAATGCCCAAAAAAAAAGAATGTCTCAAAGTGTTTGAATCATAAACCGCTGACCGTTTTCTTGCAAACATATTTATCTTTACTATTATTTTTTTTTGACTCACCCGTTTCTAACATCCTCCCAAACATTATTAACGTGTGTTTCAACTCCAAGACTGTTGATCCACATTCTAAAACATCTTTCTTCCCTTGATGTGCTTTCATCATCGGTCATCATCTCAGCAAACGAGGTCTTTGTTTTATCTATAGTAAGCCCATTCCTGTTATTCAAATCACACATACCATATCATATGATTCACAATTGAACATTTTCTAATGTTTATACGCTTAAAAGTAAGCAACAAGACTCACCTATGCTGAAATATTTGGGCAACGAACGCAAGATTTAAATTTGTGGACCCCTCAACAATGTCCTTAGATGTAACATATCTTTTGCAGTCCAATTTCTCGGCTTGTTCAATGATTAAGTTTGCTCTTTCTGTGGGATCTTTCGTCTCCAAAGTTTTAGTGCTACCATGTTCAGGTGCAAGAACATTGAGTAAATGCGCATACGCCTCTCCGTCCTATGATTGATACAGATAAACTACATAAAACTGTGTAATAGTGTAATATAATATTTTTCATATTAATCCCAAAAGGAAATTAAACATACCTTTAGATCAGATGAAAAGTTTGTAACTTCTTTTTTGTAGCCTGCTTTCTTTAACTGAAAGTTCATCCACTTTAGAAGAACCTTTTCGGGGGCCAAACCCATGAGCTCTTCGGCTTCCTGTAATTGAATAACGTATTGGAACGTAAATGATGTGCATAAAATTATAAACAAATAAGTCTGTAAGAAACCAAACAAGCCTTTGGACCTTGCTATCTTCAACCATTGCTGCCAACTCAGGAGTTTTCTTTAGATCAACAGTTGCTAGAAGTTGTATCTGACAAGAACAAACAGCAGGTTAAAAAATATTAATAAACATATTGAATTAATTTATAAATTAATCACACAAAATTACCTTAACAATCTGAGAGATCAACCCAAGTAATAGATGGGGCTGCAAACAAGAACCAAAAGGAAAAAATAATCAGTACACACTTAAGTTATAAATAATTTAACTTATGTAATCATATTTAACTGTAATATTTATAACATATATTAAAACTTTGGACGCAAATGTTTTTGGACAAACCAAATTGACCTGTACCAAATTTTCACTAATTTGACCCGTTGGTGCCCGACCCGTTTGAAGTTGTAATTTGTGATGTCATGTTCTCAACTTACTCTTCCTTCAGCCAGATCCTGTGTGCCAATGTTAACTACAGTGCAGCCTATAGCTTTTGCAGAGTTAAGGCAAAGAGTGTGATTCTCGTTTCTTTCCCATGGATTAAGAACCTTTTTAGTGTTAATAGCTCGTTCATCTATCGTACCAGGGACAGCCACGTTAATCAGCTTACTACAAAACAGTGTTTAAAGGAGTTGATAAACATAATCATCTTTAAATAAACAACTAATCGAAAAGGATGTCAAGATATTAATACCATAAAAGAACTCCATCTTTAGCAAGATCAAATAAAGCATTGGTAGCAGGGTCTATAGGAAGAAAATCCTTCAAAAACTTATCTTCTCCAAGATAGTTGTTAATATGGGAAACATATGAAGCCTTTTCCGTCTCACTAATGCTGTGGCGAAGAAGGGTTGTGGATGATTTGACAAAAGATGAAGTAGTTCTGAATGTTTTTGAAGTTCCCATTTTCGCACTTGCTCGAGATTGCAAATTCAGATATACCTGTAGTCATAATATTTTAAAAAAATCCCACTTGCCTATTCATAACTCAAAGAATAAGAGGGTGTTTGGCATCGCGTCTTGAAAGTGAATATGCAATATGGAACAAACAATATAAGTTAATAAGCTGTTACAAAACAGGCTGTTGAATATTGTGTTAGTGTGCTCTTGCAGTATGAGGTTGTAAAAATCAGATGTTTCATGTTTGAGTATTTGACAGATTCAGATTATTTAAGGTTTGACATATAACAGGAGTTAAAGACCCTAATTTGATTATCTGCAACTTGATAATATGATGATCAGAAACAGTTTCAGCATACCAAAACACTAGAAACTGTATCTGCAAATTGAAAGCAGAATAATCAGAAAATTAGTTTCAAAACACAATACCAAACACCCTTAAACGAACTAGACCATAACGATCCAGTTCCACGAGACAATAGTTGATCCACTCACCCGTAGGAAGCCCTCAAAATCCAACTCTTTAGCCTGGTTAGAATACGAGTCACTTAACATACGGGTAACCTCATCCGGACTTGCTACCTCATTAAAGGGCTTTAATGTCGCCAAAACTGGCGGCAAATCCTGTATTGTGACCGTGCCAGATTGATTTCTAGATGAAATAAACTAGATAAACAGATTCCATTACCATATGAATCAGTAACTTTTTTATTAAACTATATCAAATCAATGAGCAAACATATAAAAAATGAAATATATACTTTAGTTCTAAGTTTTCGAAGCTCCACTTGAGTAAATTGGCTTTGGAGCCATTGATCATTAACAAAGACACCCTCAAAGGTAGACATCTTTCACCTGATTCCCCAATGCCCAATTCAGAAAATCTTGAAACACATCATCACAATCAAACAATCAGACTAGTTCTTCGCGTAAATCGCAAACAACCCATATGAATCAGCGTCTAGAAAGATTCATGAAGATAAGAATAATTCAAGTAAAACAGCAATCTGTTCATGGTGTTCATATACAAACATATCCTTTAAATCTTGAATCCAAGAAAACACATTGCAAGATCGAATTTTATCGTCAAGAATCACAGATATGATAAAAAAAAACACAGATGGGATTGTAAAACAGATAACACCACCTTAAAAAGATTGATCATGGATCAAGAATTCATGTTGCAGAAGCCATAGGATTGACGTAGGGTTGATGATCATAGGTACCTTTGGTTGAATTTGATTTTGTTTTTGTGAATTGAAGAGGACAGAAGGGGAGTGGAGAGAAAATCGCATTGCCTATCGGACCTGCGTAAACTTGGGGAATGAAAATGGAAGAGGTGATGGTATTATAGTTTGAATAAGAATATTTTTGTTATAAAGTGTGAGAGGAAATAATATGTCATAAAAAGTCACAAAAAAATAATAAGCAATACCTAGTTTTTGTTTCCCTTAGTCTTTCTCATTAAGAAAAAAAATAAAAATAAATAAAAAAACAAAAAGACATTAACGTTTTTCTATTGTGTCATTTATGAAAGACACGATGACGTAATTGTGTCATTATAAAAGACACAACGACGTTATTGTGTCATAAAATGGTGATAGAGGTTAAAGGTTTAAGGAAATTATCTTTGGTCATGCTGCAATTTTTTCATGGTAGGTATTCCTCTTATTGACCGGAAACCCATTGCTAAAAATGGGTTATCGGGTGTTTGGTTTGGTATTCCTTAAATATCAAACGTATTTGATGACCTATGATTTTCTCTTCATAGCTTATTTGAAAGGTGAGCATGTAAGGGTAACAAAACTCACTTGATGGTGTGAGAATCTCTTTTAGAAATAAATAGTTGCTTCTTTTTGTCATTTAGTTATATAAAAACAATTTGTTACTCAAAGAGTTTACATAGGTGGTGTTAGTCCTTTGGAGATGGAAAGAATGATGAAAACTATCAAACTCATTGCTAGATTCAAAAAAGTTGAAAAAATGAAGTAAACAAGGCCATGTGCTCTTGTGGAATTTAAGGATAATTCAATCATTGAACTTGAACTTAAACTTGAGAAGCTTGTGGATTCAGAGTTGAAACAAAAAATATTGAAACTGGTGGAACTAAAGATGACATTCCTTGAACCACAACTGTTTGAACATACTGACTTGAAACATTGTCACAGTATGAAACTAAAGCTACACAGCCTAGATTGTAAATGCTAGATTAAGGAACATCAGAGCTTGAGTTATTGATCTTTCTTCTTTCTGTCAATAATGCAAGTCTCCAATGAACCAATAACCTCATCTAGAGTGATCTGCTTTCAAGTTTATTGTTAGTTGAAACACTATGCGCTCCAAACTCCACTCATAGGAAGGAGCTCAACAAGTTCTTGTTCAAATCATAGTCGGACCCGTCTTTCTCAATTGACTCACCAAGTTGGTAAACCTAGCAATCTAGTCTTTTAAGTTTTCACCTTTGATGTGACCAAACATATCATACTGCTTCTAAACTATGTCTTTCTGCTTTCCTTGATTTTGCATTGCCTTCATACAATCATACTTTTCACATAAAGCATCCCACAAAGCTTTTGAAGACTGATAATGATCAAAGTTATTGTTGATATGAATAAAAAGAGCCATCTTGATTGAACCAATGGCTTTAAAATCTCTATCAAGGACCCTTCTATCATTATGATCATCTATTGATAGATCAGTTACTAAAGTGACACTCTCACCCTAAATATATTTTCATGTTTTACAATATTTCGCCTATTAGAAGATTTTTCGTCTGACAAAATACAATATCTTGGCATATTTTTTACACATCAGCCTCAAGTTTGACCCAATATAAATGTTAAACTCCAAGATCTCATTATTCAACCATATGATTCGTTGGAAAGCTAACATGATGATCACGTGCTAACCACCTCAAATCATGTCCATTGAAGATTACTATAAAAATAAGTTAGAAACTTAATAGATACTTCACATTAAAAGTTATCAGAATTATTTCTATTTACAAAAGTCGATTAAGGTCCAATGTCTCATCTCTAGAATCCTATGATCGGTTGAATAGTTTATACGCTAGTCATATATTAACCACCTCAGATTGGTCATCAAGTAAAAACAAAGACTACAAACTCATTTTACTTTGTGAAAATTTATATATATTTAATCAAGATTTCTAATACAAATCTTCATTTATTAGGTCTAATACAATGCCATGATAATATGTCGTGTGATGTATGAAATAAAGTCAAAATAAAGTTACTATAGTTTTAATATAGTATCATAAGTACAAGGACTAGAAATGTAATTTTTCTATTCTTTGTGTAATATGTGTAATTAGGTTGTTAACAGTTATATATAGGTAACAACGAAGAAGGGGAATTTGAGGTGCTGTTTGTTTTTTCTGCAGGAAAACGTCTGCAGTCTGCGGACCATATCTGCAGACATCTGCAGCAGAAGAGGTGGACCAAATGTCTGCAGTCTGCAAGAAAAAGACTGTTTGTTTTGTTTAACATCTGCAGAATGCTGAAATATTCTGTAATTAAACTAAATTTATTTTTTAAACTTTAAAAACAACTAATATATTAATATATATATATATATATAAAATTTATAGAAATACATTAAAATATAAATAAAAGTCATAAAACACTACAATAATATTCATAAAATCATACGATTACATTTATAAATCGTTTATTCGACATTCTGCATTAACTGCTCAGCAATTTCGTCTCTTAATTGAGTCATATATTCTCGATCGGATGCGGTACCATGTTCTTCAACATCATTTTCCTCAGCATGAACGTGCACATCATTTTTCTCGATCGGATGCGGTACAATTCTTCATACAAACTATAACAACCAACTAAACCAATTCATTCTCATACAAACCATAGTATACCAATTAATCATACAAACCGTATACCAACTAATCATACAAACCATATACCAACTAATCATACAAACCATATACCAAATAGTCATACAAACTAATCATACAATCCATATAGCAAACAACTAAACCAATTCATACAAACAACAAACCATATACAAACTAATCGACAAACAACAAACCATATACAAACTAATAAACCATTACTAGTGCCCATCCATGAGTAGTAACTAATAAAAAACAATAGAAACAATAGATCTAACAGCAGCCTGTGATAGAAACAATCAACAACTAGAACTACTTCTTACTAATAGAAGTCAACAATAGAAACAATCAATAACTAGATTCACCATCAAAAGAAGAAAAACAATCGATAACTATATTCACCACCAAAGGAAGATAACCAATCGATAACTAGAAACAATCGATACCTGAAGGGGGATCTGCGGGCATCGAACTACTTCTGCCGAAGGTGGCGACGGTGGCCGTAGGGGATCTGCGGGCCGAGGGTCGCGACAGGCCGAAGGAGATCTGCGGGGCCGAAGGTCGCGGCAGGCCGAAGGGGATCTGCGGGGCTGAAGGGGATCTGCGGGGCTGAAGGGGATCTGCGGGGCCGAAGGGGATCTGCGACAGGCGAGGTGGCCACGGAGGCCAGGTGGCGACGGTGAGGTGGCGACGGCGAGGTGGCGACGGCGAGGTGGCGACGGCGAGGTGGCGAAGACGAGGTGGCGAGGTGGCTGAAGGGGGCGGTGGAATATTGGGGAGGAGGAATGGGGATGTGGGGAAGAGAATACCTAAAGGGTTTGAAAGTCAGAAGAGTTTAGAAGAGGTCGTGAAGACCTTATTCCACCTCTTCTCCGTGCAGACGTCAGGAAGACGTTTTTTAATGAAACGTCTTCCAGAAAACAAACAGTCTGCGAAGTAAAAACCTCTTCCCGCATCTGCGAGCGCGCAGATGAAGAGGTGGGGAAGAGGTTTTTTCAAAAAACAAACAGCCCCTGAATCTCATACATTGTATCTTTCGGTAATCGTGTGTTTGTATCTTGAAGGTGAATCAAAGGATAACTTGATTGTTTTCGAGTCATTGTTGCTTTGTAATTTTTGGTGTTTCACTCAACATAATATGTGTCTACACTTTCACAAATAAATATTTTAAGTTATACGATTCTTCAAAATGATATAATCAAAATCTTTACCCGATAGACTTATTAATCGGATCATATCAGATATAAAAGTTCAAATAAAAGGATTTGTTATGAAAGTTTCAAAGTAATCATAAACAAATGGGATTTTACTCTTACAATATGCAATATACTAACTACATGCTTCTCGTGCATGCAATACTTTGATCACCCTAGTTATATACATCAATTATGTTTTTGAATGAGTTGATGACCATCATCAACATACTTGTTTGTGTTGAAAAAGTCATCATTAGGGCGTGTTAATAAACTACCATAGGGCGATAACGTTGATCTTTGACCTCTAACTCACAATATAACGTGCTCGTGCCTATATGTCTTCTCATAGAATGATTATTGTTGTTATAAAGATCCTGAAAATCACTTTTGGTACTAGTGCTTGAACAAATCTTGGTGTTCTTCATTTTTTTTTTGAAAGACCAACAAAAAATTTTATTAAAAAGAAAACCTGAGTAACAGATAGTTAATCAGGCATATTACAGAAAAAATACAGTTATCAAACATCCAAACAGACTAAATCAAAGTTACACCACATTTCCCATGTGAGACCAACAACTTTCGCCCGGTTTTTCAGCCATAAGTAGCCAAGAGATTTTATCTCTTCCTTTATCCTTAGGAAAGTTGTTTGTTTGTTTTTGAAAACCCACTCATTTCGACACCTCCAAATAACCCAAATAGTCGTTTGAATCACTAAGAACACTGCCTTTCTCCACTTCTTGGATCCTCTGATTCGGTTATAAAAGGTTGCAAGATCCTTGAGTTCCAAAACAAATATCGGATTTATCCTACACCAGTGCGAGATGAAATCCCAAACCTGAGCCGCAAGACTGCATATAGCAAAAAATGTAAGGCAGACTCCTCTCCCTCATCACACAACCTACACCGAAGATTTGGGATAACTACATTTCTTCTAGCTAAGTTCATGGTTGTGGGAAGTCCATCTTGAATAAGCCTCCAAAACAGGAAATTCACCTTCATAGGCACCCATTTGTTCCACTCAAAACCCAAGTGAAGATCCGAGAATAATAAGCTTTGCGCCTTATTTCTAATACTTCGAACAGAAAATTCACCAGATCCATCCAAAACCCAACTCCAGTGATCCTCCCCTGTGCCAAAGTCGTAATTTAGAATATTGTTCGTGAGCATGCTGAGTTCAGCCTGTTCGGCAGGAGACGAAGGTGGTCGAGCCCAGGAAAAAGACAGAACCAAGGCACTCCGGTTTAACCCAACTCGGTCCGAAATTAGTGTATTTTTCACTCTCTCTAACTCATATAAAAATGGATATTTAAGCTCGAGCGGATCATTATAAAGCCATCAATCTTTCCAGAAAAACATCTCTCTACTACAACCCGGATACCCGCGAAAAAGTGCTGATAACTCGATACCCACTTTTAGAAGTCAAACAAAATACTACATATCTGTTTCCACGGACCTGGTAACGAGAGTCTTGCCGGTATAAAACTCCATGCCCTTGACGTGTGATGTATATTCCATATTACTTTCCTCCACAAACTATTCCTCTCGACTTTAAATCGCCACCACCATTTGGCCAACATCGCCAAATTCGCCATCTGAAGTGACCCAAAACCCATACCCCCATATTCCTTAGGGGTCATAAAATTGTTCCATGCGACCCATTTCATTTTCCCCTTGTCCGGAGACGAACCCCAAAGAAAATCTCTACGCAACGTTTCCATCACATTAATCACACCAATCGGTGCTTTATATAACGAAAAATAATACGTAGGAAGTGCATTTAGAACCGACTTAATCAAGATGATACGACCCCCAAAAGATAATGTATTAGCTTTCCACATCGACGACCTTTTTTTAAAAATCCCCACCACCGGATCCCAATTTTTGATTAAATTCATATTGGCTCCAACTTGTAAACCAAGATACTTAAAAGGCAAAGACCCTCTCATACACCCCATCGCATTCGCCAACAGCTGTGTGTTTGTATCCTCCACCCCCACTCCATAAAGATTGCTTTTTTTGAGGTTAACTCGAAGCCCCGAAACAAGATAAAAGCATCTAACTAGCCATTTCAAATTAAGCACATTTTGAAAGGACCATTCACCCAAAGAAATGACATCGTCTGCATAAATAAAATGTGAGATGGATGGGCCATTAGGGGAGATAGAAATACCTTTAAAATATCCAACGAACACGCCTTCTTTATAACCCGGTCAATGCTTCCATGGCGAGGACAAAGAGAAACGGAGACAACGGGTCGCCTTGCCTCAATCCCCTCGAGCAAGAGAATTCTTGAGTCGGAGAACCGTTAACTAAAACTGAAGCCCTTCCCGACGTCACGATAGATAGCACCCACTTTGCCACTTTAGAGGAAAATTTATTTGAGTAAGCATAGAGTCAAGAAACTCCCAACTTAAAGAATCATATGCTTTCTTAATATCAATCTTGAATATCAATCCTTCCTTCTTTTTGCGTTTTAACCATGGGATGATCTCGTTAAGCATTAATACCCCGTCCAAGATGCTCCTGTTAGCTAAGAAGGCCATTTGCTCCTCCGACACAAGCTTTTGTATAACCGGCTTAAGACGATTAACGAGCACTTTAGAAACGATCTTGTTTATACAACCAACTAAGCTAATTGGGCGGTAGTCGTGAAGCCCACCCGGATTATTTCTTTTTGGAATGAGAGCTATGAAGGCGGACGTGCACCCACCACTTAATTGTTCGTGTAAAAAGAAATGTTGGAACATATTAAGGAAGTCGCCTTGCAAATTATCCCAATATTTCTGAATAAACTTTAGATTAATTCCATCAGGCCCGGGGCTCGATCACCCTCACACTCCCAAACCGCCCTTTTAATTTCCGCTAATGTAAACGGATCCACCAAGTCATCAGCTTCCTGCTCGAAAATTGTAGAGAGAAAAGGGCATACAAGTGAAGGCCTATTGACAACCGGTTCAGTGAATTTCCCTGCAAAAAAAGAAAATATATGTTCCTTGACCAACGACGGCGACGTTACCCACTCACCATATATATGCAGACCATGGATGCGATTGTTGCTAATATTGGCATTAACCACACCATGGAAGAACGATGTATTCTCATCTCCTTCAGTAGCCCAACGGACCCGAGATTTCTGTTTAAGATCCATATTTTTATTTTTTCAATCTCCGCAATATAATTTCTACAATCAGCCCTTTCTTCCAGTTCTGTAGCATTCAATATTCTCTGTTCAGCCAATAACTCCAATTCTTCTAGCTTTTTCATTCTCCTGTTATACGTATCATTCATTATCGCCTTGCGATTATTAACCCACTCCTTCAACCGCCTCTTGACCCATTTCAACTTAACATCAAGTGCCAAATCAGCCGAACCATCAAAGTTGAAGCCTGCCAACAACTGATTTACATATTCATTTGCCCCGGGAATTTCAAACCAAGAATTGAACAAGCGAACCGGGATCTTTCCGTAATCTGTTTGAATCGTAGAGAGGAGGATATGACAATGATCAGAAACAAGATTAGATAAGGCCACAACTGAAGCCTGCGGCCAATTGTTCATAAAATCATGACTCACAAGAAATCTATCTAATTTACTCAATTTTACCCCGTCATCTGAAGGGTATGTAAACTGCCTGCCGCCCATTTGATAATCCATCAGATCCGCCGTATCAATAAACTCATTAAAGAAGTGTGCATTCAGACTAATAAATTCTGAATTTAGTCTCTCGTCAGGCCTTCGGACATCATTAAAGTCCCCTAGTAGAACCCACATACCCGAGATTAAGTTCTTCATCTGCAATAATTCTGTCCATAGTAGGCGCCTAGCGATCGGGTCATTTGGGGCATAAATGTTCACAATGTTAAGGATTTCCCAGACATTCTAATCAGACCCGACACCACCAAATAATAACGATTTTAGTGACCCCGTTTTGAATAAATACCGTGGGATCCCATATAGATAAAATACCCCCTGAACTGCCAATGGCTTTTACATCTTAAAAACTAACACAGTTCTACCCCAAAACCTACTTACCATGAATTTAATATTACCTGAAAACTTCGTTTCTTGAATTGCTACAAATGAGCTCCGTGCGTGGTTTTAAGACCTCTAACCCAATTCGCCTTCCTTGAGTCCCCGACTCCCCTCAGATTCACTGACAAATAATTCATGGGTAACCATTATGGGCACCTTCATCACCAATTAAAGCTTCCATCAGATCGCGAGCATTCTCCAGCACAAAACCCACACTCTTACCCAAGTTTATCATGGCCTCCGATTCAGATTCAAATCGAGTACCAGTCTGGTTGGGTTGATGCATCTCAGAAGCTAAGTCCGGCTCCTGCTCTGGATCAGCCGAAGGCGCCGGAACTGATTCAGGCACACCACCGTTGTCGGCTTCCTTATCAATATTTACAGACTCCTTTAGTAACCCCTCCATTGGTGTTATCTCGTTTAGGTTAGCCAGAGAAACAAAAGCTGGGTTATTAAGGTCAATGGGACCCTTATTACGTTGCTGTTGACTAAAGATATTAGCCCAATTCTCTCCCTCAGCTAGGCCCAAAGAAGTTGGGCTATTGCAACTCCTGGCCCTTTTACGTGATCTTTTAAGAATACCTGGGCCCTTTGAATTGTTTGTCCCCACCTTGAATGGATTTTCATAATAATTAATATTATGTGAAAAGTTGCCATCCACATGCACGTTGATAGCCTCCCTAGGGTTGTGGACATCATTACATTGAGTATCATGTTCCCTATGCATATCCTTTGAGTTCCCATGCAAAATCCCCTCGCGCGCCTGTTCGTTTTCTTTTGGAATACCTACTGTTTCTGCTTCTTTCCGACCAGCCTTTGCCGGAAGTAAAGCCTTAGACGGAGTTGACACCTTTTCTGGTTGGATTTCACCTTCTTCAACATCCATATTTTCTTCTATAACGGATTCGACATAATTAGGTTGACACGAGAGTTTGGTCTCCGATAATTCACTCAAAAAAGAAAAAAGAGAATCATCATCGACTTCGTTGACCCAAACAGAGAACGAGCGTCCTTCCCAATTGACCACCACTTCTTCTTGAATCGTATTCCCCAAATTGGTAAGAACGCAACATTTGGAGTCGTAGTTCTCAAAGGACGCCTAGGAAAAATCAGAACACCAAATCACCTTACCGAATAGGTTCGCCACTTCATCAAAAAAACCTTCATCTCTAAGCTGTAACGGAGCTCCGGAGATACGAATCCAGGCAAGTCGGTCATATGAAAGGTCCTGGCCTTGCCAAGGATTTACATTGGAGAACAATCCTTTCCACAAATATGATTTCACCCTGGAGAACTCATGGGCTTCCTTTTTTTCTTTGAAGATGATAAGCAACTTCAATCCTCCTATGTAACCGATCGTATAGTTCTTATAACCCCCGCCATCCAGTGTTCTTCCAATCTCTGGAAAAACTTCCACGCACAACGCCTCCGCTATTACCGACCGCATCATACAATGACTCGGGTACACTGCCATCTTGCCCTTATACTCTAACCTCTTCCTGTTATCACGAACTTCGCCGGGCATTTTCGCCTCACCAGACGTTCTAGCGACAGTGTCACGATACGAAGCTGCAATACTGGTATAAAGTCGAGTAGGATGAACCACCTGTTCAGCATGAGGTTTCTGAGCAACCGGTACGTATTTAGTCGATGGAGGATTTTGTTCGAACCTCCTATGAGCTTTATCGAACTTAGCCGGAAACACCGTCAATTTCGCATCATAAATTGTGATCCTATTCATCCCTTGTAACAACTGCTCCATGTTCACGACCCCTAACTGCAACACCCCAACCCGGAGAGGCTGACGTGTCACTATTACAGATATCAAATCAAAAACCAAATCCATAATCTTAAGAGATAATTTCAAACAAACCAGATAATCTGAAAGAACCTAGTTAACTTATTTATTACATCAATTAAAGTAAAATACAATCTTGATCTTCAACCACTCTTCACTGATTTCCCGGAACCCCTTGATTACCTACAATCAAATAAGAAAACACCACAAAAAGGAAATACGGCTGAGCCAAAAGTTGCTCAGTGACGGAAATAACAATAGTAATGATACGAAGCATAAATACTTATATCTGAATACTGAACGGATCATATGATACTGAAACGGAAATCTGAATCTGAACATATAATACTGATACTGAACTGAACATGTAATACTGAACTGAACTGAACTACACGACGCGTATATACAAACAAATTAAGTCGTGTAATATAAGAAGTACCCAGAGCCAAAACTGAACTGATAAGTACATAGCTAGCTACACTATGCACCAATGAGATGGTGTGTGGGGCGTACACACATGATTCCATCCCCGGAACTGAACTGAACTAGGATCGATCCATCCGCCTCCCAGATATTATGGCCAAAGTACTACCTGAGTACTAACGTGTTAACGGAGACGCCGTGAACTATTTATTACACACCGTCACGAAAAGTGTCACATCATTGACGCCACAATGACATGTCGGAGAGCTCGGGTAACAGAGTATCAAATCAAATGGTAGTACAACTACCAACATATAACGTGTCAATAGAACATTTATAGGAACATGCAATAATGAACACAAACTTATAAAATATATATTGCATGCTACAGGTCTCAATAAATATCACTAATGAGTCAAACGAATCGGAGCATAATTAAATAATAAGGATATACGACTAATAAAGGCTAAACGATTCATATTAGCGGAGATAACATATCAAAAATCCGTACTACAAAGTAACGGAACAGAATTTATACTATGATAAAGATAACCAAGAATCCGTACCTTATACACGAATGACAATAATCAGAAAAGGTTTAGGCTCGGTTAACGCCGCGAGAACCTACGATAACGTAACGCAAATTATAATCTGAAAAATTCCAGTTCTGCCCTTGTCTTTTCGCACTCGTTAAAAATACTAAACGACGTTTAAAAATTCTGAAAATCTCCAGTTTACTATATTAGTGATTTCTAAACAACTTTCATTTAGAAAAGTTTCTGATTTGGATTACCGAAATATGAGAAAAACGTGGATCTTTACAGTTGCGCAGAACTGCTAGCTGTAACGAAAACGACTATTTGGAGGTCTAAACGAATGAGTTTTTCTATGTTTTATATATCAACAGATTCGTTTTTCGACGAACTTCGTCGTGGACATAAGATTTAACTGATTTGAATCTGTTATGAAGAAGTTATGGCCTCTGTAAGTTGACTGTAAAATACGGGCCTAAATCATCTATTTACAGTTTATTTTTAAACAAAATAAACTATTTATAACGATATAAACATAAATTGTTAAGGTTTTTAATAAGTTAATTTACAGAAACTAATTAGGTACTTTTATAAAATAAGTCTTATATTTAATCTGATTTTTACCATTTATTTAAAAGAATCCATAAGAATAATTAAACTAAATGTCTTGTTATATTGTTTTATAAATGTTTAAGCTTAACGAAAATTACAGAAAATCAAGTTGATGATTTAAAAATAAACAGGGATTATAAAAGGATTTTTATAATTTTTAGAAATTTTACGTATTTTTAAAAGGTTAAAAAAGGCATTTTAAAAAAAATTGCAGGGGCTCGGGTTCAAACCCGTGACCCCCTGCCCATCCCCCTTTCGCTTTAACAGCAGGCTAGGGCGCCTGCGCCTGAACCTGACTGGTTTTAATTTCATTTAAACAAATCCCGAACCAAACCCCCAAATTCAAACCTTATAAACCCTAGAATCAAATCCATCAAATTGGATCCCAAATCGTTACTGATCAATGAAATAAACATGGGGCTTTGATTCCCCATGTGAAATCGAGTAATACGTGTGTTCAATTTTACCAGAATAGTCGAATCGATGATGAACCCACGAAGAACAGGTCGCGGCACAGGTGCTGATCGATTAATGGCCAATCCTCGATGAAAATCAAATTAAATTGATAGGAAGCTTCGTATGTTGATATAGATCAAAAGCCCTTTATCAATTTATGTTAAAATTGATTGGAGATGGGTTCCTAATCGAGTTGCAGGTCGCGGTCGAGAGGGTGGATCGGAGGTGATGTTTGTGTTTGATTCAGGTGCAAACGAACTCACAGGAATGTTTTAAACGATCAAATGATTGTGTAGGTAAAGTTAATTGGATTATTTTGTCCGTTTAGTGCGATTAGCACATGGTGGTCGGCCGAAAGTTGAGATCCCACTACACCGACTCTAATCATCAAATTAATGTGGGGTACAACGTTCTAATCCCCACTCGAAGGTGTCGGAAACAAATAATTGAGTCAAACCGCGTTAATTTTGACCGTGGAGGCTCGCCGGAGAGCCGCCGGCGTCGGCCGGAATAGTGGTGCGACGGGGACGGGGAGAGAGAACAGATATGAATTTTTTTTTTCATTTTACACAAATAGTCCCTGTGGTTTGATGTTTGTTTAATTTAGGTACAAAACTTGTTAATTTAAGTTTTAAAATGTCAAAATGCCCCCTGAACCTTTTGTTATTATTATTATTATTATTATTATTATTATTAATGTTATTATTATTTATTTATTATATTTTTTTTATGTGTGGGTATTATACCTTCGATTCTAATGAAGCCAAAATAGTTACCCCTCGAATCCTTCTTTTTGGCGACGTACCCATCTTTGACGACCCCATGTGGCATGAAAGCTCTCCACAAAAGTGAGTTCGACACTCCCCCTGGAAGGTTTCCAACGTAAAAAGTTGTTATGGGTTTGCCTGCTTTGTCTCCTCCTTCTGCGTCTCCCGTACCGTACCTCCGTCCAAGGTTGTTCTTTTTCACCCATGTTCTTGGCTTTTATCACTCCATGCTAACACCAACGTTCCCAGGTCTATTTGATTGGTTTTGGTTGTTGGAAGGTTCTTCTTTTCGGGTTTTGAGTAATTGCTTGGTGTTCTTCATTGGTTGTCTTCCTAGAGAACCCCATTAAACTCCTCACGTGGAAGAAACTCCAGTGAGCACTAAATGTGACAATCTATACTTGGGGAAGGAAAGTGATGAATGATAGAGGGTAAGTATACGCATGAATTTAATGTTTTCATCCCTTCTTAAAGAGAACATACTTCCATCATGAGTCATTATTTAATCATTTCATTATTAACGACAGTATAAGGTTAACTGTCTACCAAGCAAGATACGACGTTATCAAACACGCTCATTGGTCTAGATAGTACCAAATGGTTGGAGCTAATATCCACTCGCCGGTATGTCAGTTAGTGATATTCTTTAGTTAGAGGACACGATTTACAACCTTTTTTGTTTAGTTAGTGCTTTTAATTGTCGTACTAGTGATATTCATTATTGGAATTCGGACACTAGATGATCTAAACGCTAATGTAATGAGGTTAAGTCGTAAATAAGACTACACGATACCTCATGACCGAATCTCCCCACACGTCATGTCGATCCCTACATCTATATGATCTACTTAACAGTTAACATAACCAAAAATAAACAAGATTCCTTATAGTAACACAAATAAAATTATACAACAAAAACACCTCAAACTCTCGTACACAATTCAATATCAATCAATCAAATACATAAATACCACATCAAAAGAATACTCACACCACCACCATCAACCCACCGGAAACCACCACCATCACCACCCCCTTCCACCCCACATTCCGAACAGCCGACGACGACGGCGCCGCCCTCGCCGCCGACCCTTTACCCCCATCCGCCACCGGAGCATCCGCCACCGGCGCAATCTCCGGAACCGGCGCCGGAGCAGGCGCCGGCAGCGGAATATCAGTCCCAAAGATCGCCTCCGGCAACAACACCCGGTTCACCTGATAAATCGCCACGGGATCGGTCGAATGCACGCTGCTGCTCACCTGTGTGTTGGTCCAACCGGACCCAATGTGCACGGTTCCGGCGACATCGGTGAAGTTCAGAGTGTACGAACCGCCGGCCAGTGTGTTCACCGGTCCGGCGTCACTCAGGTTCTTGAAGTCCGATAGCGAATAATAATGGGGCAATGCGTGAAAAAGACACAGTTGCTTGAGTTGATCGCCTGTGAGATTTGATAGTGATGGTTTCTTTAACGATGTGAAGGCTTTGTCTTTGGGTACAAACAGAGTGATCCCTTCATCGGTGTTGTTTGCTTGAGATTGTAGGGTTTCGATCACTTTGGTCGATTGGAGGTATTTGAGGAACGTGGAGAATGGGCCGGCGACGGAGAGGAGTTCGGTGAGGTTGACGTAGTCCGGCGCCGGCGCCGGCGCCGGAGTTGGGGTGAGGATGATCGGTGGTGGTGATGATGATGCTGGTGTTGCTGCTTGTGAGTATGAGAGCATGAGTGTGGTGAAGCATATGAAGATCTTGATGGGATCCATTGTCAAGATCTGGTTGGAGTGTTTGTGATTTGATGCCAATTTGGTAATCCTGCAATACCCATTTGGAGATTAGATCAGTGTTGTGAGAAATTGATGAATTTAGGTGGTAATGTTTAGATCTGAAGATTGAAGAACATGAGGTTGCTGTTTGACTTTTTGGAGTCAATTTGGTTGGTTCTTGACTTCTAAATTTGTGGAAACTGGTTTGATGTAAGGAGGTGAAAACATGGTGGGAATTTAACTATAAGAGGATTGTTACAGTTTGAAGTTTTGTTGGTGATAAAGTATGAGATATTGTGAAATAATTTAATTGATTGACTTACTAAAGATGGACTCTGTTTGAAATTGGCAGTTAGATCTGGTAGCTATGAAACAGAGCATTGATATGTAGATAATATAACTGGCATCAGAGATCAAATCTAACATGTTCTTGCATAAAGTTCATAAATTTAAGGCATGAGTTCTTAAAAAACTCAAAATATGACAAGAATTTGCTTTGAATTTGAAGATCAAAGCTTGATTTATGAGCAAAAGAGTGAGAATGCTTGTAGTATGCAATGTGTATCATAAAGCTAACATACATAACTGATAGACAGATCTAGATCTGTGCAATGTTCATCAAGAAATGCAATAATTGGTAAGTGAAACATACAAACAAGATTGCAATGTAATCATCTAAATTGATAATATTATTGAGTTGCAGAGATCATTGAGGAAGAAGACCAACCTTTGGTAGGATGTACTCAGAGGGGAGTGAAGACTACAATGGAGAGTAGAATGTATGAGAGAGTATAAATAAGAGGGTTTGGGTGATGATAATAATAATAATAATAATGTTTGTATTATATTATATTATATTATATTTATTAAGAGTGGCAGCTGGTAGTGTAGCAGGGTAGAGTTGGTACAAATCAAAAGTGCAAGCAAAAGATATTGTAGTTAGGGTTCAATATTTTATCAAAATTTAAGTTTTGTTTAGTTTTTTATGAGTTAATTTTAATGTAAACTGTTAAAAATATGATTGTTGAGTTGTAGAGTCTAATGCTAATGACGTATGCATGATTTTAAAGTTGACAGCTCCTTAATAAAAGTTTCATTGTTTGATAACATGTGTATTTATTTGTGACTGGTTATTCCTAATACAATTTATTGTATAGTTAAACACTTTAACTTACGGCTGCTTATTCATAAGTATGTATATCACTATGATAGCAAAGCCCTAAGCTAAAAGCAAATTAATGATTTATGTTTGTTAAGCGTTTTTAGACATTAATTCGTTCTTTTCTATTTTAGTCCTAAAATCTTGTGTTTGTTCTTGTTCACATTGGTGTTTTTATTCCATTTATCGTGATGTTGTTTGTTATTGTAAACCATACCCTCACCACTTAACCATTTCTTAACAAAACTTGAGTTCTTATTGTGTGAATTTCGAATTTACACAAGTTAATAGAATTTTAAGAAAAAAAAAACAAAAGATAAACAAAGTACATTTATGTTAGAGGGTCTGGTCCAAATAATCAATATTTTTGTTTTCATGACATAATTAGTAAACATTAATTTTGAGTCTTGATATACTACCTAATATATATTGAATCTAACTGTCTCAAATTTTAAAGAGATATGTACTATTTTAACATAATGTATACCCTGAAGGCTCAAGATGATATATCTTAATCAAACAACTCTCTTTCTCACTCAATTAATTTACCTTTTTAAAATAGATACAAAACAAATAGTTATGAAGTGTCCAACCTTGCACTCTACCCTACCACCAACACACAATCTTCAAGTTTCTCTTTCATGGAGGTGGATTGTGGTTCCTTTTTTCACTTTTTTCTAGGGGATAATTAACAAAACTAGTCCTCTGACATTTTGCTAAAATACACTTTTTTCCACATGCAACAGAAAATTTACCAATAAAGTGATGTTTATGTTAGATGTTTATTTAAATTGATAAACATGTTTTAAATCATCAAACTATGACAAGATGAATGAACTAACAATTGAAAACAAATCCTTTTGCACTGACTTTTAATATTAAAATGTTTAAAAATAATCCTATTACTTCTTGCTCGTTGAGACATTTATTTAGGTTACCCACATAGTACATAACCTCTCCAAGTTTGAGATTTATGAAGGTTTGAAGTTGGTCTACCTTTATAGATGAAGAAACTGATATTAGTTCTAACTCTAAAGGAACATGCATTAAAAACATGTAAACTCTTTCTCTCACAAACAATACAAGTTATATTCAAATGAAACTATGAAAGGTTAGCAATTCTCACATTAGGTAAAATTAAGGCAAGTCATGACATCTTAAGTTTGTATTTCTAGACCAACAAGATTGAATGAAAACTAGAGATTGTTCGGACCAATTGATATTCAAATACGATTTTCTTATATTATCGTAAGGATTAGTATAGTACTTTAACCGTTATTGTGACAACCCGAAAATTTTTCATGATTTAATATAATTTTATGTGAATTTATAGTTTATTTTTATATTTTTATTATTATTTAATGATAATATTAATAATAATAAAAATAATAACAATAATAATAATAATATTATTATTATTAAAAATAATGATAATAATAATAATAATAATAATAATGATATTATTATTACAAACAATGATAATAATAATAATTATAATAATAATGATATTATTATCAAAAATAATAATAAAATAATAATGATGTTATTATTAAAAATGATAATGTTAATAATGAAAATAATGATAATAATGAAAATATTATTAATAATAATTATTTACAAAATTTATTTAATTGATTTAAATTAAGTCCAGGGGGTTATTTGTAAATTTGAAACTTGTATTTAAAACTTTATAACATAAAATAATAACAATCGAAAGTGCAGGGACCAAATGCGTAAATAATAAAATTTCAACTGCACTCTCTCTCCTCTCTCGCGATTTTCCGGCGCCGGACCGGCCGGTCGCCGGCGGCTCTCCGGCGAGTCCAAAAGTCGAGTTTTAGGCCATAATTTCGACCCCACGACACACCGAATCAAACGGGGGACAAAGTGGAACGTTCACGTGAACATAATTTAAAGAAAAGCTACTCGAAATTGCGGTTAATGGTCCACAAAATACTTTCGGCCGACACCACTGAGAACACGCATTAAAACATCACAATAATTCAATTAAAGTAATGCAATCGATTGTCTATAAGATTCCTAAACTAATCATGCATTCAAACGCACCTAAAACACTCGAAAATAATCAAATGATCCTCTCTCAATCCGCGACCTGCAACTCAGTCGAATACTACCCTACGAGTTCCAAATCACAAAATTAAGATAGGGCTTTTAATCATCTGAGGATTTAGAAGCTGCCTGTGAAAGGAAATTCATTATCATCAACAATTGCCCTGAAATTGATCCGTGCATAACCGCGACCTGTTCTTCGAGGTGTTCATCATCGATTAGACATCCTTCTGGTAAATCAAATACACCCATTTGTTCGATTTATCATGGGGAACAAAAGCCCCATGAATATGATTGTTAACAGGAACGAATCATGGATCATTTGGTCGATCCATGAATCTAGGGTTCTTGATTTGGGGGAAACATTTGGGATGGTTGTTAAAAGAAATGGGGATGGGGTTCTGTTCGATATGGAGCCTTTGGCTCACTGGTTGTGCGCAGGGTTGTGGGGGGGAGGTCACGGGTTCGAACCGTGCACCTCCCATATTTTTTCTAAATCCTTTTGAATTATTTAAAAATATATAAAGTTATTAAAAATTATAAAAATAATTTTTAAAAGCTTCTGTTATTTTTAACACCATTAAATATTTTTCTGTAAATTATTTAACTAAAAATAATTTAAATAAATTTATAAAATATTATTTAAAAATATTATAATAACTATTTTTATAAAAATAGACTTTAAATTATGATTTAAAGTATTAATCCATTAATTGGACACCATATCATTTTTATTTAATGATAAATCATATAATTATGGAAAAATAATTATTTAAAAGCCTAAATTATTTATGAAAATAAATTACATGTGTTATAAATTATTATCCATATAAAAATGGATTTCCAAATAATAAAGTAGATCATCAAATTATTAATGGATGTTATAATATTTTATGGACTTATTTTGGTAATATAAATACTAAGTAAATTTTATAAATTTAAATATTTATAAAATCTTACAAAAATTAAATATAAACTTATATGTTTATATAACGTCTATAATTTAATTAGAATATAATGATATGTCAAAATCATTATTAAACTAATTAAATTTTATATAAATCATTAATTATTAACAAAAATAATTAAATGATTTAATGTTTATAACAAATCCTAGAAAACCAAACCTAGATCAATTGAACACCAGGTTCAAGATCTAACTTATTTAGGTTTTTGGATTTGTATCTGTTTGCTTACGTGAAATTATAATTCCTTAACAGGAATTTACTAGGTTGTCAACACCACACAGGAACTGAGGTGAGTTCATAACTATTCCCCTTTTAATCATTTAAATATTTTGGGGCTGGAATACATGTTGTAATTGAAATTACAAATTATTTTTGTGTATTATGTTAAATAATAATTTGATCACATTTATGATTACATATGGTTATTATAAAAATCCTTCTCTGTAAACTGGACTATAAATAAGCAGGGATCTTTTGGATAGTACTATCGGGGAGTGACTTACCCCACAAAGGTATGGACATGTGATCCATATCAGATGCACAAAGATCTTGTTGTCATTTGGGATGACTGTTTCTGTAGTGAGAAGGCAGATGTGCACTTTATATAGTTTGCATTATAGTTCCATTTACAACCCATATGAGGATAAATGTAAAGGAGGATTTGCTCCCTCTGATTTGAAATTGTTATGAAAATATAATATACACATAAAAGGATAATAAACTAAGTGACATGGACAAATTCAATGTGAAGGATTTGTTGGGCTTGTACTTAGTAGGTATGTGGGATAGCGGGTTCACCTTATTAAAAAGGGTTCCGACAGGCTATTCATATACCGGTGAGTAAATTAAACTCACACTTTTTCTATAAATCCTATTTGATGATAATTGATGATTTATCACTATGTTTTACTTACCTGTGAACTCACCAACCCTGTGTTGACACTTGATTTACATGTATTCTCAGGTATCTACTAGGAGCTTATGGATATGCACGTAGGATCATATAAGAGCTCAAGATACCTATTGATTATTATCTGAACTATGATTTAGACATGTTGTCCTGAAACAATCTATATTTACTTCCGCTACGCATAATATTACTCTGAATAATTATTGTAATGATTATCTAAAAACTGTCATATAGATAATTGCATCTCATGTGTGACTACTGTGTTCGATCCTGTTTGTTCACCCCTCCGTGATAAATTCCAGACCCGGAATTTGAGGGTGTGACAGATTGGTATCAGAGCCATTGGTTATACTGAGTTAGGAATTGCATCTAGCCTATAGCCACACACAATAGTTGCACAAAGTAAATTGCCTTAGTTAGAGATTGACTAAGATTAAGAAGTTATATGCTTAGATAGTTGTTTTCCTAAACATGACTTTGACTCTTTGACTCATTCCTAAACTTATTCTCAACGACACGTGGGATCTACACTTATCATCGTGCCTAAATCAAATGGTTTTCAAATCTCGTCAAAGTCCGTGTCACATGACCGAGAACATGCAATGCTGGAAGAGTGGGATACCTGTATCTTAAGGTGTTCTGTCTAGGCAAGGTATTCATACAACTTGATTACCTCACCTGGGAACCCTCGAGATGAGTATTCGCTTATAGGTACGCATGTCCTCGTTAAGGTTGTGGTGGACACAAATACTTTGATAAGTCAACGTATTCGCTTTGGTTTGCGAACCGAATGTTTACACTCCTAACCTCTCATTGTTATTCTAAACAATCTCATTAATGATTTTATTATTTTGAAAAGTTTTAGAAACCAATTACCCGTTTCTCATAAAGGTTTCTTCTTTCCATATTATTCAGCATGTCTTCTCGTCAAATCCGTTCACGATTTAGAAACTCTGGCCGTAAGATTTCCGCTATTGTAACACGTGAAGTTACTACAGTCATATACAATTCCTTAAGGCAAATAGGTCAAATTACCTTGATATGTTCCATTTGGTAATCTAAGCTACGCTTGTCCTAACCTAAAGCGAGACTTGTTTCCTTAGTACTCGTGCCTTGCCGAATTTAATCAAAAAACCCAGTTTTCTTAAATTCCCATCTACCCTACAGTAATTGTCCATACTTTGAATATTTGATATAAAATGCATCTATTGAATATGTCAAAGTGTGAATTCTCACCAAACAATTTCATGATAGATGGACGCACCAGCGGGCAGAGGCAGAGGTAGAGGACGCGCCAGAGGAACTGTCCCAATAGGGATGACTCCTGAAGAAATACAAGCCTTGGTCAATCAAGGTGTTGCTGCAGCCCTAGCCACTCAGGCTGCTCAGAATGGTCATCACTATTCATATAAAAAGTTCCTAGACTGCAAACCAGATATCTTCACTGGTGCAGAAGGGGCCATTGGGCTCATAAGGTGGTTCGAGAAATGTGAATCCATCTTCGCTATATCTGAATGTCCCGATGAGAGTAGGACCAAGTATGCCTCCGGAGCCTTGAGTGGAGCTGCACTCTCGTTCTGGAAGACAGAAGTTTCAAGACTTACTCTCTCCCTAGCCAATGCTATGGATTGGGAGGAATTCAAACAGCTGATGATGGAAGAATTCTGTCCGAGAGAAGAAGTACAAAGGTTTGAAACCGAGTGCTGGAACCATAAAATGGTGGGATCTGAAATTGAAAAGTAAACCACTGAAAATCATGAGTACGCAACCTTGTGTCCTCATATGATGGAGCCTGCTCACAGAAGAATTGAAGGCTATATCCGTGGACTGTCGCCAGTCATTCAATCTATGGTCACTTCCTCCAATCCAACTTCAATCCAACAGGCCATTAGGATAGCTCACAAGCTGACCAATGAGGCTGTGGCTCAGGGGAAGTTACCACCAAGAAACAAGGGTAAGGGTGTTGCTGCTGAAAGCTCGGGGAAGAGAAAGTTTGAAGATGCTAAAGATAGTGAGAGTCAAGGTACAAGCAAGAAGCAAGATCAGAAAAAGCACCAAGACAATCAGGGCATTCCGCCTAGATGTCAGAGGTGTGGCAAGCGTCATCATGGCAAGTGTACCGCAATCATCTGCTACAAATGCAACAAGAGGGGGCACACTGCTCCTGAATGTAGAACCAAGACTCAAGACCAAGGAAAGAAGGATGGTAATCAGCAGAATGGTGGAAAGAAGGAAGTTATTTGTTTCAGATGTGGAGAAAAGGGCCATATTGCTAAAGACTGCACTGGGGAAAAGAAAGATACAGCCAAGGGCAGAGCCTTCGTTATTGGCAAAGGTGAGGCTCTCAAAGACCCTAACGTTATTATGGGAAAATTTTTGGTGAATAATGTTTATGCTATAGTATTATTTGACACGGGAGCTGATAGAAGCTTCGTATCTAATACTTTCTATAATCACTGAATGTAAACCCTGTACCCCTAGATGAGCCATATGTTGTAGAAGTAGCAAATGGTAAATCCTTGACCGCATCACAAATCCTGAAAAACTGTACACTAGATTTATCAGGTCATATCCTACCAATAGACCTCATGCCCATTACTTTGGGAAGCTTCGATGTGGTAGTTGGTATGGATTGGCTATCCAAAAACTCTGCAGAAATTATCTGTAAAGACAAAATGATTCGTATCCCCCTACCAAATGATGAAGTCCTGTGCGTGGAGGGAGATAAGACTGGTGTCGTGATGGGAGTTATTTCTTACTTGAAGGCTCAAAAGTGTCTTCGAAAAGGACATACTGCTATCCTAGCCTTAGTCACTGACAAAGAGAAGAAGGAAAGGAAGATTGAAGATGTACCCGTCGTTAGGGAATTTCCTGAAGTGTTCCTGATGAACTGCCTGGATTGCCCCCTAAAAGAGAGGTCGAGTTTTCAATCGAGTTAGTACCTGGAGCTACACCTATAGCTCGGGCACCATACCGTCTCGCACCTTCTGAATTAAAAGAACTATCTGACCAGCTTAGGGAACTCCTTGATAAAGGATTCATCCGACCTAGCTCGTCACCATGGGGAGCACCAGTGTTATTTGTGAAGAAGAAAGACGGGACCTTCCGGATGTGCATCGACTATCGAGAACTGAACAAAGTGACGATCAAGAACCGTTATCCCTTGCCACGTATTGACGACTTATTCGACCAACTGCAAGGTTCGAGCATTTACTCCAAGATAGACCTTAGAAGCGGCTATCATCAGCTGAGAGTCAGAGATGAAGATATTATGAAAACGGCTTTCAGAACTCGATACGGTCACTTTGAGTTCACAGTCATGCCATTTGGGCTAACAAATGCACCTGCTGTATTCATGGATCTCATGAATCGTGTATGCAAGCCTTATCTAGACAAGTTTGTCATTGTCTTCATTGATGACATCTTGATCTATTCCAAAAATGAGCAGGAGCATGAAGAACATCTGAGATTGATCCTTGAACTACTAAAGAGAGAGGAGCTTTATGCTAAGTTCTCGAAATGTGATTTCTGGCTTAAAGAAGTTCAATTCCTTGGTCATGTGATTGATGCTAATGGAATTCATGTAGACCCAGCTAAAATTGAATCCATCAAAAGTTGGCCTACACCTTCTAATCCAACGGAAATTAGACAATTTCTGGGACTAGCCGGCTATTATAGGAGATTTATCGAGGGATTCTCCAAGATAGCTCAACCATTGACTATGCTTACCCAAAAGGGGATAGCATATCATTGGGGGTTCAAGCAAGAGGCTGCTTTCCAAACACTGAAACAGAAGTTGTGCAGTGCACCTATATTGTCCCTACCCGACGGTATTGAAGACTTTGTAGTCTACTGTGATGCTTCTGTTCAGGGACTGGGATGTGTTTTGATGCAGCGAGACAAAGTCATAGCCTATGCCTCAAGACAGTTAAAGGCTCATGAGAAGAACTATGCAACTCATGACCTAGAACTGGGAGCTGTTGTGTTTGCTCTTAAATTATGGAGACATTACTTGTACGGCACTAAGTGCACTATTTATACCGATCACAAGAGTCTTCAACACCTGTATAATCAAAAGGAGCTGAACATGAGGCAGAGGAGGTGGCTTGAACTATTAAACGATTATGATTGTGCCATCAAGTACCATCCTGGTAAAGCAAATATTGTGGCTGATGCTTTGAGTAGGAAAGAACATGTGAAACCTCGTAGAGTGCGAGCTCTACAACTTACCATTCAAAGCAACCTGCCGGCACAAATCTTGAATGCTCAGACTGAAGCCCTGAAAGAAGAGAACATTAAAGATGAAAACCTTCGAGGGCTAGACCAACAGTTTGAAGTTCATTCGGATGGGATACGCTTTATAGCAGGAAGGATTTGGGTACCCCTATACGGGAATCTGAGGAGCTTGATCATGGATGAAGCCCACAAGTCTAGATACTCTATCCACCCAGGAGCAGATAAGATGTATTACGACTTGAAGCCTGTTTACTGGTGGCCAAGAATGAAGGCAGATATTGCAACTTATGTCTCAAAGTGCTTGACTTGTTCTAAAGTCAAGGTCGAATACCAAAAGCCTTCAGGAATGTTAACCCAACCAGAAATTCCCGTGTGGAAGTAGGAAATGATAACCATGGATTTCGTCACTGGTTTACCCAAATCTCAAACGGGCAATGACACCATTTGGGTTATCGTTGACCGTCTCACCAAATCCGCTCATTTCATACCCATTCGTGAGAAAGACAAGATGGAGAAACTTGCAAGGGTGTACATCAAAGAAATTGTCTCAAGACACGGAGTGCCAGTGTCTATTATCTCTGATCGTGATGCACGGTTTACATCAATCTTCTGGGGAAAACTTCAGAAAGCGCTAGGCACTCGCCTAGATATGAGCACAGCCTATCACCCTCAAACTGATGGTCAAAGTGAAAGAACCATACAGACACTTGAGGATATGCTTAGGGCTTGTGTCATTGACTTTGGAAAGAACTGGGAAGGTCATCTACCTTTGGTAGAGTTTTCCTACAATAACAGTTATCATTCAAGCATCAAGGCGGCACCATTCGAGGCCTTATATGGACGAAAATGTAGATCACCGCTTTGCTGGGCAGAAGTTGGAGATAGTCAACTTACTGGTCCAGAGTTGATCTTTGAAACTCATGAGAAAATTGTCCAGATAAGAGAACGCATGGCTGCTGCCAGGGATCGCCAGAAAAGCTATGCTGATAAACGCCGCAAGCCACTGGAATTTCAGGAAGGAGATAAAGTTTTGCTAAAGGTATCTCCCTGGAAGGGAGTTATACGCTTTGGAAAACGGGGGAAATTGAACCCTCGCTACGTGGGACCTTTTGAAATTGTCAGAAGGATCGGCCCAGTAGCCTATGAATTAAATCTACCTGCTGAACTTGGTGGTGTGCATAATGTTTTTCACGTATCCAATCTAAGGAAGTGTTTATCCGATGAATCACTTGTTGTGCCTTTAGAGGAACTACAAGTAGATGAGAAACTCAGGTTTATCGAGGAACCAGTTGAAATCATGGATAAAGAAGTTAAACAACTTAAGCATAGCAAGATCCCGATTGTCAGAGTTCGGTGGAACTCCCGACGTGGTCCTGAGTTCACTTGGGAACGAGAGGACGAAATGATGCGCAAATATCCTAATCTGTTCAAAAATATCACTAGTACATCTTAATTTTCGGGACGAAATTCCTCTAACAGGGGGATGATGTGACAACCCGAAAATTTTTCATGATTTAATATAATTTTTATGTGAATTTATAGTTTATTTTTATATTTTATTATTATTAATGATAATATTAATAATAATAAAAATAATAACAATAATAATAATAATATTATTATTAAAAATAATGATAATAATAATAATAATAATAATAATAATGATATTATTATTACAAACAATGATAATAATAATAATTATAATAATAATGATATTATTATCAAAAATAATAATAAAAATAATAATGATGTTATTATTAAAAATGATAATGTTAATAATGAAAATAATGATAATAATGAAAATTATTAATAATAATTATTTACAAAATTATTTAATTGATTTAAATTAAGTCCAGGGGGTTATTTGTAAATTTTGAAACTTGTATTTAAAACTTTATAACATAAAATAATAACAATCGAAAGTGCAGGGACCAAATGCGTAAATAATAAAATTTCAACTGCACTCTCTCTCCTCTCTCGCGATTTTCCGGCGCCGGACCGGCCGGTCGCCGGCGGCTCTCCGGCGAGTCCAAAAGTCGAGTTTTAGGCCATAATTTCGACCCCACGACACACCGAATCAAACGGGGGACAAAGTGGAACGTTCACGTGAACATAATTTAAAGAAAAGCTACTCGAAATTGCGGTTAATGGTCCACAAAATACTTTCGGCCGACACCACTGAGAACACGCATTAAAACATCACAATAATTCAATTAAAGTAATGCAATCGATTGTCTATAAGATTCCTAAACTAATCATGCATTCAAACGCACCTAAAACACTCGAAAATAATCAAATTGATCCTCTCTCAATCCGCGACCTGCAACTCAGTCGAATACTACCCTACGAGTTCCAAATCACAAAATTAAGATAGGGCTTTTAATCATCTGAGGATTTAGAAGCTGCCTGTGAAAGGAATTTCATTATCATCAACAATTGCCCTGAAATTGATCCGTGCATAACCGCGACCTGTTCTTCGAGGTGTTCATCATCGATTAGACATCCTTCTGGTAAATCAAATACACCCATTTGTTCGATTTATCATGGGGAACAAAAGCCCCATGAATATGATTGTTAACAGGAACGAATCATGGATCAATTTGGTCGATCCATGAATCTAGGGTTCTTGATTTGGGGGAAACATTTGGGATGGTTGTTAAAAGAAATGGGGATGGGGTTCTGTTCGATATGGAGCCTTTGGCTCACTGGTTTGTGCGCAGGGTTGTGGGGGGAGGTCACGGGTTCGAACCGTGCACCTCCCATATTTTTTTTAAATCCTTTTTGAATTATTTAAAAATATATAAAAATTATTAAAAATTATAAAAATAATTTTTAAAAGCTTCTGTTATTTTTAACACCATTAAATATTTTTCTGTAAATTATTTAACTAAAAATAATTTAAATAAATTTATAAAATATTATTTAAAAATATTATAAATAACTATTTTTATAAAAATAGACTTTAAATTATGATTTAAAGTATTAATCCATTAATTGGACACCATATCATTTTATTTAATGATAAATCATAATAATTATGGAAAAATAATTATTTAAAAGCCTAAATTATTTATGAAAATAATATTACATGTGTTATAAATTATTATCCATATAAAATGGATTTCCAAATAATAAAGTAGATCATCAAATTATTAATGGATGTTATAATATTTTATGGACTTATTTTGGTAATATAAATACTAAGTAAATTTTATAAATTTAAATATTTATAAAATCTTACAAAAATTAAATATAAACTTATATGTTTATATAACGTCTATAATTTAATTAGAATATAATGATATGTCAAAATCATTATTAAACTAATTAAATTTTATATAAATCATTAATTATTAACAAAAATAATTAAATGATTTAATGTTTATAACAAATCCTAGAAAACCAAAACCTAGATCAATTGAACACCAGGTTCAAGATCTAACTTATTTAGGTTTTGGATTTGTATCTGTTTGCTTACGTGAAATTATAATTCCTTAACAGGAATTTACTAGGTTGTCAACACCACACAGGAACTGAGGTGAGTTCATAACTATTCCCCTTTTAATCATTTAAATATTTTGGGGCTGGAATACATGTTGTAATTGAAATTACAAATTATTTTTGTGTATTATGTTAAATAATAATTTGATCACATTTATGATTACATATGGTTATTATGAAAATCCTTCTCTGTAAACTGGACTATAAATAAGCAGGGATCTTTTGGATAGTACTATCGGGGAGTGACTTACCCCCACAAAGGTATGGACATGTGATCCATATCAGATGCACAAAGATCTTGTTGTCATTTGGGATGACTGTTTCTGTAGTGAGAAGGCAGATGTGCACTTTATATAGTTTGCATTATAGTTCCATTTACAACCCATATGAGGATAAATGTAAAGGAGGATTTGCTCCCTCTGATTTGAAATTGTTATGAAAATATAATATACACATAAAAGGATAATAAACTGACATGGACAAATTCAATGTGAAGGATTTGTTGGGCTTGTACTTAGTAGGTATGTGGGATAGCGGGTTCACCTTATTAAAAAGGGTTCCGACAGGCTATTCATATACCGGTGAGTAAATTAAACTCACACTTTTCTATAAATCCTATTTGATGATAATTGATGATTTATCACTATGTTTTACTTACCTGTGAACTCACCAACCCTGTGTTGACACTTGATTTACATGTATTCTCAGGTATCTACTAGGAGCTTATGGATATGCACGTAGGATCATATAAGAGCTCAAGATACCTATTGATTATTATCTGAACTATGATTTAGACATGTTGTCCTGAAACAATCTATATTTACTTCCGCTACGCATAATATTACTCTGAATAATTATTGTAATGATTATCTAAAAACTGTCATATAGATAATTGCATCTCATGTGTGACTACTGTGTTCGATCCTGTTTGTTCACCCCTCCGTGATAAATTCCAGACCCGGAATTTGAGGGTGTGACATTTATCAATGAGGGGATTTGCTTAAACTATACTAATTTATGTATATGTTCTTATCTCTTAAACATGACTTTGACTAGGTAAGGATTCATAAGAAAATTAATAGCTATGCAATCACGCTAAACCAAAGAAAACCATAAGAATCACTGACATCAATTATAACTTTTTGTATTTAAAATGTTAAAAAGGTATTTAAGTACCAATTACATGTATGTTCAACATAAATAAAGGAATGAAGAGTGTTATGTATATGTAACACTATGTCGAATGAAAAAGTCTTACGTATATATAACTTATGTGTGATTTATGTGTAAAACTATATATTTTTTTCCATGTGATTCATACCTCTATCTATATGTATGCATGCACATATATAAAAAGAAATAAAAAATATATAAAATATTTTTCATTTCTTTCTTTATTTTTATATAATTAAGTAGTTTTCTTATGAATCCTCCACAATACCTAAACCCTTTAAAGATTTGATAAAGTCTCACCAACCAAGACTTCAATTATTCATGGGGGTTGAATATGTATAACATTTTAAAACCTAGGGTTTGATGATAAATCATGTAAAATATTGGGGCAAAACATGAATTTCCACAACTTTACAAATGCTGTCAACAACAGCCGAAAAACCCAGAGGGAAACATGCCCCACCAGACACTAGGGCTGTTCACGAACCGAACCAAACCGAACGCAGCTCCGCTCGAACTCGGTTCGGTTTCAAACCGAGCGGCTCGGTTCGGTTCGGATTTACAAATTTGAGCGCAAACTTTATGCTCGAACTCGGTTCGGTTTTAAACCGAGCGCTCAGTTTCGCTCGGTTTTATGTTTGAATTTTAAATAAAAGTAATAATTCATTCAAGTTTTAACATTCAAGTTCCAACCCAAAGTTAACAAAGTAACAAATAAAACATACAAAACAAGTTCAACAAAATAGAAATCCAACTATCCAATACATAAAGTTTTAACTTTTAACTCAAACTCTAATCAATCACCATAAAACCCAAGTCCACCACCTCAAAATAGAAATCCATCGTATCGGCTTTTATTCTCTAATTATCGGCATCCAACAATCTTGCCTTTACGCTAATCAACCTAATTCAAAGTTTAAAGAAACATGAAGTTAATTCAAAAGATACAAATGTATTAATTCCATATATTAGTACACATTAAAAAACTATAAATATGTAAATATAAAATATACCTTCTTCTTTTTTTAGTTGTTGTCACACTCGTTAGGAACCAACATATCAATTTTCAAATTTTCTTCTTCTTTTGCAGATTGCTACATATAAAAAAATTATATATGTTAGTACCTAAAGTTACTATTTAGCTTCCTTATTTTGAGAACAAAAGTAGTCATGAATCTGAAATATTTTCAACAAATAGAACATCAAGCCACCAAGTAACCAGGCCACAAACTTCTGAATCTTTAAAATCATGTCTAAATGCAAAGGATATGCTATAGAACATATCTTTAATCAAGCCACCAAAATCAAACTTTTATAATTACCTACTGAAATCAAGCCACCAAAATCTTCCTGGTCATAATAATCAAGCTACTGCAAATCTACTGAAAACCAAAAATCTATAGAACAAGAGGATATACCTACTGAAAACCAAAAAGCCGACCGCAAGGGGGCTGACGGGACTCAGGGACCGCTGGTCGACAGCTGACGAGCGCAAGGGGGCTGACGGGGCTGCTGTCGCCGCCGGTTGGAGGCCGCAGGGGCTGTGGTCGATCGGTTGGAGGCCGCAGGGATGGAGGCCGCAAGGAGTGTGGAGCTGTGGTCGATCGGTTGGAGGCCGCAGGGATGGAGGCGTGGATGGAGGCTGGAGCTGGAGGCGGTGGATGGTGGCGTGGAACATGGAATCGTGGATGGAGCCTGGAGGCAGGCGGTGGATGGACCGATGGAGGCGTGAGGTAGGGTTGTTTTGATTTTTGAATGTACGGAGTGAGTTAGAGAATTAGGGTTTTTAGTAATTGGGTTGCTTTGACTTTTTTGACTAGAAAATAAAATACATATAATTGATAAATAACTTTCTAAATTAACATATATAAAATATATAAAAACTAAACTAAAAAATAATTCGAGCGAAACCGAGCGAGCGACGAGCGAGCGTACCTTTGCTCGTGCTCGGTTCGTTTTCAAACCGAACCGAGTCGCTCGGTTCGTTTACAACCGAGCGGAAAATCGAACGAGCAAAATTCCGAGCATTTTTCGAACGAGTTCGAGCGAGTTTCGAGCGTCGAGCTTTTTGAACAGCCCTAGCAGACACCACCTTTTGTCCATTTCTCTACAAGTCCTCAAGTTTTTCATAATTTACATTTTTCGTCCTTATCTTTAACTATTTACTTTTCTCTCCCTTAAATCTTTCTTGTGAATACTTTGTTAAAATCAGCTCTGCAAATATTGCTTTTTTGGGCTTAGATGTATTACACATTGTAGGAAAGTTAAATTAGAATGTGATATGATGAGATTTTTATTATTTGTTTTGATATTATAAAGACTTTAATTTGTTTATACACAATCACACCTAAATGACAACATAGGTTAGTTATGGTTATATAGCTTAGGCGACTTATATTGTTATAAATCGTAAAGCATGTTGATAAAAAAAACTGTAACATATTCTAAGATGTTATATAGTTAAGGTTATTAGAATAATAGTTAATAATTATATTACATAACATAACACTACAAAAAGAATCTTATAGATGTGTATCATCATTAGTCCAATAAACTCATGATACTTAGAAATGTAAGTTTGCCGTTATAATAATTAAAAGATTAAAAAAGGCTATAGAGGAAGAAATAAAAATGAAAGTATGTATAAATATATTAAAATTCTGGAGGTTAAATGGTAATAAACATAAGAAAAAGAATTTTTTGGTGTATTATATTTTATAGAAGGTGCAATGCCTATTTTTTACCTAGAACCAAACCTGTCGGCGGCAGGATAGAGGCACATTATTTTTTCTTGTTTTAATGTATTTTCTCTCTCTTTTGGTTTTACATATGTAAACTAATGCACATTAGGTCCCGCTACAAAAGGAGTTTTAACTACAAAGTGATAAAAACATGTGGTGTTTACGTTTATGTATTTATGACTACATTGGTATTTGTGTTCATTTATACATGTAGAAGATAAACACTTATATGTTATGATTTAGATAGACATTGATAAAGAAAACATGCATAAAAATTTGCTTGGAGAAGAAGGCTAAATAAAAAGACTCTGGTTTCCTTGTTCAGATTTCTTTACTCTTTTTATAGGTCTAGAACTATGAGGGTTTTCTTTAAACAAATATGTCTTTACAAACAAGTTCTAAGAATTATACTTTCACATCTTGTTTAAAAATTTGAAGTTGTTCATCGTTTTATCTTTATGATTATTTAGCTGGTAAAACCCTTAAAAGCTTTATCTTTACGTTTATTTAGCTGGTGAAATCGGTGAAATCCTTAAGATCTTTATAAATAGTTGAAATGCTTTGTATTATCAATTGTTGTGGTGTTTTTTGATTTCCAGTTTCTTTTTAGATTTACTACAATCCATCGTAATTACTCATCACAAAGAGAATTCCGAGTACTATGTCTGGCCGTCTTGATGTTAGAACTATTTACGTGGTCTTTTGACTATATGACATGTTTTTTTGTCAAGTGTATTAATTTGTCAATACTTAAGGTATTTAATATGATGAAATTTGATATCCTAAGCAGCTAATGTGTAAATAGTGATTGTTAAATTGATTTGGGAGTCTCTTTGCCAGGACAATTCACATTTTCTTCTTTCTTGTTTCTATCTCTCCGTATACCTAATCTGAGAATGAGAAAACCTTAACGCCATACGAAAATTCATCAACCAAATTAAGGCAAACGAGACTCTAAATTAAGATCATGACTTCATATATATTGAATTATCTCCTTCAAATAAGTTTATTAATTTGGAACTTGTATAACCGATGTCATAAATAGAAGTAATCCACTCTACACTTGCATCTAACGATCATGTGTAGTTAAACCCATTTGCATCCAACAATCGTGTTTCCTCCCTCGATTCATGAGCAGAATGAACAATAATCAATGAACATACAGTAAAACACGACCTAAACATAGGCGTCGGTCAACTCCAAAGTTTGTGCGAACATAATCAAGGAGTTAAAAGTTGTAACCTTTAAGGAAGAATGCATACATAAATGTGACTTCATTGAGGCCTATGAATACTTAACTATATTTCCAACTGACTGCAGCAGCTCCTTGGTCTTTTCTGCTGTTACTGGTAGTTCAAGAGTTACCTGCACTCAACAAATTCATCTTTAACAATATACTCTTTACACTACACCATCCCATCTTTATTCAATGGTAAACAAGACCCACAATTACATTTTCATTTTCTTGATTTCTTAATTCTTATGTTATTCTCCATTAAGATAAACTCACCTCTTTGAAGATTTCACTATGAGATACCTCCTTGAAGCCCTACAGGATGGATGGACGGAGCATATAGTTAGGCGCATATAACAGGTAATAAGAAAACATATAGTTAAAAAAGCATATTTTAAATAAGATGATTGGGAGAGATGAACCAGTTTACGAAACATATTCAAAGAAGCTTCATTTGAATCTCCAATTTTGGCGCGGAAGGTATTGATTTTGTCGTTTTCAATGGCGAACACTAACATCATCAACACTGATTCCATCCCAAGGCCTTTGCCACGACTTCTCTACCAACAACGACATGGTATAAAACCAATGAATTAAACATTTGATCGAAAGAAAATACAACTATGAATCGCATGATGAAGAATGCAGGTTTAATACCTTTTAGGCTCAGCTATCATGATTTCAATCTCAGCCAATTGGGAATCCTCCGAATCATTCATGTATATGTTTACATCACCTACCATGGCTGCAAATTGAGACAACAGTCACTTCCCAAAGTACTAACTTACTGCAGACTTCATAAATTTAGAGAAATTAAACCACTGTAACTCCTGTAAGGTTTAAATCTTGGCTTCAAACCTGAATCCTGAAGTGGGTTGCTTTTTCACCAAGATTGTTAAAAACCTAAACTTTTATTTAGTTAATTTGATTCTTTCTTAATTCAATTAATCAAGCAATTTCCTTTTTAATGTTTAGTCTTTTTTAATTAATTCACTTTCATGTGATTCCTAGTGTATTCAACATCCTGCTTACCATTTACTATTAAGGTTGATTAAGAACTTTTAATTAATATTTTTGACCGACCACACAACATCGATCAGTACGCCTAACACAACCGTTCTTAATAAAGTTATAAAAACAACTAGTATTAAGCCCGCATTGCGATGGGCGTAACACGGCAAAATTGTCTAAACTCAATCTGATTATCAACTGTTTGTCAGATAACAAGCACTACACAACTCTAACCCTAGATCACAACTTAATACACAACATTAAACCAAAATCAGAAGGCAAAGAGTCAAAATCAGACCTTCAACATGAGGATCGCCATGATTGAAATTCCCAGAAATCAATTCTTTATCCAAGATGATAAACGTACGCTCTGCAAAAACCAACAGAAATCAAAACTCGTAAGACTAAATTCATAATAATAATAATAGAATTGTCTATTATCATGAGGATGAAGGTGGAGGTACTTAGGGGGTCTTGGGTCCATGAAAGCTGCATCTTGTATTCTTCTTCTAGGGTGAGAGGATCCGACCCGGTGGCTTGAAGAAGATACGGGTCCTGCATCCATTGATGGTACTTGAGGACGTGTTGGTTCATGTACGCTACCAGTATCACTTTCGAACCCTCTAAGCTCACCCCCATTGTTTCCCCTCAAACGCCCGCATTAGAGCATTCACAACCCATGTTTTATAATTATGTGAGTGTGAGTATTTAAATTATATGAGATAGTTTTGAGTGGTTGTGAGTGGTTGTGAGTGAAGCAGAGAGAAAATATTACTGTTCATCTGTAAATTTAAGGATTTACTGTTTAACCCTTATAAAATTTTTTAATATTTTTTAAAGTGGTTGTGAGTGAAGGAGAGAGAAAATGTAATGAAAAATGTATAAAATATATTATTTAATTGAAAGAAGAGAGAAAAGATAGTGATTTTTAATATAATTATATAGATAAAGATAAGGAATAGGATATGAGTGCTCTTACACACATATTGTGATTTGTGACGTGAGTTTATAAAGATAATAAAGCTGGGCTATTGGACTTTCTTGGCCTGACCCATTCGAATCTATGACCAAGAGTCCAAGAGTCAAGATAGAGGTGCTCAAACCGGTTTTTTTACCTGAACCGGTTTGAGTTCAAACTCAATCGGATACCAAGAACCGGGTTGGGTTCGGATTCATGCCAATAAACCCAATCCGGTTGGAACCGGTCCGGCTCGGTTCCTGAACCGGGTTGGGTAAAAACCGGTTCCAAACTGGTTTGGGCCAAGATATTACAAACCGGTCCAAACCACCGGTTTTTCTCGGGTTGGAACCGGTTTGGCCTATTCCGAAGTGGAACCCGGTTCAGTTCCGGGCGAGGACCTGGTTTGTATGTGCACCTCTAGTCAAGAGTGTATTTTTTTTTTTTTCAGTTAGTCTTATGTTTCAATGAAGAGTGATGGTTTGGATTTGAAATGTTTTAGGTTTTAAATTCAAATCTCATTTAATGGATTTTTCCATAATGATGATGGGTTGTAACATCCGATGTAATAACTATAATTATAAAAGTAAAGAATATGAGACCTGTATTTTAAATATTATCAAACGAATAAGTAGCGAGTAAGATGTCTAATTGAAATATTAAATATGTTGACGAACATTTATTATTTCAGAAGACCGTCTAATAATAATAAAATATATTATATTCGAACTTATTTCGTTTTTAACGAACCTTTGGTCGACTCATAGGAAAAAATAAACTCGTTCCAATGACATATTCTAAATTTTATAAAACGCTATATTTTAAAAGTTATAAAAAAAACGAATGACATAGCTAAATTAATTATATAAATAAACAAGCAATGATCACTAAGTAAGCAAGAACTTAAGCTGCTCACTTTCATCCCACATTGATAGAAGGAACGAAAGTTTAAGGTGCTTACCTCACAACTATAAATAAAAACTTATAATTTTTCTTTAAAACATAAGTTTTTCCTGAGAACACTCTAATATAAAAAGAATCTCCAGTCTTCGATACTCATTGGATATTGTTATTAGTCGTTTTTAGAGCCTTAGTAGTAGCACGGGTAGGGAGACTCTACATTAACCTGTTGTAGACAGTTTCAAGGTATTTTTTTCGTTTAAATTATGTCACGTTAATTATTATTTATGCTAATATTATTATTAGGAGTTGTCTTAGCATGATATTATTATTATTAGGCGTTAGGGTTATTGTTAGAGGTGGGTTTTGGGTAGGGGTATAAACGAGCCAAGCCGGCTCGCAAGCTACTCGGGATCGGCTCGAAAAAAGCTCGAATCGAGCAGAGCATATACGAGCTCGAGCCCGAGCTCGAGCTCACATCATGGCTCGTTTACTAAACGAGTTCGAGCCCAAGCTTCAGGCATCGAGCTCGAGCCGGCTCGCGAGCCTAAACGAGCTCTTTGTTTTATATAAGTTTTTTTTATATTAAATATATATAGATATATATTTACATAAATATATATTGCAAAACGAGCTCTTTGTTTTATATAGTAACCTTTCTCTTTATATACATGTCAAAAAAGAAGATTTCATAGGTGGCCGTGACCCTAACCCGTTCATTTTGCAAGCATTACTAGGATTGTAAGGTACGGAGATGATAAGGAGGTTCGAACTTCTTTAGCTCAATAATATTTGTTACAACGATTTCAATTATACAAGAGGCTTAGATAATCAGATTCATTTGATTAACATTTATATCCTAAATAAATACCAAAATCACTTCTTTTTTTTATTTAACGGCACAACAATCACTTCTATATATATCTCATAAATAACCTATTCAATAAATACACCAGTTAATCACGTATCGTATATTAATCTACCTTCTATAAGACCTTAAGGGAAATCTAATTATATATGTCCTTATAATCATTTTCACGGACTTTATATCATCTACGGAAACTTTAGAGAGCATAGAAATATAAAATTATAACAACTCAAAAACTTTAATCATAATATTTGTAATCAATAAAAACAAGAAAAGCGTCCCAAATGACAAACAAGATATACAGAAAGTCAGAAACTTTATAACACGTTAGAGAAATCCTACATCCCTACATCAGGCATTGAAATGAGAGACGTTAGACCTATATCGCGTAACCTCTTGATGCAACACCTTACCAGCATAGTGTCACGACCCGTCTAAAAAGATTATATCAGTTCAAAATGAACTTATGACTTATGAATTTCTTTTAAAAGTGTCAAGATACAAATTAACTCTTCTAAAACCAAATGCAGCCCTCTAAATTCTCTCATCTTCTTCAACTTCACTATTTGTGTCTTCTCAAAGGTATTATCATAAATAATTATACCTGAAAACACCTCTTAGCAAGCTCCATCACCGCCCGGAGCTGCTGCGTTTTCAGTTTTTTTCTGCCGTTGCGGTCTGAAGAAGCTCGTCGGGCGTTGCAGCAGGGTCAAGATCCCAACACCTATCTGGCAGTTTAGGATCTTGACCATTTAGCAACCACGACGGAACCAGGTGTGAAAACCGCACCATTTCTCTCTTTGGAATCCAGAAGACCGCGCGTTCATTCGGGTCCCTTTTGTACACCGTTTTGTACCCGTCTAACTTCACCAAAGGAGCCACACAGACTCCATGTTCATCAGTATAATCACTAACAACCTCCACCATTTTATACTGATGAACCACTTCCTTTGGTGTTTTTCTGTTCCATGTTTCTGACCAGTTTCGGTACACAGCCCATATATCTCCGTTTTCGGGTAGATTCTAACGCAGCCCCCTCTGCCCGCCTTCTCTCGTCCTAAAAGATGAGAAAAGATGTTGACTTGGTCAACAACATCCGAATGAAAGACCCGAAAACTTCCACAAGATTTGGTGAATCCAGACTCAATCCACTTCACACTACCAAACTCTGTGTCGGTTTTTGAGTTCAAGTAGCTGATATAGACCCGAAATGGTTTCAAGGAAATGACTTGACGGATCAAACAGTAGAGACGAGGCATCCCGTCTTCTTCATCATAAATCGCCCATATTTGTTTCGCCTTAAACACTTCCTCTGATCTGTCCATATCAAAATCATGGAAATCAGGGTCAGGGACAACTATTGTCTTTTTCGCCTTGTTCCCGCTCTTTTCAGCCTTTGAAGCCAACTTCATCTCTTCTAACTTGACCCGAATTAGTGATCGGGCTTTATCAATCAACAACTTTCTAATATCAATAGCAGGGTCAACCGAATAGCACCCGCTTAGTGTGCTATTTACACCTACATCCAATTCCACTGTCGAGCCCATTTCACTGTTTGTGGCCCGTTGTGAATCTCCCAATTCAATCTTTCTTTTCTTCGGAGGCCTACCGAGAGGCTTCCCGTTCACTTTTCCTACACCAACATTCCCATTAGCTGTATGAGCCTTATTCACAGAATTATATGAAAACCCATTCGGGTCTGAGATTGCAGAAGTATTCCACTGAAACGACAAGTTATTGCTGATCTCGGTCCCATTTCCAGAATGGAACACTGCTGACCCATAGGTAGCTGCAGTGTATGAACTATTTGTGAACCCGTTATCAGTTGTATATGACCATGGGCAATATGCCACTGGAGCTGAACCCGTCTCAACAGCAACAAAAACCCCACGACAGTTTTTACAAGAAAGCCTTTTATTAACATATTTTCTAAGATACTCATATTGGACACGACACGACGTGCACACAGTCCAAAACGTGTCAGTTCTACCAGAAGACATGTTTGGTCGGTCAACCATAGCCAGTAAGTTCTTATTCCTTCTTGCATCATATGACCTCCTCCTTGCATTATTGGACAAAACAGTCCATGCTTCTGAAGAAGCTTAAAGGCCTCAACGGCCCCGATAGTCTTGTTTTTCTCAGGGTCCAATAGCACAGCCATCTTTTTGTACTGTTTCTTCAATACCGATCTCTCTACAGATGGATCCAACCCAAGAACCGCATACAAGTCAATCTCTCCATTAATTTTTGACTCGCTAGCGGCGTATACTTCAAAAGTGACCACCATTTGGGCAATGCCCTCCAATTGGGGGCAAAAAGCTTGAGCCTTTAAGGCATACCGCCTTGCACCTGCAAAATCTTTAACCGCGAATAGCTTCTCTGCATATTCTTTAGCTCTAAGTGCTTCTTCTATGTTTACTTCCATCTCAAATGTTTAAAATCTAAATCAGATCCTGTAAAAAATTGAAATTTCAGTAACTAAATAAACTGATATCATAATTCATGTTATCTTATCATCAAATTAAAACTTAAATGTTTGACTATTAGTCAAACATCTTAAATGTCAACTTTTGTTTTGATGACTTTCTACATAAGTCAACTCTCGCAATAATCTTAATTGCATTCTACATTTGCAGAGCATCTGATAACAATTTAGTTTAATTAATCAAAACAAAGAACAACTTAATCTTCTGATTTCTGTAATCAAGTTAAAATCTCGTGATAATTCAAGCATAACCGCAACTAAATTATCCCAATTAAACACAACTACGAGCTTATATCAGTTCATAATCAATCAACAAGATTCAACCTACTTTGAAATTGTTCATCAATCCAAAAAACCCAATTCATCAAAACAAAAACCCACAAAAATTCCAACAATAATCTCCAATCCACAACACGATCGTATCTCAAATTGACTAAAGAGATCAACCCTTTACCACTTCAATACCCTAAATTCCAATCATCCGACAATCAACACTACATAAACACAAAATCAAAGCAAAACTTACTTAGATCCGCATCCTACAGCAATTGAAACATCACCCAGATCTCAAATCAACCAATTGATTCACTTCACTTCGCTTCCGACATCAGTTAATCACGGGATTAACTTTTCGCAAATCTTGAAAAGTAAAAAAGGGGGGAACTCAAACTACCACTTGGGTATTGCTTACTTTCGATCAAGTAATCAAATTGATACAAACAAATGGGAGCCCGTGGATTCCGCCGTGTACGGCGGAGGAAAATGAATTTCTCGACGGTGATTGTGACGAATCGCCGATGAGAGGTGTTGATGATAAGTATAGGGTTTACAAATATAATATGATCATGTAATGATTGCGTAGTGAAAGGTCTAAGTGAAGCTTAGGTTTTGTTTAGGAAGCAGTGTTTTCCAGAGCAAAGATTTTGGAATTTAGATCTTGGTACAGGTTTTGGTGCAGAGGGTACAAAAAATCTGTAAGATGTTTCTGGGTTTAAGAGATTGAGGAGTGGAAGAAAGGGGTTGCTTTTGTTTCATGTGATGAAAGATAGGTAAAGGTGCGCAGGTGTGCGTGATGCGCACCCAGGGTGGGGTAGGGGTGGGGTGTTTGGTAGTGAGGAAAAGTGAAGTTTGGTTTGGTCCCAAAGAGGATCTAAGACCATAGAAGAACCTTTTCTTTACAACTTATATTTTGAGCCTATGTTTGGTATTCAGATGTGTTGTATGATGTTTGTTATATAAAAGTTTTTAAGGGTTTAAATTCTGTTGTGAACAAATAATGTTGATTTATAAGTAGGTTTAAAGCGTGTATGGTTTGTTGTTATCTTTTAGTTATACAACATTATGAATCTACTTTTATTTGTTTACTTCTTAACTATATGTTCTTTTTTTTTTTAAATTTTTGGTTCAAGGAAGGAAATGCATGGGCAGTGGGGTCAACTGAACATGACGGTCTTTTACATGTAACAAATAACAATGAAAATCGAATTATTTGGTGAGTTTTCGAATGATAACTATTATAAATGAGTTGTGTGGTGAAAAGAGCTAAAGTAGTTTAGTTGGATTGATTATTACTCTTTCATTGAGATGACTTTGTTCTAATCTTATACTTGTTTTTCCTTTTATCGCCCATTAGTACAAAAAAAATAGCAGGTTACCAAGTCGGGGATGAGATGCAAAAATAACTAGCAATTTTAAGGTAACAATTACTAACTATTAAAATGTGTACAAATAGTAGTTTCTTTCCTAATACAAGTTTAGAGTCATCTAAAGTTATTAAGAAAACACAAGCTAGAAATTAAAGTTGTTTTTAAAAGACATTGGAACCAAATTAAATCGAACCCCTAAATTTACACTTATAAAGTTGAAATAGTCCAATAGTCAGACTTAATCCGGAAAAAAATTAATGGTGATCCGACCATGTAAAAGTCTCTCTTCGTAGCCACACAACTACCAAAAATACTACGACCATGGTAAAAAAATCAGGTCTGCCATTGGTTGACGCGTTTATTATTACATGTGATGAAACTGCAAATTGAGGCCAAAACCGAAACCTTTAACCCTTTTTAGTATTATGATTTGTAAATGTTCCAGTCTATTCTGATAATGCCATTCATTTTTCTATTAGAAATAACATCATATGGCCATCACATAAGGGGCATTTTCATGCTTTCACCTCTAAATACTCTTGTCCCTATTATTTTTTTTAAATTTAACAATTCTAGTCCCTAGTTTGTAACAACCTCACTATTATCACCCCCACAAACCAAAACTTAATCTTTCTTTTGTCTGCGTCATGATATGCTGGATATTAGACTCGGAAACGATTACATTTTACACATGATATGTTGGTGATCAAATCCAAAAACGATTTCAACCTTAAATAATTGTGTCTAGCACAACTTGCGCTTGTTGGTGATCAAAATAAACAAATTGTAGTATACAATATACATGAATAAACAAATACGAACTAAAAGACATCCAAAATGAAAATAAACATGTTGACCCATCAACCTGCTAACACTTATGGAGCAACATGACTACGTTTTAGGTATATGCTTTGATCCATAGCTCTACTGATCCACCAACCTGATCACTTCTACTTTGACTTTACATATGTGTAATATATATAACATAACAACATATTATAGACCCATCATAGAAAACTGTAAGGTTATTAGTAAGGCTGATGCGACCCAAATACTCAAAGTCTTTCCTGCATGCATGCACAAGTATACTGAAGTGGAATGCTTTGAAAGTTTCACACTGCCTTAGAAATTATTCTGTATGAAATCTTTCGAAGCCAAGACCAATATCTTCCGAAGCCAAAAGATGAAGTCCTTCGAAGCTTCAAGGACAAAGTCTTCCAAAGCCAACTATTGAAGACAGATTTCTTCCGAAGACTTTTATACTACATGCTTTATCTGATGTACTTTTTACCTAAAGCTGAACCACTTTCCGCTACCACTCTGATAAGTCACCAACCTTTCATGAGTTGGTGAAAAGGTCCATGCTTTTGGTAAACTGTACGTTGAGGTCTTGAGTCTGTAACTTTCCACTTTATGTACTTTATCCTTTTTGTAATATATTAGGGTGTGAGCTATGACATGTCATAGTCACTAGTCAAAAGGCAATCTGTCTTTTGACTCTAATGGATTTTGTTGTCTAGTTCATGTATCCAGCTGGCCTTCAAAGTATGACCGGCTGTAGGTAGTAGTATATGTATTTTCTGGTCCTTGTAACTTTGCAAGTTTTAAGCAGAACTTTATAAACCATTTTATAAGAAACTAGAAGATCAATATACATCAACCTTCAAAACCAACTGCTTGTGTGTTGTTCTAGTTTCTATCTCATTTACATCTTGTGTTTCTTAGTTCTCTAAACTCAGTTTTACCAGTTCCCCATTTGAATTGTTAAGTGTTGTCTCACACTCTCCTCTTTGTGCTGTTGTGTTATACAAGTGCATAAACCCTTCACCCGATCCTGCAATTGGTATCAGAGCTTCTCAGGCTCTTGATATAAAATCTCACCATCTTAAGATCCTTCACACACACAAAAATACTTAACCCTTCAAATAGCAGCTATCTCTAAAGCTGATATGGAAACTGGAACCATGAAAAATCTCCACTGATCACTCCTGATGACTTTGACACTTGGTGCCAACAAATGGAAGGTTTAATCAAGTGTCAAGACTCAAGAATGTGGGAATCTGTTGTCTCTGGACCTTACATACCAGAAACTCCTTCAGCTGCTACTGGAGGTGGTATGATCCCCAAGGACATGGCTGACTACTCAGAAGAAGATAGAAAGAGAGTAGAGATTGATTAAAAAGCCATGAATATTTGTTTCTTCTTTTCTTCTTTCCACACACGTCCACTTCGTTCCACGCTCGCAACGTTTTCTCCATTTTTAGCTCCCAACATACCTGAAACATAAGCAACTGTAGTTATCTAATTCAAGATAATTACACGATTAAATGAGAGAATGTTACGCGTTTTAACATCATAAAAGGGTTGTTCCTTGAACCACCCGTCACACCAAAATTTGACGTGAGGTCGAAGTCTCAATCAAATTTTAAACCAAATACTACTAATTAGCTAGCGGTAAGTGGGTATCGAACACAGGGAGTTTGTGGAATATGTGTTAACTCAATCAAATTGCAATTACATAAATTTAACTAAAATGACAAATAAGTAAAGTTCAATAGTCTGTTGATTTGTTCAAGTAGCTTAAAACAAGAAAACAAAGTGAATTGGTTTGTAAAAATCAGTAATGAGAGATATGTTTCCCTTTGGTATCCGGATTTTAACAAATGATGATATTGGTATTAATTAGGAAGAACCACATAGACATGATTCATGAGTGTGTGCTTATGTGTGATCAAAGAGGACTAAGTACTTGTATTAGCAAGGTTAACTCTCGATAATCAGTATCACTATTGAATACCCAACCCTTCCACTAAATCAAGATTTGCCTATGGCATCAAGAACGTATGGTTAAAGTTAAGCAATCCATGAATGACCCATTACACATAATACACAATCATCATGACAAAACAATCACAAGATCAATTTCATCATCCCATAAATAGAAAACACCAACATGATCAAAGTTACAAATCCTTCAAACCAAAAGGAAACACATAAGAAGACTAGCCACTCATAGTTTTATGCATGAAAACAAGATTCAAGATACAATTCATAACAATCAAAATGAAATAGCAAGGATTAAAGTACCACAAGATCTTGTTCTTCAACACATCTAAGAAGATCAACAAAAGCTTAACTAAAGAAAACTTCAATTCTCATCACCCGAATGATTTTTTTGTTCTAAGAAGATGATGATTCCCCCCTTAATCCCTTGTCTTTCAATGCTTTTAAACAAAGAATTGCCAGCCAAAAGTTCCAAACATTCTCCCAAAAATCGTCACATTTCCATATTTTGAGCAAAAGGCACATCCACTTGTGATTTTAATAAGTGAATCCACTTGCCAGGAAGTTGCCTCTACCGTAACTTACGGTAGCCACCGTAAGTTACGGTAGCCACAAGACTTGTACGGTGGAAACCTTCTGTGATACGGTGGAAAAATTCAGGATTTGGGGTCCACCGTACCTTACGGTGGCCACCGTAAGGTACGGTAGAGCCCTGAATATTTGTTTCTTCTTTTCTTCTTTCCACACACGTCCACTTCGTTCCACACACGTCCACTTTGTTCCACGCTCGCAACGTTTTCTCCATTTTTAGCTCCCAACATACCTGAAACATAAGCAAATGTAGTTATCTAATTCAAGATAATTACACGATTAAATGAGAGAATGTTACGCGTTTTAACATCATAAAAGGGTTGTTCCTTGAACCGCCCGTCACAGCCCTTCAGACTGCTCTTCCAAACTCTATATACAGAGGTTTCAAGAAATGCAAACAGCTAAGTAGATGTCAGATGCATTAAAACTAATGTATGAAGGTTCCACTGAAGCCAAGGAGAACAAGAAGGATCTCCTGATGCAGCAGTTTGAAAATTTCACCTTCAGAACAGGTAAGACCATGACTCAATAATACTTCAGGTATGTTGAGATTGTGGATACCCTAGTGGATGTTGGAGTAACTCTTGAGAGCAGGGACATTGTAAGGAAGTTTATGTCCTCTCTTCCTAGGCAATGGACACATTATTGTGTTATAATCAAGAGAACTGAGAACCTTAAGACTCTCACTCTGATAGAGTTGTATGGCATTCTTAGTGGATACCAGATGGAGATGAACATGCAAGGTTCATCTAGTAACTCCAGTAATCAAATGGGTTCAGCCCTTCATGTGACTGAAAGGGATAGCATAGAACCCCAATATCATCTCCTATGCTACCCTGACATCCCACAAAAGGGTTATTTCATCACCTTCCCGGAGACACCAAGGGAGAACTATACTCAAGGAAGCCCATTCCAAGAGACAAGTTCTTCTCAAGCCTTTGTGTCTTCTGATGAAAGTTGTGACAGCTTCCTATTCACCCTTGAAGACATGGACTATATCCATCCAGATGACCTGGAGTACAAGGAGATAGTCCAGCAAATGGCTCTTCTCACTCACAGAGCCAAGATGTTCTACAAGAGGACAGGAAGGAAGTTTCCCAGCAATACAGCCAGTGGAAAGTTTAGACTGAACAAAAGCAAAGTTAAGTGTTATAACTATAACTTGATGGGTCACTTTGCTAGGGAATGCAAGGCACCAAGAACAAATGGTGGACAAGCACAATCCAGACCAAACTACACTAATAAAGCTACCCATAATGACAAGCTAAAGCAGCAAGCTGTAGTTGCTGTTGAAGAAGTAGGCTTTAACTGGAGCTTTCAGGTGGAAAATGCATCTCCAAACCAAGCATTGATGGCTGACCATGATGAAACCAAGGTATTGGAACATCTTTGTACTCCTGAATGTATTACTAAAGTAAACAGATACATGTCCTATAACTTAGAGATGAGATCTGATCTTGAGTCCTTGAATATCTTGAAATCTGATTTTAGAAAGACTGAAAATGATTATAAGTTAAAGATAGAGGACTTAGAGAAAACCATTTTAGTCTTAAAACATGAGCATACAAATTACAGGACTCAGATCAAGGATCTCATAACTAAGTTGACTGAATGCTTGGCTGAGCTTGTGATCAGCAAAGCCAGGGCAGAAAAATATGTTCTTGAAGAAGAGACCTTCAAGAACATCATATCTTCATCCTTGCATGTAAAAGTTTGTTATCAAAATAGGTAGGGACTGGGATCTAGTGAGATAGCTCTTCCACACACAATCTTGTCTGTAAGATCACCTAGGTGTGGAACTTATGAAGATGAGCTTTCTCACATAGACCACTTGAGTGAAGAGGATGAGAAGTGGTAGTGAAGAATTCCTCTAAGAAGAGTGAAGTGGAGGATTCTAAGAAGGGTTACTATCCTTTTGAGGAGAGCAGGAAGCCAGGGATAACCAAGTCTATGAGGAAGAACTTGATCAGAAAGAGTAAGAGAAAGGCCAGGAGGGCTCAAGAGATCAAGGCCACTTTCAACTCTAAGCAGAAACGAGTCTTTATTTCTGCAGAATTTGATATGGTCAAGACTGAAGACATAAACCTCAACTCTTCTACCAAGAGTTCTGGTTCATGTTCAAATCATCTCAGCATCAAGAAGAAGGCTGATCCATTATGTACCACTGCTACATAGCTTGAACCATCCAACTCCAAGAACAGTCCTAAACCCAAAGGGACTGTCTCAGCATCTGCAAAGATAAAGGTGGAGAAGGGAAGTGATCAAAGTCAGCCTTGTTCTCAGAAGAAAACTCTTACGTGGAAAAAGATAAGTAGTGTTATGTGTGAAAGTACTTCTCATCTTACTATGGATTGTCCATACAATCCAAAACGTACTCTTCATGCGACCAAGAAGGAGACTCCTAAGAGAACTAAGAAGAACTCAGCCTCGGAAGGAAAATCTGTTTCCTTCGAAAGCTCCAAAGGAAAGAAGAAGGCAAGTGGAAAATTGCCTTCGGAAGAAAATTTGGTCTCGGAAGAAAGGAATACTTCCGAAGCACTGAAGTCTGCTGCAGTGTTAGCAGGATCTTCCGAAGGTTCAGTCATCAAAACTTCTGAAGTCTCAAAAGCTTCCGTAGTGTTAAAGGTCAGGTCCAAACTTCCAAAGGTGGTATGGAAGTCAAGGAAAGACCAAGTGACTGAAAGTTCTCTATCAATAACAGCAAGAGATCCTCAAAGCACAACTATAGGATCTATTAATGTTTCATTACCTTCTACTTCCTTTGATGAGCCCAAGACCAATAAGGCTTGGGTTTCCAAATGTAACTAATCATTTTCTTTGTGCAGGAATAGCTCAAGACAAACAAAAATGTCTGGATCATTGATAGCGGCTGTTCCAGACACATGACAGGCAATACGTCACTACTCTAAAGGATTGATGGAGGACCAGTTGCTTTTGGAGGAGATGAAGGAGGTTACATTTCTGGAAGGGGCAAGGTCACAAATGGTAAGCTCAACATTGAGAAGGTAAACTTTGTCAAGGAGCTTAGGTATAATCTTCTGAGTGTATCTCAATTTTGTGATCAGAGTCATAACATGCTCTATACTGAGCATGAGTGCATTGTTCTCAAGCTCGGGGTGATTATTCCTCATGAGCATATCCTGCTCAGAGCCCCCAGGAGAGGGAACATGTATAAGATGGATTTGCAAGAAACATCTCCCACAGGAGAAGTTTCATGCTTTCTATCTAAAGCTAATAGTGATGAGTCTTTTCTTTGGCATAAAAGAATGTGCCACGTAAACTTTAAGAATATGAATAAGCTAATTAAGAATGATTTGGTAACTGGAATGCCAAAGAAAGAGTTTACAAGTGATGACCATTGTGTTGCATGCCTAAAACGGAAGCAACATAAGGTATCTCACAAGCCTAAGGAAAGAAACTCCATCACTACACCCCTACACTTGTTACATATTGATTGTCACACCCCAACCTTGACGGCGGAATCGTCGAGGTATGAGAATTACGATTGTTCACAGCCACATAACGCTATTATTAGTTTCCAAATATATTAATCAAGATTTAATTGTAACAAACAAGTAAAAGACTCAAACAAAGATACATCCAAATTACAAGTATAAAAGTATCCAGATCATTCGTTTATTTCTCTAAGTCCAATCCTAAGTGTGATAAGCTTCAAAGAGTAACCTGAAACATGTTATAAATAAAAGGTCAACATAAAAATGTTGGTGAGCATTCCATAGTTTTCAATACATAAGTATATATAAAATATGGCAATTCAAGTTATAAGTTAGTGAATAAAGTGATTAGGGATGTTATGAACAATGCAACAATCAAACCTCGATAATGTTTTACAAGTATCAAACGACGTTAATATTCTATTAACGTTAAAAGTATATACGATCAGCTAAGTGTACTTGGATCAACCAAGCAGGCTTGTCTTACCCATAGATCTATGACTTCGCTGGGCTAGCAATAGTTAATGATTGTACATATGACGCCATAACATGGTAACCACAAAAGTTCAACTAACCACAACTCACAAGTAAATTGCCATAAGTTTACAAGAATCCAAATGTTTACAAGTGCAATGATTAATAAGTAACATGTTTCACCCCAAAGTGTGAAAATAAGAAAAAAAGGGGTATAGAAATACTCACGTGGCGATTAAGTATATGAATGACGACTAATAAGGATAATAGACGACCTTCCAATGTAAACCTTCACGAGGTACCTAAGAATATATATATATTGACGAGATTTAAGTTTAAATATTAGAATTAACGTTTTAGCGTGAACTAGGGTCTTGGGATTTTTTAGGGTTTTGTAAATTATATTTAATAAGTGATTATCCATTAAATGTTATCGGTAACAATATTCTTGTGTTTTATATAAATATGCGAAATATTTATAATAATAACGTTTAATGATTAAATAAAATACGCACGTTTTAACAATAATTTATACTTGTTATTCGAACCAATAATGAATTAATAAGTTAAACAATATTTAACATCCATTGTATAAAAAATATGAACTAATTACATTATTTGTTTAAAACAATATAATAAAATAAATAAATAAAAGGTTAAGATAGATTTCAGAAATTAAGTAGATGGTTTTAAAAATTTTTAATGGCAGGAAAAATATTTTCATAATTTTTAGAATTTTTTCTAAAATTTTTAAAGGCTTAAAAAGCCAATTAAAAAAATAGGGGGGGGTGCCCGGGTTCGAACCCGGGACCTCCTGTTTACACGCACACGCTCCAAACCAGTGAACCATGGCCTCAGCCGCGGTTATGAATGGGTCTTAAATCTTTTAAACATCAATTGCAGTTCCTCCCCAAATTCTAAGAACCCTAGAATCGAGCGATCCCAAATTGAACCTCAGATCGATTGTGTAAATGAAATTAACCTTGGGGCTTTTAATCCCCAAGTGAAAACGAGTTCATAGAGGTATTAATTACCTGTTGAGATGGTGTATTCGATGAGTTTGAGTTCGAGATAAGTCCGCGGCTTATGGAGAATCAAAATTGATGATTGTGTGTGTTTCAGATGAATTCGAGAGTATAGATAGGTTCGGAACTGAGAAATGATTAATTATATGACATCAATTTGATTATTATAAGTGTTTGAGTGGGTTAACCGACCGTTGAACGGTCGGGAATAAAGTGGACTCGAGGTGGGATGCTTTGGATCCGAATTATTCGATGATTAAAGGTGCATAGGGTTCGAATCTTGGTCGCGAAGGTGTCGGGACCTTTAATTTTGGTTAAAACCGCGTGAATTTGGCCGTTTGAACTCGCCGGAGCTCGCCGGCAAGGTGGCCGGAATTTCGGTCGGAAAAACGAGGGAGAGGAGAGAGAGAGCAGTTGTTTTTTAAATATTTACAGAATTGGTCCCTGCGGTTTCTATTTTGTTATTTTATGTATTAAACTTTCTTTTGAAGTTTGATAAACTACAAGACTGCCCCCTGGACTTTTATTATTATTATTATTATTATTATTATTATTATTATTGTTATAATTATTATTATTATTATTATTATTATTATTATTATTTATTTATTATTATTATTATTATTGTTATTATTATCATTATTATTATTATTATTATTAATATTATTATTATAAGTATTATTTTTATTATTATTATTATTATAAAAGATTAAACGTTGTGAAATACGAGATGTTACAGTATCTGTCACACCCCAACCTTGACGGCGGAATCGTCGAGGTATGAGAATTACGATTGTTCATAGCCACATAACGCTATTATTAGTTTCCAAATATATTAATCAAGATTCAATTGTAACATACAAGTAAAAGACTCAAACAAAGATACATCCAGATTACAAGTTTAAAAGTATCCAAATCATTCGTTTATTTCTCTAAGTCCAATCCTAAGTGTGATAAGCTTCAAAGAGTAACCTGAAACATGTTAAAAATAAAAGGTCAACATAAAAATGTTGGTGAGCATTCCATAGTTTTCAATACATAAGTATATATAAAAGATGGCAATTCAAGTTATAAGTTAGTGAATAAAGTGATTATGGATGTTATGAACAATGCAACAATCAAACCTCGACAATGTTTTACAAGTATCAAACGACGTTAATATTCTATTAACGTTAAAAATATATACGATCAGCTAAGTGTACTTGGATCAACCAAGCAGGCTTGTCTTACCCATAGATCTATGACTTCGTTGGGCTAGCAATAGTTAATGATTGTACATATGACGCCATAACATGGTAACCACAAAAGTTCAACTAACCACAACTCACAAGTAAATTGCCATAAGTTTACAAGAATCCAAATGTTTACAAGTGCAATGATTAATAAGTAACATGTTTCACCCCAAAGTGTGAAAATAAGAAAAAAAGGGGTATAGAAATACTCACGTGGCGATTAAGTATATGAATGACGACTAATAAGGATAATAGACGACATTCCAATGTAAACCTTCACGAGGTACCTAAGAATATATATATATTGACGAGATTTAAGTTTAAATATTAGAATTAACGTTTTAGCGTGAACTAGGGTCTTGAGATTTTTTTAGGGTTTTGTAAATTATATTTAATAAGTGATTATCCATTAAATATTATCGGTAACAATATTCTTGTGTTTTATATAAATATGCGAAATATTTATAATAATAACGTTTAATGATTAAATAAAATACGCACGTTTTAACAATAATTTATACTTGTTATTCGAACCAATAATGAATTAATAAGTTAAACAATATTTAACATCCATTTTATAAAAAAATATGAACTAATTACATTATTTGTTTAAAACAATATAATAAAATAAATAAATAAAAGGTTAAGATAGATTTCAGAAATTAAGTAGATGGTTTTAAAAATTTTTAATGGCAGGAAAAATATTTTTATAATTTTTAGAATTTTTTCTAAAATTTTTAAAGGCTTAAAAAGCTAATTAGAAAAAATAGGGGGGTGCCCGGGGTCGAACCCGGGACCTCCTGTTTACACGCACACGCTCCAAACCAGTGAACCAAGGCCTCAGCCGCGGTTATGAATGGGTCTTAAATCTTTTAAACATCAATTGCAGTTCCTCCCCAAATTCTAAGAACCCTAGAATCGAGCGATCCCAAATTGAACCTCGGATCGATTGTGTAAATGAAATTAACCTTGGGGCTTTTAATCCCCAAGTGAAAACGAGTTCATAGAGGTATTAATTACCTGTTGTGATGGTGTATTCGATGAGTTTGAGTTCGAGATAAGTCCGCGGCTTAAGGAGAATCAAAATTGATGATTGTGTGTGTTTCAGATGAATTCGAGAGTATAGATAGGTTCGGAACTGAGAAATGATTAATTATATGACATCAATTTGATTATTATAAGTGTTTGAGTGGGTTAACCGACCGTTGAACGGTCGGGAATAAAGTGGACTCGAGGTGGGATGCTTTGGATCCGAATTATTCGATGATTAAAGGTGCATAGGGTTCGAATCTTGGTCGCGAGGGTGTCGGGACCTTTAATTTGGGTTAAAACCGCGTGAATTTGGCCGTTTGAACTCGCCGGAGCTCGCCGGCAAGGTGGCCGGAATTTCGGTCGGAAAAACGAGGGAGAGGAGAGAGAGAGCAGTTGTTTTTTAAATATTTACAGAATTGGTCCCTGCGGTTTCTATTTTGTTATTTTATGTATTAAACTTTCTTTTGAAGTTTGATAAATTACAAGACTGCCCCCTGGACTTTTATTATTATTATTATTATTATTATTATTATTATTGTTATAATTATTATTATTATTATTATTATTATTATTTATTATTATTATTATTGTTATTATTATCATTATTATTATTATTATTATTATTATTATTATTATTATTATTATAAGTATTATTTTTATTATTATTATTATTAAAAAAGATTAAACGCTGTGAAATACGAGATGTTATAGTCTCCCCTACTTTAGGAAATTTCGTCCCGAAATTTGTCCACGAGGAGGCTGAGACGGAATGATGAGGACGCTTGGATTTCAGTTGGTCCTCCCGTTCCTAGGTGAATCAGAAGATGAGCATGAAGCCACAGATAGATCCTAGTGATTTTTTTTTCTTTCTTGGTGCAGTTTGTGTTTTCATTTTCTGAGGTTCACTTTGATGAACTTTCGGGTTTTGATAGGGTATCAAAAGAAGAAAATTCATCATCGATTAGGCTGACCGCTTTAGTGTTTACTTTATATGCAATGGCATAGCCATTAGAGGTAAAAAGAGAGCCTAAAGTATGTGGTTTCTAGTTAACATTATAAGCTCTCTCGTTGATTAAGAATGAGCATTGATACAAGATGTTACCATCTCCCCTACTTTAAAGAATTTCGTTTCGAAATTAAGAATGAACTTAAATGAGCAAAAGAGTTAAAATGAAAGTTAAGTGTTCAAACTAACATTGATTGACGTTTAATTACAGATGAAACGCTTCACTTGATGGAATCTTACAAGATTCTTGGCATAATGCATGCCAATTTGAACCCTATCAGTGAAATGTGAGACGTTTTGAGATGAAATGTTGGAAATGATGTCAAGTTACCATTGTATATTAGACTTATAAATCACAACTTCCAGAATATAATTTCATGGTAAGGTGATGTCTAGAAATCAATAAAAGACCAATAATGATAAGAAATGTTAACCGTCGGAATTTTTAAGAATCCCAAATGACACCATATGAAACGATCTTAACGCATATCTTATGAACATGCATTTCTCTTTTGACCAACCATCGGTTTAAGAATAATACACTATGCGAAGATCTTGAAATGAGTTCACGACGATGGTTAAGAATATTATTAAAAACAGAGAATGAATCAATCGTTCAAAATAACGATCGATGTTTTAACGTCATACCATGGTATACGAATATTTGAAACAGATACAGGTCAATTCTCGACGTTGTGAGATAATGGGTCGAATTGAATTTTTAGCCAATCGGTCTATAATGCACCAATTGTCATCATGACATTTAAAATAAGAGGCACCTAGTGGATGAAAAGTTAAACAGGAGATTTACGGGAACACGGAGGTTAGGTTTTGTCATAATGAAGGTGTTACACTTGGACACATACCAAGTTACGTCTTTTCCTTTATGCCAAACTCATGACTACAAGTTACGAAGGTTTATGAACCATTATATCCACATCGCAGTGAGGATAATAAAGAGTCTTGTTGTTCAAAACCAAGTTAGAATTTCAATGAGTTAAAGATTCAAAAACGATTCAAGAATTGACGCAAACAATAAGAAAGGTATTTGTAACCATGTTTTGCAAGGTAACAAATTTCCAAATGCAGATCACATACGTAATTCATCAAACAATAAGAGAGGTATTCGATAATATCTTAATTTGACAAAGGATTGTTTAGGAAGATTATACGTATGGGTTTGATGATATCTCAAAATGAAAGTTGATAAGTAAGGAATAAATGGTTCGATGTAGCTAGATCGAGTCAAAACGTGAAGATAAAGGGAAAGAAATCGATTTAAGAATTTACATGCGTCAAGCTTGGAATCAAAATCAACCTAAAACAATCGGGTCTTCTTTCAAGTTCAGAGATCAGGCTTTGGCTTGATAGATCAAAACACTAACATTGTTTCACCCGTTAAGTTACTACATGCTTCTCGTCACTTGATTACAACCTTGGTAAGTTGAAGATCAACAAATGAGAATAGTCATTAAGGTGTGGTTTTCACTCCTAACTTGATGGTGTATTCCCAAGGTATGTCCACCAACTTACCATTCAACCAGTTTGATCCCAAACAATTGTTGAGGATTCACATAAATAAGACGTGGTAACTTACCATTAAGGTAAGGAAAATCACTCCTATCTTAACGGTGAAGTTCTTACTAAAACAAAATATAACAAAATGAACTTCTTCATCAAAATCCTGAATTCACTCCTACTTTGACGAGGACGTTTCATTTGAGAGAATACAATTCATGAAATTATCATCAAGGTATGGAATTCATGCCTATCTTGATGATTGGATTTCATAACAACAAGAAAACAATCGAAGATTGATATTTGTCACCAAAGTACGGGTTTCAATCCTATTTTGGTGAGATCATGTCATTTGTGAAGTGCAAGTTCCAATGAGAATAATTGAAGTCAATCCTCAGGTTGAGGAATTTGCCCTAATCCAGAGGATGAAATTTCATAAAACACACAATTGGAAACCATTTATCGAAACGAATAGAGAATCATCAAAGTAAGGGAATCACCCCTGTTTTGATGAGTTAAGAATCATTTAAGAGATACGAGTGTTCTTAGTCATAGGTTGACTTACAAACTCTTGCATCTCCTACGGTGCAGACGGTTCAAAGTTTGACTTAACGACGAAAGGAAAAGGATATCACTTAGAATTTCATCAATGTAACAAAAGGAAAATCATGCTTACAAAATTTCAGGTTAAAGTTCGAGGTAACAGGATTTGTTATGATGTTCAAATCTTGGATAGCTTAAATCGGGAAGACGAATTCAAGGACAAAGGTGATTCGACATCACAATGAGATATGAAGATTCGATTCACAATCGAAAGGAATACATGGACTTCTCAAGTCATGAGGTCAGCCATAACTTATTGAAGACACGCGTACTTTTAAGTGATCAATCATCACAAGGATTTCGAGTCAAGTAAACGGATTCAATGATCGAATCAGATCACCATTTACACTTTGCCTAGACAAAGTATCCCGAGATGTAGGAATTCCACCTACAGTATTGCATGTTCTTAGTTATGGGACACATCCTTAAGAAGATTTTGAGAACCATAAGTAACGGTTTAAAAATTTTGAAGACCATACGGTTTAGATTCCCAATATCTTTGGGTATATTAAGAGTCATGTTCACGTTGTTCGAGGTATAGAAATAGTTACATGAAACGCTGAGTTCAATACCGTCACACGTTACACGTTGAGTGTTTAAACGTAAGAGTTGAAATGTAGGATGGGTTCAATATTAACAAGAACATTATTTAGGTTAAGAATGAGAAGGTATTTAAACTTTGATGATAAACCAGTTCAAGGATTCAAGAATTTTCAAGATGCAAGAGGATGGTTCCATTTGGTAACGCATTACCATTTGGAATCGTTGACACGTCAAGGTAAATTGACCCATTTGCCTTAGAGACTTGTGTATTGACCATAGTTTATCACTCATCCCAGAAATCCCTAGGTAGCGTAACGGGTCTCACAATGAGATTTATACGAATACGCTTGCCTTAGCCCTCAGGCCTTTTTGCCAGGAAATCCAGAATACAGGTGTCTATGTGTCACACAAATTATTTGGTTCATGAAATCAAAACCTTGATGAGATTGATATAGATTAGACATACGTCTAAAGATCCAGATCATAAGTAATAGTATACGATTCCACGTGTCATCGAGAATAAGATTGAGAGGTTTTAGGTTCGGGGAGAGTCAAAGATAAGTTTAGGGAGACAAGTAACTAAGTTTAAGCATACCTAAGGCAATCCTATGCTAAGTCATCAAGTTGCACAAAAGGCATAGCATTATGTAGCATGCAAACCATAAGAATATAATACTATAAGGTTCATGCATACGCTATAGTCTAGGTCACCATTTCTAATAACCTAAATCCCTATAGTTATGGGCTCTGATACCAATCTGTCACACCCCAACCTTGACGGCGGAATCGTCGAGGTGTGAGAATTACGATTGTTCACAGCCACATAACGCTATTACTAGTTTCCAAATATATTAATCAAGATTCAATTGTAACATACAAGTAAAAGACTCACACAAAGATACATCCAGATTACAAGTATAAAAGTATCCAGATCATTCGTTTATTTCTCTAAGTCCAATCCTAAGTGTGATAAGCTTCAAAGAGTAACCTGAAACATGTTAAAAATAAAAGGTCAACATAAAACTGTTGGTGAGCATTCCATAGTTTTCAATACATAAGTATATATAAAAGATGGCAATTCAAGTTATAAGTTAGTGAATAAAGTGATTAGGGATGTTATGAACAATGCAACAATCAAACCTCGACAATGTTTTACAAGTATCAAACGACGTTAATATTCTATTAACGTTAAAAGTATATACGATCAGCTAAGTGTACTTGGATCAACCAAGCAGGCTTGTCTTACCCATAGATCTATGACTTTGCTGGGCTAGCAATAGTTAATGATTGTACATATGACGCCATAACATGGTAACCACAAAAGTTCAACTAACCACAACTCACAAGTAAATTGCCATAAGTTTACAAGAATCCAAATGTTTACAAGTGCAATGATTAATAAGTAACATGTTTCACCCCAAAGTGTGAAAATAAGAAAAAAAGGGGTATAGAAATACTCACGTGGCGATTAAGTATATGAATGACGACTAATAAGGATAATAGACGACGTTCCAATGTAAACCTTCACGAGGTACCTAAGAATATATATATATTGACGAGATTTAAGTTTAAATATTAGAATTAACGTTTTAGCGTGAACTAGGGTCTTGAGATTTTTTTAGGGTTTTGTAAATTATATTTAATAAGTGATTATCCATTAAATGTTATCGGTAACAATATTCTTGTGTTTTATATAAATATGCGAAATATTTATAATAATAACGTTTAATGATTAAATAAAATACACGCGTTTTAACAATAATTTATACTTGTTATTCGAACCAATAATGAATTAATAAGTTAAACAATATTTAACATCCATTTTATAAAAAAATATGAACTAATTACATTATTTGTTTAAAACAATATAATAAAATAAATAAATAAAAGGTTAAGATAGATTTCAGAAATTAAGTAGATGGTTTTAAAAATTTTTAATGGCAGGAAAAATATTTTTATAATTTTTAGAATTTTTTCTAAATTTTTAAAGGCTTAAAAAGTTAATTAAAAAAATAGGGGGGGTGCCCGGGGTCGAACCCGGGACCTCCTGTTTACACGCACACGCTCCAAACCAATGAACCAAGGCCTCAGCCGCGGTTATGAATGGGTCTTAAATCTTTTAAACATCAATTGCAGTTCCTCCCCAAATTCTAAGAACCCTAGAATCGAGCGATCCTAAATTGAACCTCGGATCGATTGTGTAAATGAAATTAACCTTGGGGCTTTTAATCCCCAAGTGAAAACGAGTTCATAGAGGTATTAATTACCTGTTGAGATGGTGTATTCGATGAGTTTGAGTTCGAGATAAGTCTGCGGCTTAAGGAGAATCAAAATTGATGATTGTGTGTGTTTCAGATGAATTCGAGAGTATAGATAGGTTCGGAACTGAGAAATGATTAATTATATGACATCAATTTGATTATTATAAGTGTTTGAGTGGGTTAACCGACCGTTGAACGGTCGGGAATAAAGTGGACTCGAGGTGGGATGCTTTGGATCCGAATTATTCGATGATTAAAGGTGCATAGGGTTCGAATCTTGGTCGTGAGGGTGTCGGGACCTTTAATTTGGGTTAAAACCGCGTGAATTTGGCCGTTTGAACTCGCCGGAGCTCGCCGGCAAGGTGGCCGGAATTTCGGTCGGAAAAACGAGGGAGAGGAGAGAGAGAGCAGTTGTTTTTTTAAATATTTACAGAATTGGTCCCTGCGGTTTCTATTTTGTTATTTTATGTATTAAACTTTCTTTTGAAGTTTGATAAATTACAAGACTGCCCCCTGGACTTTTATTATTATTATTATTATTATTATTATTATTATTATTATTATTGTTATTATTATTATTATTATTATTATTATTGTTATTATTATCATTATTATTATTATTATTATTATTAATATTATTATTATAAATATCATTATTATTATTATTATTATTATAAAAGATTAAACGCTGTGAAATACGAGATGTTACATTGATATCTTTGGCCCCACTAGTGTAATAAGTGTAGGAAGGACCTCTTACTGTCTGGTGATCACAGATGACTTTACAAGATTCACTTGGGTCTTCTTTCTTAGAACTAAGGATGAGACCCCTGAGATTCTGAAGAATTTCATCTTAAGAATTAAAAATCAAAGTGATCACAAGGTCAAAACTATAAGATGTGATTAAGGAACTGAATTTAAGAACCAAATCCTTGACGCATTTTATGATGAAAAGGGTATTACAAGACAATACAGTGCTCCCAGGACTCCTCAGCAAAATGGTGTTGCTGAAAGGAGAAAGAGGACACTGATTGAAGCTGCTAGAACCATGTTGTCTGACTCTAAACTGCCCATCACCTTCTGGGCAGAGGCAGTCAACACTACCTGCTATGTTCAGAACAGAGTTTTAGTGGTTAAGACTCATGGTAAGACTCCTTATGAACTTTGGCACAAGAGAAAACCTTTCACTGGTTTTCTCAGGTCATTTGGATGTCCATGCAACATCTTGAATACCAAAGATCAAATTGCCAAGTTTGCTGAGAAATCAGATGATGGATACTTCGTTGGATACTCTTCTCAAGCTAAAGCTTATTGAGTATACAATCTTAGAACTAGAGTAGTTGAGGAGTCAGCCAATATGACTTTCAATGAGCACACTCCCAATGTGAAAGGTTCTGGCCCGGATTGGCTATTTGATCTTGACTTAGTTACCAACTGTTTAACAAATCTTGTGAGAATGTTTTAGGGTCTACGGACATTTTACCTTCAGGTGATCCTGATCCAAGATTTGAGCTAAGAAGACCTTCAAGTTACACATCTTCAGCTCCAGTTGTAACTACTTCAGCAAATAAAGTCTCTATCAGTAGAACAATGACAACTACAGCTGATCCATCTGAGATGCCTTCAAGTTCCAGCTCAGAGGCTCAACAGACTAATAAAGAAACTTCAAATGCAGAATAAGATGATGGTGGTGGTGACAGTGATCAAGAATTTCTTGATGCTGATAACCACCCCATAGATGAACATATCAATGATGTCACACACTCATTGGATCAAGTTTCTCTTGATAAGTGTGTTGAAGTGGTGGAGGAAGCATCTATGCCAGATCTAAATTTCTTTAATTTAGATCTATCTCAGCAACTTGCTGTGATCCCTCAGCTAAGGATCCACAAGTCCCATCCTACCACAAACATCATTGGAAATGTTGACACCGGGGTAAGAACAAGAGGACAAACCCATGAAGCAAATGTTTGTCTTCACTCTTGTTTCTTGTCCCAGATAGAGCCCAAGAAAGTTGATGAGGTTCTAAAGGATGGAAGTTAGATTGAAGCCATGCAAGAGGAGCTACTTCAATTCAAGAGACAGAAGGTTTGGAACCTATGTCCTCTTTCTCATGGGAAGACTACTATAGGAACCAAATGGGTATTTAGGAATAAGAAAGATGATAGAGGTATTGTCATCAAGAACAAAGCTAGACTAGTTGTTCAAGGATACACACAAGAAGAAGGAATTGACTACACTGATATCTTTGCTCCTGTAGCAAGACTAGAAGCTGCTAGGATATTCTTGGCCTTTACTACATCCAAGAACTTCAAGGTCTACAAACTTGATGTCAAGTGTGCTTTTCTGTATGGGGTGATTGATGAAGAGGTGTATGTCAAACAACCACCTGGTTTTGTAGACCCTAATCATCCTGATTATGTCTGCAAGCTTGATAAGGCTCTCTATGGACTACACCAAGCACCAAGAAAGTGGTATGAAACTCCATCTCAGTATCTCTGTAAGCATGGATACAGAAGAGGTACTATAGATGGAACTCTCTTCATCAAAGGACAGGGAAATGACTTACTGCTAGTTCAAGTATATGTAGATGACATCGTCTTTGGTTCAACTAATCCATGGCTCTACAAAGACTTTGAGAAGCTGATGAAGGACAGATTTGAATTGAGTTCCATGGGGGAACTAAATTTCTTTCTGGGCATTCAAGTAAAGCAAGTTGAAGATGGAATCTTCATAAGTCAGTCAAAGTATGTCTAGGACATACTCAAAAGATTCAACATGACTGATTGTAAGATTGCTAAGACACCCATAGCAAGAAACAACTCCTTTAGGCCTGATCTTGAGGGGGAGTGTGTGGATGAACATCTTTATAGGGCTATGATTGGGTCTCTTATGTATCTTACAGCTAGCAGGCCTGATATCATGTTTGCCACATGCATTTGTGTAAGATATCAAGCCAACCCCAAGGTGTCTCACCTCATCACTGTCAAGAGAATTCTAAGATACCTCAAAGGTGCCTCAACACTGGGTCTTTGGTATCCCAAGAATTCTGACTTCAATCTATATGCCTATACAGATAGTGATTATGGTGGTTGCAATATGACTGCAAAGTCTATATCTCGAGGATGTCAGTTTCTTGGTGGAAGGGTTGTCTCATGGCAATGCAAGAAACAATCATGTCTTTGCATCAACTCCTGAAGCTGAATACATTGCTGCTGCAAGCTGCTGTGCTCAAGTACTCTGGATTCAGAATCAGATGCTTGACTATGGTTTTAACTTCAAGGAGACTCCCATTCACATAGACAACAACAGTGCTATCTCTATCACAGAGAATCCTATGCAACACTCAAGGACAAAACACAAACATCAGGTATCATCTAATTAGAGATAATTTTAAAAAGGGATTAATTAAACTAGTTAAAGTTAACACAAATGAACAATATGCTAATTTGTTTACCAAAGCCTTTGATGAACAAAGATTTAAGTATCTTATATCAGCTATTGGGATGATTAACTTTGAGTAGCTTTTTCTTAAAACTAATTTATTTTATTTCTTAAAATCTGTGTGTCCTAAGTTGTCTAGTCTATCACCCTCATAAGCTCATGTTTTCTTTGGATAAAATTTTTTTAAAGAGTTTTTCTTAGACTTTTGACAAATCTTGATCCTTCAGAAGTTATGATTTTATCTTCGAAAGAAAATATACCTTCAAGACAAATAATTGTCTAAGTAAAATTTACCTTCGGAAGAAATTTCTGAAATATCTTCCGAAGCTTAAAACTCTCTTAGGCAATTATATGTTTTTAAGGACCATTTTTCTTCCGAAGGATATTAACTCTCGAAAGCTTTGTTTTGTGGAACAAAGCATCCAAGTTTAAAATTCTCTTCCGAAGCAAATTTGTCAAAACTCTTTGAGAAATTTTTCTGAAGTCATTTTGGCTTCGGAAGCTTTTTCATTAGAACTTACAAAGACAATTTACCTTCGGAAGATTTTCGAATTCCAAGAAAACAACTTTTTGAGCAAAAAGCAAACTACTTTTTCAGAGGTGGGACCGCCTTCTGAATTTTAAAGTTTATCCTCTTTCATTAACTTTGTCTCAAATCCTTTTCTTTTATTAACGGTTCCCCCTCTTTCTATCATCTTCATCTTTCCTCTAAACCTAAAATCCATATTTCTCTCTGAAACCGCCTTCGTTCATTCTTCCTTCACCTCTAAGCTTACTCAAAATGGCCAACCTTGACAGACGAAATAACCCAGATTTTTCCATGCAGTTACACAGGCAACACAACCAGGTTGCACTGTTAAGCTCTGAGAAAGATCCATATTTTTCAGAGGTATGCCAATTCTTGGCTTTGTCTAACTACTTCACCTCCCTTACTATTGATTCTCCTCTCTATAAGGATCATTTGCTTGAATCTGGACGACCTGCCAAGAGGTCATTTTGGATGGAGAAGGACTGTCTGCCATAGTGCAGGGGAGAACAGTCTTCATCACTCCAACCATCATCAATAATCATCTTCAGCTGGACGATGAAGAAGGTGAGATTTTCTTCCCAAAGGAAGCTGTTAATCATTCATTTGAGTAGATGGGCTATGAAGGAGATTTATCTGTAAAGACCTTCAGGAAAGGGAAGGTCTCATCTAAGTGGAAGTACCTTCTTTATGTGGTAATCCACAGATTGTCCAACAAGCATAGAGGATAGGACCATATTCCTGAAGATCTCTCCTTCATAGTGTATGGAATGGTTCAGGGGTCAAATTCAGGTATTCTCAGTTTGTTTTATACAAATCTGATTGCCGACTTAGACTCCTTAGAATATTACATATTTCCTAGATATGTTTAATATATTCTTAACTATGAACTGGGCTCACAGTTGAGGGAAACAGGTAATATTCTTAAATTGGGACAGATGAAGCCCGCCATCTTTAAAATTTTGAAGAAGCCAACTGTTGGCTTCTTAGGGGTAGAAACAGCCCTTGTCCCAAAAATGTTAGAGCTCATTGCTCAAGGTGACAACCTAGCAACACAAGCTAGTGTTGAACCCACACCTTCTACATCCCAACCACCAAAACATCCACAAATCACCCTCACCTACCAAATAAAACACAAACGAACCCCTGCACAAGCTACTGATTCTGTGCAAGCCCCCATATACTCACCTATACAGGAGGAAGTGGACACTGAAGCTCCCACTTCCCCTGAGGAGCAAACCACTCCCATTACTTCAAGGATCAGTGCTGAGGTTCCTCATGCTCAGCCTGATGAGCTCACAAGCCCAACAGCCTTAAGCCTTCACTCTGAGTCTTAACACTCAAGTGAACAACCTTAAGGGGACAGCTACCATCCCCAGCCTTTAGATTTAAACCAACCAATTCCCAACCTTGACTTCTATACTGATGAGGACTTAGATGTCAGTGAGTACCATGAGTCTTCCTACTACACCTCTCCTTAAAGGGAGATGAGTGCTCCTAAGTCACCGAGGTCTAGCCCACATCAGTCACCTATCACTGAGGTTGATACTTCTGAACATGTTCAGGATATCCATATGGAAGAGGCTCTCACTTCAGTAAGTGATTACATCATTCAGACCTCAACCATGGCAACTCAGCCCATTGAACTTCAACTGAAGCTGTCACTGAGCAGAGGAAATCTAGCAGCCAAGAATACCATGCTGGTGTTGAGGAAGAGGACCTTGGTCCAATTCTCTCAACCCCCAGTGATTCTTTTGATGAAGATGAGGGGAATCTGAGACTAAAGGTGCAAAAACTGTCAAAAACATGCACCTATTTAGTCTCCAAGGTTAGTCATCTTGAATCTCAAGTGACTACCTTACAAAACAGGGTCAATGATCAGCAACTTGAGATATCTCATCTGAAGAAAAAACTAGCTGGGAGACCTTTAAGAGGAACTCAACCAGGAACATAAGAACCTGTGAATGTGATTGACCTAACTCCTAGCTCACCTATTCAAGAAGGTGATGCTACCAAAAAGGGGGAGGAAGTCAGTTCAGTCACAGAACCTGGGAGTTCTTCAGGGAGTATGGACATTGAGGACTCACCATCCTCTCTTGCAAATGTGCATACTCAACAACTTTCTTAAGTTTACATTGATGTGGACATTATAAATTCTGTCATCAGGAGTTCTCAAGTTCACATTGATGTGGACAATATAGACTCTGTCATTAGGAGTCTCTTTGAAAAAGGGATTCCAAGGGCTATGTCATCCCCACGAACTTCAAATTACATTATAGAGTGGAGGTATGATGCTGACAGAAGAGCCCTCATTCTTCTTAGAGTTCAAGGGCAGCAAGAAGTCTTTAACTTTCATACCTTGAACTACTATGAAGCTCTTGACCTTGTCAACATGCCACTTGTCAACCAAGGCCAATATAGACAAGCTGACAGGTTGGCTCAAAGGATTCAAGATAGGATCACTGCAGAGTTTAACTTCAGAAGAAGACTATAGCAATTAGGCAATACCATCGGTCAACTGGATGTTGCGGCAGACCCTGAGATTAGGTTCAAAGGGAAAACCTTGACTGAAGGCCCAGTGGTAGAACCTGAGAGCCATGTCTTATCACCAACTGCTGCAGAGGGTCAAACCCTTGATGAGACACCTGCTGGTGAAAGTGCATCTCAACCTCTCTCTGGCCAGAGCTTGGAAGCTACACCAAGCAATGAAGGCCAAAGATCTCTCCACCCTAAGTCACAAAGGTCTATGAGTGACAAAGGTAAAAGAAAAATGACTTCTGAGGAGATTGAGGAGGAGAGAGAGAGAGGAAAAGGAAGCTAAGGGGAGAAAGTTCCGCTACTAGGTCTGCAAGACTCATGGAAAGTGCTATCAGGGCTGCCCCCAGACCAAATACTCAGGATGATGAGTTAAGGGCAGTCAGGATCAACTACTTGCAGACCAGGAACTATGATATTGATAATATCATCTCTCTCCCCTTAGATGAGTTGAATGAACTGGCTGATATGGAACTATCAAAAGAGAGAAAGGAAAAAGTGGATGTAGAGCTTCTTCTGAAAATCAAAGAAGAAAGAAGAAGGAAGAGGCTCTATAAGCATATGCCTACTCTCTCACCAGTTCAAGAAACTTAGGAACAAGAGGATGTGGTACCACAAGAACCCCAGGTAGACAAAGAAAAGGATAGGATCAATATGATCAACTACCTGAGTGCCACAGGCTTCTATCAAGCTGATACACTTCTTACCTTACCCTTTGACTACATTGAGTTTGAGTACCTCAAACAACTTGAACTTGATGTAGCCAAAGAAAGAAAGATTACCAAAAGGAAGTTAAGGGAAGAAGCTATAAAATCAAGAGCCATCATCCATAAGAACTTGAAAAGATCTGCTGATAGGCAGAAGATGATGAGCTTCTTGAAGATGTATGGATTCTCCAGAAGGAGACTTGGTCCCATGTCTCTATCCACCATGGATGAGCACATCAAGGTAATCAAGCAGAAGATCCAAAGAGGTGAACTTGTTGACTTACACTCTCCTCCAAGTCAGGTCCCTCAGGAAGTGGAGGTTAAGGTTGAAACATCTGAGACAACACAACCTAAGCCTCCTACTGAACCTCAGCAAGCTTCCTCTTCTGATCCATAGCAGGGAACTGTCCCCTCTCAGTCTGAACCTATGAGAGAGGAAGACACAACTGAGAAAGACAAAGGTGATCAATCAGGTACTGCAGGCCAGTCTACTCAGTTAAAAGGTTCAAAGAGGATGAAAAGGATGGCTTCCAAACCAAAGTCAAAGAAAAAGAAGAAGAAGAAGGAAACATCCACCTCCAAACCTCAGGATGAGTCAGAACATCCTGAGGATGTGCAACAAGAGGATGCTCCACCAACTCCAATTCAAGCAGCTCCTCTGGCATCGGGAAGACCCATGTTATCTTGGACATACACCACAAATCCGGAAATATTGCATGTCATAAGAGATCAAGGTGTTGAACATGTCTACACATGGCAGGATATGTTCAATCTACCTTTGCATGATCTCTTTGACATGAGAAAATACTATGAGAGTCTGAGTGATCCTGATCATCTCATGAAGAAAGGGATAGTAATCATCATAATGAGGACTGTCAACATCTGAAGTCTTCATGTGTTTTGGTAGCATCAGCCTAGGGGGAGTTTGTAAGGTTATTAGTAAGGATGATGCAACCTAAACACTCAAAGTCTTTCCTGCATGCATGCACAAGTATACTAAAGTGGAATGCTTCAGAAGTTTCACGCTGCCTTAGAAATTATTCTGGGTGAAATCTTCCAAAGCCAAGACCAATATCTTCCGAAGCCAAAAAATGAAGTCTTCCGAAGCTTCAAGGACAAAGTCTTTCGTAGCCAATTATTGAAGACAAATTTCTTCCAAAGACTTTTATACTATATGCTTTATCTGATGTACCTTTTACCTAAAGCTGAACCACTTTCCGCTGCCACTCTGATAAGTCACCAACCTTTCATGAGTTGGTGAAAAGGTCCATGCTTTTGGTAAAATGTACATTAAAGTCTTGAGTCTGTAACTTTCCACTTTATGTAATTTATCATTTTTGTAATATATTAGGATGTGAGCTATGACATGTCATAGTCACTAGTCAAAAGGCAATCTGCCTTTTGACTCTACATGGATTTTGTTGTCTAGTTCATGTATCCAGCTGGCCTTCAAAGTATGGCCAGCTGTAGGTAGTAGTATATGTATTTCTGGTCCTTGTAACTTTGTAAGTTTTAAGCAGAATTTTATAAACCATTTTGTAAGGAACTAGAAGATCAATATACATCAACCTTTAAAACCAACTGCTTGTGTGTTGTTCTAGTTTTTGTCTTATTTACATCTTATGTTTCTTAGTTTTCTAAACTCAGTTTTACCAGTTCCCCATTTGAATTGTTAAGTGTTGTCTCACACTCTTCTCTTTGTGCTGTTGTGTTGTACAAGTGCATAAACCCTTCACCTGGTCCTGCAAAAACTCTATGGCGCAAAAAAAATGCTTGTAAAATTCAGACATGTTGCATGAATCCAAAAGATTATGTTTGCTAAATTTGAGATGAAAGATCTTAGTGAAGCATCTTCTTTAATTAGCATAAAAATACATTGAAACTCAAACATTTAGATATTAGGTTGATCCCAAAAGACATATATTAAGCTTATACATAAAGATTTAATCCGTAGCATTACTCTTTGTTGTTGCCTTGACCCTTAGTTAAGGGTGATGGTTTTAGGTCTTATCAATACCTTAAATAAAAGGAATAAATTATACAAATGAGACTTAGACCAGATATTTTTGTTATAATAAATTTGACGTATGCTCATGTTTGCCTTCGTCTTGATATTGCGTATATAACCGACTTGTTAGGCAGATATCAATCAAATTTTGTTCTAGGTCACCATAAAACTACTAAAAGAGTTTTGCAACATTTACAAAGGAAAAGGATGACTTATAGGAGATTAGATGATCTTGAAGTCATAGACAATATCGATTCTGATTTAATGAAATGTAAGGATGATAAAAGTCCACTTCGATATACATTTTCATGCTATTAGGTAGCCCATTTCATGGAAGAGTTATAAAATACAGTTAAAACTACCATAACGACTTTGATTGCATAGTATGTTGCATGCTATAATGCCATGTGTCACGCGATGCTACTGCGGAATCAGATTAAGGGTGTTAAAGTTATTACTTCCGTACATATGTCAGTATAAATTCATTGTGTAGTAGTGTAACTATGAGTTTTTCAAACAATTATTGCTCAAGTGGTGCCGGATTATACATCAACATGAGGTATTTGTTTGTGTGCAAGCATCGGAGTACCACAATGTTAATATCTTATACTATAATATAATACATAAACCTTGGGCAAAAAAGTAATTTCACCTTATTTCATAAGATGCGCCCGTTTCAATGCCTCCTCACCCTCCTCCTCCTTCACTTGTTCATATGGTCGGTGACCGTTACCACTTCCCAACAGCTTCCCCTTCAATTCTATTCAACCAACGCTCAACACCTCACTGGGCGGCCTTTCCCCTTCAGTTTCCTTCAACCTTCTTCAATTCAGTCGCTGGTTTCCTTTCTCCGCAAGAAACAGTAACTCATTAGGTCAAAGGTGCCACTGAATAGTCTATAAATTAAGGTTCTATTTGAATTGACAACTTCAATTTTATTCAATTATTGAACCAATGGGTTGAATCAGAATCTGCAGAACTCAATTTTAGCGTGTTAGGTAAAGTTATGATAACAATTGCAAATTCGTTTCCAGGTAATCGTGCAAGAGAGTTTCCGGCAATTATCATGCAAGAGTCCTTCTGTTTAATTTTCCCCACGTCCGGTAACCTTCACCTACAAGTTTCAACCTTCCTTTTGTTTTTATATATCATCTATTGAGGTGAAAGGAAACAGGGGAAGATGTAGACCATTCAATCGATATAAAAATGTATTATATAAAGTAAATTTTTTAAATGCTCACCAAGTTCTCCTCCCGCCTTACTGGTTTCTATAAGATTATTGTAAATATTCTGCACAAATCTGATTCGATTAGAAAAAATTATAATACAAGTTAAGTGATTTTGAACTTTTCGTATAATCACAAAAGAAGATAAGAAGAACTTTGTATTTGCTTAAAGGCACAAAAGGTATGACACTGTATTTCCAAATCCTAATCTAATCTATTGAAATATGAAACCCTAGATTTGAAAGTTCATGTGTTATTGTGCGAAAGTCATCAAACGTATGTGATTTTGTATATGTATGGGGATTCCGAGTATTCTTTTGTAATTAAGGTTTTGTGGAAATAAAGAGTGATGGAATAACATAGTGCCTATTCATCGTGATAAGATTTATCAACAAGTTGGTTACCGCATGGTGTTTGAGTTTGCAATTGTTGAAATCAACATGGTTTTGTTATTGGTTCAGATCCTATCTATTATCCATCTATTTATTTTCATTCACTTTAGTCCCCTGAAGGATTGATCTTGAATTCAGATTGTAAATTAAATAAACCGTATTGAAACCAATCAAAGTGATTCCTCTTCGCTATCTGGTATTCTTTCTGATTTTAATCTATTTATGGACATACACCCATATGAATATCTACTAAATTGGTATGATGCGATTATTTTAGGTCTGAAGTGCAAGATGATGGAGTATCTGCTTGGGAAAAGAAAGGTTGCAGAACTTACATGTGACTCAACTTCAGTTTCACCAGGTACGAATCATGCTTTTTCATTGATTTGGTTATTGGATTTCTTGTGTCATTTTACTGCCTTGTTACAATCTCTCCTTCTAAGAATCTATGTTTTGTTAGTTCATACAGATCATATTAGAGTTTATATGTGACAGTGTTTGTTCTTTTTGGTCTCTATCGATGGGGTAAGGGTTTACATATAACATGTGAACCATCACAGGGCAAATAGTATTTGTCTTTTGGTAGTGTGCTTCAAAGGTTACAACTATCAATATCCTATCAAAAGTAATCTGCTTAAATGGTTAAACATCACAACCAACTCAAAGGATTTCTTGATTCATCTGATCTCACATTTCAAAAACCTTATCCACCTCTCTCTCTCTATCTCACTCTTGTGATTCAAGAAGATCAACCTGATTTCATAACCATTTACCACAATAACACTACATTGATGAAGATTTCACCGGAATGATGAAGATTCTAACCTCTCAGTTTTGATTTAGGGGTCTTTAGCGTTTTTGCTACCTTCATCAAGGGTAAGTGATACTGTGTTTTGATTCTGAACACTATTTTGTCATTCAATGTGACTTTATTCATTAGATTTAAGGCCTAAACTTTATTCAAAAGTTGATTCATGGTTAGATCTAGGTGGAATGTGATGTGAATCTGATATGAGGATTAGCTCTTTAACCTCTATTGTTCGTGTTAAATTTTTTTTTCAAGTTTTGTGATTCAATAATTAACTTTGATTGTTATAAGCAATCTAAGCATATAACAAAACAATCTTACTTCAGATTTGTTAGATTATTGTGGATTTGATTAAGAAACGCTTGTATGAAGATCATGGTTCACATATCTCTATGTTAAGCCAGACTTTTAGTTCTGAGTTTCAAGGATGCCAGATTATATATCCATGGCTTATTAAGTTTCAAGTAGTTTATATGCACCGTGATATAACTTGGAATTTGAATTATGAATTTGTTACTGTAGCTGCAAATCTTATTTGGATCAAATGGGGTGTGTGACATCCGGTAATTTTCTGTTACCAAACTCCGTTAGTTCCGTTAAGTCTTGCACACACGTGTCGTAAGCACACACTAGTTGTCGTTGAACGTTGGTGACCTAATAATAATAATCAATGATAAACAATGATAATCTAATTAATAATTTTGATTATTAGTTGTGATTATATGATTTATAAATTTATAGAATTTTTAAATATTGATTTTATAAATTTTACGCGATAACGTGACTATGTGTTGTATGTATATTCTATGTATTGTGTGACTTATGGTAAATGTTTATGACTATTATTATGGAATAATAATACTTATAGTTTGTAGTTAAATTATAAAAAAATGCTACAAAGGTTAAATTTTATAAAAACATAGTTAAAGGGGAGTTTAAGGGTAAATGTTAAATAAGGCAACTTTGACAAAACCCAACCCTAGCCCCCTAACCCCCATTTGGCCGAAACCCCTCTCCCCACCCTCTCTTTTGCGATTTGGATCAAGAAACACACACAAACAATCGATTTTGATCAAGTTCCAAGGATTCGATAGTGCTAGCAAGTCCAATTCTTGATTCTACACGTTTAAAGGTATGTTTTATCATGTTGTTCAAAGTTTTTGATGTAGATGAATTCTAAATCTGAAAATGTTGAGGATAATATGAAATTGATGATGATTCCATGTTAGTATGATTGTATTGATGGTAGATTAGGTTTCAATTTCATGTTTTACTATAGATTTTGGATGTTCTATGTCAAATTAGGTCAAAGCTAGAAACTTTGATTTGGGGAACTTTATGATTTATCAAATTGATGTTGTTTGATGATTTCATGATGTTAGTTTGGTTGAATGAATACTAGAATACATTGATCTTGTAAGAAATTGATGAATTTGGGGTATTGTTCATAGGTTACTAATAATAGTAACTTTATTTTGCATGATATGATGATTTGATGATGTAGTGATGTTGTTGAATTGTTTAGGATGACATATGTATACTAGATTGATGATATGTATGCTAGAAAACCAAGAATGGATAATGTAGTTCATAGATTTCCAAAAGTAGTAACTTTTTAGATATGGGATTGATGAATTATGATATGTGGATGTTGTTGATCTTGCTTAGATGTTATTATGAACTTGATATGGCATATTATTGATGAATGCATGTATACAATGGGTGTATGATAGATTTTGGGATGTACTTTCCCAAAAGGGAAACTTTATTTACACAAAGTTTGAATGATGATGGTTTGAGCATGTTTGGGACATTAGGAGCATGTTAGTATGTCCATGGATGATTTCTGAAGTGATAGAACCTGTTAAATAGGTTGTATGGAATGTCTATTTGGTTATATGTGATTTATGTACTTTGATGATGATGTATGATGTTGAATGTGGATTAGCAACTAGGACATCATGTTTGGGACTGGAAATTGATCATCTTAGTGTATGTGGAATGTAATGGACGTGTTGAATGTGTTGTTGGTTAGTATGGATGGTTAATTGATACATTATCTGTTTTGGTCTGTTTATGATAATTCATAGTTATGGGTCATATGAGTAGGTTATGCATGATTTGACCTTGTATGATGCATGATTATGTCTGTTTAAATGGTTTACAACACATAAGGTCACCAACGGGTCAAACGGGTCAACTGGGTCAAACATGTCTATCCTTCTAAAACCTTGAGTCTTTGGTTGTAGTGTACTTAGGGTTCCACATATTATCTGTTTACACGTACTCATGCATTTACATGATCTAGGTAACCTCTGAGGGTTGACTGTCCACTCTTTCTTTCAAGTAACCTCTAAGTACTCATTACGCATATCAGGTGAGTTCATGCCCCACTATTTATTTAATCTCTTTTGGGGGAGATAGCATACTGGTAATTTCATAAACACTTTACGTATTTAAGTTGTGTATAATATTGATATAGTGTTGTTTACCATGAAAAAGTCCTCACACTTTCGAATTGTTAATATTGAAATGCGGGGAAACTTGGATAGTACTATTGGGTCTGACGAGCCCCACCTGTGTGACTCGAGGTCAACCGGGTGAAATTTGTCCTATGAACATTTGTCACGACCTGGTAAGTCGTGGCAGGAGGCAAAAACTATCACAGTCAGCTTCAATTGCGAAATCACTATGAATTAATATTTATTGTTAATAGACTAGCTATATGTTACAATACACTGCTTATATATCATAACTGTTAAACTGTTTATGTTTAAACACCAACTCTTGAACTCACCGACCATTGTGTTGACATTTTAGTATGCTATTCTCAGGTCGATAATCCAGCTTGCCAGTAGGAGCACATCACGAGTCCAGCATGCATTCTAAGGATTTAAATTACAAATACAATTACTTGTCTTTTAGTTATGGGTTTCAAATATTTGGATGGCGCATGTTTTGCCATATTATGCATTTATATACTTTGGGTTTGTCTTATTTTACAAAACGCTTCCGCATGGTTTTAAAGTTTTAACTTTGATTTGTTTTATGTTAAACATGGCATGTAGAGTTGTTCTGAGTAACTATTGACTATGATCCTGGTTTGTTAACACGCCTCGCGGTAAAACTCCGCACGTGGATTTTGAGGGTGTGACAGATTGGTATCAGAGCCATTGGTTATAGAGAACTAGGTTGCATACACACTAGACTATAATCGCGCGTAGTTAGTTAGTTACTTGTTCCTGATTTCTCTACTGTATACTCATTGGCATACACATCACATTCACTGTAGCATGGCATCATCGTCACGGGTTTTAGGAAAAATACGTGCTCGTTCTGGATCCCCTCCACCTATACCTCTCCGAGTGAATGACTAGCCGCGACATCCTTACCCCCGTGGTGAGATATGCTGGGATCAACCGTTTGTGCCACCTGAACGCGACCCTCCACGAGATTGGAGTTATTACCTGACTTGTATAGATCGCATGATTTGTAGAGAGCGTGTTCTGAAGCCGGCCACTGCTGTACCTAGGACTAGGTCAGCAGCTACCTCTGCGACACCCACCCACCCATCTCTAGAGGTACCCCTTGAGCAAGCCGTGGCGGCATTGACCGCGACACTTGAGACTGAGCGTCGATGAGTTGGAGTGCTCACTGACGAGAACTCCACACTTAAAAATGATATACGCCGACTATGGCTAAAGATGGCTATAATTGAGGAGCGGTTGTCGATGTCCATCCTAGGAAATTTCAAAATGGCTGGTTGAGTGATGGATCTTACTGAGCGTATAGGCGAACAGGATCTCCATAATGTGGGCGTCGAGAGCAGACTAACCGGATTAGAAGCACAGCTCGCAGCACTACAAATCAAGGATAACCCTGCACCTGTCGAAGACTCCGATGAAGACCCTGAGGAAGAACCAGAAGAAGCCCCGGACGGGGGAAATAGTGATGGATCAGCTTTGTTCGATTGATTCTCTTTATTCTTATAACTTTGACTGCATAGCGTTATTTTGAAACCTATGTGGGAAGGGTTGTTTCCCCACCCGAACAACAAACTCAAATTTTAACATTGATAAATATTTTGTGACTCATTTGAAATTTATTTACCTTTGGTTATTATTTTTGTTATAAATGTTGTGGTGGTGACGAATTCATTACTTCTTATTATTTACTATACTTCAATGAGATAAATGTGTTTGATGTTACTCATTATTGTATTTGTGAATGTAAAGTGAATAATGGACGCCCGTGGACGTGGACGTGGTCGTGGTCGTGGGCGTGGGCGCGGATGTGGACGTGGCGCCGGTGATCAAGGTGGCGGTGCTATCAACATGACCCCTGCTGAACTAGCTGCCCTGATAAACGAACATGTTCAGGCAGCGGTAGCTGCTGCCCAACCGGGACAGCCAGCAGGTAAACGATAATAGAAAGCTAAATCAAATGCCATAGTTAATCGTATATGATATCTTATCAATGTTTATCGTGTTAAAGCAGGACCACCACTGTTTACTTATAAGCCTTTATGGACTGTAAGCCACACACCTACAGCGGGACTGAGGGAGCTGTAGGGCTGGTACGATGGTTTGAGAAGACGGAATCCGTTTTCTCCAAGTGCAACTGCCCACCTGTCGACCAGGTGAAATATGGCACCGGAACTTTGGAAGGTGCCGCGTTGTCCTAGTGGAATGCACAAGTACAAATGCTAGGGCAAGCTATGGCAAATGAGCTTCCCTGGATGAATTCAAGCAGATGATGACCGAGGAGTACTGTCCTCGAAGTGAAGTGCAAAAGCTAGAGATGGAGTTCTGGCAACTTAAAATGAAGGGCTCGAAAATCGAGGCCTACACTACCAGAACTCATGAATTGGCCACTCTATGCCAGGAATGGTGAATGAGATGCATAAGCGGGGTTGAGCACTACATTCGGGGGTTGTTGCCCGAGATTCGGAGCATGGTGACTGCCTCCAACCCAACCACAATTCAGCAAGCTATTTGTTTAGCTCATAAGCTGACTGATGAAGCAGTGGAGCAACGACGTTTACCGAAACGGGGCGCTGTGGTGAGCGTGCCCAATAACAAGAGGAAATGGGATGCTTCCAACAACAACAAATCATCATCATCCAGCGGTCAACATCAACCTCAGCAACAACAGCCGGTTCAGCAACAACAACGGAGGTTCGATAACAACCGTAACTTCAACCAGACGGCTTCAAACAATCAAGGACCAAGTGGTCATGGTGGTAAAAAACCAAGGTGCATGCGGTGTAACTATCACCATGTAGGAAGGTGTGACAACTTCAAGTGTCAGCGCTACGGTAAGATGGGACACGCAGCCAAGGACTGTCGTGGTGAGTTGGTAAGGAAGCCATAACAACCTCAGGAGACTCCCAAGGGTTGTTTTGAATGTGGGAAGGAAGGGCATTACAGGCGAAACTGCCCGCAACTGAAGAAAAATGGTAATGGCATTAATGTCAATGGTCACAATAACAACAACCAAGGCAATAACAACAATGATGGCAACGACAATGGGAATGGTGGCAACAACAATGGAGCCAAGGGGAGAGCCTTCGTCATTGGCTCAAGTAAGGCTCTAAACGACCCTACAACTGTTACTGGTAGGTTTTCTGTCAATGGATGTTTCGCTACGGTACTGTTTGATACTGGAGCCGATATGAGTTTCATATCCTTAAAGTTCTGTAGTTTTCTAAGTGATATTCCCTCTGCCTTAGAATCTAAATACACTGTAGAATTGGCCGACGGTAAACAGATCCATGTAACACGTATTCTTAGAGATTGTAAGATAGAGCTTGCTGGTCATACTTTGGCTATAGATCTTATGCCTGTTACACTGGGAAGTTTTGACGTCGTGATAGGCATGGATTGGCTCTCTAATAAACAAGCGGAAGTCATATGTCACGAGAAAATCATAGAATTCCTGTTGGTGATGGAATCCTTACAGTCAGAGGCGATAGGAGTGGTGCAGTGATAGGCATCATCTCTTACATGAAAGCATAAAACTTGTTGCGAAAAGGTCGTTTGGCTATTCTAGCACTCGTCACCGATAAGCAACCGGAGGAAAGGAGAATAGAGGACATACCTGTGGTACGAGACTTTCCAGAGGTATTTCCAGAGGATCTTCCCGGACTACCACCTCATCGCCAGGTGGAATTTCAAATCGAACCGACTCCCGGTGCAGCCTCGATTGCTAGGGCACCTTATCAATTAGCGCCGAATGAACTACAGGAGTTGTCAACACAACTTCAAGAGCTTTTAGATAAGGTCTTTATTCGACCTAGCACTTCACCTTGGGGAGCCCCTGTCCTCTTTGTTAAGAAGAAAGATGGCACGTTTCGAATGTGCATCGATTATAGGGAGTTAAACAAAGTCACAGTCAAGAACCGATACCCTCTACCTCGTATTGACGATTTATTAGATCAGCTTCAGGGATCAAGCTATTACTCGAAGATTGATTTGAGATCTGGTTATCGTCAACTTAGATTCCGAGAAGAAGACATCTCCAAAACTGCGTTCCGTACTCGTTATGGTCATTACGAGTTCTTGGTCATGCCTTTTGGGTTGACTAATGCACCTGCGATGTTCATGGACCTCATGAATCGCGTGTGTAAACCCTATCTCGATCAGTTTGTCATTGTGTTTATATATACTCTAGGACCAAGGAGGAACATGGGGAGCACCTACGATTGATCTTAGAACTATTGAAGAATGAGCAATTGTACGCTAAATTCTCCAAGTGTGACTTTTGGATACGAGAAGTGCAATTTCTAGGTCACATTGTTAATGAGAAGGGGATACATGTTGATCCTGCCAAGATTGAGGCGATAAAGAATTGGGCTATACCCAAAACACCGAGCGAGATAAGGCAATTTCTAGGGTTAGCAGGGTATTACCGATGATTCATAGAGGGATTCTCTAAGATTGCACAACCTCTCACAGCCTTGATCCACAAAGGAACGACATACAAATGGGGTGAAAGTCAAGAGGCGGCTTAAAGATTTGGAGACATTACTTGTACGGTTATAGAGGAATTTCTAGGGTTAGCAACTATTAAAACAGAAACTCTGTAGTGCACTGATATTGGCAATGCCAGAAGGAACTAATGATTTCGTGGTGTATTGTGACGCATCCATTCAAGGATTGGGTTGTGTCCTGATGTAGCGAGATAAGGTGATAGCCTACGCCTCGAGACAACTTAAGGTTCACGAGAAGAACTATACTACCCATGACCTGGAATTGGGTGCAGTAGTTTTTGCCTTAAAGATTTGGAGACATTACTTGTACGGTACCAAATGCACTATCTACACCGATCACAAGAGTCTTCAACACATCTTTGAGCAAAAGGAGTTGAATATGAGGCAATGACGTTAGGTGGAGCTTCTGAACGATTATGATTGAGCTATCAAGTACCATCCTGGAAAGGCTAACGTGGTTGCCGATGCCTTAAGCCGGAAAGAAACAGTTAAACCCAGGCGGGTGCGAGCCTTTAGGGGTGTAAACGAGTCGAGCCGCTCGCGAGCTACTCGAGATCGGATCGATAAAAAGCTCGAAATGAGCCGAGCTTTATCGAGCTCGAGCCGAGTTCGAGCTTGAATAAAAGCTCATTTAATTATCGAGCCCGAGCCCGAGCTTCAGGTATCGACCTCGAGTCGGCTCACGAGCCTAAACGAGCTTTATATATATATATATTTATTTAATTTATTAAATATATTATAAATAATACTTATTATATATGAAGTTATGATAAAAACAATTACAAAATATGTATAATGTTATTTATAACATATATAATTATAAATATATATCAAAATTAAATATAAAAATATTAAAATAATTTTTAAATAAATAAACGAGCCGAGCCCGAGCCGAGCTCGAGATTGAAATAGTATTTGTCGAGCCGAGCTCGAGCTTTAAAAATTAAGCTCGAAACGAGCCGAGCTCGAGCTCGAGCTCTCCAAAGTCATCACGAGCCGAGCTCGAGCCCATACGATCTCGGGCTCGGCTCGGCTCGTTTACACCCCTACGAGCCTTACAGCTTACAATCAGTACTCATCTGCCTGAACAGGTTAAGGAAGCACAGATAGAAGCCTTAAAAGAGGAAAATGTTAGTTCTGAGTCATTACGGGGAATGGATAAACAACTGGTGGTGAAAGGGGATGACATTCAGTACTTCATGAATAGACTTTGGGTACCTGTCTATGGAAATCTGAGGGATTTAGTTATGAGTAAGGCACACAAATCTAAGTATTCTATACATCCTGGATCTGACAAGATGTATCATGATCTAAAGGCGCACTACTGGTGGTCTAATATGAAGGCGGATGTAGCTACGTATTTGAGCAAGTGTTTGACCTGCTCAAAAGTCAAGGTAGAATACAAAAAACCATCTGGACTGTTACAACAACCCGAGATACTAATATGGAAATGGGAACAAATCTCCATGGATTTTATCACTAAACTACCCCGGACTAATACTGGTTGTGACACAATATGGGTTATTGTGGATCGGTTGACAAAGTCTGCTCACTTCCTTGCAATTAAGGAAACGGATAAGATGGAGAAACTAACCCGACTGTACCTTAAGAAAATCGTTTGGAGACACGGTGTACCGATCTCAATTATTTCTAACCGCGATGCTCGTTTCACGTCACACTTCTGGAAATCACTACAAAAATCTCTGGGTACACGACTGGATATGAATACTGCTTATCATCCACAAACTAACGATCAGAGTGAGCGTACCATACAGACTTTGGAGGATATGCTACGTGCTTGTGTGATTGATTTCGGGAATAACTGGGAAGTTCACCTACCATTGGTGAAATTGTCTTATAACAACAGTTATCACATTAGCATACAGACAGCACCTTTCGAGGCTTTGTATGGGAGAAAATGTAGATCACCAGTTTGCTAGGCTGAAATTGGTGATAGTCAACTAACGGGTCCCGAGCTAATACATGACACAACTGAGAAGATTGTGCAGATACGGAACCGTATGGCTACAGCGCGAGATAGACAGAAAAGTTATGCTGACAAGAGACGAAAACCTTTACAGTTTCAGATTGGCGACAAGGTCTTATTGAAGGTCTCACCATGGAAAGGCGTAGTTCGGTTTGGCAAGCGAGGAAAGCTAAATCCGAGGTATGTTGGACCATTTGAGATATTGGAAAGAATAGGTCCAGTGGCCTATCGACTAGCCTTACCTGAATCGCTGAGTGGAGTCCATGATGTGTTCCATGTTTCAAATCTGAAGAAGTGTCTATCTGACGAAACACTAATTGTACCACTAGAGGACGTTCAAGTGGATGAACAATTACGCTTTATCGAAGAACCAGTTGAGGTGATGGACCGTGAGGTGAAAACACTTAAGCAAAGCAAGATACCCATAGTCAAAGTTCGTTGGAACTCGCGACGTGGACCAGAATTCACGAGGGAGCGTGAAGATCAAATGAAGCTTAAGTATCCTCAACTATTCGAGATGATGCCTGCAGACGAAGGTATTGATTTAAATTTCGGGACGAAATTTCTTTCAACATGGGGATGATGTGACAACTCATCCAAAACTCATTCGATTTTGATTTCTGTGTGCCAATGCAGTGGACCAGTGATGGAACACTCTCACCATGTAACGCAATTTTCGGGACGAAAATTCTTTCAATATGGGGATAATGTCACATCCGGTAAATTTCCGTTACCAAACTCCGTTAGTTCCGTTAAGTCTTGCACACACGTGTCGTAAGCACACACTAGTTGTCATTGAACGTTGGTGACCTAATAATAATAATCAATGATAAACAATGATAATCTAATTAATAATATTGATTATTAGTTGTGATTATATGATTTATATATTTATAGAATTTTTAAATACTGATTTTATAAATTTTACGTGATAACGTGACTATGTGTTGTATGTATATTCTATGTATTGTGTGACTTATGGTAAATGTTTATGACAATTATTATGGAATAATAATACTTATAGTTTGTAGTTAAAATTATTAAAAATGCTATAAAGGTTAAATTATATAAAAACATAGTTAAAGGGAAGTTTAAGGGTAAATGTTAAATAAGGCAACTTTGACAAAACCCAACCCTAGCCCCAAACCCCCCATTCGGCCGAAACCCCTCTCCCACCCTCTCTTTTGCGATTTTGATCAAGAAACACACACAAACAATCGATTTTGATCAAGTTCCAAGTATTCCATAGTGCTAGCAAGTCTAATTCTTGATTCTACACGTTTAAAGGTATGTTTTATCATGTTGTTCAAAGTTTTTGATGTAGATGAATTCTAAATCCGAAAATGTTGAGGGTAATATGAAATTGATGATGATTCCATGTTAGTATGATTGTATTGATGCTAGATTAGGTGTCAATTTCATGTTTTACTATGGATTTTGGATGTTCTATGTCAAATTAGGTCAAAGCTAGAAACTTTGATTTGGGGAACTTTATGATTGATCAAATTGATGTTGTTTGATGATTTCATGATGTTAGTTTGGTTGAATGAATGCTAGAATAAATTGATCTTGCAAGAAATTGATGAATTTGGGGTATTCTTCATAGGTTACTAATAATAGTAACTTTATTTTGCATGATATGATGATTTGATGATGTAGTGATGTTATTGAATTGTTTAGGATGACATATGTATACTAGATTGATGATATGTATGCTAGAAAACCAAGAATGGATAATGTAGTTCATAGATTTCCAAAAGTAGTAACTTTTTAGATATGGGATTGATGAATTATGATATGTGGATGTTGTTGATCTTGCTTAGATGTTATTATGAACTTGATATGGCATATTATTGATGAATGCATGTATACAATGGGTGTATGATAGATTTGGGATGTACTTTCCCAAAAGGGAAACTTTATTTACACAAAGTTTGAATGATGATGGTTTGAGCATGTTTGGGACATTAGGAGCATGTTAGTATTTCCATGGATGATTTCTAAAGTGATAGAACCTGTTAAATAGGTTGTACGGAATGTCTATTTGGTTATGTGTGATTTATGTACTTTGATGATCATGTATGATGTTGAATGTGGATTAGCAACTAGGACATCATGTTTGGGACTGGAAATTGATCATCTTAGTGTATGTGGAATGTAATGGACGTGTTGAATGTGTTGTTGGTTAGTATGGATGGTTAATTGATACATTATCTGTTTTGACCTGTTTATAATAATTCATAGTTATGGGTCATATGAGTAGGTTATGCATGATTTAACCTTATATGATGCATGATTATGTCTGTTTAAATGGTTTACAACACATAAGGTCACCAACGGGTCAAACGGGTCAACTGGGTCAAACATGTCTATCCTTCTAAAACCTTGAGTCTTTGGTTGTAGTGTACTTAGGGTTCCACATATTCTCTGTTTACACGTACTCATGTACTTACATGATCTAGGTAACCTCTGAGGGTTGACTGTCCACTCTTTCTTTCAAGTAACTTCTAAGTACTCATTACGCATATCAGGTGAGTTCATGCCCCACTATTTATTTAATCTCTTTTGGGGGAGATAGCATACTGGTAATTTCACAAACGCTTTACGTATTTAAGTTGTGTATAATATTGATATAGTGCTGTTTACCATAGAAAAGTCCTCACACTTTCGAATTGTTAATATTGAATAGCGGGGAAACTTGGGTAGTACTACTGGGTCTGACGAGCCCCACCTGTATGACTCGAGGTCAACCGGGTGCAATTTGTCCTATGAACATTTGTCACGACCTGGTAAGTCGTGGCAGGAGGCAAAAACTATCACAGTCAGCTTCAATTGCGAAATCACTATGAATTAATATTTATTGTTAATAGACTAGCTACCTGTTACAATACACTGCTTATATATCACAACTGTTAAACTGTTTATGTTTAAACGCCAACTCTTGAACTCACCAACCATTGTGTTGACATTTTAGTATGCTATTCTCAGGTCGATAATCCAGTTTGCCAGTAGGAGCACATCACGAGTCCAGCATGCATTCTAAGGATTTAAATTATAAACACAATTACTTGTATTTTAATTATGTGTTTCAAATATTTGGATGGCTCATGTTTTGCCATATTATGCATTTATATACTTTGGGTCTGTCTTATTTTACAAAACGCTTCCGCATGGTTTTAAAATTTAAACTTTGATTTGTTTTATGTTAAACAAGGCATGTAGAGTCGTTCTGAGTAACTATTGACTGTGATCCTGGTTTGTTCACACGCCTCGAGATAAAACTCCGCACGTAGATTTTAAGGGTGTGAGAGGGTTTTTGTTTAAACTTAGTTTCATGATAAAAAAAACAAAAGAATTACAAATCTAATCTTAATGGTTTTACACGAAGAGCACGAATCAGGTTGGTTTATGGGCTAAAAATGAATATATAACCGATATATTATGTTTTTATATTTTTATAATCGATTGGTTTTAGTTGTAAACATGTCGGTTAATGCACCATTGGCTCTATAAGTGATTTTTTAATTAATAAATTTATCTAAAGGCTATTTTTTATATATTATGTTTTTATATTTTTTATAATCGATTGGTTTTAGTTGTAAACATGTCGGTTAATGCACCATTGGCTCTGGAAGTGATTTTTACACTTCTCTCACATAAACAACCTTCTGATGTATAATTAGCCAAATCAAGATGATTTTAATTTCTAAGGGTTATTTTTTAATCCTTTAAATAAATTTTTTTGCAGGTATTCCATATATGGTGGCATGCAAGACTGAAAATACACAGATGGTGGTTGTTTAAAATAGACTTCAGAGATCAGTGATAACATAATGAGGTTAGGTTCATCCGTTAACCCTTAAGCGGAATCAAATCAGCACATGTTTGACCAATTAGGATAAATTCTTCATGAGTCATGACTTTGAGGAATAACTTTACTGTATAATATTCATATTATTTCGGTCCGGACATATGGTGGAGTTACGGCGACAACTAGCGGTGTCTATGGGTGGTGTCGAGCGGCAATCATCAATATGATTCCAACACTAGCTAGGGTTTTAAGGTTAGTCATTTGCTTGATTAAAATACGACCACCATACTACCTTTTGCATTCAAACATTTTTGTTCAGTTCTTTGAAAAGACGGTCCATTAAAGATTATCCATGCTACCCTTTCCAAATTTTCTTTTTTGTAGAATTAAAGATATATTTTCTAAGATTTTTGTATGTATGCAGGTATCAATTTTAAGTTTGTGCTTCTGGGAAAGATTCAGAGCATAAGGGAGTCTATAAACAATAATTAAACATCAAATGAGACACTATAACAAAGGATGTGTGCAGTTCAATATTGTTGAGGTGCTTTGGTTCGTATTCTCCACGGTTAGTGAAATCGTTTCTCTTTTTAGCTTTAAATTTATAAAATATATGTTATGAGTAGTTCTTTAATAATAATATCTTTTAGAATTTAGTACTTGTAGTGGACAAAATCTGATGTGAACAATATTATCTTGAATTTTTTGTAGTTTTGTGTTTTAAATACCAGAGAAAGCTACAATACAGAGGACCAGTATAACCAAGTTTCCTTGATTACAAATATTATATAATTATATGTTTGCAGGTCATGTTTACACCTTCACAACTTAATATTTTGCTTAGGAATCATCTCGGTGTATTTTATTACGTTTGGGGCTTGATTCCCACATCAAAGATTTATTAAAGTTTCCAAACCTGGCTAAATTACAGTCCACAGGTAAGATTGGTGACTTTTTTTTGTGTTTGCAGGGAGCTCCTATTTTTGCTTTCTTGATTAGATTATGCTATTTAGTTCTAATTTGTTTTCTTACTGAATTATTGCCACAGTGTTGTCTCAAATGTAAATAGAGTACAAGAAAAGTATAAATCAATATGCATTGTTGGATGTTATTTAGTTAAATAAAATATCTTGACGTACGCTGTTGTTGATTTCTATGTGGATGTTGCTGCTGTTGTCACGATACTATAGTTGCTTTATCAAATGATACTACAACCATGATTATGTTGCTCTAACTTTGCTTTGTACCGTGTATTCATGAGTTTTTAAGGCATGCTAATTCAATTTCTTTTTACCTTCAGTGACTACAACTATCTTGAACTAATAATCTGTCAAAAGTAGATACAATGTATTTCATCCAGGTATTTTGACTGAAGCACATACAGTAGTTCTCTCTAAGAAACTCCGTTTGTAGACTTCTTAATATGTCAAAAAGAAAGTGATACAAGAATGTGAAGAAACTTTAGGCTTTGACTTTTATGAAGAATGGTGGTCGAAGATTGATAATCAAGTCATTAAGATGTATAAAATAAATATTAAAAATGATCTCATGACAATGCAATTAGTTGACTTATGGATAATTATATTAATATTAATGTCTCTCACTTGAATTTTCTTATTCATGTGTTTGGATATATATTTTTAAAATACTATGTTTACACTGATGTTTTTTTTATTCTTATGTTTATTATTATTTATTTGAGATTCATGATGCTCGTGACGTAGATAGACCGTTCCAATATATGAATAAGAAAGTTAACAAAAGTTTCATATAATAGAAGCTATGAGAATATTCGTTAATTAACATAAAAGAGTATCGCATTATAGATTGTCGTCATTGTTGTATCGCCGCCCCCACATCGCGTGGGTTCTTTACTATTAAGTATATATTCACACATCACATGATTGCATATCCACTTACTAAAGCGTAACTGTCAAACTGTTCATTTACCATGTACTTAATATGGGTTTCAGGCTAAACCTTTTATGAATATCATGTAAACACGTTTTAGACATTAATTACCTAATTCACTCAAATGTGAAGTTCGTCTTTAATTATGAATATATGTGCACTATAATGTTTCATTTAGACAAACACATTCTTTACCACTCAACTTATAAATTTGAGATGATATCATTATCATAATTGACAGGGGTCTTGCATTAATATTAATGCCATGGACTATATCTATTTTATTTATGTTGTCATAACAGTGACATATCATCAATGGAAGACCTCTTTTAGTTATGATGTATTTGCGCTATAAGATTTGCATTGATATTATGCACTATAATGTTTCGTTTAGATAAACACATTCTTTATCTTCACATATATCTTATATATGTTTAGTCTAGCAATTAAGTGGGATAATGTTATATGTGGCTTTTGACTATTTAACATTCATATGGACTATGCATGTTGGTCAATTAGTCCCAATAGCTAAGATATCTAATTTGATAAAAGTTAATATCTTCAGAGCTAATATGTAAATAATGATGGTTAAAAAATTATCAAGTTCGTAGTTATCATAAGTCACATTCTAATTTCTCTCTCTCGCTACATTCTCTCTTGTAATCCTCATCGGAATTCAAGAAGAAGAAAACTTTAACACTAAAAGAAAACTATCTATCAAAATTTATACATAATAATTAAGCTTTTGTCTTCATCTAAGGACAAGATTGGAACATCTTCTTCAAGGAAGTTTACTATATTTAGATTAACTATGCATTTCTATTAGGGGAAATTCTTGAGATGTTTTTTTATTTCTCTTTTTCTTTTCGAATGTCCCCTGCATAAATTTCTTTTCAAAACTTCCCTATTACTGGCGTCTGCACGCAAAGTACATGCACCCATCCACAGAGGTACATGTGTCTCTTCATTAGAGGTGTTCATCGGGTCGGATAACGGATTATTCGGATTTGAAAGTTTCAGGACCCTATCCGAAATCCGATCCGATCCGATCCGAATAAGAATTTTTCTATCCGATCCGAATCTATCCGAATTCAATTCGGATCGGATTCGGATATATCTGAATAATCTGAATTTATCCGAATAAACCAAATAACAATTTTTTTCTTTTTTTCTATATATTTGTTTTGCTTGCTAATTTTTTATTCTTTCCATTTATAAGTTGGAAATCACAATAAAAAATAAAACTAACAAATAAAATTTGACTTGTACACAAATTCAGAATTTAGAACATAATGGCCCATTGTATAGAAGCCGAATATTAGAATCTCTAATTTAGAACGGCGGTCGATTATTGCATAATTATTTAGGATTATGACTAGAATGTGTAAAGATTCTTGTGTCTTGAGTTGAAAACATAATATATAGTTGAGTAATGAGTATTGGACTAGAAACATAGAAACATAGTTGAAGTCTTATTCGGATTAATCGGATATCCAAATAATCCGAATAAAAAAAGTGTGATATCCGAAATCTGATCCGAAATCCGAATAAGGAATTCGGATTCGGATGAGATCCGATCCGAATATCAGAATAAGGATTCAGATCGATTTATTCGGATTCAGATACGGATCGGATTTCGGATATGTATCGGATTTTTTGAACACCCCTACTCTTCATGACTGGTTCTGTTGTACAAGACGTCTATGCCTGATTTTGTTCGAAGAGGACATTATGAGAAAAAATTTATGAGGGGGGCAATTTAAGAATAAAAGACATTTTAAGAATTTTCCTTTCTAAAAGTATAGTTAACGATTCAAACTAAAATTTTCACTAAAACCATTGCAATCACAAATTTCTAAGGAAATCAGTGTTCGCAATGTATCATAGTTCAGGGATGATTTCAGTACTCCATAATACTTCTAACCCATGCCCTCTTCCGGTCTTCCCGCTCCATCGCCTCCAAACCACAATCTCCCAAAACCCCGAATCAATTCACCTCTCATCTTACTTTAATTTGTTCTTCAATCGAATCCATTGCAATTCCATCACCACAGGTACCAAAAAACCCTAAAATCTTCATCATAAATGCATCAAAATAAAGATTTTAGTACCACTACCCTCATCTCATTAGCCACCCCAAAACCCTAAAGTTCCCACCTTTTCAATGGCTATGGAGTCCCTTTTCAGTTTTAATTCAACTTCCTTGCTTTCATCGATTCAAACCCACAAAAATAATACCCATTTGTCGTTCTGTACGTCTGTTTCTGTTCGATTTAGTTCAGAGTTGAAGTATCCGAATTGGGTGTTCTTAAAATCCGATGAAATTCATGGATTTTCGCCTTTAATGGTGTCGGAGAAGAGGGTGTTGAAGTGTTTAGCAATGAGTGGTGATGATGAAGGGGGTTTGGAGAAGGGTGTTCCGAGGAAGAATCTTGCGGTTTTTGTCTCCGGTGGTGGCTCGAATTTTCGAGCTGTTAATCAGGCAACTGTTAGGGGGGATGTTAATGGGCAATTTGTTGTTTTGGTCACCAATAAACATGGTAAATTTTAGCATCTTTTTTTCGGTTTAAATTACTTTGTTTGTTTGTGTGTTCTTCATGTTTGAATTTGATCTTGTATGTGGTATAAATCTCTGTGTATTTTTGTGATTGAAACTGTATGCATCAATCTGTATTTAGATATATGATCAAGTGGCATTGTATGTTATCATAATTCTATATTGAATTAATAGAGATTGTTTGGAATTTGAATCGAAATAAGCAATTTCATGGTGAATCTGCAAGGAGCAAATTTGACTAACTAACAAACAAACGTATTCAGTAACCTTTCACACATAGTAGAGCTATTGGTAGAGTCTGGGAAGGATGAGATACGGGCGAACCTTTCTTAGCTGGTCTCAATGATATCCCGGGCTTCAGAAAACCTTTTTTTCTTGACATGTATGAAACAGTAGACCAGGTAGACATAAAATGCGGCTAAAAGACTTGAAGAAACAACTATACAAAGAGTACTAAAATGATAGTAGTAAAGGAGCAAATTCAACTATGAACATAGAAGTATTTTCATGGTGAATTCACATGAACAACCTGTGATTTAACTGTTACTTGCTTTCTGGGATTTGTTTGTCCTCTATGAGAGATTTGTAATCTATATTCATTATTTTTGACATTGGTGCTTTACTTGTTTTATATCTCTAGATTGTGGAGGTGCAAACTATGCGAGAGAGAACGATATCCCTGTTATAATATATCCAAGTACAAAAGGCGAACCAGAAGGTCTGTCTTCAAAAGACCTAGTAGCTGCTCTAAGGTCAGCTTGACTTGCACTTGTATTATGACGTTTTCTTCAGGTTCTTGCTGTTTTCCGTTATTCAATACATTTGTTGTGTTGTGTAGTAAGTACAAGATTGACTTTATTCTTCTAGCTGGATATCTGAAACTCATACCATCCGAGTTAATTCGAGCATATCCAAATGCAATCTTGAATATTCATCCTTCGCTTCTACCTGCTTTTGGAGGCAAAGGGTATTACGGTACAAAGGTGCATAAAGCTGTTATTGCTTCTGGAGCTAGGTATTTGCAATGCTTTTATTTCTTCTTGGATTTCAGGATTATCGCGCCTCACTGATCTTTTACGTATTTTATTTGTTTGAGCAGATATTCGGGCCCCACAATCCATTTCGTCGATGAAAATTATGACACGGGACGGATTCTAGCTCAAAGAATAGTTCCAGTGCTCGCTGATGATACTGTTGAAGAACTTGCTGCAAGGGTTCTCCGCCAGGTAACTGATTTTACAGCATTTTTAAATAAAGTTTGTGTCTTTTTGAATCTTTTGTAATCTTTACGTCAAACAAATAAACGTACCTTAAATATTTTTTGTCAGGAGCATAAAATGTATGCAGAGGTAGCTGCTGCAGTATGTGACGAGCGTGTGTTTTGGAGAGAAGACGGTGTTCCCATCATACAAAGCAAAGCTAACCCGAATTATTATAGCTAACAGATGGATACTGTTATCTTTCAATCAGGAGTTGACTATGTTGGTAAGCTTTCATGTCAGCCCGAATACTTCTTTGAGCCCTCGTTGCATGTTTGTGTGCACTTTCTGGAGACTTTTATTGTTACATAGAAATGAGTTATTAGACGGAATTATGCTTTCAATAAGTGTATGAAAGAATTTTGTGATGAAACTGTGGTAATATAACATGGTTTCACTGTTATGCGTCTATGCTTTCGTGAGTTGTTCTTTGTTGTGTGTTTTTATTTTCTGCAATGTTTCACTCAATGTCGGTTATGTATTCAGCGTTATGTGTGATAAGATATTGACTAAATTCTAACTGATTTCCCGGTCGAAGTGGTTTCGTTTGATAAATGGACTTGATGTTGTTGATTTTCGTCACTTAAACAAATCAATGTCACTATAATGAGAAAAGTTGTACTCATATGTTTACATTATGATCATTATTAGTAGATCATGTTTCTTTTTTTTTTTTTTTGGTAGATTTGCATAAGGAAGAAAAAAAAATGTTTATGTGAAAGTGGATTTAACTCCAAATAAATAATATTCTTTGATGTAGATTAGTAATCAACTCAAGCATCTTATAAGGAAAGAACTTAAATTATAACAAAGATTTTAGAAAATAAAAAGGAATAAAAAGAAAAAGGGTTATGGGCCTATGGGGTGTATGAAGTAATGAAACTTTGAGTAACTTCTCGGCCCAATACAAAATAAGAAGAAATAAATAAATAAAGAGTAAATTTCGGTTTTGGTCCCTGAGGTTTACCCATTTTAACCATTTCAGTCCAAAAAGGAATCTTTGATCATATCATGCCCTGTGGTTTCTTTTTTGTAACGGTTTTGATCCCTTACACTAACTCTGTTAGTTTTTACAGTTAAATGTGAGGGTACTTTGGTCATTTTACATTTGAAGGACTAGTTATGTAAATTATATTAGATTAGGATAACTATTGTAATTTTTAAAGCAACAAAAAATAAAAAAAGAAAACTTGAATATAATCTTACCCACCGCCACCACCGCTTTCCCCATTCGCGAATCGAACAACGATTTCCAGTAATCACCATCGAATTTCCTAAGGGCTTCAATGTCGTGTTGAACATCGAGGAGGCCGCCGGAGCGTGATTGGTAGATAATTTCGTCTAACGAGTAGGATTCGGTGCAGGTGGGGTCGGCGTTGGAGGGTCGTATTTGGCGGAGAAGTGGTGGTGGCAGTCGGAGGCGCGGTGGCCTCCTCCGACCCAGTTTCTCCGTAAAGAACTGCCTCCGATGGACAAACACTTGGCGGTGAACATCCATTGACACGCTGAAACCATCACGTGCTGTAAGAGTGAGTTTGACATCTACAAACCCTAAGCCCTAATCGCTAGGATTTTTGAAAGGGGCTCCGGATAAAACCCTAGCAACCCGTTCCTCGATATGGATTCCTTTTTGGAGTTGAGGGAGTGGGAGTGGGCAGAGGGCTGGATTCTCGGGTTTGCTCTTCGATCATCATCTCGAAGAGGTGGGGCTGGGGGTGGATCGGATCGGGGCTTGGATGGGTCTGGTCGATTTGGATGGGGAAGATAGTGGAGGAGAGAGGTAGTAGTGGTGAGAGAGAGGGTTGCTTACTCTGCCATGGGTGAACCTTGAAAGCTTCAGTTTGTTGGTGGAAGAGGTTTTTTTAGGGTTTGGATGGGGTGTCGCGTGAAGGTTGAAGAAGACAGTGGTAGATTTAAATTTTGTTTTTTTATTTTTTATTATTTTAAAAATTACAAAAATTATCCTAATCTAATATAATTTACATAACTAGTCCTCCAAATGTAAAATGACCAAAGTACCCTCACATTTAACTGTAAAAACTAACAGAGTTAGTGTAAGGGATCAAAACCGTTACAAAAAAGAAACCACAGGGCATGATATGATCAAAGATTCCGTTTTGGACTGAAATGGTTAAAATAGGTAAACCTCAGGGACCAAAACCGAAATTTACTCATAAATAAATAAATAAGGTCTCTCCTTTTGTTATAGTAAATTTAAAAAGTCAAATTTACACTAAACCTTAGTTGTTGGAAAAGTTGTTACAGTTTTAGTTCTACATTAACAGAGGTTAATTTTTGTAAGTTGTGTATAAATGATCAAATTATTTTTAAAAAACGGAAACTTTAACGTATACTAATAAATACCAGTCATTGTCACCTTTTTGTTGGCGTCACCACCTTCTAACCCTAAGCCCTTCTACCCGCTGATCTGCACTCACCTTTGTGCGCCACCGTCCTATCCTATGTCAACTATTAACCTACTAGTTGTTGTCGCACGTCACCCCCATAACCACCATTTGACCGACACACCACTCAAGTTTGCTACCGTTAAATACCAAACTTCACCTTGTTTAATCTTCCTAGTCCTATAAGTCCGAACATCATTGTTAGCTTCTACCATCACCGTTGATCCCCCGCCCCCGGGTTGTTTTTGTTCTTGTTCTTCGCATCGCCATCACTTGCGTCTTAACCACCAGCCGTTGCTATTCTTCCAGCAGCCGCCGCTGTTCTTCAAGTCTACCTTGAGCCGGCGATGCAGACTAGACACCCTCCCCTCCCCTCCCCTGGCATTGCACACTAACCACTTATATTCTTCAACTAATAACCACTTCTTATATATTTTTTTTGGTTAGCGTTCAAACTTGTTATTTGCTCCAAAACACGCGAACCTTCCAACGATAAATGTTGATAGCCAACTAACAAAAGTTTTGGCGATAAGAATATCATATGATAAATGATGCTTCTTAAACACTTTCAAGATCTATTTTTGCTAAAGAAACATGCAATTATTAATTAAGTTAAGTTTCTTTTAAGGTGACTCTACATCTAATTCTACAGCACAACTAATTACACAATCTCGTCATAAGTGGACCGGAACCCTTTACCTTGGCACGCTGAAGTTTTGTTGATTCAATTGTTGTTTATCTTTCAAATTGTCCCTCTCTTGATTGTATCAGCACATTATTTCCTTTAGAAACTTATGATTCAATGGTATATTGACTGTTTTTAGTGGTAGAGCGAATATCTTGAAGATGATTGATTACAAACATGGGTTTTCAAATACTAGCTACAAATTGCTTATAGCCTCCAAATCAAATGTATATCTAATTCTCACAAAATAAATCATTTTATCGACAAAGATAAATGATCATGTTTTAAATTGTTTACTTATGTGAAGTTGATAGAACAAATTACATCGTCATTTTGTGTTGTGGGCTCTTTCGTGTAATTAAATCGCCTCAAAGTCGCTTATTTGTTAGTGTAACACCCCAACCCGACAAGGCTGACGTGTCACTATCACGGTAATCAAAATCCAAACGCATTCCCATTATTAATAACGATTACAAGTTCAAATTCCAAAACCTAATTAAGATATTCAATACATCAATTAAAATAACAGATAATCTTGGTCTTCAATTCACTCTTCACTGGTTTCCCGGATTACCCTGCTGACCTGACGTGCATGAAAACAAAAGCACGCCTGAGCATAACGCTCAGTGAACGGAATAGCGGATAACAAAAATAAACAGACATGGTGATAATCAAAGAATCGGCAGACATCAAAAATAAACAGATATGGTGATAATCAAAGAATAGGCAGATATCAAAATAAACAGACATGGTGATAATCAATGAATCGGCAGATATAAAAAATAAACAGATATGGTGATAACGGAGAATCAAAGATCATAAAATATATGTCAAACAGAACATAACGGCATAAGACATATATCAGATAGAACATACCCCGAGCTAATAATCATATCATATAATAACTGAACAGGGGGAACACAGGTAGCGAGCCCGTGAACCAATGTGAAATGGAGTATGGGCAGACATACAAACCATTCACCAGAGTCCTGAATGGGATGATATGTAACCATCCATCAGGAATAACAGGACTAACCTAGGATCGATCCATACGCCTCTGAGGAAATAATAATATAACCAGACATAATTTCAGAGTCCTCTTTAGAGACGCCGTGATCTCAGCTCACCGCCACGGTTGGTGCCACGTTATCGATGCCGCAATAACGCGTCTTGGTCACCCCCAAGATAGGGAGAGCTCGGGTAACAAATTCAGAAATATATAGTAGTCAAGCTACTTATAACAGAATCAAAAGCAAATTATCTATGTATGACAGGAATCAAAACTAGAGATGAACGGAAATCAAATACAAGACAGAAATCAGGAATCCGTACTACAAAGTAACGGAAACAAAAGTAAATACTTATGGTAATAAAGAAACAGAATCCGTACCTTATCCACGAATGACAATAATCAGAAACAAGGTCTAGGCTCGGTTAACGCCGCGAGAACCTACGATAACGTAACGCAAATTATAGTTTGGATTTTCCTATTTTAAATTGGAAAAATTCCAGTTCTGCCCTTGTCTTTTCGCACTCGTTAAAAATACTAAACGACGTTTAAAAATTCTGAAAATCTCCAGTTTACTAGATTAGTGATTTCTAAACAACTTTCATTTATAAAAGTTTCTGATTTGGATTACCGAAATATGAGAAAAACGTGGATCTTTACAGCTGCGCAGAACTGCTAGCTGTTACGAAAACGATCGTTTGGGGGTCTAAACGAATGAGTTTTTCGATGTTTTATATATCAACGGATTCGTTTTTCGACAAACTTCGTCATGGACATAAGGTTTAACTGATTTGAATCTGTTATGAAGAAGTTATGGCTTCTGTAAGTTGGCTGTAAAATACGGCCCTAAACCATCTATTTACAGTTTATTTTTAAACAAAATAAACTATTTATAACGTTTGTTAATAATTTATGAAATTGCAGAATCTTTGTAATTTCCACCATTATCATCTTGTAATAATTTCAAGATATTATTATTTTAAATCCATAACAAGACACATAATCGTATTTAAACTATTTATTATAGAACTATTTATAAAAATTATTAAGGTGTTTTGAATAAATAAATTTATAGAAAATTAATTGGGTACCTTTAAAATAACCAGAGTTTATAAAATTTGTTTTTATAATTTTTAGGAATTTTTGCATATTTTTAAAAGGCTAAACAGGGCTTAAAAAAATATGCAGAGGCTCGGGTTCGAACCCGTGACCTCAAACCCAAACTCCCACATACAAACCAGTAGATCAAAGGCCTCAGCCGCGTTATAACTCGGCTTTTAAATCTTAAAACCCGTCTTAAACAAATCCCCCAATTTTGACATAAACCCTAGTTTCGAAATCAACCCAATTGACCACGAATTCGATGATGTTAATGCCTAAATTCATAGGGCTTTTAATCCCCATCTAAAATCGAGCTAATAGGTGTGTTCAATTGCCTGTTAACCAATCCCGAATCCAAAATCCCCAAATTTCAAACCTTATAAACCCTAGAACGATTTCGATCCAAATTGACACACCAAACGATAATGATCAATGGAATAAACATGGGGCTTTCGTTCCTAGACTAAAATCGAGTATGTGTATAGTTTTAATTTACCAGAATGAAGCCGATTCGATGATGAACCCACGAAGAACAGGTCGCGGTTGAGGAGGACTCGGTTCGATGCCCAAATCACGATGATATTCAAATTCGTTCTACAGAAAGCTCCGAATAGTTCAAATGATGAAAAGCCCTCTGTAAATTTTAAGTTAGAAGGGCTGGAGGATGGTGTTCGAGTATGTTGCAGGTCCGCGGCTTTGAGAGGTTCGAATGGGTCGGTTTTTTGTTGATTTTGATGCGATCGACATGAAGACAGATTAGATGTAGTTATATAGTGTTTTAGGTTTGATTAATTTAATTGCAAGTGGGATTTTGGTGCCCAATTTTGCTGAGCTTTGGTCGATCTTGGAGGAAAAAGAAACAGACACAGCGCAGGGAAATGGGGGGTGGGGTTGGGTACTTTTCAAAATTACAGGAATGGTCCCGTGGTTTGATTGCTTTGACATTTTTTTTTGTTTGTGGTTATTATAGTTAGAATATAAGATTTTTCTTTTAAGTTAACAAAGGTGAATTGATTTAAAATGGGCAGTTATTAAATAAGTTATTAAATTTTAAGTTATTTTTTAGAATATAAAGATTTTTGTTTTAAGTTAACAAAGGTGAATTGATTTAAAATGGGCAGTCATTAAATTTTAACTTTTAAGAAAAATATATGCATAATGAGTAGTTTTTTTTAAATAAAGTTAATAAAAATGGGCATATCTGACGTTTTATTATTAAGAAAAAAAGTATATATGATAATTTGAATTGGATTTGGGTGTATACAATAATGATGAATTCTTTAGTGGTATATGTGATTTTTTTTCCTTCTAAAAGTAAACATATTAGTTATAATAAATGTTAAAGCTCTTTAATATTAGGGGAATTCTACACACACCGCGTTTTCCTGGGGAAAACCGATTCAAACGGTCACGGTTAGGCCTCCCCGTCACCGTTTGATCGGGTGTGAGACCTAACTGTCACGGTTCGGCCTAACCGTGATAGTTAGATCTGGGGATCCGATGCCCAATGATTGGGTATGTAATTAATGGGGAATTGATTAGGGTTAGGAGGCTATATGTCACGGTTTGGCCAAACCGTGACATATTGCCCATATTTTCTATATTTTTTTAATCATATCACTTTGTTTTTATTTTTATTTTATCACTTGTTTAACCTAATCGTAACTCACAAGTTTGTGTTTTGTGTTTATTAATAATTTATTTATTACAAGTATTTATTTATTATTAATGTGACGATTTTGTGTTTAATTTGTTTACGAGTTTATAAAAATCGGTTGTCATTATACTGACATATTGTATATATTTTCTAAATTTGAGTAATCATACTAGTTTGTTTTTATTTTTATTTTATCAAATGGTTAACCTAATTGTAACATACGTGTTTGTGTTTTGTGTTTATTATTAATTTATTATATTACAATTAATTTTTGTGTTTAATTGTTTATTAAACAAGTTGGTTATTATTATTTTATCACATGGTTAACCTAATCGTAAAAATCAGTTGTTATCAAACATATACAATTAACATTATCAACATTACAAATATAAAACAAACAAACAAAGAAACACAACCAAACAAACACAACCAAATATACAAGTCATAATAACTGAAACTGCAAATATATATATAACAACGAGTTTTTACATACAAAAATAAATAAAATACAAACAAAATACCTATCTAATCCATCATTCCCCGAATCGCTGCCCTGACTAGACCCGCTCGCGCCAGATGGGCCAACACCGTCATGGTCTAACCGTAGCCTTTCTTATCTGATCCTCATCCCCATCATGCTCCGCGGTGTCCCCATGGTTTTCTTTGAGGTGAACCGAACCGTCACTCTCATCTGTGTCATTCCCATTAAAAGTATCCGACACATGTGTAATTTCTAGTTCTGACGGGTACGGGGGATGTCCGTAATCCAGCTCTGTTTGTGAGTGGTACGTGTTCGGGGCATGCCCGTAAGAATTGCAAGGGGGATATCTGTACCCTTCACCGTAACCTGTCGGTCCAAATAAAGAGTTGTACGTCTCTTGAACAAATGTGTTCGACGGATTGGTTTCCTCCTCCCCCCACGGAGGGTGACTCCCGTATACGTAATATTCCTAAAAAAGATAATGGTTAGATATATCAAATAATAAGTAATAATAAAACATATACTAGTTCAACCTGGTTCGAATCTTCGATATGTGGCACCTCATTCAAATCTGGAAGCTTCGGCTTTTGATAATGATCTCCCGAACCTGACATTGTTTTCGAATTAACGTGTTTTTGGAATGACGAAGGCTGAAAAATCTCGAGTGTTGGATGAATGAAATCTCAAATAGCTTATGATGAAAAAATTTCGAGTGGTAGATTAAACGGCAAGTGTGGAAAGCTGAAAGGTATTTAAGGTGTAAATCTGGTGCACAAACCGTCACGGTTTGGCCTCCACGTGACGGTTCGTGGCGTGAATCCCAGCCCTTTTGTCAACATCACGGTCTACCTCGTACCTTAAATCGAACCTCGTACCTTAGAGGTCACGGTTTGGCCTCCACGTGACGGTTTGGTGACCGGTTATTCAACTTTTCCAGGCCATTTGTCGTTTTGTTGTCACGGGGTGTCGGAAGACAGACACAGAAACCGTGACTGCAAGACCTTGCGGTACGGTTAGGCATCAAAACGTGACCGCAAGCCCTAACCGTGACCGTTTGGCCCGGCCTACCCCCAAAAACCCCTGCGGTGTCCCAGCACCACCCTAATATTAACGTTAGTTTGTTTTATATGTATATATTAAGATAAGATTGCATAATTTATATATAACTGTTTTTGATTCGTTTAGGCGTTCTAATAGTTTAAAGCATAAAAAGAAATAATCGTCAAATAGGGCGTTTCATATTTTATATGATAATAATAATATTTACTTGATAATACAAAACAAATGGAATAATTTGCAATTATACACGTTCATTTGTTACTATTCCTTGCACCACCAATATAGAAACGAAAATTAAAGCTTTCCTCGTTTTCATGGGCACCACCATACATGCTGAAAACGACTTTACCACCCTCATGCCTCTTAATTATTATTCCCTTTACTTTTATATATTATAATAATAAAACAATTCCATTTGACATCGACATATAGGTCACTAAGTTTAGTTTCCCTTGCTATCAAACAACTCATGTTAAAGATTCATACTACAAAAAAACTTGTATAGTAAGGTTAGAATTATATCTAGATAAGATGGTTGAACTTCTATATACATGCATAAGTAACAACTATTAATTTCGATACAGTTAGAGCTAGAAGATTCTTCATATGATTAAACTTTGACGTGAGAATAAGTAAATGTTTATGTGAAGTGATGTTAGAGAGTAGTAAATGCTTGAAGAGAGAGGTGTAGTTGAGATTATCCATCGAACCAAGCCTTTATCAGTTGACATGTGTATTGGTGTTTGTCGTCCTATGATGTGTTAGGAGTTAGGATGACATGCTATCATTGGGACACTATCCCAACATAAAAGGAATGCTCATGGCATCAAAGCCTTGTTATGAACTAAGGCTCGAAGCTATTATGCTCCGGATAGCTATGAGGTAAGGCCCAAAAATATCATACTGCGAGTAGGTCGGTTAGATTAAGATGATAGGTTGGTTAGGTTTAGAGTTGTCATGCTCCGTGTAAGGTGGTGGTTTAGGAAGGGTGTGTTCCTATCAAAGTTCAAGAATTACACTTGATATGCTTATTTGTATCTAAAGGGATAACAAATATTGTGAACAAGAATGACACTTGTTATACTTATTTCTACTTCAAATTAACTAATTGTTCTATCCAAAGGGATAACAAATGTCGTGAACACAATACTTTAATGTTTAACTTATTACTATATAGAATAAGGTGTATTACTAGTTTATACAAGTATGCCATTTACAAGGTGTTTATTTCGATGGTTATTATATACAATCTATTGTCATTGGTTTCGTACTTTTGTTCTTGCTATAGTGATGCAGCATATTAGTTTGTAGCTTTTGGTTTATACTAACATGTCCCATGAGAAATTATTTTTGTAAAAAGTTTCAGTCAAATATGGCTCCACATAAATCTATGTGACCATTATTTAGCTCAAAGATAAATTCCTAAAAACACAACAAAAACGAATACACGAGATGGTATATTGTCATGTCAATCTTTATCATGCTAGGCCTATGTACAATTGTCACGGGTCACATGACACCATAATTTTTTGTTAACAATAGTAAATTGAATTTTAATACTTTAAATTTTAATCTTAACCAATAACAATTAATACTATTAATTTGTACGGTTATGCTATCAACATTTATTTTTATAACTAGTGACAATATCAATAGTATAACTATTATGTATTTACACTCGATTTGTATTTATTTTACACTTGATTTCGCTTGTTTGTTTTTTCTATTCCTTTTATGGTTATTATTGTGAACGAAACGAGTGCAAATCAAATGTACATATTCGATTGTTAGTAATAAAAATAAAAGTTGATAATATCACTAGTAAAAATAATATTACAGATTATTATCAGTCAATTCATAATAGATGAATTATTAAAAATCCAAATTACCTTACAGGTATAATATATGTATTTTATGGACAACAACTGACACTGATTCAACATATATTATTAATAAAAACGATACAGAGACAATATTCAAATTGAGTCTCACGACAATCATAATTCATAGAACTAAACACGTAAAGAGTAACATTTTAATTTTCATTCACTAACGTATTTCTTTATAAATATAAAAATATAATCATCAAAAACTCAAACTAAAAAAAAAAAGAAAAAAGAAAAACCAGTAAGAAAATAAAGAATGTCACCCACTGTTATGTTGGATCGTTGGTAGCTTCACTTTCAAACACTCCACCGTAACGACGTCGTTTTTTCACACATTCACCGGCATACACAAAAACTTCAACGACGACGCCGCCGGCGAATCTCCGGCGACTCTACCACCGCCACCGCCGCCACCGACCAACAACCTCTCATAATACTCCACACAAAACAAGGACAGCGAAAGCTCCACCTCATGCCGATTCCAAACTCTCCGGACGACCTCCGACTCACCACCGATCCTCCGCCGCTTGAGTCGACTCACCACGGGCCGTACACACACCATATACAGCCTCCGGTAGCCCCCCAACGCCGCCACCACCGGCCGGACCCCGACCGGCGCCGGCGACACGTGGCGGAAGCACAGATGCTCCCACAACGCATCGTTACGAGCGATCGAACACCATTGCCGACACACACAAGCAGCTAACCCTAACGATCGCCCATCGAGCCGCTTCAAAACCTCAATCAACAAATCAAGGTGATCGTTGATGCAAAATTGTGGAAATTGTTCATTGTCGTCGTCAATTAGGTCGTTGTGGTGGTGAATTTGCACCATTGGTGATGATTACAGAGGGGTTTTGATGGTGAAATTGAGGATGAAATTGGGGGGGGTTTTGTAGAAGTGATGAGGGTTAGGGTTTGACATGAGGAATCGACGGATGAGGGGAAAAGACCAAGTGACAAAACTCCAAGGGGGTGTGAAATTACAGAAACCGATGCTTTGGGGGTCAATATATTATTAATTTATTATTGGGGAAATATTGGTTGTTTTGGTGAGGGGGAAAAGGTCAATACTTTTGTTGTTTTCGGGTGGAGTGAAAATGTTGTTTTGTTGTTGGTTTTTGTTTTCTTATTTTAGTTATAAATTAGATGCTTTTATCCGTTACACCCCTATAATAATTAAAATACACTATTGTCAAACCTTTTTTTAGTACTTTTAATTGTTAGACAATTAGTTTTATTGTGTGAAAAATGTTCTTAGAGCTGGTGAAGGTCTTAGGTCTTAACAGATGTATTTGTTTGATATTTAGACATAAAAGTCAGGTTTGTTATCAATTAATGTCTATTATAAAGATATCTGTATACTATGACTCTAATTAAGCTTTTATTGACTTGTAGTCAGATCGTTCATGTGTTGATGGCTTCTAGAAGCTTCGTTAGAAGCGACTTGTTGTTTCCCAAATGCCCTATTGTAGTGAACGTGCCCAGAGTTCGGGAAGTAGTAGTCGTAAATCTATCCGCTTGTGTAGTTTTAGGCTATAGTGCCACTCTTCCTTGGTGTGGCATAACCCTCTCCACCCCTTCATTCCTTGGCTTAATCATCTTTAAGCCTTAAAAATAGTTATGTGATGGTGTGAAAATATACAAAGATTGATAAACCACTTTAGGATGTTTACATATTTGTTTGTTAAAACTAAATCATTAGCTAAAATGGTGATATTACCATTAATTTATGTTGTGTAAGATTCATAATGCTTTTAAGAAACACAAATGAAACGGGTTACCGTTAGATATAAAAGTTTATAGGGTGTTCTTCTAGTTTGATGTTGGTTGGAAGTACTCATAGGTGTTGATGTGGGTCAAAAGTTTGGATCATAACTATGTACATTGAGCCGTGGTCCATAAATGTAGGTGTTGAATATAAGGCTGAATGGCTAATAAGTAGGTAGGGACTAAAACAGTTATGCTTTTAGATATTAAAATGGGTTTATATTAGTTTAGTTTTTTTTTAATCAACAAGAAGATGAAATACCATTAAATACTAAACAGGGCTAGAAAATGTTACATACAATAAGGAACCAAATATAAAAAACTACATATTGATGTTGAAAGATTGACTTTTATTTCATTTCATCTTAATCTTGTGAGAACGATTGTTGATTCATTGAATGTTACAAACAAGATGAAAGCTAGCAGTTGTCTCCATTAAACTTTTACTAAATGCATGAGTACTGTATTAATGCATCAACTAATGTACATTTTGTTAACATATATTTAGTTTTTTATAACTTACTATATATAATGTTTTATGAAAAAGAAATAAATTATGGATTTGTTTGTTTTTATCAAAATTTTAGTGTAAATTTTATAGAAACAGAAGTTGTAACAAACATAACGGGGAACAAAATTTTATATTTGATAAAAATCTATTTTCTTTAAATTTACAGCGTAATATAGATTAAAATAAATACATCGTAATCCATATGTATTCGTTTCTATAATACATTATATAATAAAATTGATTGTGATAAAATAGAGGTAAAATGGAAGGTGGTTCTTTTAATATTTCTTGTTTTTAAACCCTCTGGTTAAGAAAATAAAATACTCTCATGCGTGATGTACAAAACTAGATTTAATAAAAGAATATAATGTCATACATCAAAAGATGTTTACTGTAATTATTAAGACTTAAAAGATGCTAGAAATAAAATATGCAATTTACTTTTTTTATTTTATTTAGAGAGATAAATTCAAAACAAATATATTTGATGTATGTATGATCTCCATATGATTTATCCCGCTAGTATTTGTGATCCTTAAAGTAGGATATTATTAGTTTTAAATAAATAATACTTCAAGATCAATTACATTCTATTTGATATTCCCATGGGTGTCCGCTAGTGATGCGGGCCCAAGTGTAGAATACCAGGTCATACTGTTTTTGAAACCCAAGACCGCGCTGTACGAAAATGGACCTAACCTGGGCTGTGAGCCTCCGTTTCTGACGTGCTACCAGTCAAAACGACCGCAGAAACGAGGGCCACGTTATGGTAACCAGCCGTAGGCGGGTTATCCCGTTAATTTTCCGAAATAAGGCCTCTAAGTGGGTTTTTTGGCCACTTTTATGTTTTTCCTAGTTTTTTTGGGTTTATTTTGAGCTTTTGTTTGGCTCATAGTCGTTTGTTTTAGGCCCATCCGAATCTTGTTTGCTTATTTAAGTTATCTTCATGTAATGTGAAAGGACAGTTGATTATTATTGAAATTAAGCTTTGAGTCTTTTCAAATTTGTGACTCTTGGATCGAATTTGGAGGTTTGGGTGAAGATCATCACAGGTATTCGGAGAATCAACGTGCTTGACTTCGATTTCGTTCCGTGCGCTGCATCAGCTAGTATTTGTTATCCTTAATGATAAATGTGTAGTTTTAATCAACATACATGCCTCTGGGCAAATCATAAGGTATACCTCCCTGTTCAAACCCTAAATTGTTGCTCGAGGCTTGAAAGGGTTAGGTGTTGCTAGAGATAGAATGAAGAAAACAAAGGTGTTGTTAGGGATGATATACTTCATTACCGGATTTTTTCAGAGAACGTAGATGAAGAATTCGATAGGGTTAGACAATATTTGATAAATAGGCCATTATTTACTGCATATTTGACGGTTGATGTTGATTGCGCTTCAATATAAATGTTGACATGGTTGATGATATGGGCTGTCACTTATGCAGAATCTGGGACAAGTGGCATCTAATATGGTAACATTTCTTGTATTATGTTGAAATTAAACTTTTTAACACTCTGATAAAACTAAAAATTTATATTTACTGACATTAGAAAATTTACTTAAGTACATAAAGTTTTACAAATATCAGAAAAAAAAACATATAACATCCGTCGAGCAACATTATCCTATATTTAATGACCAACTTCATACACAATATAATACAACTGATACCGATAAGAGTACAACCGTACAAAACATATGTCTTTATCGAGGGTGGGAACTGATTTAGCTCCACAACCTCTCCACATCTTTTCTTTATGTTCAGTGAGAGAGAGAGACACACACACATACACACACACATAGAGAGAGAGAGAGAGCCCAGATGAAGAAGATGACCGCAACGATATGAGGTGTTGTTTGGGTGGTATGACTGTGATGATATGCAAGCAGACACAAATGTGCGCTCTCAGGAATGGAAACGGTGATACATTGAATTATTTTACTATGAAATAAACAATAAATATACATGCCTTTAGGCAAATCATTAGTGTCACCTCTATCTTACGAGATGAGGGTTCAATCCCAATAATGAGTAATTAGGTGGATTTAATAAGTATAGTTTAGTAGCACTTAAAAAATCATCTACTAATTCCCAATAATGAGTAATTAGGTGGATTTAACAAGTAGCACTACAAAAAAATTGCTTTTTTGTGCCAAACTTTTTTGCGGCGATATGAGTATCGTCGCAAAAAGTTCAGTAAACGACAAAAATATTTGTTTTTTTTATTTTTCCGGTCAAAAAGAGCTTGGCAGCACTTTAAAAAGATCATCTACTAATTCATTAGTGTCTTAAGTACATTTTTGGTTATTATAGTTTGTTAAAAGCTACCCTTATGTGACCTGATTTATAAATATCAATGTTCTTATTGTTTCTTACAAATTCAGTCTTTGACTTGAATGTTATTAAAAAGACCTGACATCACATGACTTGCACATGAAATGTACTTCAAACATTCACTTACTAACTACTTTTCGTTAAACTCGTTTTTCGTTATCCATCCTCATATGAATACTTCACGGGTTCATAGATGAATCACATTCAATCCTCATTCAAAATCAAACACATTTACAAATCAATCTCATTCAAATTAAGATTTAAGAAAACATCGAAATCCCATCCAATGACAACCTTCAAAATCAAATTCTAATCCACATTACGTTAATTGATCAAGCACTAAATATAGTTACATTTTAATTAGTGAAAAGAAAATTTTAATTAGCGGCTAATACAAAGGGGAGGTGATCGTGGATCACCGATAATCGGTGGTGGTGGATGAGATGACCTAAATGCACATGAAGGTTAACATGATGGTGATGTCTCTCAAATTTCTTCAAGAGTGAGTGGTAGCTTTACATATTTAGACTAGTGACAAGGATGATAGACATAACTTATAAACTTACATCTTCCTTTTAAGAACATCTATCTTTGTTTAGTAAACAATCATTTGTTAAGTCCCATCATTTCCTTTTATGGATAACCTACCTTAGGGGATCCACCCTAGAAAGTCTCAGGACTAAAATATAAAAAATAAAGAGTAAACTTCTCTTTTGCTCCCTGTGGTTTGGTCGAAATAACGGTTTTCCTCCAAACGTTTCAAAATCGCGATTTTGCTCCCTGTGGTTTGCAATTCGTTTCAATTTACTCCAACTTACTAACACCGTTAAATAAGTCTGTTAATTATAAGGACATTTTAGACATTTTACTAATAGGGGCTGGTAATGTAATTTATTAAACTTTCTTAATACAAATATATATATATCTCACTCACACATTCTCTCTCTAATTCTCTCCCCAAATAAAACCCTAGAAGCCACCACCACCACCACAACACAGCCACCACCACCACCACAACACAGCCACCACCACCACCACAACACATCCACCACCACCACCACCACAACACAGCCACCACCACCACTGCCATTCATCTGTCACCATCGTCATCGTCATCGTCCAGTCTACACTATACATGACCATCTCTACAGACCCAAATCGATTTAGGGTTTTTGAAGCAGATCAATGGTGGAGATCTGAGAGCGATGGTGGTTGGCCGCCTATGATAAGGCTTCATCTAGGGTCGTGTGGTCAGTGGTGGTTGATGCAATGGTGGTGCTGCGATGCTGGAGCGATGGTGGTGGTGTGATGGTGGAAATAATAGGTGGGCTGCGATGGTGGAGCGATGGTAGTGCTGCGATGGTGGTGCTGCGATTGTGGTGGTGTGATGGTGGAGCGACGGTGGTGGTGCGATGGTGGAGTGATGGTGGAGTGATGGTGGTGTTGCGATGGTGTTGCGATGGTGGAGCGATGGTGGTGGTGTGATGGTGGGAAAATAATAGGTGGGTTGCGATGGTGGAGCGATGGTGGTGGTGCGATGGTGGAGCGATGGTGGTGTTGTGATGGTGGAGGTGGGTGGTGTTGTGATGGTGGAGGTGGCAAGTGGATGTTGGTAGCAGGAGGTGGTGGGGTGGGTTTTGGTGTCGGAATAGAGATGGAAGAGGGGTTGTGATGGTGGCAGGTTCCGTCGCCAGTGATGGTGGCAGGTTCCGTCGCCGGTGATGGTGGCCGGTTCCGTCGCCGGTGTTGGTGGCCGGTTGCGGCTCCGGTGATGATAGCCGGTGGCGGTGGCGGTGGCTGTGGGTTGGAGATGGCAGAAAAAGTTTAAATAAATGGCATAATAAAATTACATAATTGGTCCTTTAAATTATTAAACAAGTTTGAATAAATGACAAAATTAGTCCTTATCAATAAATTGACTAAAATGCCCCTGGAGTTAACAGAAAAAAGCTAACGGTGTTACTGGGTTGAAGTTGATTGAAACGAATTGCAAACCACAGGGAGCAAAATCGCGATTTTGAAACGTTTGGAGAAAAAACGTTATTTCGACCAAACCACGGGGAGCAAAAGTGAAGTTTACTCAAAAATAAATAATCTAAACCACAAACAAATGACATGAAACTAGGAGTTGATCGCTTAACCTCCGTTTTATGTAGCATGCCCATGCTGCTAAGTTACCATCGATAGGACTGGATCCATCTTTAACATAACCCCCATATTAGCAAGTCTCATCATGCCCTAACAAATCGCAAAACGCTTAAGCACTTTACAAATGAAGATGCTAAAGATGATGAATCTCCCAAATAATGGGGTCTTGTATCGTAATGATGCTCTCTAATGGCCACATGCTAACAACATCAAATGAATCAGATCTATCATAGAACACATTTCTCGTAATCTTAAAACCAAATGAAAGGAAAACATTACTCTTAAAAAATAATACTATGTTATAGTCTAGGATCCATAGAAGTCCCTTAGAAATGATATTTAGGGATACGATAAAAAATCAAACACTTTAGTAAGGATAATTTTTTTGACCAACTAACCCACGCACCTACTAATCTAGTACTAAATCTATGTTATATATCTATGGTGTGATTTGAACAATCATTACTGAGAGGGACATCACAACACCTACGGCTAAATGTCCTTTTCATTATGAATTTGAACATAATTAAAGAGGAAAAGCATTTAGTTCGGGTATATTCCATAAGCTAACTTATTGTTTAGACATAACTATAATTAATTAGAGATAAATGATAGAAGATCTCATAGAATAGTGATATGAACAATGTTAGGGTCTCTAAACACAAAGTCAAGATTACTTCCGTTGACTCCATGATAAAAAAAAACCATCGGGAAAAAACAACCAGATTACATTGGATGCTACACTTGTTTCAGAAAATATTATGTTGTTGTTTGACAATCGGTACAACATTGTCTTCATGTTTGACTCTGTCTCTGTGAGATTCCCACGGTGGGTGTATTTTGTATTAATTAAAACTTTTGGTATCGTTTGATATGACTTATGAGTTAACTCAGTAAGTCATGAGTTAGGCTTAATTAATCTATTTTTATATATTATAACAATGGGTATACCTATAGTAACTCAAGGTGTTACTGACAAATGAAAAGTGAAAATTGCATTTGAACTTAACACCTTTACTAGATAGATTTAGGCTCTTGTGAGTGTTATTGTATGAACTTAATTTATAAACCTGTGTATTCATGTATTACTAATATCTATTGTTAATATGATAATAAATTGGGGCGAGAGTGATTTAGTTTGGTTATGAGTTAAAACAAAACCTATAATTGTTATTTCGGTTGTTAGATATTTAGAACTGGTAGTTCTAGTTAGAAAAGGTTGATTTCTAAGTTATAGGTGAGAGTTAGTTCGTTTATCAGGTTAGGCCAATTTTATCAAAAGACGGTTCTAAGCTTGGCTCTCAGTTAGTTAACAAATCCCATATTGTTTTAAGGAAAAAAACATGTTTGTTTGTAAAATAGAAAAAGATGAGAAGTGATATATAAATTAGGTTTGTTGGTTGTCATTTTAGTTATTTATACAGCTGAACCCTAGAAATCTTCTATTACAACTCCTATTAAATTGTGTGGCATGTCTTTTAAAAATTCGTCATTTGTAACATTCGCCACATGTAAGAGATGGTAAATAAATTAAGGAGTAAATTACGCTTTTCGTCCCTGTGGTTTGGTAGTTATAACCATTTTCATCCAATAGTTTAAAAACATCCGATTTAACCACCATGGTTTGAGATTTGTCACAATCAAGTCCAAACCGTTAACTACATCCAATGTCACCGTTAAATATTTTAAAAAAGACGATAATGCCATTGGATTAAAATTGTTACTCTTAAATTAATCACCATACCATCACACCCCAACCCCACCCCCAGCATTATCAGACCACCACCATCACACACACATATACACTCACACACACACAGATATAATATATATATATATATATATATATATATATATATATATATATATATATATATATATATATATATATTGTAAGATTCGATCTGCCCAAGACATATATAAAATTGATGTGGCTAGTGTGATATGATTCAAGTCGGGTCACACCCAATAACAAGCTAGACAAACACCTGCAATATTTGTTTATTGATTTGATCAATTTAATAAATAACAACACTATATATACATTTAGAAAATGGTTTTCTAAATGAAAGATGCACTTGAGAAATGAATAAATAACATGGGTTTATTTATATTGAGAGAGTACTTTATATTGTTATTTAATAGGTTAAATAACATTATTAAGTTAATATAACATGTCTTGTTATTTGTCTAAAATACAAGTTTGTTTAAAAAGGATTTAATTAAACTTTTTTGGGTCGGCCAAAATGGCTGGAAAGAACACCACTAAGTGCAAGTGTTTGCTTATAATATAGACAAACCCACATGTAAGAAAAACATACCAACTTCAAGAGAATCAAGTGCTTTTTCTCTCTTTTTTTTCTCATAATTCTCTGAACAAAGAGGGAGAAGAGGGCTGAATTTTTCAGCAAACAAAAGGTGTTTTTTGCTGAAAGTTGGTGTTAAGAATCCTAGCATTCAAAGGTGTTCGTTGGTGGCTTGGGGTATCACCATCTTGAGGTCTTCTAGCTTGAAGATTCAGTCACGAAGTTCATCATTTGCACCTCCATAAACTCGTTTTCTAAGAGCTTGAAAGGTTATATTCTAAACATCCTATGGTTGTTTTATTTTTGAAAGCATGTTCTTCCATATAAAGATCCTTTGTTCATGGGTTTTGCTTTAACTAGTGTATATGATACATAAACTAACTAACATCAAAATGGGTTTTTGATATAAACTCCGCTGCGTTTTACATATTAAATGGTTAATATGTCTTTGATAAACATCTACAAAACCCAACAATGGCATCAAGAGCCGGTTATATGGATACATGATTCAAAGATTGAAATTTCGGGTCCTTTTTTTAAAAGTGGGCTAAAAATTTCACAAATGGAAGTCCCTTTGTTTTTCAGGATATTACTTTATATGCATGTAAGGATCTTGAAAAATTTAAATCATGAGATAGTTTGTTTGTTTGGATAAAAACCCACTTGTTCTTGGTTTATGTTGGCCAAGAACTTGGGTTCAAAGGAGCTGCCAAAATCGAAAGATATATACATATTTGGATGAGTTTTAAGTGCATAAAACCTAGCCATGACATTGTGTTTGATTATTTGTGGTTGTGATTCATTTGAATGTAATAAAGGCTATGTAATTTATTTATTTCATTTGGTATGTAATAAGTAGATTAGCTTGCACTTTATTTTACTAGAAAATGTATTAGGACTTTTTCTATGTAATAAGTATTTTTGGGGCTGATTTGTAAGACAAAGAAGGTGCCTAAAGATGGTGGTGGAATCACAACACAAAAGGCATACTTGAAGCATTTGGATGCAAGTTCAAGTGGGAGTTCATCAACACAACAATGTGTCATGTTTTACCCTAGGAATGACCACTTGACACACTTGTTATGGCAAGCAAGTGTGATCAAAATAGTTGGCTATAGTTATGCACTTATTTTATGTTTGGTTTATTATTTGGTTGTTTGGTTGTGTTTAACATTTTAATTGAAAATAGATAAACTAGTTAAACAACTATGATAAATCAAGCATAAAAATGGTTCTTTATAATCATTAAAGGAATTAATAAAATGTGTTTATTAAGGGTTAATGATTTAATAAAAATGGGTTTTATTAAAAGGAACCTTGAAAATAGTTTTTCAAAAAAATACCATACATTTGAATGCATACAAGTTGTATCGTATAAAAGGCCTTTTCTAAAAACTAGAATTTTAGAAACTACAAAAAAACCCTTTTAAAACAAGTTTAACACCATCATTTTAAACAACACTCAATTCACTTGTAACTTATTTATGGGATAAAGGTCACCTAACCATAAATATAGAAAGTTGTGAAGTTGAGGTGAAATTACCATATTTGTGAGATAAAGGTCACCTAACCACTTATATATGTAAAATCACACGTGTGTCTACGTAGGACGACTTGATTTGCAAATCATGCATTAGGATCACCGAAGCATGACGTACAAACGGTGTTGATGGGATAAACATGCCAAACAAAACATAAGATGTTTAAAACGATCCCATATAACTAGAAATTGTAATATGTTACAATTGTCAAACGTTGACTACCTTGTTAATTTAAATAAAGGGATAAAGGTCACCTAACCGATATTTAAATGTAACGTTGGATTCTAGATTTTAATTATTAATTGTCTATGAGACATAAAAGGGTATTAATAATTAAAATGCTTTGATATCAAAATACTAAAAATTGAACTTTGAAAAATTGTAGATGGCTAACAACAACAATGCAATCCCGACCGTCCACAACCTATCACTAAGAACCATCCTTGAAAAGGAACGTTTAAACCATGGGAACTTCATGGATTGGTACCGAAACTTGAGAATCGTTCTCAATTAAGAAAAGAAGTCCTATGTGTTAGACGATCCCATTCCCGATCAACCCGATGAAAATGACATAGAGACCTTTACCGAGTGGGTCAAATACACCGAGGACTCTGTGCAAGTCTCATGTCTAATGCTAGCGAGTATGATTCCCGATTTGCAAAAGGACTTTGAGAACCACAATGCCTATGACATGATCACCCAGTTGAAGGAAATGTTCCAACAACAATCAAGGGTGGATCGCTTCGAAACGGTTCGAGCACTCCATGCATGTCGGATGGACGAGACCCAATCGGTGTCATCTTACGTTCTTAAGATGAAGAGCCACATTGATCGCCTCGAAAGGCTTAACTGTCGTGTGTCCAACGAGTTAGCAACGGATTTGATCCTCAACTCTCTATCCAAAAAGTTTGATAGCTTTGTTATGAACTATAACATGAATGGATGGGACAAGAGCATTGGTGAGCTTCATTCAATGCTCAAAACGGCCGAGGCGGGCATGGGTAGAAAGGTTCTACCGGTCCTTACGATCAATGAAGGAGGTAGTAGGAAGAGGCACCACCCCGACCCTAGGGCAAGTGTTGCCAAAGGGAAGGGGCACGTCAAGGGGAAGGGAAAAGGTAAAGCTAAAGTGGAACCACCTAAACCGAAAGAAAAGAAGCAAAAGGTTGCTCATGATGACCCATGTTTTGAGTGTGGTGAGGTAGGCCATTGGAAACGCAATTGTCCGGTCTATCTCAAAGCATTAAGATCGAAGAGGGACGCGGGGCAAACCTCAGGTACAATCTTTATGATACATGTTGAGCTAAATGTTATTTCTTCTAACACATGGGTATTGGATACCGGATGTGGAACTCATATTTGCAATTTGTTGCAGGGGTTCAAAAGAAGTGAGCATTATGCAAAAGGGGAAATTAGTCTCTTCATGGGCAATGGTGCAAAGGTTCACGTGGAAGCCCAAGAAGACTACATTTTGAAGCTTCCAAGTGGTTTGGAAGTCATTTTAAAGAATGTATTGTATGCTCCTTGTTTGACTAGGAACATTATTTCTGTTTCCCGTTTAAGACAATGTGATTATGATTTCAAGTTTGTTGACAATGATATTCATGTTTCTTTAAATCATATGTTTTATTTAAGGCTATACCTTGTAATGGTATTTATGAATTGGTTCATGAAAACACAACATATGATAGCTCAATATACCAAGCAACCACCAAAAGGCTCAAATTAGATTTAGTGATTCATATCTTTGGCATTGTCACCTTGGTCACATAAACAAGAATCGTATGCAAAAACTCCAAAAGAATGGTCTTTTGAAAACTAATGAAAGTGATTCATTTGATGTATGCGAGTCTTGTTTACAAGGTAAAATGACAAAGGCCCCTTTTAATGGGACTAATGAAAGGGCAAAGGATTTATTAGGGATCATACATTCAGATGTATGTGGACCTTTTAAACCAATAACTAGGAATGGTGAAAGATATTTCATTACCTTTACCGATGACTATAGTCGTTATGGGTATGTGTACTTGTTAAGACACAAACATGAATCTTTTGAAATGTTCAAAATCTTCAAGAATGAAGTAGAAAATCAACTCAACAAAACGGTCAAGATACTTCGTACAGATAGAGGAGGTGAATACCTAAGTAGTGAATTTCAAGAGTATCTTAGAAGTTGTGGGATTGTCTCACAACTTACTCCACCTGGAACACCACAACATAATGGTGTGTCTGAGAGGAGGAATCAGACTCTATTGGATATGGTTCGATCTATGATGGCTAGAAGTACACTACCTCTATCATTTTGGGGTTTCGCGTTACTCTCCGCAGCCCGTATTTTAAATATGGCCCCAACCAAGAAAGTGGAAAGGACACCTTTCGAAGTATGGCATGGAAGGGTTCCATCATTATCATATTTAAAAGTTTGGGGGTGTGATGCTTATCCTAAGCAATACACTCAAAACAAACTGGAAGCCCGATCCATAAAGTGTATCTTCATTGGATATCCTAGAGATTGTATTGGATATTATTTCTATGATCCGACAGAGCAGAAAGTGTTTATTGCTCGAAAGGCAGAGTTCTTGAAAACTAAGTTTCTTTCGGAAGAAACTAGTGGAAGAGCAGTGGAACTTGAAGAGGTTCAAGATTCACAAGACGATACACAATTGGTTGATACTAGCAATCAACATGAGGATGTTGAGAATGATCATATGGATGATCAAGATACATAAAACGTTCGCAAATCTGGTAGAATTAGTGTTCCTCCTGAGAGATATGGATTTTTCATGGATGGATGCTATGTGGTAGATTCGGATGAACCAACCACATACCATGATGCAATGTCAAAACCTGATTTTGACAAATGGCAAGAAGCCATGAACGTTGAGATGCAATCCATGTATGATAACCAAGTTTGGGAATTGGTTACACCACCTCTTAAGTCCAAGATAGTTGGAAGTAAGTGGGTTTTCAAGAAGAAAACCGATATGCATGGAAACTTGGATACTTATAAAGCTAGACTTGTAGCGAAAGGTTTCACTCAAACTCAAGGGGTTGATTATGATGAAACTTTCTCGCCTGTGGCAATGCTAAAGTCTATTAGGATATTGTTTGCCATAGCAGCATATTATGACTATGAGATTTGGAAAATGGAAGTCAAAACCGCTTTCCTTAATGGATATCTTGAGGAAGATGTCCATATGAAACAGCCCGAAGGTTTTGTCGATCCAAAACATCCTAACAAGGTATGCAAGTTAAAGAAATCAATCCATGGATTGAAACAAGCGTCAAGAAGTTGGAATCACCGTTTTGATGATGAAGTAAAGAAATTTGGCTTCATCAAGAACGCTGATGAAGCTTGTGTATATAAGAAAGCTAGTGGGAGCATTATTACTTTCCTTGTGTTATATGTCGATGACATTCTACTAATTGGAAACGACATTCCAACCTTGGAAGGTGTAAAAACCTGGCTTGGAAGCTTTTTTTCCATTAAGGATCTTGGTGAAGCCGCCTATATTTTGGGAATAAAGATCTATAGGGATAGATCAAGACGGCTGATAGGTTTAAACCAAAGTGCATACATTGAAAAGATCTTGAAAAGGTTCAAGATGGAGAATTCTAAGAAAGGTTTGGTACCTATTCAAAAGGGGACTATATTGAGCCCATCTCAATGCCCAAGTTCAAAGGTTGAACAAGAAAGAATGAATGGAGTCCCATATGCATCTGCTATAGGATCCATCATGTATGCAATGATATGTACTAGGCCGGACGTGTCATATGCTCTAAGCATGACAAGTAGATATCAACAGAATCCTGGTAATAGTCATTGGATGACTGTTAAGAGTATTTTGAAATACCTTAGAAACACTAAGGATATGTTCTTAATATATGGATCTGGTGAGGAGGAGCTCGTAGTAAAGGTTACACGGATGCGAGTTTCCAAACTGATCGAGATGATTCTCGATCACAGTCGGGATATGTCTTCATTATGAATGGAGGAGCGGTCTCTTGGAAGAGCTCAAAGCAAGATGTAGTGGCATTATCTACAACAGAATCAGAATACATCACCGTTTCATTAGCAGCTCAAGAAGCTACATGGCTTAGGAAGTTCATTGCTGATCTAGGGATTATTGCTACCATTCAAGACTCCCTAGAGATCTTTTGTGACAACGAGGATGCGATTGCTCAAATCAAGGAACCTCGTGCTCATCAAAAGACTCGGCACATTGAACGGAGATTCAACTACATAAGGGATGAAGTTGAAAAGGGAAAGATATGTATTCGCAAATTTCACACCGGTCAAAACATTGTGGATCCATTCACAAGCTCCTAGATAGGTCAAAGCATGAAAGTCATACTTGTGCCTTAGGACTTCGATATTCTGGTGATTGGAATTGATCAAATTTTGTATTTGGATATTGGAACTTATGTTATTTGACTTAATTATATGGTTATAATTTTCATTTGTTTTTCTATTTTAGCATGTTTAAATCCGTGAATAAGTAAGTTATTCTAAACGCCCGTAGTCGATCATACTTGTGGGAACAACTATGAATGTAAGACTATAATGAACTTGGATTGGTTGATATTCATAAGGTATGAATATAGAGCAAGAGGTTGCTACCAAGGTTCATTGATATCTATGGGATATAGATATTGGACCGACCACCTCTCAATTATTTCTGCATGGAATCTTTGTGATTAGTCATAAGAGATATTGAGTAAAGGCGAATATCATTGTATCCTCAGACCTGAGATACATATTGGGTCTTGATATTCACCAAGTATTGTACTTTGACTTAGTACTTTGCTGTTCTGAAAGATTGGCAGTACATAAGGCTGAGTTCAGGTATGATATAAGGTGATTGTGAGAGACGTATGTAGTCAAGATGGAATTTGTTCCTCTTATTCGTTGAGAGTTAGATGTCTAAGGCCCGTTAAAGTTAAATCAACGGAGAATGACAATTCTGTGTCTCTGGGATTTAACATGACATCTGTAACAAAAGGATAAATGATAGATTCACCTAATTCGTATTCAAGTAAGGTACTTGAAAAGGATGATGTTATTGAATGGCACTTAATCATATACATTAGGGGTGGCAAACCGTTGCTAGGCGTTATTTGCTGCTTGCATCAATTTTCTATGAATCTTGTGCAAGTGGGAGATTGTAAGATTCGATCTGCCCAAGACACATATAAAATTGATGTGGCTAGTGTGATATGATCCAAGTCGGGTCATACCCAATAACAAGCTAGACAAACACCTGCAATATGTGTTTATTGATTTGATCAATTAAATAAATAACAACACTATATATACATTTAGAAAATGGTTTTCTAAATGAAAGATGCACTTGAGAAATGAATAAATAACATGAGTTTATTTATATTGAGAGAGTACTTTATATTGTTATTTAATAGGTTAAATAACATTATTAAGTTAATATAACATGTCTTGTTATTTGTCTAAAATACAAGTTTGTTTAAAAAGGATTTAATTAAGCTTGTTTGGGTGGAAGATTTAAAAAAGAAGCCCATCATTGGACCTCCCTAATTCTCGTCCAAAATGGCTGGAAAGAACACCACTAAGTGCAAGTGGTTGCTTATAATATAGACAAACCCACATGCAAGAAAAACATACCAACTTCTCAAGAGAATCAAGTGCTTTTTCTCTTTTTTTCTCTCATAATTCTCTGAACAAAGAGGGAAAAGAGGGCTGAATTTTTCAGCAAACAAAAGGTGTTTTGTTGCTGAAAGTTGTTGTTAAGAATCCTAGCATTCAAAGGTGTTCGTTGGTGGCTTGGGGTATCACCATCTTGAGGTCTTCTAGCTTGAAGATTCAGCCACGAAGTTCATCATTTGCACCTCCATAAACTCGTTTTCTAAGAGCTTGAAAGGTTGTATTCTAAACATCCTATGGTTGTTTTATTTTTGAAAGCATGTTCTTCCATATAAAGATCCTTTGTTCATGGGTTTTGCTTTAACTAGTGTATATGATACATAAACTAACTAACATCAAAATGGGTTTTTGATATAAACTCCGTTGCGTTTTACAAATTAAATGGTTAATATGTCTTTGATAAACATCTACAAAACCCAACATATATATGTATATGTTTGTACTCTCTTAAAAACCAATGGCCACCATAACACCACCTCCACCATAACACCACCACCACGACCACCACCACTGCCACCACAACACCACCCACACCACCACCATAACACCACTGCTACCACACCATCACCACCACCACAAGACCACCCTCGTCTCTACCACCACCATAACACCACTGCCACCACACACCACCACCACCACCACAACACCACCGCCCCCAAAATCAAACCTAAATCAAACCAACGACCGCCACCACCATCCGAGTTCCTTAATGATCTGACCGGCATAACCATAGCACCAGCACAACCAACATCACACTATCACCACATACATCGGAACCATAAAAAAATTAGAAACCCTAACCACAACCCAACCAATTTTGAATCCCAAATTCAAATCTTCATCTTCCAGATTCAAACCCTAAACCTCTTCACATTCGTACACCCTCAATCGTAATATTACACGGGTTAAATAAATAAATATTAAATAGTTATTAATAAAAATTAATCAATTATAAAATGATGTTTTGATATAAGATATGATTGACATTACATACAAGTGATAAAAGGACAATGTCATTTTTTAAACTTCCTGTTAATTTTTTTTTTGTTTTTCTGAAAAAAATAGGTTTTTAAATAAACTGTTCCAAAACAAATTGTTTTTAATAAAGTGACATTTTTAATAATTTCTTTAAACTTTGAATTTTAATTATTTTTGTTTCATAAAATTTTATTTTTTTAGAAAACACAGGTATCAAAATATATTATATTTTTAATAGTTTTGATATTTTTTTAAAACATATTCTTATTTTATAAAAGTTATTTCTTTAGAAATTATATTTGTAGAAAGATCTCTTTTTTAAGTTAATAAAAAGTTTTGATATGGAAAAGAATTAAATGATATAATTAGTAGTTAATGTGATATTTATTAAGAGAGAGAAGCGGGAAAAGTAAAATTTAGAAGACCTAGAATTGTGCCATGTGGCTTTCAAAAACTTCCTTTTATTAATATAGATAGATATCGATAAATCATATTTGTACAGTAATAAAAGATTTAATTTATAAGATTAAAATAAAACAGTTATATATACCACTAGCTTTAGTAAACCCATTTATTACACGGGTTGAATAAATAAAATATTAATATAATAAAATTTATGAAATATAAAATGATATTTCAAGATATGATATCACTGAAATTACATATGAGTAAGTACTATAACTAATAAAAAAGTGATATCAACTTTTTAAAATTTTATTTTTTAATTTTTTTTCAACAAAATAAACATTTTGTTCTAAAACGAATCGTATGATATATCATTTAAAATATTCCTAACTTCTAAATTTAATTATTTTTGGTTTTTAAATAACTTACTTTTTAAAAACACCAATTTTATAATATATTGTATTTTTAAAAAAGTTTGATGTTTTAAAAAAGTATTATTTATAAAATATTATTTATTTAGAAATAACATTAATAAAAGATATTTTTCTTAATTTATGAAAAGCAATTTTAATCTAAAGACGTTAAATAATATTCATAGTAATTAAGTTAATTATTTAGTAGGAGAAAGATGCGAGGATATTTTAGTGAGAAGAATTATGGTGCTGCCACATGTTATCACAAGTTACTATTTTATTAGAGTAGAAGATAAATAAATATGCATAGTATATATAATCATCAAAGTAATATGGAAATATTAACTTACTAGGTTAGATACCAATGTGTTATACATGTTCAAATACAAAATTTATATAATAGATTATATATATGTATAATCTAATATATGTTATTGATAACATATCAATGAAATTAGTATATATAATAAACATATTTAAGTTATAAACAATAGTATAAATAGATAAAAGATTTTATTATTAATAAATATCCAAAACCCCTTTATGTACATTTTTAAATTTTTTCATTTTAACAATCATTAACTAGAAATTAAATTATATTTTAATAAAATTAAGTCTAGTTAAAATATATTTAATGAATCCTTATTTATTTTTAGAAAGAAATTATGGATGATATAGATTTAAATTATCATTTATTAAGAAAATTTTTTGAAGTCAAGATCTTTACTAAAAGTTATAAATTTAATGTAGTGAGAACATATGTATAATCCTAGGTGGAGTGTAGGTGGAAATCATGTGGACGTGCTATAAAATAATCATGTGACTGATAATTATTTTAATTTATTAGTGTAGATTGATTTTAAGGTTAAAAAAACTAAGGACATAATACGCATCTTATTCAGTTTTTGTCATGTGTTTTATTTAGTTATGTTTCTTTAAAACTCAAATGCAAGTCTTGTGATCCTTATTATTTACATATGTTTCTTATGAAATTCAAATGCAAATCTAGGGGAGGTGGCTAGCCGAGCATACCTAAAAATTATAGGTCATGTGTTCTAGCCGGCTTGATGTCGCATTTAAGACTTTTGACCATGTTAGATGGCCAAATAGCCTTTCTATGTCAGCTATGGGCTGTTTAGAAGCATCTAATCAGCTTCTTAATGATTCTGATGTCTGAATGGTTCAACATTTAATTGTTCAGACTGTTTGTTTCACGACAAATGTCTGAATGGTTTAGACATTTGCCTCTGAATGGTTATACATTTCACTAATACTGAATGGTTATACATTTCACTAATACTGAATGGTTAAGAGGCCTAATGCTAAATGATCAAGACCTCTTATTTGAATTGGTCAGACATTTGCCTTTTGAATAGTTAATCGATATACTAAATCTTAATGGTTCAGACATTTTAATAGTTCAGCACTTAATGATTCAGACATTTTAATGATTCAGACCTCTTAATGATTCTGCACTTAGTAGTTCAAACCTCTTATTAATTTAGTGTTTAATTATTCAAAAATTGCCAAACAGGCTCTTAGTCTTATGTATACAGTTAAACTTGCTAGCATTTGTGAAAACTCCTCGTACTCTTTAATTATGCAAGTGAACTAAGCCCTCAACTTGTTTTCCCAATTCTTTAACACATTCATCCTTTAACCAGCTAGTGTTGCATATGCTAATTGTCAGATTGCATTATTCTCACGTGAATCATTTGCCCCTCACTTTGAAGTACGTAGTCCGAACAATGAGCTATTGAATTTACAGTACCAATGTGTAATTCTTTACTCATACGAATCCTTTTTTAATATGTATGTCTGATAAGAAAAAATGGTCGATCTGAAGTATAATCTTTAACATAGCATGATGAGCGTCTCGAACTTCAAGGATGATTTGTTTAGTATATTTTTCTCAATTTGACATCACTTTAAACGTACTTCCACTTCATCTAAGAACATCTCATGGATATTGATAAATTTGCCAATTCATCAATGATTAACTTACGTAGCGATACCAAAAGTTGCTCAATGACATCACAGACATCGCTTGAAAGCTATACAACTATAACGTTGTTTAAATAACTCGTGGTTTGAAATTTTTTCATAAATATCTATGTGAATATGATTTTGCTTAAAAATCTCTATATTGTGGTGAAGATGTGATTATCACATCGTATTCTTTTATGCATATATAATGACGTATATAACATATCCAATAACTATTTCAAGATTTTTTTAATAAGGATGATCGTTTTGTTTATGATGCAGTTTAATTTTATATATATGTATACATATTCATTTGAATCATCTTGATAAGAGATTTTTTATTATGCTGGAAATTTTCCGCATGGTGCTGGAAAATCTAGTACGCCTTGAGAGTTCTTTAAATAAATTCAAATAGATTGAAATGTAAATAAAGATATTCAAAATTTTATAAAATATTTTATGCCTAAAGCTACAAAAGACAATCAATATGTTACCCGGCTCGTTTTAAATTATATTTATACCGAAACATAACCAAAATAAAACATCATAACGGTATATTTAAAGTTTTATTAAATATTATATGCCTACGTGGTTATATGGTCTTTTTTAAGTAACAAACTACAACGCTTATTAAACTTATCTGCATTAGTAATTCATGTTTGACAAGACAAATTAAACATGTTCTCTTAGGATAGAAGATAGAGAAAGTACGTGGGTATATGGTTTTTTTTAAATAACAAACTACAACGCTATTAACCTTATCTGCATTAGTAATTCATGTTTGACAGGACAACTTAAACATGTTCTCTTAGGATAGAAAATAGAGAAAGTTTAAATAACCATATGTTAATCTAATTAAATTTACCTTTACATAAAAAACTTGTTTTCCTATAATTAGATTATTCATGAATATTCTTCAAATCTAATAACTTTTACCATAATAAATTCTAAATCAAAATCAGAATATATCTATAACGTACCCCGTGTATTACACGAATTGTATAAATAAAATATTATATATATGTAATAGTTCAAGAAATTAAATAATTATACTATTTTTAACGCTCTTATCTAAATAGTTTCATTTTTAAACTTGTGTTTTAAGATTATAGTTTCATTTTTTAAAGGATAGATTAAAATATTTTGTTTCTATAAGGTTTAGTGTTTTAGAAAGTTTTATAATATATAAAATTTTTATTTTTTTATTATTTCTATTTTAATAAAATGTTGGGATTTTAAATTTCCTTAATAAAATATATTTTAAAAAGATAACTTAATTTTAAAAAATCTAGATGAGATAAGTAAAACAATTAACAAAATTGATTTTTAATACGAGAAAGAAATTAATTTGTGTATTTGAATTATTATATTACCCTTTGGAAGGAAAAATAATATGAGAATGTTAGAAGAGACAAGTGTCAAAAAGATGAATAAGAGAGTGACAAGTGCCGTAAAAAAAAGAGTGACAAATGACAAAAAAACCTCGCTTTATTAAATACAATAGATACATATATTTTAAAACCATAATAAAAAATTATAAATAAAAATCAGAATCAACTTACAATAAATTTAAACACCATAATGATAAAAGTTGTTAAAATACTCACCTTTTCTCACTTTTGATTTATATTAATAAAGACGCAATGATCCACTAGCTAGTATTAAAAGATACGTTATGTATAGTTTTTATGCAAACACTTAGGATATTATTACTAACTTTAATTACCAAGATTTGCGTCCAATTTATATAAAAATTACAAGGAATATAATTTTCTTCTTATTAAGAAATCTATAACGGTGGTTTCATTTATCCAACTTAAGTTTTATAAAAACAAACTTAAGGAAATGCTTTTTCAACATTGCTTTAAATGTGAAGCAACTTTTATAAAAAAAGTTATATCTCCTTCAGATATTGTGTAACTACACAAATACCGCTCTTAGAAGAAAAAGAAAAAAAGAAACTAATGCGACTTTAACTTAGTACTTATTATTTTAACAAATAACGTTACACATTCGAACAAAATGTGAAGATTAATTGAAATCTCACATTGAATCTCAATCAAACAACATTAATTAGAGTTAATCGAAACTTTTAAATATAAACGCTCAGTCTCACTAGTCGCTCTATGTGTTTTTTTAGTTTTAGTTGAATATTAATTAGTTACTTTGTTCTAATGAGATATTTAGGGTGTTGAAAAAGACTAAAATACCATCAATTAACGGATATTTTAGCTATGTTAGTGTTGTAGATGAAAATGACAACATTTGTTAATTTACATTGACTGAAATGACAAAAAAATGATTGTTGGATTGAAATCACAAATTTAACAAAACGTTAGGGACGAAAATGATATTGTACTCTAAAAATAAGTTTACTTGCTATAAAAGTTTTGAGTAAATTACGATTTTCGTCCCTGTGGTTTGGTAGTTATAACCATTTTCATCCAATAATTTAAAAACGCCCGATTTAACCACCATGGTTTGAGATTTGTCACAATTAAGTCCGGGTCACTAACCTCCATCCATTTATTCCGTTAAGTGTACGTAAAAAGACAAAAATACCCTTGGAGATTATATACATGTATGTATACACACCCCATAAACCACCACCTGCCAAACCTCCCACCGTCGGTCTCTGCCTCCCACCGCCGGTCTCCGCCTCCCACCGCCGGTCTCCGCCTCCCACCGCCGGTCTCCGCCTCCCACCGCCGGTCTACGCCTCCCACCGCCGGTCTCCGCCTCCCACGGTTGGCCACCATCTCTCTCTCTCTCTCTTTATATATATATATATATATATATATATATATATATATATATATATACACACACCACGCAATATCAGAGACTACCAAACGAAGATGCATCTTAGGTTGTAGATGGATTTGAGAAGCATCGCACAGATCACCACCTGAAAATCACGAACCGGACCTTTAATCAGGGCGTCGATTGAGGGTGTACGAATGTGAGAGGTTTAGGGTTTGAATCTGGAAGATGGAGATTTGAATTTGAGATTCAAAATTGGTTGGGTTGTGGTTAGGGTTTCTAATTTTTTTATGCTTCCGATGTATGTGGTGATGGTGTGATGTTGGTTGTGCTGGTGCTATGGTTGTGCCGGTCAGATCATGAAGGAACTCGGTGGTGGTGGCGTTAGTTGGTTTGATTTAGGCTTGATTTCGGGGGCGGTGGTGTTGTGGTGGTGGTGGTGGTGTGTGGTGGCAGTGGTGTTATGGTGGTTGTGGAGACGAGGGTGGTGTTGTGGTGGTGGTGATGGTGTGGTAGCAGTGGTGTTATGGTGGTGGTGTGGGTGGTGTTGTGGTGGCAGTGGTGATAGTGGTGGTGTTAGAGTGGCGGTGGCGGCGGCGGTGGTGGTGGTGTGGTGGCAGTGGTGGTGGTCGTGGTGGTGGTGTTATGGTGGAGGTGGTGGTGCTGGCCGTTGGTTTTTAAGAGGGTACAAACATATACATATATATATATATGTGTGTATATATATGTGTGTATATATATGTGTGTGATGGTGGTGGTCTGATAATGCTGGGGTGGGGTTTGGGTGTGATGGTATGGTGATTAATTTAAGAGTAACATTTTAATCCAAGGGCATTATCGTCTTTATTAAAATATTATACGGTGACATTGGATGGAGTTAACGGTTTGGACTTGATTGTGACAAATCTCAAACTAAATCGGGCGTTTTTAAACTATTGGATGAAAATGGTTATAATCACCAAACCACAGGGACGAAAAGCGTAATTTACTCAAAAGTTTTTATTAAAATGAATCAAGTTAAGTTTTTTGGTTTTTTGATATTATTATGAACTAGCATCATAATTCATACACATTCTTGTAACGGAATAATTATGATCAAAGATACCACTTAATCCATCCAAAACAAAAGAGACGTGAGGTATCAGAGTCGAGTAGTTTTCACCTTGGATTTGTTTGTCTCCCTGCAGGTCTTAGATTGTATATACTTACTTTTGCTAAAATATTTAAAATAATATCAGTATTATGAATAAAAAAGTAACGCTTATAGAAAAAGTGAAATATTTAAAATATCATGTAACGATTATTAAATGTCTTTGAGGGTAAATTAACATTCAAGATATAAATTTACAAAAACGTAAATTAAGTTACAAAATCTTTAGTATTCTGTGTTAGAAATTAGATATTAAATCTAGGTGAACCCAAGAACGTTAGATTATTCTCTATTGGTGAATAAATAAACAACTAAAACATTTTTTAGATACTTTTTTATATAGTTTACATTTAAAACTAACTTATATCGACAACATTTTAAACAAAAGTGATATAGATACAGAAAAGAAATTAAGTTAGAAATCTAAATACTACGGAAAACTTTAAAAATCAACATGGACTATTAATCATTTGAGCCTTTGTGTTATCATCAAACTCTTGATTGGACATATAGAAGTCGTGTATATGGGAAGCTAGAGTGGGAGTAAAAAGGATATACTACGGGGGGTTTGACTATCAAGTGAGTAAGTGAAAAGAAGAATAATGGTATGGACTATTGTTACTAGTTGAAAAAAAAAAGTCTCCCTCTTTCTCATGCCGAGAGCATCGTCACTTTGTTTGTGTCAAGCCTTCAGTCACAACGGGTGTGTCATGGTTCGGGGGGTGATCATAAGTGTCAAGCCCCATAACACAGTTTGATAATGACTAATAGACAACCCTAATATTATGAATATATAATCTATAAGTTTAATTAATAACTAGGTTTTAACCCGCCGCGCGTTGCGGCGGCGTTTGCGGCGTGATAATGTATAAACTACGACCAGCCGACTCGTTCCCAACTAAATTTACGTCAAAACGTAGAGTAACTCGAATATTTACCATTGAATGATAACATGTTATATTCGACCCAACTATTTTTAAAACAAATTTATATCGAAAAGTATAGAAACTCAAAACGTATATAAAAACACGTGTATTGACGTCGTATGCGATGCGATAGAGTATATGTTACAAAAATGCCCGACTCGTTTTGAGTTAAATTACATCGAACCGTATTTTATATGTCGAATAAAACATATATATTTAACCCAACTCGTTTCCCAACTAAATTTGTGTCGAAATTTTTTTATTGCGTCAATTGAAACATATATATTTGACCCAATGTGTTATTATATATATAGTATATAACATATAATATTAAAAAAAATAGGTTTTGGCCCGCGCGTTGCCGTGTGTATGCGAGTTTTAATGTAACCCTAAATCAAAAAGCAAATGAAGGTTCAAAACACAAAATCAGTAAAACGCAAAGTAAAACACACAAAACCCTAAATCCATAACACATCAGAATATGCAAAACCCAAAAACTAAATCAAAGCCCACACCATATGAAAATTAAAGCCGCAAGAAAGCGACACAGTCCAAATAGAAAACCAATAAAAATCAAAGCCCCGAAAAGAGCAAACAAAAGAAAACTCAAACCTTAATAGCGAGAATTGTCAGGGTATCGATAATGAAAGAAAAAAAAAAGGAACCCGGAAAGACAACGTCAACGAACCCTACAAATCAAAATACGTGTCCAGATAAAAAAAATCCAAAAAAAACTTCACCCCAAAATCTCGAACCAACACCCAACAAACCCTATTAAAACAAAAAAAATTAAAACACAAATAAAATAAACAAAATAAAATTTCACACAAAAAACAAAAAAGGGAAATCCACTCACCGACCAATGTTATTAATTAGAATATTAATATAAGACTGATATAAGGAAATAAAAAATGAGAAATATAAATCATATTTTTTAGTAATATGCTTATCAATTAATTTTACAATTTTTTGGTATAGTAATATTGATGATTGTTAATTAAAAAGAAGGCGTGAATTCAAATTTCTATGTTATTTAGAAGTAAAAAATTGTTAAAAGAAAATACCATAGTTTTGACTTCTAAAACCAAAATTTGATACGTACGTACACATGCATATACACCAAACGCTTCATGTATATGTGGGTAAATATAAACATGCTTTTGTGTTAAATCCAGATGCTGGTCTATTTGTGTAATATCAGTGGTACTTATGTATGCAGGTAAAAAATCAAATATGTTTTTTTTTTTATGTTAACCTCATATGTTAGATATAAAACCGCTATGTACTTGCAAAAACTTTTCATGAATTTATGAATATGTGTACTAGGACTTTCCTGTTTCTTTTTTATAAACTTTTTGTTTGTATTTTATGTAAACAGTAAATAGAGTTGTAATTCCATATTTGATTGGTGATTGGGTTTCAGTACCATAAAGGCTGACATGAAATTGTGCCCAAAACACAAATTTTTGATATATCTTACAGTCATAATATGCTTTACGGCATAATATATTCTAATTGATTTGAGAGAGGATGCTTGAGAAACATCTCATAATAGTATATGAAATACCATAATAATAATAACAATCATAATAATAATAGAAGTGAGTTTAGTTTTATTTTTTCGTTTCTTCATTACCATAGATTTTGTTTTTTTAATGCAAGAACTTGACAACACCCAAGTGTGGGGAACTTCATGGATAGCCAGGTATGTGCACAGAATTTTTTTGACGATTCGGGGCGAATCATGATTTTTCGTGGTGGGGTGCGACGCGAAGGTGGCATGATTTCCGAAAACACACACAAAAAATACAATTTACTTATTATTATTATTATTATTATTATTATTATTATTATTATTATTATTATTATTTTTTCTATTTACATGAGTTTTAGTTTTTCTCCTTTGTTAGTAGTTAAAAAAAATAAATAAAAAAAATAAAAAAAATGTTTTTGGAAACCACCGCCACCGACGCCGTCACCGCCGCCACCGACGCCATCGGCGCCCACCATCTCCAAACCCACTGTCGGGCGGTGGTAACCGACGCTGGGCTTGGCGCCGGTCCACCGCCACCACGCCGCCATCACCTCCACCGACGCCGCGCGGCCCAGTCAGGCGCGGGTCGGCCCATTTTTTACCCGATTTACCCGAAATCCACAACCAAAAACACAATTTTGTTCAGATTTGAGGATACATATGGATCATAACTTCCTTTTCATTATCTTCTCTCCATCTTTTCTCTCTAAACCCTCAAGAACACCATGGAGCCCTAATTTCAATTCTTCGATTCTTAACCAAATCAAGCAAATAATAGGTGCATCTTGCTTAGTTTTTCGAGGGGATCACGTTTCACCGATTAGTTTTGCAAGATTCTCACTCGTTTGCGAGAAAACGGGAGTTTAAAGTTCGGATTTTTGGGGTTTTTACACAAAATCACTCCTTTCTTCGTTTTGTTCATCTAAACACCTCACATTGTTCCACGGTATGTCTTTTGTTACTTCATTACATGTTGTGATCCTAGATGACCATGGTATGTTTATTTCCTTGTGTAAAATCTTAAATTTCATATCAATTGCTTAAGGAAGTAGTATACAAATGATGAGCATGTTAAGTTGTGTGATTTGTGCTATGTTGATTAATTCTACATGAGTTTGGGAAATAGGGTGAGATATGATGATGATAGAAGTAAAGGTTGGTAAAATGATGACAATGAATTGTTTCATATGAATGATTTGGTGTTTATGATGTCAATAAACTTAAAAGCCCTTATCATTTGCATGGAATTTAATGGAAAGCCAACGACTTTACTCATGTTATGTGCAATTCATGAGGGCAAGTATGAACTTTATGGTGGATCTCCACATTAAGGGACACTCGTGAGTATTAATTGAGATTATGGTTAGTGATACTTCTATTATGGCATAGAATTGATTTGGGGACTATATACACAATATAGACTTAAAAATCCTTATTAATTAGGTGTGATAGAACTCATAATCCATATAATTGTTTGTTTACTCATGAGGGAGCTAAATTGATATCTGTTCATCGCAGGAATCATGCCACGAACCAAGGAATCAACTTCTCGAGGAAAAGGCAAAGCTTCCGCCTTATCCTCTGAACCTTCGGGAAAACGTTCGAGACGAAGCACAAGCAATATAACCGAAACAAGTTCCGAAAGCGAAAGGGATGAAGCAATGGACACCAACTCTAGTGGTGATGACATCGACAATGATTCTGAAGGGAATCCTATTTGGACGGAGAACAAGAAGCCGTTGTCCAAGTTCCCACGAGAGATGCAACCACAACTGTACATGGACAAATTCAAGGGCAAAAATGACCTCACTACACTCATGGTTTGTGAAAGACCCATGGAACTCCCGGAGTTTCGAATGTTTGGAGTGACTGAATGCTTTGACAGGTTGGGATGGAGAGAGGTATTGACATTTGTCAAGATTGATAAGCCACATGTGTATGTGAATCAAATCATGGAATGGATGTCTACGCTTGTAAGAAAGGATGGATCAAACCCACCACACACTACTACACTAACGGCAAGGTCGGTGGGAAAACAATGGTTATGTCTTTTCAGACAATTTCTCAAGTGGCAAAGTTTGACACTGCACCCGGGCCCTATGAATATCTACACGAAAGCTCAATTCTGGAAATACCAACTGGGGATTACCTGCGGGAGGTCTTAAATGATATCTTTGCTGTTCCTATCACTGCCTTAACTTCTGACAACATGAACAGAAGTAACATGAAGATCTTACCAAAGCTACTGACAGTGATCCTGAGCAAGAATGTGATCCCTAGAATCTCTGACAGAGGAAGAGTACGACACTATGAACTTAGAGTGCTTCATGCCCTGCTCACTGGTAGACACATGTTGTCTTACCGACAATTAGTAATGATGAACATTTGGGAAAGCCGAGAAATTAGGGCGCGATTGATGATTCCACACTGCCGTTTGATCACCATGTTGTTGCGCAAGCAAAAGGTTGTGTCCAACGAGGCCTTAGCCATTCCAATCACTGTTTTAAAGTTTAAAATTAATCGGTTGGGAGGACAATCATGGGAATACAAGAAGACGGCCACTCACTATCAACTACGAGACAAGGATAGTGGTCGAGTATTAATGGTAGAACGAGATGATGGTCCTCGACAGGCGGATACGGATGATGTTGCTATGGGTCAAGGTGGTGTGAGAGCACTTGAGGATGTGGATGCTGGTACAAGGGAGCCAACTGAGGAAGAAGAAATCCAGGCAGCAGTTGTCAGAGCCAGACCTTTTGGTTTTTCAGGATGGACCTTGGATCAGAGGCACATGTATGATGAACATTCACGCGAAAGGGAACGACAGAGAAGGTGGAGAGAGAGCTATGATAGGAGGACAGAGGAGTATGAGCAACAATCGAGGGATGCATGGGCAGCACAAGAACAGCGTGACAGAGAGCTACGTGATGACATGAGGATGTATGCGCGTGACTCCGCATATGCACGCGAGCAAGCTATTAACGATTATTTTATGTATCAGGAATAGGTTCGCCAGTATAATGACTACCATGCAGGGCTGCCGTATCAAGCTCGACCACAACCCTTGGATTGGAGTGCTCTACCACAATACACGCCCGGGCAGCAATATGAGAGGTACCCACAAGCTCAACCGTCACAGTGGGTACCAACGGCGACAACCCCCGATGGAAGCTCACACGCGACGAGGGAGACCGAAAGCTTTGACATGCACGCCATGCACCAAAGTCTGATGGAATCTTTCTTTGGACCACCACTGCCCAGACCTCCGTTTGGATGAGATCAGAACACTCTCTGATCACTTGATCAGGTCCACGTGTTTTTACCACTCTATCTGTTTTATGTTCAAACATGTTATTTGCTGTTATTCTCGTCAACACTCTTTTGGTGTGTTTAATCTGTGGTTGGGGTGTAAAACAATAACTATGTATGTGGGAATGAGTGAATCTATGGTAGGTGTTGTGGTACAACCCGAGTGATGACTTGTTTTGATGATTGGGAGAGCATGGATATGATGATGAAAACTCCCCTTAAATCCACAATTGCTCTAACAGACTGAATGGTGCATTAGGGACAATGCACCCTTAAGTGTGGGGATGAGGGGGGTTATGCAAATTAAGGTAAAATTTGAAAAATGTTGAAAAAAAAAACCATTTTGCCAAATGTGAATTTTTGCAAAAGTTTCAAGTAAAGCTCAGTGTGTTTATGAAACCAGAACCTTCACTTGTTGTTTATTAGAGATTGATATAGATCTTAGGTCATGGCCATGTTCCTCAAGTTCAGAAAAAAGTGTTCTAGCGGGTCATTTGTGGAAATATGATGGATACCCAGTTAGTGTTAACAAGTACTTGATATAATAAACTCATGTGCACATCGGCAACCTAAATTCCTACTTGGTGAGATTTTGAGCCTATGACTTCATACACATCATACACATATTCAATTGTTGAGGGTAGGCCATATATTAATGTTGTTACAGAACTTGTGTTGTTGATGCATACCAATATCGTAAGCAAGGTGTTTGTGCATGAATGATAAAGGCAATCTAGGAACCCATCCACTTGTTAAACGTTTGTCAGTTTCATCCATCATTTCCCTTAGTAGCCACGTTGAGCCTTAAACCATTTTTTTGTTAAACCCAAGACATGAAGCCCAAGTTATTAGTTGATAACCAATCGTTAAGCCATTCAAAGTGAAAGAACATGAAAGAGCATCCAAAGTCAAGTTTATTATAAAAAAAAAATTTGAAAAAAAAGAGAAAAAAAGGAAAAGAAAAGAAAAAAAAAAAGAGAGAGACTATTGGGCCAAAAAAGATTGAAGTGAGTAGCTCTTTGAGTCATGTTGATAAGGATAGTTTAATGATTTGGGTTATAAGTAGATGTGTGTTAGCCACTTTTAAAAGCCAAAACTTCCTACCCGTGCCTAAACCCAAACCCATAAGTCCTTTAGACGTGCGCAAGATCTATGCAAATGGTGGAGGTGTGATCACTATACAAGCTTATGTGGACAACATAGTATATTGGGTTAGTGAGTGATTACACTAGTACATCTTTTACTAGTTCAGAAATAACCGAGAGGAGTGAATTATTGTGAGGGGTGGGTACATGGGATTAAAAAAAAAATCAACATCATGATAGCATTAGTTGGGTGATACTTATTTTGCTTATGATTGACTTGTTAGAACATGAATCTAACGGGGCATGACCTTTGACCTTAGTTAATCTTTAATAGGTGACTAGTGAGGTAAATTATTAATGATGGTTTTGTAAATTACAATTGAGCTTTGCTTGAGGACAAGCAAAAGGTAAGTGTGGGGATTGTGATCGGGTGGTGAAAGTTTAACCTTTAACGACTTTATTTCCGGGTTTTATGTATAAATGTATGAGAAATAGAGTTACTTTGGGATTATTTGGTGTTTGTAGGTTAAACGTGAAGAATACGGAAAAATGGGAAGAAATGGGATGATAATTGGAGTTTGAGAAGTCAAGATATGATAAATCGAAGTTGTACGGCAATGATATCTTAAAACGAGCATAACTTGAGCTAGGAAGGGAGTTACGGGACCCATGACCTATCAACGGAAAGGTCTCGAAAAACTACACATGAAAATCAAGGTTGCACAGGAAGTTGGCGCCACCGACGCCGGGGTGCGGGTTTTTGTTAAGATTGAGCCTATTTTAAAGGGATTTAAAAGGGAAAAACCCTAATTGGAATTACAACTTTACACACTGCAATCTTGGACGAAAATTGGCAACCTTGGATCATTCTCAAGCTCTTCCAACATCAAGAACGTCGATTTCATCCGAATTACATGATCAATACGTTTTTGTAGAAGAATCGATGAAGGATGCAAGGCTAAATCCATTGTGATTCACTTCGGGGGAAGGGTTTGTGCAAGTTCTTATTTTTCTTATCTTGTAACCTAGATTGAGATTAAATCTTGAACCTTTTAAGTTGTTGTTGGATTTAATTATGATTTGATTAGTTAAACGGTTTGATTATACGTTAACCTAATTTTGATCTTCTTTACTTTGGTTGTCTATGATCATTACGTGATTGATTATTAGAATTAGGGTTTCATTATTCAAATTGGTAATTGTGTGAATAAGGTCCTTTAAATTAATCCATAATTATCAATTCAATCATATCATGTGTAAGTCACCATTAATGACTTCTCATTAGGTTTCATTCAAGAAAAAATTATAACTTTGTCAAACCTGGATCCTAAAGTGGCTGCTTTCTCCTCAAGATTGTTAAAAACCTAAACTTTTTTCGTTAATTAATTAGTTCTTAATTAAGTCCATCAATCAATATTTTTTTTATGTTTAGTAGTGTTAAATTAATCGTTGCTAGCACTTTCCTGTGATTCCCTGTGGATTCGACACCCTGCTTACCCTTTGCTATTAAGGGTGATTAAGGACTCTTTAATATATATTTTTGACCGACCACACGACATCGATCACCACTTTAATATGCTTTAAATAATTATTTTAAGTTTTTGTGCATTAATATATTATTTTTAGGCCTTTTGTTTTAGTTTGGAACTCCAATTTTTAATTAATTTAACTTTGTTTCGGCTTAAAAATTCAATTTACAACTTAAGTTTAAAACTTTACTTTAAAGTTGTCCAAAATGACAAACGTATATTACCAAAAACATGTATTTTTAACTAGAAATTATAATATCCGACATCTCCTTGTAAGTGTAATATGAAAGTGAAACTTCGATCTAAAAATACAATGAACCGATGCTTCTTTAGTTTACAAGTATTTTTATTACTTTGACCTCTTCACAATGAGTTAAATGAGTCTGGTTTTAATTACATGGTTTGGTTTTATATGATGATTTAAATTTTTTGACATGAATAAAAAAATGGATCATGTATATGTTAGGTTTGATATTTCAACCCATCAATCGAACACATTTAACACCCCTAGTATTATGGATAAAATAAATAAATTAAAAGTTAGATGACTTACCGGCCAGGAGGTCTTCTACATGTGCTCATTTTTCGTTATTTAAACTCATATTTATTTAGCTTGGTTAAGGACAAGCTTTTGAATGCACTTAATCATTCCATATGCCTAGATACTGAGTTTATTAAAACAAAAGCTAGATATTGAGGATGGTAAAGAGGTGGCAGATGGAATGATTAAGTGTATTCAAAAGCTTAATTGCCCTAACTGCCCAACCAGATTGATCATGAGGGAGATGGTGAAGTGGGTGAACCAAGAAGGCCATTTTGCTTAGATATTACAAACAAGATGGTAAAATAGCTTCCATTGAGTTATCCAACTTTAAAATATTTTAATCTTTCATATATAACGCATTTTAAATTTAATATTTTATAAGCTAAATGGTAGAAATTATACGGAGAAGGTGCCTAAAATATATGCAAATGTTAGCTGTTAGAGTGCTTAGTTTAGCATGTAGTTCAACGTGATGTGAAATTAATTGGAGCACATTTGTGCATGTAAGTAATTCAACTTTTTATGTCTTGATTATATAAGTTAGTTTCTTAATCCTTTCTAGTTATTTAAAATTTATTATTTTATATAATAAATCCATTCCAAGAAAAGGATAAGAGTGGAACATACGAAGTTGAAAGATGGTATGTTTGTTATCAAGAATTGTCGTGATAAAAACAGTGTCTGCAATCTTTTTATATCTTTGGATGACATTCATACTAATAATAATAACAATACTAATAATAATAAAAACAACAATAATAATAATAACAGGTATTTGACCGAATAAATGGAAGAAGAGTGGGGTTTTAAGAATAGGGACTTGACATGAAATACTGTAGGAGATGCAAGTGGGGTCATAGAGGTTGGATACATCTTCACACCCTTCTTCTTCAACGGCTTTAGTGGATAAGATTATGAACAAGACATATTGCTAAATCCCTTGAAGAAGACATTAAAGATGATTATGTAGCAGTTTTAATGATGTCTTGATGATTAGTGATGAACTATGAATGTTTGAATTCAAACTACTTTTAGACGGTTAATTTTTATACTACTTTTAAAGTATGAACGTTTGCACAAATCTTTACAACTCTTGAATGTTTTGCTTATCATATATTTATTATACGGTTGAATAAATAAAATATTAAATAATTAATCATAAAAAATTATAAATTATAAAACCATGCTTGAAGATAAAATATGATTATAATTACGTAATAATAGCTATTCAAAGTAATAAACAATAATATATTTTTCTTAAACTTCTGTTTGATAACAAATTATGGTTTTTGAATATTTTATTTAAAAAAAATGGTTTTTTTAAAAGTTCCTTGTATTTTGCATTTTATAAACTTTTATTTTGAAAAAGTGTGTTTTTTTATAAAAATACGTTTTTAATTTGTTATAGATAAATAGATAGATAGATAGGCTAGAAACTCATTCATTAAACGTGTTATAGTTAATAATAAAAATGAATAGTTGTATTATAATATTTTAATGTAAGATATGATTAAAGTTATATATACATAATGATTCAAGAAAATAAAACAGTTGTACTATTTTTTTAACTCTCTTATTTAAATAGTTTTATTTTAAACATTCATTTAGATTTTTTTACAAAACACTTATTCTTTATAAAAATCTTGTTTATTAAAAACTTTGGTTTGTAACTGGTTGTTTTAATAAGACAAAATTTTAGAAATTTCACATTATATACTATATATATATATACATATATATATATACATATACATACATATATATATATATATACACATATATACATATATATATACATTACATACAAATACATACAATATAATACACATATATACATACATACATACATAGATATATATTTTTATATATATACATATCATATATATATACATATATATGTATGTATATAATATATATATATATACAATATATACATATATATATGTATATATATATGTATGTAGATATGTATATATGTATATGTATGTTGTATATATATATGTATAATATGTATATATAGATATGTATGTATATATGTATATATATGTATATTATATATGTATTAATATGTATATATATGTATATATATGTATATATATATAAACACACACAAACATACATACATATATGTATTTTTAAAAAGGACTAGTTTAAAATATTTTGTTTCAAAAAGGTTTAGTGTTTAGAAATTTCATATGATATAATTTTTTTATTATTTCTATTATAGTAAAAATATATGATTTTTAATTTCTCTAAAATCTATTTTTAAAACGGTATTATGATGTGATATAAGTTTCTAACCCTTCTCCATGCGTCAAGTTTCAATAACTAGTAAAATATATCAATCTAAACATTCAAATAAAATAATAAATCTAAGTATCAAACAATCAATCTAAACATTCAAATTTCAAACTTGAAGTATCAAATAATCAATTTAAACATTCATTCAAATAAAACGATCGCCATTAACTTAAACTAAAGATCCTAAGCTTTTAACGACATTATTTTTATTTTATTTTTTTGCTCGAGTGTCTCCGAGTGGTTGGAATCAAGTTGTACGGACTCTATGTGGGGATGGAAAAAGAGTGCCTAGTGGTGGAGACAATTGTAGATGTTAGGGGGCGGCATAGTTTGACAGTTGGGGCAACAAAGATTTGGGTGGTGTTGTTGAGTTTAGCAGCGATTTGAGATTTTGATGGATTGGGTTTGATGGGTCTTGAGGTTAGGGTAATGGGTTTGGAAGTGACATGATCTAAACTCTAAAGGTTAGGATATCACTCAAGTTTCAATTCTATAATATTATACTCTAAAAGTGTCACTCGGGTTTTAAGTCTATATATTATGCTTGAAAATTTTCATTACTGCTCAGGTGACTCTGATGATGATGATTGATTTACTGGTGATGAGGATGTTGATCATTATATGACTGGGATGATGATCATATCATGATCGGTATAAATCAAATATAAATATACATAAATAATAATGCATGCAATGTAAATGACAAAGTCCATTAACATAGAGAAGTCCATGCTGTGTTTGGGTCCATAGGCCCACAAACTTCAGTTGGGTGCCATGTGATTGGCCTGCCCTACTTCCATCTCAAGTTTTATCTTCTTTTGAGTCAAGAAAACTTCTATTAATAAAAGGCCAAATTATAACTTATTTAGTGGGCTAATTTTTTTATATGTGTGACCCTTTAAATTGATGTAATGGCAATCTTTAATTCTTATTATAATTATATTATGACTATAGATATAAATATCAATATATAATTATGTACTCACAATTATAATTTGTTTCGGTAATCATACTTTTTCTAAATTACTTGGTACTTAGAGTTTCTTTACAAGTCAGTGTTCCTGTTTCAATTTAAATAGTAAACTCGTTAAAATTTAAGTCATTAGGTGTATGGGTTATTACCAATCTGTAGTAAAATGTGTATAATTACTAAAGTTGACCACTATATATATAAGTAAGTAACTATTAATACTTATAGATTATATAAATATCAATATATAATTATGTACTCACAATAAACTCCTTAAAATTTAAGTCATTAGGTGTATGGGTTATTACCAATCTGTAGTAAAATGTGTATAATTACTAAAGTTGACCACTATATATAAGTAAGTAACTATTAATACTTATAGATAATAACTCTTTTAAGAACCCTATTCTCATTTTCTTCACAAACTTATTTCTAATCTCAATTACAAGCCATGCGTCAACTTAACATAGCAATATGCACTAACTATATCATTGGCTTAATCTTTTATATTTAAAACCATTAATTATGCACTAATCTGTATGTATATTAGTATAATAATCTAAACAAAGGCCAAATCTGAAGTTGATTATCATATCCTAGGTTATGATTATAAAACTAGCTCTTAAATCCAATGATAGAAGATGTAATGATCCAAAACATAAATGCACGAGGTACTATGAAATAATTTAATAACACTACTAATTATTTTATTGTTAAATACCCTGTGTTTGACCCAACCACTATTTTACACATGAGCCGGAGAGGGTCTGTATCGCTTCACGATCTTACGTACCAGTTATCATAATCTTTAAAACATGAGTTTTTTTAAATGACTTAAACCATAAATTTTAGGTTTTAAACAGTATCGTACCCTGTTCTTACAGTTGCTTGACACGATTATTGGATTGTTGCTTAATGTTAGTTATTATTAGGGGTGTTCATCGGATCGAATAATGGATTGTTCGGTTATTCGGATGGATTATTCGGATTTGAAAATTTCAGGACCCTTCCGAAATCCGATCCGATCGAATAAGGATTTGTCAATCCGATCCGAATCTATCCGAATTCAATTCGGATCGGATTCGGATATATCCGAATAATCCGAATTTATCCGAATAATCCGAATAAACCAAATAACAATTTTTTTTCTTTTTTTCTCTATATTTATTTTTTGGCTAATTTGTTATTCTTTCCATTTTATAAGTTTGAAATCATAATAAAAGATATAAAACTAAAAAAATAAAATTTGATGTACAAAAATTTTAAAATTTAGAACATAATAGACAATTGTATAGAATCCGAATATTAGAATCTCTAATTTAGAACGGTGGTCGATTATTGCATAATTATTTAGGATTATGACTAGAATGTGCAAAGATTCTTGTGTATTAAGTTGAAAACATAATATATAGTTGAGTAATGAGTATGGGCTAAAAACATAGTTGAAGTCTTATTCGGATTAATGGATATCCGATAATCCGAATAACCCGAATAAAAAAATTGTGATATCCGAAATCCGATCCGAAATCTGAATAAGGAATTCGGATTCTCGGATTGGATGCCATCCGATCCGAATATCCGAATAATGATTCGGATCGATTTATTTGAATTCGGATACGGATCGAATTTCGAATATTTTTTCGGATATCGGATTTTTTAAATACCCTAGTTGTTATTATGATTATTAGGATAATTATGAAAATATGAAAGGTGAGAGGAGAGTACAGGGGGATCTTGGTAGGAAGCAAGCAAGGTGATAATTGAATGGCATAATATATGTCATGGGACCACATGACCGCACGTGCACACACAAATCACTGCATTTTCCACGGCTTTTGTAGATGGCAACGGCCGTACCATCTGTAAAGTAGTTTTCCTACTTCATTTTTAATATTTTATGTTATAAATTTGGCCTTTATTTTTTATTATTCATGACAGATAAATACCATGAAGTATTTTAGTCTATTGGTAGTCTCATGGCTTTCAAAATGAGAGGCTCTGAGTTCGAGTCTTGCTCGAGACAAAAATGTTATGTGTTGAGCAACCGTATGCATAGCTGTAACTTTTCTTTTGAGAAGGTTAGTGATGTGGTTTCGGCTGAAAACTGATAGATTGTGTCTGATTAAGATAACACATATTCTGTCAAGCAGAGTCGTACAATTATGTTAAAAAGTGTTTTTATCAAATAGAAGTTTATTTTCAAAAAAGATAAAATATTTCTATTTAATAATCTATCTTCTATCTATTATAATAAAAAAATTTTAAGATGACACTTGACATAATTTTAAATTATCTAATTTTAATTTCTCATTTCTCTCTTCTATTTAATAACTACATTCAATACTAATATTATTTATTTTTTTAGACTAAAAATTATTTAAAATAAATTGAAAAGGAGATGCTTTTATATATGTAACTTCTAAATAAATAAAATTTTAAAAATAGAAAATTTTCAAAGCAGCAAATATTTTAAAAATATGAAATATTTTAAAAATTTTTAAAATGATTTTTTTATAAAAAAAATAACTAAAATTAGGAGTTACAATAAAGAAATTTTTAATATTGATATTTTTAAAACGATTTGTTTGGAACATAATGTTTATTTTAAAAAAAACAATAAGGGTTTTAAAACAAAAGTTTAAAACAATGATATCATTTTTTATTACTTATATTTTACTTATATGCAATCATACATTTTATAATTAATAAAATTTATTACTAATTATTTAATATTTTATTTCTTCAAACCGTGTAATACACGGGATACTAACCTAGTTTTAAATAAACTCCGGAAAGGATAAAAAATGAGTTTTAAAGAGTTTCTAAGATGCACGGACTAGGAGAACCACTTGATATAGAGAGGAAAATACATACAGATCAATAAGGAAGCGAAAAAGGCGGCAGCAGAGGCGAAGAACACAACCTATAGACAAATGTATATGCAGCTAGAAATAAAACAAGAGGATCATGATATGTACAAGATTGCGAGATCTAGGGATCGTTGTTAAGTTCCTAAAGAGTAAAGATGGACGTTTTTAGTATGAATGAATAGAATATCAAGTTAATAAGGCGGACTTACTTCCATGACATATTTAATGGTGGAAGATCTTGCTCAAAAGAAAACAAGAACTACTTCAACAAAAGCAACAACAGAATAATTGCTATTGCCAGCGTATCATGAAGGGGAAGGGGATGTCGACACTTAGGAATATGACAAGGGTTAAGGCAGTAAGTCTGGATAACAAACCAAAAGAGGTGTGGACTTGTTTAGGAGAATAAGAACATAATGGCTTACCAACTTGTTCAATCTTATTTTAAAATCTAGTAAAATACCAAATTAGTTGAGGCTAGTGTAATAGTACATCTTTTTATGAACAAAGGAGATGTCTAATGTTGTGCGGAGTATAGAGAAGTTAAGCTACTAGGCAATATCATTGAAATATGAGAGAGAGTAATAGATATTATCCATTGAATGTAAACTCAGGTGATAGTGAATCGATTTGGCTTAATGCCAAGGCGGTCGGATATCGAGCAGTTGGCTATAGAAGTGGTACACATCCTTTGAATGGCCATGAAAAAAGGCAGGGCGAATAAAAAGGATCTGTGTGGCGTTCATTGATTTGAAGAAGGTGTATGATAGCGTACCTCACAGACTAGTTTAGGATAGTCTATAAGCTAGAAGGATCCAGAGGAAGTATATAAACATAATAAGGGATATGTGTGATAAAACTCAACATGCGGTTGTGCGCCTATCAGAGATACGAAGTCTTTGGGTTCCACGTTATTGTCTTACTTGACCAAATTAAAAGGAATATGAAAATGTGGTTAAAAGAATGGCGAACGAATTTAGAGGGCCATGGATTAAGGATCATTTGCTCGTAACTGAGTACCTTTATTTTGATTTCAGTGGAGTAGGCAATGACGACGACACCCAAATCACCATTGAAGACCGACTCATGCAATAATTAACTAATCTTAAGTATTTAGAATCGTATATGCAGTGAGATAGAGAGATAGACAGTGACGTTACACAAAAAAAATTAGCCAAAAAATAGGAAAAAATTAAGAAAAATTGTTATTTGGTTTATTCAGATAAATCCGGATTGTGTGGATTCGAATTCAATTGGATAGATTCGGATCGGATAAATATACCCTTATTTAGATTAGTTTGTATTTGGGTAGGGTCATGAAATTTTTAAATTCGTATAATCCATTATCCGATTCGATGAACACCCTAAATGCATGCAAACAAGATGGAGGTAGCAGAGATGATGAGATGCTTATGTGGATGTGCGAGCACACTAGGTTAGACTGAATAAGAAATGAGTTTTTTTAACGTAGGTTTTACATGATGCTCAGATGCATATGCGGGCACACAAGTGTCGTCATTGCAAGCACCACCATCCCCATCATACGCTTTTTCATAGAGCATAGCATTGCCACACCACCGCCAAGACAGTCACAACAGACATATGCATGACAATCATTATTACTAGAACCTCTGCCACCGTCATCGTTACCACCCTTGTTATCATCATTGTCACATCTTAAATTATTTAACAAATTAACAAAACATACATGCTTATTTATCCATAAAAAGTGTCATTAATTTCATTTAATTTTCAAATGATTTTAATTTCAATTTGTTCTAGATTCCATTTCTTCATATAAAGATATTTCAAGGTATAACTCCTCAAATGTTTTCGGAAAGAGAATTTTAACCTAGTAGCTTCTCCCCTCTAAATGATTGATTGTACTACCCTTTCAATCGAATTAAATTTACACCACATGCATTCTTTTGACCAAGTTTGATTGAGTTTCTTGGTCTGATTTGTTTGAATTTACTTGACTAATTTGTCCTATTTATTATGTAATTTGGCTAAGTAACAAGCAATTAGTTTAAACTACCTTTTGAAATTTAGGGTGCGATTGTGACTATTTCAGGAAGGGAGTGAAAGCAGTAAGGAGTAGGGTTAAAGGGAGGTCGTTCTTGATGTTGTGCCTCGGGTACCCTTGGGAAGATCATCACAGACAGTTTGATACTTGCGAAAGGAAGCAACTTGATACTTTTCCTAAATTAGAGTAGAAACATAGAAAGAGCGGAGATGGAGAAGGATGTAACAACTGAATGGGAGACGAGAACGTCATTTTCCAGTTTCGTATCGGTGAGATACCCCGCACCCCTTCTCCTTAAGATATGATTCAACAATATTTTTGCATCATATATATACTCTCAAACCAATGAGAACATATAAAAATCATTGAATACCAAGAAAAATCATAAATAATATAGGTCTATAAACGAACATGAACACATAATTGAATACGATCTTTTGTTCATGTTTGTTTATTAATTAAACAGAAAGTTCCATGTTTTTCATAATCGTTCGTTAAAAACTAAACAAACAAATTAAAAAAAATAAACGAACATACTTAAATAAACATAAGCAAATACAAACAATCATATATGAACATTAATAACCAGAAACGAACAGGTCTAATATAACATAGTTCACCTAGAAATATCCACAAATACATTTAAATAAATGAACACATATAAATAAACATACGTGAACATAAATCAACGAACATATATGAATGAATATAAACAAAAGTTTAAAAACATAAATAAAAGAGCAAAACATGTGTTCATGTTCGTTTATTTAATTAAATTTAAAAAAATAATATTAAAGTTCGTTCATTATTAAATGAATAGATATAAACAAACTTTCCGTCAAACAACTAATAGAATATAAACCACAAATGGAGTTCAAATTTGAAAACCATTTACTAGAATTAGGGTGATAAACATTTTACTCGTTCCAAAATTTTTGGTCATTACCATATATAACTTAAATCTGTAACATTTAATAAAGAGTAAATTTCAGTTTTGGTCTCTATGGTTTAACCATTTTAACCATTTCAGTCCAAAAAGGAAATCTTTGATCATATCATGCCCTATGGTTTCATTTTGTAATGGTTTTGGTCCCTGACACTAACTCTGTTAGTTTTTGTGGTTAAATCTAATGGTATTTTAGTCCTTTTACACCTAAAATCAAATTAATAAAATAAAATAAATTATAATAAAATAAAATCCTAAACTCTACCATCCTCCACTCACCATTCCTCTCATTCCCCCTCCCCCTCAACTCCCACCGCACCACCACCACCACCAAACTCCACTGGAAACCCATCTCCGTCGCCATCATGCCCTCATCAAACCCCAACCACTACAGGGAAAACTCTACCAACCCTTCCGGAGCACGTGGTTCCGCTGGTCAAAGCCATCGGCGCCACCAGAGCCAAGCTCTACGACGCTGACCCAAAAGTCCTCAAAGCTTTCGCCAACACCGCATCGAGTTCACCATCGGTTTTAATCGATTTAGCTCGAACCCTGTTCGATTTTCATCGATTAATGTTGTTTCCCATCTGGGTTTTATTTTCGTATAGAAGATTCGTCGGTTTTGATGTTTTCTTGATTTTGCTGGTTTTTTGGTTGTTGGAAACTGTAATAAAACTCAAATTAGCTTGAACACTGTTCGATTTTCATCGATTAATGATGTTCCTATCTGGGTTTTGTTTTCGCATCACAAATTAGTCGGTTTTGACGTTTTCTTCATTTTGATGTTTTTGGGGTTTGTCTGTTTGAATCCGTTAATTCATGAATGGGAGATGAAATGGTGAATGTTTGAATCGTTAATCGGTGCGTGTGGGTTAATTTGTTGTGTGTTTTGTTCTGTTTGTGAGATTTATATAAAAGTTTGAGTTTTTGTTTGCAGAGATGGCGATTGTGCCATCGAAGAAGATGATAGCTATTTGCCACTGTGGGGGAGAGTTTGAAATGTATGAAGACGGGTTGATGGTGTATAGTGGGGGCATTGCCGGTGGCGCAGGCACAGGCAGTGGCGGTGGGGTGGCACTGCGGTGGAGGTGGCGCTGGCGGTGGGTTAGATTTAAGTTATTCTTTATTATTTTAAAAAATTACAACATTATCCTTCTTAATATAATTTACATAACTAGTCCTTCAAATAAAAATGACCAAACTATCCACACATTTAACTGTAAAAACTAACAGAGTTAGTGTCAGGGACCAAAACCGTTACAAAAATGAAATCACAGGACATGATATGATCAAAGATTCCTTTTGGACTGAAATGGTTAAAATGGTTAAACCATAGGGACCAAAACCTAAATTTACTCTTTAATAAAACATAAGAACTGTAAGAAAATATCTTACATATAGTAACTACATATATTACTATATGAGAGTGCTTGTTAGATGCAGATGTGTTTTACGGTTAAAAAATAATATTGGACGTGAGAACGTGAAATTATGAGATAGAAAAACATCGAGGGGCACTATATTAATACCTTATCGTCATTTAGATATATGGTTTTATTTAGAGTAAATTCTCATGGTTTGGTGAAAATTGTCACTTTCATCCAATAATTTATTTTTCACATCTGGATCCCTGTCGTTTACAAATCCTGTCATATGCACCTAGTCTTAATAACTCCATCCAACATTCTCCGTTAAATGAGGGGCATACTGATCATTTTACATATATGTTTTATTTTTCTATTTTTTTAAACCTGATTTAATATATCCACTTTAAATAAATTTCTATTTTAGTCCATGTGGTTTGGACATTTTTGTCAATTCAGTTCAAAAAAACCCACCACCTTGTCATAAAAAAACCGCATCACCACCACCCGTAATGAAACCACCACACACACCATCACGCCGCAAAACCACCACCACTTGTAACACCCGGATATTTCCTTGAAGCCGACGAAAGAAGAAAAAGAAATGAAGTCCAAAGTCGGGGGACCAAACTTGCCAAAACGGGGAAAAAGTTGTAAATATGAAAGATTAAGAGGGGGAGGACAACCATATCCTCCCCACTCTTGTGAGAAATCAGCCAAAAAAGAAGAGAAGAGAGAAAGAAGAGAGGAAAAAGAGAAAAAGAAGAGAAAAGTGGTGATTCGGGCTCGAAATTCATCGTGTAGCAAGTCCAAACGAAGCTCTTCGTCTTCTTCTTGTTTGTGTGAGTTCTAGGACCCCTATTTTACTTGTTTTCAACAGATTTTGGGGCTAGAACACATAGAAACACGTTTTTAAAAATGTGTGTGTTTGACCCATTTGGGTGTGACTGTGTATAGTGTGTTTAGAGTGTGATTTTGGGCTTGTGTGTGCTTGAATGGTGTCATAGTATGCTTTCCTAAGGATTAGGAGGGTTGATTTGGGCTTAGAATGAGTTGGAAGGGTTTGGAGGTTGAAAATCGTGACTGCAGTTCAGGATGAACTGCAGTCTGCGCCCAGTTAGGGCTATGCGACTGGAGGGCCAATCGGCCGACTGAGGGGCGATTGGGGTCCAATCGCACGACTGACGTTCAATTACACGACGGGGTCCAGTCACATGACAGGTCATACGACTGAGAGTTCAGTCGTATTGGTGCTCAGTCGCATAGTTGTTCTTCTCACGACTGAGAGCTCAGTCGCATAGGTGTCCATTCGCATAGTTTCCAATCACACGATGGAGGGTCCATTCGCACGATTGGAGGTTCAGTCGCGTGGGAGTTCATTCGTATTGGTCTAGTCGCATGATGTTCAGTCGCATGGAGGCCATGCGACTGAAGGGTGCCCAATCGCCCAAATAGGGTGTTGTGTATGAGGAGAGGCATAGTTTAATTACTGACTTCGGGAAAAGAGTAGGGGTAAGTAATGATGTGGTAGTTCCTTTAAGTACATGTAAGATGGCCGTCGAGACTTTAGAAGTTATGTTGGGTACGATGTTGATAGTGTTGCATGTTATGCATGATGTATGTTATGTTAAGTATGAAGTTGCCATGTATGATGGTGATGACTGATGACTGGTAAATGTCGATGTTCCTTTTTCGATACGTGTTTATCTTTCCGTGGCTTTACGTGTTATGATTAATAAATGTAATGAAAGTATTATTATGTAAAGTGAAAGATAATGAAAGAAACATGATGAACGATGCATGCATTAATAATGAATGAGAGTAATGAAGTCTTGCAAGCAAAGAAAGGAGGTGAGTAACCTTGTTGTTGCAACAGACTCGATATGGGATCCTTGTCTTGCGACCTCAGTAATCGTGGCTGTGTGCCATGAAGTGGGTAAAATCCTGACACTGTGATCGACCATGTGTATAGAACCATCGCTGCATATCCTAGGTACTGTGACCAGAGGATGGCGGTGCGCCGATATAGAAGGTCTATGATAGGCCTAGGTCCCAGTACCACGATACAAAGGATGTTGCATGTGGCAATGGTACATTTAAACTCTATCTTAGGTTTTGTGGCCAGGAGGGTGCGGTGCGCCGATATAGAAGTTCTATGATAGGCTTAGGTCCAGCACCACGAAACAGAAAGGTACTGTATATAGTGTAGTACCCCTAAACTTTATCTTAGGTACTGTGGCCAGGAGGTGCGATGCACCGTTATTGAAGGTCTATGATAGGCCTAGGTGCAGTACTGTAACATCTTGTAATTTTGAGTTAATTTAAAGTTAGTTTTTGTAATAATAATATAAAATAATAATAATAATAATAATATAATAACAATTGTTTAATTACAAAAATAATAATAAGAATAATAATAATAATAATAATAATAATAATAATAATAAATAATAAAATAGTTTAATAAAAATAATAAAACTAATAATAATTTATAAAAGTTTAAAATGTTTAAAACTTGAATTTAATAAGTCAAGGGGGCCTTAATGTCATTTTACAAACTTTAAATGAAAGTTTGGTGCATGAAATAATAGAAACATAACCCCAAGGACCATTTGTGTAATTCTTGAAAACCCAACCCCACCTTCTTCTCCACCCACTTCGACCCCGGTTTCTTCGGCCGCGAATCCCGCCACGATCGTCCACTAACTTCAATAAAAATCCAATTAATCGAACGTGAACGAGCATATATCTGTCTGTAATCGTTTAACCTTTTCAATTCGTCTGAAACACACACGAAATTCCATCTCGTTTACCCTTTTGAAGCCGCGACCTGTAACCTGGTCGAGGACCACCTTCGGGACTTCAAAACCTCAAATTGTTTGGGGGCTTTGGATTGAAAGCTCAATCCGAAGCTTCCCTGCAAAATTAATTCGATTAAGAGCAAACAATTGCTACAAGAATCAATTCTCACATAGTCGCGGCTTGTTTCTAACTCGTTTCCATCAAACTAATCTTCAATACAGGTAAGAAGAACATACATACATACTCGGTTTCACATGGTAATCAAAGCCCTAACTTGATTTCATAAACAACATCGAATTGTAGCTCAATTTGGAAATCGATCTGAATCTAGGGTTCTTGGATTTGGGGGCGGTCTATTATTAAGATTAAAACAAATTGGAACCGAGGTAATACCGCGGCTGTATGCCTTGGTTCACCGGTTCCAGCTTCCCTTGCAATCCTTGAGGTCCCGGTTCGACCCCGGGCAACCTCATATATTTTTTTAAAGGCTTTTTAAGCCTAATTATAATTATAGAAAAATTTAATAAACATAAAAATGATTTTATAAACTTCTAATATTTTTAAAATCATCTAACTAATTTGCTAGAAATTTATTTATTTTAAACAAATGATACTAATTTTAAATATTGTTTTAACTTATTTGCTAATTGCTATAAAAATATATAATTAGTTCATTTTCTTATAAAATAGATTTTAAACATTGTTTAACTTATTAAATCATTATTTGTTCAAATAATATATTTAGATTATTTCCTATAAGATAAACTTAAAATATTGTTTTAATTTACTAAATAGTTATTTGCTCAAAATAATATCCTTAATTTATTTTTCTTATAAAATAGACATTAAATATCGTTATAACTCACCAAATCATTATTTGTTCAAATAACAAGTATAAATTATTGTTAAAACGTGCTTATTTTATTTAGCTATGAGACTTTATTATTATAAATGATATTTTACAAAACCCCAAAATCCTAAAACCCCAAAATCCCCAAAATATATTGTTATCAAGAAAATAAAATTGATATCCATTTGTTAAATATAATTTACAAAACCCCAAAATCCTAAAACCCTAGTTCACGCTAAAACGTTAATTATTAAACTTAAACCTTGTAAAATATATTTTAGGTGCATTGTGAATGGCTACGTTGAAAGGACGCTTATTATTATTTCTTATTATCATCCAATACATACGTATTTGATCAAGTGAGTATTTCCATACCCTTTTTCCAATTTTCACACTTTGGGTGAAACATGTTAACTTATATCATTGCACTTGTAAACTTATTCGAGACTTGTAAACTTTATTGCAATTTACCTGTGAGTTGTGGTTAGTTGAACTTTGTGGTTACCATGTTATGGCGTTATATGTACAATCATTAACTATTGCTAGCTTGGCGACGTCATAGATCTATGGGCCTGACAGCCTGCTTGGTTTGATCCGAGTACACTTAGCTAATCGTATATACTTTTAACGTTTGACACTTGTAAAACTTTATCAAGATTTGATTGTTGCATTGTTCATAACACCCTAATCACTATATTCACTAACTTATGACTTGAATTGCCATCTTTTTATATTCTATGTATTGAAAACTATGAAATGCTCACTAACATTTTTATATTGACCTTTGATTTTTAACATGTTTCAGGAATAACCCAAGTATGCGTTCTACTCTTTGAAGCTTATCACACTTAGGATTGGACTTAGAGAAATAAACGAATGATCTTGTTACTTTTATTCTGGATGTATCTTTGTTTGAGCCTTTTACTTATATTGTTGCAAATGAACCTTGACTAATATATTTGGAATTAATAATAGCATTATGTTGCTGTGAACAATCGAAACTCTCACACCTCGACGTTTCCGCCGTCTAGGTTGGGGTGTGACAGTACCACGATACAGAAATGTAAAGTTTATGGGTGATGGAGAGGAAAGAGTTAAGATGAAAGAATGTGAAAGTAAAGATAGATAATGAACGAATAAAAGACAGAGAATGAATGAAAGTTAAAGATAGATAATGAACGAATGAACGACAGATAATGAATGAAAGTTAAAGATAAAGAATGGAATGAATGAATGAGAAAAGAAGATAATAAATATTATCTACTTGTATGTATGATGTATGATCGCGTGATAGTAAAAACGGTTTTAATAATATAAAAGTGTTTTTTATTTTAAAACTAGAACTCATCAGCAACACTGACTTTTTATGTGTTTCCAGTTGGCAGGCAAGGTTGCTGAGGATGGCACGAGAAGGCTACTCAGCTCTTTTGGGATGACATTCTTTTGTATAATGCTTTGTGATGTAATACAACAATATATATTTTGTAATTGATTAACGTTGTATTAACTGGAAAAAGCATTTATAGTAAAATGAAAAGTTATTTCACAGTTTCCACTGCATGATCTTAGTAAAGATTATATAATGATGTGTTTTAAGTGCGATGATGACAGCTGTGAGTTGCCCGGGAACGGGGCCTTACAAGTTGGTATCAGAGCCAAAGTTTAAGTGAAATGGGTAAATATTTTCAAAATAAACCTAATCTTAAACTGAGATGGGACGGATAGGGAAGGGATGATCTGAGTAGCTGCGTTGCCATCAAGTATTTTCTTATGTTAACCGGAATTATGTGCGCATGTTATGTGGTTTATGTGTGCTGGTAGATTTAGATACTGATGTAGTCAGGACAGGTAATACTCGGGGTACGAAGAGTAAAGTAAGTGGCTAATCACAACTGGCCACTGTAATTAGGGACTTACTATACTTCACATAAACTGAGCTATACCCTTGAATGACCGTGTTGGTGTTTGAATCTTTCAGTGTGTGATAGAGGATGGCCGGTGGTAGATCATCCAAAGCCTCACGTGGTGGACTTGGTGCTGCATCGCGGCCCAAAAGAGGCAGACCTAGAGTTGAGAAGGTGGTTCCTGAGGGACCCGAGACCCCCCATCTGGAGGGTGGTGATGAGAGTGCAAATTTGAGATCCTCAGTGAAAGAGGCGGTGATTGAAGAAGTGCATCAAGTCATGCAGACAATCCTACCGTCTGTGGTGACCGAAGTGATTAAGGCTGTGAGAGATGGAGAAAGGCAAGACAGGAACTGGTCTTCGGGAGGACGGGGACAACCGGAGACTGGGACGATTCCCTCCGATAATGAGGAGGAGGAGGAGGAGCCTGTGCAGGAGTCAGCACGAGGCTATAACTACGAGGCTTTTCAACGATGCAAGCCCCTACTTTTGATGGTAACGGCACGACTGCTGCTACTGCTCACCGATGGGTGAGGGAAATGGAGGCTGTTTTGAACATCAGCGAGTGCGGGAGGATCAGAAAGTAAAGTTTGCTGCCCATTCTTTTGTGGACTCGGCTTTATGCTGGTGGGACAATATAGTCCAAGCTGAGGGCAGCAGGGCTATTGGTAGGATGAGATGATCAGAGCTGAAGAAGTTGGTCATTAAGGACTTTTGTCCTCACCGAGAGATGGATAAAGTTGAGAGAGAATTCCTGCAGCTGGAGGTGGGAACCATGACACACCAACAGTACACCACAAGGCTCAACGAGATGGCACATCAGGTGCCGGATCAGGATACGCCTCAGTCACGGAAGATTAAGAGATACATCCAGGGTTTGCCTGCAGACATTCGGAGGCATATGATCGCTGCCCGACCGAGGATGTTTAGGTCGGCAGTGGACTTGGCGGGAAGACTGTATGATGAGAGGGCTGTAGTGTGTGGTGGCTGAATGTACTAGGAAGGGTGGTGGTGATAGGACTGGAATGGGAGGAGGTTTGGTTGGGGTAATGCCTCAACGAGTAACAAGAGGTCACGTCGAGTGCGGGTATGAAGAAGTGTAGCAAGTGTGGGAGAGAGCATAGCGGGAATGCAGACTTGGGTTGAACGTGTGCTTCAGATGTAAGAAGCCGGGGCATATAGCCAAGGACTGTCGTGCGATCCGATGCTTTAACTGTGGCGTGGAGGGCCACGTAACTAAGGATTGTAAGAAGCCTAAGGGCTGAGGGTTCCGGGGCGAAGAAGACGGGAGGTGAAGGACCAAGGACGAGCGCCAGGGCATTCACTATGACACAAGAGGAGGCTAGGACAGACCCTGATGTTGTGTCCGGTATGTTTTTGGTGAACCAAACTTTAGCTTCTGTGTTGTTTGATTCGGGTGCCAGTAGAAGTTTCATTTCTGCTGTTTTTTGTGCTAAACTGCCTGTTAGTAATAAATGTGTTGATGCACCATTTGATGTAGAACAGCCATAGGTAAGTCTACCAGGATTTCAAAGATGATAGAGGGTTGTGATGTGGAATTAGAGGGTCATAGATTTCCGGTTAGACCATTTGTGATGACCTTAGATGGTTTCGACTTGGTACTTGGGATGGATTGGCTGGCGGACTTCTCGGTGAATATAGTGTGTCAAGAAGATGATTCGTTTGATAGCGCCTGACGGGAGTTCTGTAACTGTTTATGGGGATCGGGTCAAGACGATCCCAATAGTAATCTCAATGGCGGTGGCGGGAAAGTGTATGAGGCGTGGATGTAACGCCCACTTGTGTTATGTAAAAGATGTGGAAACGCCAATACCACAACTATCTGATTTGCCGGTTGTGTATGACTTTCCTGATGTATTTCCCGAAGATTTGCCAGGAGTGCCACCTGACCGAGAGGTCGAATTCCAGATTGACCTGATATCAGGTGCCCAACCTGTTGCCAAGGCACCATATCGGTTGTCTCCGACAAAGATGAAGGAGTTGATGGAGCAGTTGCAAGAGCTTCTTGATAAGGGGTTCATTAGACCGAGTATCTCACCTTGGGGTGCTCCGGTCTTATTCGTAAAGAAGAAGGACGGTAGCATGAGGATGTGCATAGACTACCATGAGCTGTACAAGTTGACAGTGAAGAATCGGTACCCGTTACCGAGGATTGATGATTTGTTCGATCAGCTTCAGGGTGCCAATTGGTTCTTAAGGATAGATCTTCGATCTGGCTACCATCAGCTAAAGGTGAAAGAGCAGGATATTCCTAAAATAGTTTTTCGCACGCACTACGGTCACTACGAGTTTCTTGTCATGTCCTTTGGTTTGAGCAATACGCAACTACTTTTATGGATCTGATAAACCGAGTGTGTCGGCCGATGTTGGATAAATCAGTGATTGTGTTATTGATGATATCCTGATTTATTCAAGGAGCGAAGAAAGAGCATGCTGGTCACATTTGAGAAGTGTTGGAGACGTTGAGAAGGGAGAAACTGTATGCCAGTCTCCAAGTGTGCGTTCTGGTTGCGCGAAGTTCAGTTCTTGGGTCACGTGGTGAATCCGGAGGGGATTATGGTTGATCCGGGAAAGGTGGAAGCGTTGATGCAATGGAAGTCTCCAAAGACGCCATCCGAGATCCGAAGTTTCTTGGGTTTGGCGGGCTATTACAGAAGATTCATTCAAGACTTCTCAAAGATCGCTTCTCCACTAACCAAGTTGACCCGGAAAGATGTAAAGTTTGTATGGGGTCAAGCTCAAGACAAGGCGTTCGCAGAGTTGAAAATGAGATTGACTTAAGCTCCTGTTCTGTCATTACCCGATGGAAGTGAAGATCTGTGGTCTATTCTGATGCTTCCTACTCGGATTGGGATGCGTGTTAATGCAGAGGGGGAAGGTTATAGCCTATGCATCTCGACAGTTGAAATTTCATGAGGTTAACTATCCTATTCATGACTTGGAGCTAGCAGCAGTGGTCTTTGTACTAAAGATTTGGAGGCACTATCTCTACGGGACAAAGTGCACCATTTTCACTGACCACAAGAGCTTGAAGTATTTCTTCGATCAGAAAGACTTGAACATGAGGCAGAGAAGATGGTTGGAGCTCATAAGGATTATGATTGTGAGATCCATTATCATCCGGCCAAAGCCAACGTGGTGGCGGATGCCCTAGCCAAAGGAAAGACCCGAGCCGATTCGGGTGAAAGCATACCAGTTGATCATGACCTCAGATGTGATGAAGCAAGTCAAGGAGTTTCAAGATGAGGCCTTAAAAGAAGACCATCATCTTAACTCCGAACGAATGAGAGGTCTGGTTGCAGAATTTGGTGAAAACACACTTGGTGTTAAAACCCGATTCGGACGAATGTGGATTCCTCGTCTTGGGGATCTACGGGTGAAGATTATGGACGAAGCTTATAAGACTCGATACTCTATTCATCCCAGTGCTACAAAGATGTACAAAGACATGAAGAAAGATTATGGTGGCCGGGTATGAAGCGTGATGTGGTGGAGTATGCGAGTAAATGCTTACTTGTTTGCAAGTGAAGGCCGAGCATCAAAAGCCGTATGGAAAGATTCAACCTTTGGATATACCCGAATGGAAGTGGGAGCACATCACCATGGATTTCATTACGAAGCTGCCGCGTACTCCGAAAGGGTATGATGCTATATGGGTGATTGTTGACCGCTGACGAAGAGTGATCATTTCCTACCGATGCGTGAGACATATTCATCCGAGACGTTGTTGGATCTTTTCATTAAATAAATTGTAACTCGTCATGGTGTGCCGGTGTCTATTGTGTCTGATCACGACACCCGGTTACATCCAAATTCTGGAAAAAATTCCACGATGCCATGGGGACGAGGTTACATATCAGCACGACTTATCATCCCCAGATTGATGGTCAGTCAGAAAGGACCATTCAGACATTGGAGGACATGCTTCGGGCATGTGTGATTGATTTTGGGGGAAGTTCGGATGACCACTTACCGTTAGCCGAATTCTCATACAACAACAGCTATCTTGCTAGTATTGGTATGCCACCTTATGAGATGCTATACGGTAGGAGATGCAGAACGCCCATTTGTTGGGGTGATATTGGTCATAAGAGTTAGGGAGCGTCGAGGTGATCGAGGCTACGACTGAAAAGCTTGAAAAGATCAAGGCCTTCATGAAGGCAGCCAAAGATAGACAGAAGTCGTATGCTGATAAACGACGCAGACCAATTGAGTTCCAGGTGGGTGACCGGTTATGTTGAAGGTCTCACCTTGGAAGGGTATCATTCGGTTCCGAAAGCGGGGCAAGTTGAGCACGAGGTATATAGGCCTTTTCCGAATCATTGCTCGAGCAGGAGAGGTGGCCTATAGATTGGAGTTACCAGATGAGATTCCACGTATCTCATCTAAGGAAGTGTTTGGCAGATGAGGATATGATTGTTCCATTGGAGGATATCAAAGTAGACGAATGGCTCAATTACGTGGAGCAACAAGCGGCGATCATCGATCGAAAAGAGAAGAGGCTGAGAAATAAAGTGGTTCCTCTTGTGCGTGTACAGTGGCGGCACAGGAAGGGATCCGAGTCAACGTGAGAGACTGAAGAGGAAATGAAACAGCATTACCCACGCTTGTTCGAGGGATAACAGGTTTCGGGGACGAAACCTATATAAGGGGGGTGGACTTGTAACACCCGGATATTTCCTTGAAGCTGATGAAAAAAGAAAAAGAAATGAAGTCCAAAGTCGGGGGACCAAACTTGCCAAAACGGGGGAAAAGTTGTAAATATGGAAGATTAAGAGGGGAGGGCAGCCATATCCTCCCCACTCTTGTGAGAAATCAGCCAAAAAAGAAGAGAAGAGAGAAAGAAGAGAGAAGAAGAGAAAAAGAGAGAAAAGTGGTGATTCAGGCTCGAAATTCATCGTGTAGCAAGTCCAAACGAAGCTCTTCAACTTCTTCTTGTTTGTGTGAGTTCTAGGACCCCTATTTTACTTGTTTTCAACCGATTTTAGGGCTGGAACACATAGAAACCCGTTTTGAAAATGTGTGTGTTTGACCCATTTGGGTGTGATTGTGTATAGTGTGTTTAGAGTGTGATTTCGGGCTTGTGTGTGATTGAATGGTGTCATAGTATGCTTTCCTAAGGATTAGGAGGGTTGATTTGGGCTTAGAATAAGTTTGGAAGGGTTTAGAGGTCGAAAATCACGACTGCAGTTCGGGATGAACTGCAGTCTGCGCCTAGTTAGGGCTATGCGACTGAAGGGCCAATCGGCCGACTGAGGGGCGATTGGGGTCCAATCGCACGAATGACGTTCAATCGCACGACTGGGGGTCAGTCACATGACAGGTCATACGACTGAGAGTTCAGTCGTATAGGTGCTCAGTCGTATAGGTGCTCAGTCGCATAGTTGTTCCTTCGCACGACTGAGAGCTCAGTCGCATAGGTGTCCATTCGCATAGTGTCCAATTGCACGATGGAGGGTCCATTCGCACGATTGGAGGTTCAGTCGCGTGGGAGTTCATTCGCATTGGTCTAGTCGCATGATATTCAGTCGCATGGAGGCCATGCGACTGAAGGGTGCCCAATCGCCCAAATAGGGTTGTTGTGTATGAGGAGAGGCATAGTTTAATTACTGACTTCGGGAAAAGAGTAGGGGTAAGTAATGATGTGGTAGTTCCCGTAAGTACATGTAAGATGGCCGTCGAGGCTTTAGAAGTTATGTTGGGCACGATGATGATAGTGTTGCATGTTATGCATGATGTATGTTATGTTAAGTATGAAGTTGCCATGTATGATGGTGATGACTGATGACTGGTAAATGTCGATGTTCCTTGTTTCGATACGTGTTTATCTTTCTGTGGCTTTACGTGTTATGATTAATAAATGTAATGAAAGTATTATGTGACGTAAAGTGAAAGATAATGAAAGAGGAACATGATGAACGAATGCATGCATTAATAATGAATAAGAGTAATGAAGTATTGCAAGCAAAGAAAGGAGGTGCGCAACCTTGTTGTTGCAACAGACTCGATATGGGATTCTTGTCTTGCGACCTCAGTAATCGTGGCTGTGTGCCACGAAGAGGGTAAAATCCTGACACTGTGATCGACCATGTGTATAGAACCATCGCTGCATATCCTAGGTACTGTGACCAGGAAGGTGCGGTGCGCCGATATAGAAGGTCTATGATAGGCCTAGGTCCAGTACCACGATACAGAAGGATGTTGCATGTGGCAATGGTACACTTAAACTCTACCTTAGGTGCTGTGGCCAGGAGTGTGCGGTGCGCCGATATAGAAGGTCTATGATAGGCCTAGGTCCAGCACCACGAAACAGAAAGGTATTGTATCTAGTGATAGTACCCCTAAACTTTATCTTAGGTACTGTGGCCAGGAGGTGCGATGCACCGTTATAGAAGGTTATGATAGGCCTAGGTCCAGTACCACGATACAGAAAGGTAAGGTTTATGGGTGATGGAGAGGAATGAGTTAAAGATGAAAGAATGTGAAAGTTAAAGATAGATAATGAATGAATGAAAGACAGAGAATGAATGAAAGTTAAGGATAGATAATGAACGAATGAACGACAGAGAATGAATGAAAGTTAAAGATAAAGATGAATGAATGAAAGAATGAGAAAAGAAGATAATAATGATATTATCTACGTGTATGTATGATCTATGATCGCGTGATAGTATAGAATGGTTTTAACAATAGAAAAGTATGTTTTTATTTTAAAACTAGAACTCACTCAGCAACGCTGACTTTTTATGTGTTTCCAGTTGGCAGGCAATGTTGCTGAGGATGGCACGAGGCGGCTACTCAACTCTTTTAGGATGGCATTCTTTTGTATAATGCTTTTGTGATGTAATACAACAATATATATTTTGTAATTGATTAACGTTGTATTAACTGGCAAAAGCATTATAGTAAAATGAAAAGTTATTTCACAATTTCCGCTGCATGATCTTAGTAAAGATTATATAATGATGTGTTTTAAGTGCGATGATGACCAGCTGTGAGGTGCCCAGGAACGGGGCCTTACACCACTCCATCACAAGAACCACCAAACCATCACCATCATCCTATCACAAAACCACCAACACCACACCAGACCCGCCACCATCACCACATATTAAATCTCCGCCATCACACACTAGATCACCACCACCATGTGGACCCTATAAACCAACCGTAATCTCATACTTGTAATAAACCCCTTCGAAAACGTATATGGAACCCTTGAAAATAAGTATTGTATATGTATTAGTAGGGTTTGATATGTGTTTGAAGCGGTATGTTACAAGTTTAATATTGATTGTCGATTTCTAGGGTTTACATGGTAGCAACGATCCGGTGTATGTGGTGGTGGTGGGCACTCTGGTTTGGTATTGGTGGCGTTGTGATGGGTGGTGGCAGTGGTTTGGTGGTTCAAGTGACGGGTGGTGGTGTGGTGGTTATTTTTGGACTGCATTGACAAATACGCCCAAACCACAGGGACTAAAATAGCAATGTATTTAAAGATGATATATTAAATCAGGTTTAAAAAAAATAAAAATAAAATGTATATGTAAAATGACCGATATACCTCTCATTGAACAGAAATTTTGCATGGAGTTAACAGGCTGGATGAATATGACAAGATTTGTAAACGACAGGGACCCAAATGTGAAAAACAAACTATTGGATGAAAATGTCAATTTTCACCGAACAACAGAGACAAAAATGAAAATTTACTCTTTTAATTATATTGATACCCCAAATATTTAGTCTTGAACAAAAACTGTAATTATATAAACTTTGTGTTGAAGGTTCTCTTAAATAATGTATATTGTATTGGTTTAAAGAAAATAAAAGTGTAATTATTACATTATATATAATATTAATTATCAACTTATATGCATTATAAGTTGTACTAAGCTTTAAAAGGTTGTCCCATTTTTGTCTTTTTCTTTCTTTTTAGTTTTTCTTTCTTTTAAGTTTTAACCTTAATACTTTATATCTTTTACAACTTAATCCTTATATTTTTCCACTTTTAACTTTGGTTCCTATATTTTTCATTTCTGACATACTTTTCGTTTTACGTTTCGATTTAAATTTTACGAGTTAACACGCCGCAACATCTGCATGTAGTTCAACATTTTTACGCCTATTTTTTCCGTTTAACGACGCATCATAACGCGTGGGTCTTAGATTGACTTACTTATTGTTTCTAATATTTTACTTTTCACGTGCAGAGTTCAATGTTTTTATGTCTACTTTTTGTTTGGTTTTAATTTTCTATTTTTTCTTTTTGAATATAAGTTTTTCCAGTGTTGGTGGTTGCCAATGGTGGTGTGAAATTGCTGCTATCTGACATAGTTTTACTTCCCCCGTCGCAACGCGGAGGTCTTAATACTAGTATTACTAATTACCAACTTTGTCATGCTTAATGAGTTATACAATGTGCTAAATGGGTTATATCCTTTTTGTCTTCTTTGATCCTTAAGTTTTTTTCCTTAGTCTAACACTTTTACATTTTTTACTTTCAACTTGTTGCTCCATACTTTTATATTCTTTTTTGTTTTACATTTTAGTTTAAATTTTGCGAGTTAACTCATAAGCAGCATGAATGTGTGGTTCAATGGTTTTACCCTTATTTCTTTCCCGTTTAACGATTCCCTCATAACACGCTGGTTCTAGATCGACTTACTTTTTGTTTTATATGTTTTAAGTTCCGCCTATGTGGTTTAACATTTTTACGTATACTTTTCGTTCGGTTTTATTTTTTGTTTTTTATTTATTTTTAATACGAGTTTTTTTTGTTGGTGGTCAGTGACAGTAATATGTCATTGGTGCTACTTGACATAGTTTTACGTCCCCCGCTACAACGCACGGGACTTAATACTAGTTATTATATAAGTTTAAACGTTACTTTAGTATTATGCAATTCATCAATAACATAAAGGACGAATATATATTAAACGCAGTCCCCATCATGTGATGATTCTTTGCTATTTTTATATTGAAATGGGCTATATCATCTAACATAAAAGTTCAAATTTAGATTCTGGTATTAAAGGTACTTTATGAGGGCGGGTCTTGCCGCAGCGGTAAAAGCTGTTCCTAAGGGACCGAAGGTCTCAGGTTCGATCCGTGGAAACGGTCTCCCCACAAAATGGGGGGAAAGACCGCGTACATCTTCTCTTAAATGGGACGGACTCTCCCTGGACCCTGCGAAACACGGGAGCTCTTTGCAGCACCAGGTACGCCCTTTTTTTTATTAAAGGTACTTTATATAATATGTTAGTTGTTAGCTAAAAACCTAAACTGATTTCGGTGAAATGCTTATAAATTACAACTCAATAACACGTGTCCAACTAAAGGAAAAATGATTTGTCACCCTCAACTTTGACTGACTGTCATATTATGCCTCTCACTTTCATCAACTCTATCCTCTTGGCCTCATTGTTAAAAACAGATATACCATGCATATTAGACAGCGATGGTATCACGGTCATTTTATTGTTTGAGGCGTTTTTCTTTTATATAATCATCATTACAGTTATCTAAATAGTTATACATAATAATACTCATTCTATATGTGTCTATATAATATCAAATGTTACATTAAACCAACTAGTGGTCTACAATCAGATCGTCACTGTAAGTTAGAGTTATAATAATGAAAGTAGTGGTCCTAACGAACGTTAAAATTTATTTAAAAATATAGCAAAATTATACTCATATTAAAAATATTGAAACGATCTATTTAATAGTATAATTTATATAAAAGATAAAATAATGCAAAAAAGTTAAGAAAATTATAAAAAACTATGAATTTTTTTTCTAAAATGAGGGAAAAATCATTACATCAGTGGTGTAACGTGATATAAAATTAGTTACGCTATACAATTATGGTGTAGGTGTTCGTTATTTAGGGTTAACATGTTATCGCAATAAACAAGAGTTAACAAATGAACTGTACCATATATATAGAGAAAGTTTACGGTACAAAGTGATTAATTCTTGCGAAATGTATTAAGTGATAACAATCGTTGATCTAAACGATGAACGGTTCAGATTTAAGATGAAATAGTCCCGCAAATAATAAGCTTGGAGGGGGATATTTGGAAATACCCTACAATTGTTAACTTTTTTTCAAATTCTCCCCTTTTTTAAATGCATATAACTCTTTTATATGATATTATTTTAAAAAAATACATAATAAAATTGAGTATTTTATTTTCTTTAATATAAGTATAGTATTACTATATTTTTTTTAAATCAACATTTTTTTAAATGTCTATGTGTTATGGGTATAACTTGCGTGATTATTAACTACGTAATTATGAACATAACTTGTGTAATCATAAATATAACTTGAGTAATTATAAATATAACTTGTGTAATTGATGTAAGGGGTTTGGAATGACATTTATCATTATTAAATGGTTAACTTTAATGCATCTAACGTGCTTAAGTATAAGAGATTGTGTTGAATATGTTAACTACGATGATTTGATGTGTTGTAGGTTAAACACAATCATTTGATGTGTTTTGAAGAATGCACATGGAGGATAAATGAAGATCATGATAGATGAGGTAATAAAAAATTCAATTACAAGAACGTGGCCGCAAACAGGGAGGAAAACTGAGTCCGAACGAAGAAGTTAGGAAGAAAACAAGAATTGGAAAAAGCTGGTCAACCATAAGTTACGGTGGAAAGATGACCTACGACTCATCAGCTCAAAAACTGAACAGAAAGCTCATAAAGTAACTTACGGTGTTCAAGTGACCTACGGTACATAACGTGCTGAAATCACTTATAAGGCGTAAAAATTAGGTTTTCAGGGAGATCCTTCATTCCAAGCCGTCCCCAAGTCCCAAGAACGTTCCCAAGTGATACAAAAGGCTCCCGCGACGATTTCAAGGCTCAAGATCTTGTTTTTATCTTTCGGTTTGAATCTTTAACGTTAGATACAATGTTTACCTTCGATTTTGAATTTTTTTTCGTTTCCATGTCTGGCTAATCCACCCGTGATCTTCTCGGGTGTTAGGGTTTATACTATGACTTGTTCTTGATGGTTTTTGTTGAGCTAATGTTTGAACACAGTAGTTTAAGCCGTGTAAAATTATTTATTGTTTAAAGATTCCAAAATACGTGTGTTGCTTTCAATTCAATTGTTTCGTTTTGATTGCTTTAGATTTCTTTTCATCTAGAAACGTCAATTTTGGATGGGGTTGGGTAATACAAACATAGGATATGATTTGAGTAGTTTTTTAACAACAGTATCATTCAATCTATTGTCTTTAATCAAATCAACCCGGTTATGTCTATGTGACCACTTTAACTATGGAAGCATGTCTACGTTGTAAACCTTAACCCGGAGGGGATTACTCTTTCCCATAATTATTTACAATCAACTTTACTTTTTAATTTCAAGTACTTTTTTGTAATTTAGTTAATTTACAAGTATTTTCAATAAAGCTTTCAACTTTATGAATTGAACCATACTCTTCACATATTCCTTGCAGATCGACCCGACTTGCCTAGCTATCTTAGTTGTGTTGGGACCATTATAAATTGCTTTTGATTTGGCCCGACAACCCGCAATCAGTAATTATGTGTCTTCTATGAGTAATTATAGCGTGAACAAAACTAACCCCCCCCCCCCCCGCCAAAAACACGTGTTACGCTCTAGTGACTTTGTACGCTTCACACGAAAAGTACACTTTGTACAGTAACTGAATCATATATATATATATATATATATATGTGTGTGTGTGTGTGTGTGTGTGTGTGTGCGCGCGCGCGTGCGTGTTTTGTGAGAAAGATCAAATGAAAATCATTTATATAATTGAAGACAATGAAAACCATATATTGCCAATCATGTAATATATAATTTATTTATTTGTTTGTTTAAAGTGTATTTAATCAAACTTCAACCTCAATATTTAAGCTCATTATATATTTTGTAATTTAAAACCCAAGTAACAAAGATGATGATGAAACAAATTACGTATAAGTAACTCATAGTTGTGCACATGGTAACATATACTTACATATACGTAACCTTCTTGTTTTCGTAGTTTTCAATTACAATGTAGTTTTCAAGGAATCCCTTCAAGCAGGAGTGATTCATAATCATTATTGTTGATTTATTCAAGGTTAACTTTTTTCATCATCACGATCATCATCATCGATTCCTTCAAGTTCATTGTGCATCATTGATATTTAAAAGTTTTGAAGGAGTCGTTGTTCAACATGATTTCTTTAGGGTTCGACTAAATAAATATGAAAATAAGGAATTTCTATGAGGAAATTAAAGGATCATGTGTGGTCGCTAAGGGTCATCGAATAGCTGAATCAAGTTTCAATGGCTTTCTTATGTTACTATGTGTGTTTGATTGAGATATTATATCTTGAAAGAAATAGTGAAGAAAATTATGGGATTTGAAAATTTATTAAATAAGAATGTAGTAAGTTTACTAAAATACACTCTACATAATAATAATATAAAAAATATGTAAATTTTATTGGTTGAAAGTTGTTTTCATGGCTTTCAATTAAAATGATGGTTTTTACTTAATCCCTCCCTCCCCTCACACACACACACATGTGTGTGTGTATGTGTGTGTGTACATACACACACACATACACACACACACACACACACATATAGGGGAATGTTACTATACAAAGTGCAAAAAATGAGCAAATTGTACAAAGTGGCCGGGCGTGATATGTGTCTTTTAGGAGAGGGGTGATTTTGTCGGCGTCATAATTACACATATATCGTGCATAATTACGGAGATTATATCTATTATTACTTAAGTATATTTAGAATTACGCAAGATGAAAATTACTCAAGTTATAAATAATAAGGGTAGAGTTATAGTAAAAAAGATATTTAATCTAAAAAGCTTAAAAAAGATTGTGGACTTGACACGTGTCCTTCTATTATTTTAAAGAGTATGACATTTTGGTTATTGCGTCAAATAAATAAGCTCATTGTGTCATATAAGTTCATTTTGTGGTTTAATTTTTAAAAAAATGATGTCATACATAAAAGTTATAAATGTTTAAAAATTGAAGGAACTTACAAAAAGTTAACAAAAATGATTATTTATAAAATTCTCCTCTAACAAACATTTTACTACAAATTGATCACAACAATTAATTATGGTGATAGATGGTTGAGATTACTTCCTAAACTTTTTAATTTTAGAGCACTTTGTATTAATTTGAATATTTTTCAAATAATAATCATGCATGTTATATTAAAAAATAGTTATAATAAACACAAATTGCAAATGCAGAGTCGTATTACACAAATTACAGTAATGGTCCTTTAGATAAACCATACATTGCACTTATCAGCCTATATGTTTAAAAACACAAATTGCAACCTTTACGTTTCATTTTGTTAGTCTTTCCAAGCTTAATCCCTAACACCGTTGGATTTGATCTGTTAAGTTCCCTAACGTGCAAAGCATGTGAGGGTATTTCCGTCCAATTGTTTCCCTCCTTAAACCCTTCGTTATCTTCAAATATTCCGATCATCGGACTCACGATTACACTCAAACGATGGCTCGGTATCACATTCGTAATGAAGGTTGTGACTACGAAATCAACAACATATATGGTACTGAATCACCACTCATCTTCGGCTAATTTTGATTTTTTTACTCAAGTTGTATTCTAGAATTTTGATTTGTTATGAGGTTTATTTCACTACATTTCCACCCAAAAGGTATGTGAATGGTCATCTGAGCTTGATCGATTTATTGGACACTGAAGATTTTTGTATCAACGATTTGATTTGGATTACGGAAGATTTAGACTATAGTTCTGAAGTTCGTCATTATTACCATTATAGAGAGCCTGGTAGTGACCTTGATTATTCTAGTCAGTTGATGAATCTGATGTAGGGAAATTTAAAACAATTGGACGAAAATAGCCTCACATGCTTTAGTTTTGGGGATAAATAAACAATTAAATAATTAGGGTTATTTAAAACAATTGGATGAAAAATACCCTCATATGCTTTGCACGTGAGGGAATTTAACTCATCAAAACTAACGACGCTACGGGTTAAGATTGAAAACAGTAACAAAATGAAACATAAATACTGCAATCCGTGTTTGTTAAACATAAAGGCTGATAAATGTAATTTATGATATACATAAAGACCATTACTGTAATTTTCTCATGGTTTAGTAAAGAAAATAATTTGTAAGGACAAATAGGTTACTAAAGTTTATCTTTACAAATGAAGGACATATAAACACTGATGTGACATGATCATGTAATAGTTATATATGATAATATACTTACAAATAAGGGTGTTTAAAGTCGTATATTTGAAAATTTTGGATAGTAAAAATCACTATTCATATCCGTATCCTTCAAATATCCAAAATTCGGATACGGATATGGATAGTGATTCGGATATTTGAGATTCATTTTTTATTTTTTTATTTTTTTATGTTTTAGTTTTTTTACAATAACTAGACATATGCTATTATAAATTATTAAAATAATATAAAAAACCAACTTATATCATAAAAGTCCCAATATACACTAAACATCTCAATCTAAAGTAAAAGTATGTCTAAAATTTAAAAAGATATTTTTTTTAGTTTTCGGATAATCGGATATCCGAATATCCAAAACTTTTGAAAATCACTATCTGAATACGAATTTTTGGATATTTCGGATTCGGATTTTCGGATTTTCAGATCGGATTCTAACATTTGGATATTTTTTAACACCCCGTGATGCCACGTGATTTAATAAGTAACTAAAACATTTAATCTATCTTCACTTTTCATGTTAAAACATCACTATGCATTTGTGTTTTATATTTTCAAAGAGTACCATATATTAAAGTAATGCTTATTAAAAGAACCTTCTTTCTTTTAATTACAGATAGAATGTAATAAAAGTTCAATTTGATGGTTTAGAGATAAAGAGATTCACATCTCCCAATATTTTATTTAAGTAATATTTAAATTATCTTAATATTATTATCAACTACAATATATCACTTTTATAATATAAGTTAATAATTCTTTTGGTAATGTATGCATGTTATCTTAAGTTTGGCATCTTTCTGCCTGGATGTAAACAATCAAATGATATAGTTACTTGCACAAGCTAAGAGGAAATTGCACATTATAACAAACTAAATCTCTTGATAGATAAGTTTTGTTTTACGTGAAATCTCTAATACAACATCACATTATTTAGAGAATAATATTGGGATTAAGCTGACAAGTTGATACTATATAACCCTGAAATTGGTTTGTTTTTCAATACATGATACTTCTTTTCGAGGCGAAACAACAGATTTTTGTGTGCTTGACTCCCTCAACATATCCTTAAGAACAAGTCTAAATTGGCTGAAAGCTTGGGGTTGATCCAATACAATGTTTTTAGGTTCCATAATGTGTTTTTTTCTAAGGAAGTTAAATTTAACAACCGTGATAATCTAATATTTATGTAAACATTTTCAGATCGAAATTATTTGATGGTTTATAAACATTCATATATAATTATAAAGTATGTATACATTAAACATGCACTATATGTTTGTAATCGTGTATCATGTCTATATATAATCAAGTATGTATGATTAGATTTGTTCAAAATAACACTCCATAATTGCGTCTCACTTAACCTATCATTTTAGAAAATCGTTAAAAAACCATAAAGTAGTATACTCAAATTAAAAGTAGTATAGTATATTTTAGAAAAAGAAAACAAGGAATATAAAAGTTATTTTGATTTTACAAAAATCACCTTATTTCTATATCACTAAAATTGTTTTACTATTATAGTCAAGAAATGATCATCCAGAGTATGTTTTGGGGAGTATATGTTGGGTGTGAAAAGGATAGTTTATATATCAACACAGTTAAAGTCAACAAAAATCAAAGAGAAAGTCAACACAAAAGTCAAACATAACGCGTTCGAGACGAAGAATTGAGACAAGACTTTGAAAAAGTTAAAGACTAAGGGATTTTAATATAATAAATATATTTTATGTCAACAAAATATATTTAATCTTTTATTAGTCTTTTAAATGTTTTATTTGTTAATTTGTAGTTTATTCTAAGTCTAGGGGTTGGATGTCATTAAGTCTAATTGTCATTATATAAATAGCTAGAGTAATTAGCTAGTCATTAAGCTTGAATGAGTCAATGTAATACCCGATAATATAAGGAGTGGTAAAATGAAGAATAAAAATGGAAATGTGCCATTTAACCCAAGTGGAGGGGTTAAATGTGTCAAAAGTACAAAATTAAATATTTTTTTTGTACAAAAGCAACATGACCGCCCATGCCATGTTACTTTTCACCTATCATTCGGATTTTTAGAGAGAGAAAGAAGAAGAGCAGAGAATTCTCGGAGGTTATAGAAGAGGAAAGGGAATTCGAAGTTTTTGGTAAGAATTCTCATTTTATGATGTTTTAGATGTTTCTAGTCTCGGTTATGTGCTTATAAATGTGTTTGTGTGTTCGGGTTGTATATGTGTGTGGGTTTTAGGTGCTAGAAATGTCTGAGAAAGCTCAAGAGAAGGGTTCAAACCCGAAAACAACTAAGGTGAGTTCTAGACCCCGTATTTTACTTGTTTTAATTCTTTGGGGCTAAAAATGTATGTAAAACCGTTTTTACAAAGTTCATTTTGAACACCCGTATGTATCTATGTGTGTATGATAATGTTCTTATGGTGGTTAGGTATTAGTTATACCCAGCCACCCAAACAGTACTCCCAACCATCTGAGATTTGCCTTAGAAAGTTTAAGTAGGCCCAAATGTCTAAACATGGCCCAACCGCTTGAATAGTGCCCCAGCCGTCTAGAAATGCCTTAGAAAATTCTAAGTGCAATCCCAACCGCCTGAATATTAGCCCATGCGTCTGAGGTTTTGACTCAGGCGCCTAATTGAGGGACAAACGTCCAAATAGTGCCCATGCGTCTGGGATTCCCCAAACGTCTAAGTGTTGAACCGTCTGAATAGTGCCCATGCGTCTGGGATTCCCAAAACGTCTAAGTGTTGAACCGCCTAAATAGTGCCCATGCGACTAAACAGGCCTCAAGCGCCTGCATAGTGTTCATGCATCTAGAACACTTAGAATAATTCCTGAAATTTTGGGCAAAACAGAATCATTAGAATTTGACCCAAGTTTGACTTAGGGTTTTTAATTGTTATTATATTTGCATTATTATAAGTGTTCCTATGATCATAGTGATTATTATTGTGTGACTTATGTGGTGTGCCTATGATCATAAATGCAAGTATTATCTTTAACATAGTGAAAGAGAAATAACAAAGAGAAGTGGAACTAAATTGAAAAAGTTAACAAGTCTTGCAAGCATATAGGAGGTGCACCACCATGTTGTCGTTAGCTCAACTGTGATGCGGGTTAGCTACCCCTTATGCTCACAGGGCCAATCAATCGACATTGGCGGACCTTTGTAGCATGCCCTAGGTGACTGGGCCGGCCTTGTATACAGTAATTCAGAGCATAGACTGTAGGGGGCCCAGCACCAGTTTCTTCGCGCACATAGTTTAGGGTATTGCTTATTGGTCCACATAGACAGTAAAGAAAGAAAACATTACCTTGTTATATAGTTAACGTGTGCTCACGTACAAGAGTAAGAGATGTATTTTTATAAAAAAAGAGTATTTTATATATATACATTATGCAAGGTACCTTTAATACTTATAAAACTAGAACTCACTCAGCAACACTGACTTTTATACATTTTCAGTTGGCAGTTAATTGTTGCTGAAGATGGCCCGAGGGTGAAGCTACTCGGCAGGAAAAGTCTGCCATCCATTCATAAGCCATGATATTATTATTTTGTAATGCAATTAAGCAATCTTTTGTAATTTTAACATTGTTGTATTGCTTAACAACAGTATCTTTTTAATAATAGAGAATGGTTTTTGCTCACATAATTCCGCTGTTTATTTAATGAAATGTATATTAATTTGTTTATGTGGAATGGAGCCTTACAGTCAATTGATTTGAGGATTTTTATTTTGTAATATCATATTCAAATCATTAAAGATCAAAAAGAGGTTTTCATAGTATTCTTGAGGTGTTCATCATTGTTCATCCATATTATGTGTGTTTGATCCAAAATCTTTACAAATTCATTGATTCAGACGTTTGGGACCAACAGTATAAACGAGACGTTTAATATGAAACAGTAATGGCTTGTATCATGGGATCTTAATCTACGTGGTGTACAATTTAATGATGTTTGTATAAGAATCAGACTCGAAAAAATCGAGAATTCTATTTCTACTGGATTAATTTTATATAGCTATTATTTAACATCTAATCTTAATCACTGAATTAGTGTGAACAAGTAAAATTTGCATTCATATAATTTAACTATTCAATTAGTATGATCAACGATGCAAAATCCTTGTTACCACACCTTTGTAAAACAAAATTCTATGTATTTAAGCATATGTGTGTGTTATTTTTCTTGCAAAGCTATACATATTGCTAACATCATTTACAAACCAAACCTCGTCTATAAATATTTATTAATTGAGATTGAGATCTTTCAGATAGATCTTCGGTAAAACCTATCTCAAAGGGTTTTCTTACGATGGTGGATTCTTTTTTGATAATATTTGTATGTGAGTCATGCTTAAAGCATTAAAATCAATATGAACGACTAGCATCTGGTCTCTGAAAGACTCACTTGGTTATTGTGAGAGTTCGAACGTTAAACAAATGATTACCTTTACAAAATAGTAACCAAGCTTTTAAAGTCTTTCAATTAAGTAACTCAAGTTTAAAAAATTTATCAATTAGGTCACTTTGTGTTTCTTGTTTTATTTAAATTATAAGCTAAATATGCTTTTATTTTTATTTCAGTTATAAAATATATTTTTTCTTTTTCTTTTACCCAGAAGTGGAACGGTGGCATGAAATTTACATATTAACATGTGTTTTTATTTTTTAATAAATATTTATATATTAAAAATTTGACTCTCACGTCTTCTCATCCATTAGTTTCTTAACATAAGAAAATTCGACAATAAGTCAAGTTGATGATTTCGTAGTTCAATTAAGGAAACTCACGTCTCCTCCTCCATTAGTGCATCGACAAAAGACAATTTAATTATAACTCAATTCGATGGTTTTGTAATCCAATTTAATAAAAATATACATAAGTATTCAAAGTAAAGCACTTTTAAAATTTACTACTATTTTTTTGATACTTTCTCTAAAAAAATTCAAGTTAAAAAATAGGAAGATATATCATTTCAAGTGTTATCTGTAATCTATATTGGCAAGTAATCTATAACTTTAAATCAATCTTAAAGATCTAATGTACAAAAAGGGGAATTGAAGCAGTGGGCAAAGTAGCTTTATGGAAGTTTGAATGGGGAAGGCCAAATTGAGGAATACTGATTCTTCGGTCGTCGAAATGGACAAGAATGGAGTCAATGCTCTCCCCTAAACTGACACCCACTGCCTCCCGTGCTCTCTCGAAAAACGTTTTTGCTTTATTGTTATTTTTATACTTAATATTACAATTATATTATATTATTTTATATTATATTAAGTGCTATCTTCGTGACTTCAGTGCGTTTGTTTTTCTTATATCATTTGTTGCCAATAACCTAGCCATTATCACGTCCTCTCATATAAGCCTAGTCCTGCAACTTCTAACGAGATGATAACACATTAAACATAAGTATGTATGGTTACACTTCAATATAGATATTGATAACAAATAATCAGAAACTTTAAGTGATGAATATAAAGAAAGTTAAAACATAAAATGAATTAACATATGACTCTTTATATATTTAAGCTTTGACTGAATCTTACGTCCTGTCAGATAATTGGAATGCATATCGAGGAATGCTATGATTTATTAAACAAAAAGATGGCGCATATCAAAGAATAACATGTTTTATTATTTTTTTGTAAAAGCCAAAAATCAAATACATTTACGGGTCGTATTCATCTTCACGACCCATCTGCTTTTTACTTCAATGGGTTGTATAGCCTTTCACGAGCCATATTCAATTCATCTTAGACCATAAAGTTTCTTGCGACCGAATTCTGACATTTTTAAACCAACCTCACTCCTCACCTTTTATGATAAATACGTCGAATGTAGAGTGTTCAAAGGTTAGTTATGTTTAAATTATTAAAATTTTTGAACCGGTTATCAGTTTGGTATTTTGATCTGGATTTTAGTAATGTTTGGTCGGTTGACTTATAAATGTTCAAATGGGACAGCTCGGTTGGTTTGCGTTACAAATGAAAAACCTAATCATTAAAATTTTTTCTAGATTAATAATATGTAATCAGGGGCAGAGCTTGAACATTCCTTTAGGGGGAGCGGGAACGAAATTTATTTTTTTTAGGGGGGAGAACCCGATATTTATATAAAATTTACACTACCGGACCAAAAATTCACACTAACGGACTAAAATTTAAGACTACCGAAGAAAAAAAGAGGCCCCCCTCTACTATCCTCCGTCACTGTGTAAAATTACTTTCAAATAATATTCTGTAGCAATAGTCAATATTTCCTTACTTCGTACTCCATACGTTCAAATAATTTAGGTGGACCATATTTTTTTTCTTAAGGAGACTTTCTTGTATATATGTACATGAAAGTCGAGTGTTCATTAAATATGTTCGGTTGCATGAAAGCCAAGTGTTGTGACTGCAACAAGTGTTGCTTATACTTTAGTTATTTTTAAGAAAATTAAGTTGGAAGTTGAAAACTCACCGTGATACCTATTGTGAATGATTAGTGTTACAAATATTGTTTTGGTGTAATCGGAATCGCTTAGACCAAAATAGAGATTATAGTAGACATTGATGCGAACTAGGGGGTGTTACGTCCGTGTATGGTTGATTGGTTGATCAAAACTATTTCAATTTCGGGCGCCACAAAACCTCTAAGGTTCTAAGTGATATGAAGCCCTAGACCATGAGTGGGTTCCAGGGGCACTACCTAGATGTGTCCAAGAAGGGTAACAATAATTAGCACCAACTTGGCCATAACATCAGCAAGTATAATAATAAGTTGCGGATAATGACAACTAAGTCATTAGGGTAACTAATCAACAACACTAACAACTGTTATCAAACTAAGTTGCTACCAAAAGACAAGATAATCAAGTGAATAAAACCAAAGTTTTTTTTAGTCTAACTTCTTTATAAATGTTTTTATTTTTTTTGTTTTTTTGTTGTGGTGGGGGGGGGGGGGGGGGGGGGGGAGGGGGGGACTGTGGGGCGCAAAGGTGATTCAAGAAATTAGAATAAATGATGAGAACAAAGTCAGATAAATTTTTCCACACTCTCATACAACTAAACAATGTTAAAGAAATTAATTTGTGACAATTTTTCTTTGGTAACTACTTAGGATCCTAATGTGAAGCTTATGCCCAAATAAAGGTGAAAATGTATATTAGTTTGTATACCATAATGTGAAGTTTATGCCAAAAAAAGTGAGAATGTATATTAGCTTGAACAATCAAGTGTTATTGGTTGCTTAATGTATATCATGATAAGCACAAGTAATGTATAACATATGTTATTAGAAAGCTAATTAGGTTAACTAGCATTTCAAGTACACACCATTGGCAAGCTATAATATGAATGTTCAAATATTTAAGGAAAATCATGAACTGTGGTTTGACCTATTTTGCATTCTTTGGCTATAAAAGGTTATTCTTATGCAAGTTAGAGAACATATATGAAATATTTAACAAGTGGATGGCCGGGTATGCTTACTTAGGGGAAGAACTATTTCATGGGCTGCAATGAAACAAACTTGCATCACTAACTCTATTATAAAATTTGGGATTGTAATAGTGCTGCTACATTGGCTAAGGATTATAGCAAAATGTAGTATTACAATAGTGCTAGGAACTTGTTGTACTAGATTCCACTATGCCCAAACCGATATCACTGATGCCTATATGTAATAGTGCTACTACATTGGCTAAGGATTATAACAAAATACACAATGGAAGGTCTAGACACTTAGGTGTTAGAAATTAAATGATTCATGAGCTTAGAGTGAATGGGGTGATTGTTTTTAAGTATGTTCGTACACAACATAATCTAACCAATTATTAAACCATAGGGTTAGCATCGATGTTAGAGCACAAGTAGGTTATAAGGATCAGATTAAAGTCTTTTTAAATCTCTCATACAATACAACTTTCCGATAGTGAACTTAATATGAAGGCTTAACATCAAGAGATCATAGGAACACATCTTATTTGTCATCCCAAGGTATGTGTATGTAAATTATAGTTATTTTTAAAATAGCATATGTAAGTACAAGACCAAAAGAACTCCATGTATGTGTATGAAATTTAGCCACTTCAAAAAGCTTAGACTTGACTCCTAAGTACTCATTTGAAGGATAACGGCTCGGATACTAAAATATATTGTTAAGATAAAAATATATGTGTATGTTGAACTTGTGTGTATATTGTACTAATGTATGCAGATGAATAACAATGATTTAATCGTTAGAAACACCATGATATTTGAATGTTTGTATGAGTAATAACTAAGATCATCAAAAACAATTGTTAAATCAGTAGTAACTTGTTATTGATTATAAGTTATAACAATGATTAAAAAAACAACTCAACTATCTGTAGCTGTCACATCCCAGCGGAAGTGTGAAGCGTTTTGGATGTGACTCGCTTGTTCAGAATTAATCGATTATAAGAAGTCAACTTTAACACCTCAAAACACATCATATCATAACATAATACATTAATTTATCCCAAGATACCTTAAGTTAAGATTACATCATATATAAGTAATCAAAATTTGACATAATCCTATTACAAACATATTATTTAACTACTACATTTTCAGAGTCGATAGAAATGAGCGTCCACCGTAACACTGAAATCATAGATGTTAACAGTCAAGTTCACACAAACTCTTCCCATAACTTCTCCCCAGCCATTGTAAACATCAAAAGAGAATTCTATATTGTTAGTCATGGTTACTAAAAAAGCATACTCAAAATGGTAACATAAAGTTAGTGAGATTATAGGTTTAATTTCAAACAAAATATTATTGATGTATCAAATACAACCAAACCTTACTTAATAATCAGATGATTCATAACTGTCATAACATAATTCATAAAATTAGATAATATATCATCACAACACTCATCCTGTTAGTACAGGAAATATTTTCCTAAGTAGCGTTGCCTATATTATCCAACGGTTCCACATCCGAATTAATGGTTGTAACATAAATGATAGTAAATCTTAAAAAATGAATCAATCATAAAAACAATATGCTTTTCCCCCAAAACGATTATAAGAACAAAATTGGGCTATGAGTCTTACCTTGATTCCTGTGATTAACCTATAAAATCAATTTATAAGTTAGAAAATTTTCTTTTAAATTTTCAGTACCTCAGAAAATGACAGTAAATTTACTTAAAATTTCCAAAAATTTAATAGTAACCTTATCAGATAATATCTCTAATTATATATAAAAATTCCATCTACCCGTTAATTTTAGATAATTTGTTAAAATTATTACAACTTACCATAAATCATTAAAAATAGCTACTGCATTCCATAAATTCCCAAATTTTTCCAGAATATTTTCCAATAATTCATATCACTTCGTAAATTTTCTAATATTTAACTCGTAGTAGGTATTTTTCTGTAACTTTTCTAATAATCCAAAATTTAGAAAAAATATCTATACAACTCCAAAAATTATGAAACATATACATTTTGTTGGGTTAAAACCATTATAATTTAGGTGAATTTTGTAGATATTTATCACAATTTTTAGGTATTTATTTCTATTTTTCCTTTACAGGACATATAAAAATACATATCTTAGTCATAAAAAGGAATTAAATTACAAAATTAATTCTGGAGCTTCTATAATATATGAGAAATTATATAATTTTTCTAGAATTTTAACGAATTTGGTTATTCCAATTGATAATTTTCTTTCATTATCTTAAATAATTTATATAAATTATTTTAGTCATTGTATTTTTACCAAAATTTACAGAATGATAAATTAATATTTTTATAACAATTTTCCAATATTTATTCTCACAATCACAGCCATTTAAGTATTTAACCTAATTCATCAAGAATATTAGGGATTTTATTTCTTTTGAATTCTTTTTGTTAAAACCTTTGTTTTTTATAAAAAAGCTTTCTAGTTTTGAAACCTCTATCTTTGATTTTTAAAAGAAAATCAGATGTGATATGGTTTCATGATTATTCTTAATGACTTATTTTCTTAAGAGTTAGATTATAGTGTTTATTTGAACACATATAAATTCTTAAAAGTTATATGATAGACCTTTAGAATCTAACCTTTTGTGAAAGAGAAACTAAATGATTGATGGTTCGGTCAAGGTGGTCTTCTTGGTGCTTAATCTTAATTACTTGAAGTTAAATCCAAGAGGATGATGATTAAGAAGATGATGATGAAATGGTTGTAGTTGGTGACTTGGAAACCGAGAGCTTAAAGAGAAAGAGTAGTGGTGTGGAGGTGACCAAGGGTGGAATGATTGTGATGTTCGGTTATGGTGGGGGTATGGTGATGGTTGTATGAGAGCCGAGGGAAAGAGTGAAAGTGGTGGTTATTAGTTGTGGTGGTGCTCGAAGTTGATGATGGTGACCGAGGGAAATGGTGATGGTATGTGCTTGAGTTGGTAGAAACCGAGGGGAAGTAAAGGTGGTGGCTTAATGGTGATGGTGATGATGAGCTTCGGTTGATAAAGAGTCCATATCCGAGAGTTTGTAGAAGGGAGAGAGGGGTTATCATCATTACATCTAGAGTTTGGTTTGATGAAGTGGCAATTATAGCTTGGGTTAGTTGGCTCTTAGGTGTTATGTGGCATGCTTAAAGACATCCTTTGTCACACCCTCGCTAATAGCGGAAACACGAGGATGCGACGGACGGGATCGTCATAACACTTGGTATAATTACAGAGACATAATACATGCAAGATCCTCGTGGAGAGGATGATTCAGCAGGGTGTCGCTTACTTGGGTTACGATGGTTGGAACCAGTGCAGCTAGCTGCTGAGCAATCATAGCAGCTATATCAGGATTGCTAGTTTCCTGATTATTGCCATCTGGAGCACCACCAGCTCTTGATGGTCTACCCCTTCTCCTGTTTTGTGGGGCTTCAGCTTCTTGGTTTGTTCTACGGGTGACTCTCTTAGGTGCCATCTAGAAAGATATGAACTTTAGTTACCGTATGATTTTGCTTATCAAGTTTCTATAACCCATGCTTTGGTCCATTAAGATCATTACGTAGCCCAGTTTAAGCACATTCTTAGTATACCGGTGATGTTTATATATAGGGTTCCCCGCAGCGTTCCCACCACATCAACGATATACCTTGAGTGATACTTAAACTAGTTACATAACATCTTAATTTTCCTTAGCACCTACTTAAATATTAACATTTTGTATGGGTAGAGAGTATCATTACTCCTCTACATTCATGTATTCCACTTTCATTCTAAGCATTAATCAGTAGTTACTGAAATGCTAAGTGGAGGAATGTTTCATAAGGTCAATATCGTGATTGGAAATACCATGAAGGCTTTAAGTAGGACAGGACTTGAGTATATGATAATGTTTGATTGCCTTAACAAGGACTTACTAGAATTATGACCCTAGCACTCTAGGGTATAGAATAGAAACTTGTGATACTCATGATCGTTACCTCATGATAAGATTAGCCAGACTTCTCATGCATGGTGAATTACAATTACGTGTGCACCCGTAATGGTAATCTACCTTGCATGATCACCCTTAGCTTCACTTACCCCAAGTTAACATCATAGTATTATCTAGATTTAGCAAGCACAACTAACGTAATGTCCTTATGTCCATGAGCCAGTATTCCAATAATAGCATGTAATAGCAAATAAGCATATAAGCACATTAAGTCTAATGATAACTGCATATCCGTCATACTTTCAGGATTTCAGTCATAACTATGATAGGGTCGGATTCAATATCCGAGATCGACGCTACGCGTGATCACCGAAGTTCCCTAATAATATGATGTTGTGCGCATACAAGCGTAAAGTTCTTAGTATAAAAGCATCCCATGGAGAAAGACTGAGAGTAATAATGTCTTCCCCGGGATGTTCAGAGAACACGTGTACATGTATAAAATCAAGTATGTAGGAACATACTTGTAGATTATTAGGTATATAGGAATATACCTGTATATTAAGTTCATAGACTTAATATACTTGACCCATTTGCCTTGTAGATTTGTGTATTGACCATAGTTATCACTCATCCCAGAATCCCCAGGTAAGCATACCAGGTCTCGTAATGAGATATATGCGATATGCTTGCCTTAGCCCGAGGGCCTTTTGCCAGGAAATCCAGAATACAGGTGTCTATGTGTCACACAAATCATGAAAGACATTTAGGTAAAATCAAATGCACATAATCCCTAGCATGCATTCTATATGAAGGTTCTTAGGTTATAGTCTAGGTCGAATTCTCCACCTAAATCTCTATAACCAAGGCTCTGATACCAATCTGTCACACCCTCGCTAATAGCGGAAACACGAGGATGCGACGGACGGGATCGTCATAACACTTGGTATAATTACAGAGACATAATACATGCAAGATCCTCGTGTCATGACGTCGCCCGACACAATGGTGACTTGTGTCGTGGTTAGTCAGTTCCACGACTATCATAGTCTTATTAATTCTAAATCCAAAATACACAGAGTTTACAAATGAAAACAAACGATATACATTACTAATGCAAAACTATTGGAATCCTGAGGGTCTCTGCTAAGGCATCAGCTCTAGCTATCCTCTTTGATTATGTTCACCTGAAAAGATATGCTCAAAAATGTCAACATAATTGTTGGTGAGCTTCGCAGGTTTTATGTATTGATGATGAAAACAGTAAGTTCAATAAGCGTTACCGCGACTACACTTATGTATAGGCGGTTTACCAGTTTTTAATAGTTACAGCCAAACCTAAACATCGGTTCCACATGGAAATTGATGGCTGAAAGGAAACATTCCCAAGTTTAAACAGTTTATTAAGACGTAGCAAGATCCACACAGCACATACGTATAGTGTATAACCAAACCAGTCCTTAGGTCCCATTACCGGGATTAATGGTTATGTAAAAAGGTTTTCCATAGCATAATAAGTTTAATATGACGTAGCAAGATCCACACAGCGCATACGTTTAGGTTACAACCAAACCAATCCTTAGGTCCCAATTACCGGGATTAATGGTTGTAGTGGATGCTCGGCAAAGAAGAACCACAAAGTAGACCCACAAAGAAGAACCACACTGCCGAAAGCATCCAAGATCAATAGCATTCACAAGTAATCATCACACCACATATAGCATCAAAGTTATAGCGCATTATAATATAAAGCCACCAAATAACATACAAGGTAGCAACATAGCATAGAATCAAGAGTCATAATAACATCGTTTAATAAGAATAGCAATATAAGTTAACCATAAATGTTGAAGCAGACTTCCACTAGGGAAGGTGATTGAAAGTAAGTGAGCATTCTTTTCCCCCAAGTTTAAAATGTTTAAAAGTTATATAAGCGTAAAAAGGGGCCACGAAACTCACCTTGAATTGATGTAATGTATATGAACAAGAACTTCAAAGAATTAAGCAATGCACGATCAAACACGTTCAATACCTATTATTGATTTAAGTTTTTAAAACGTGTTCAACGCGAATAAATATATTTGGTCGGATTCGGGTCGGTTCGGTTTGACGTACACGATTTGGTATACAACACACCATGTCTTAATAATACTACCAATATTGATATTAATAATAACAATGGTGTGATCATAATTATAATGATAATATTTGTGTTTGTAAATAATTTATGAAATTTATTAAATATAATTCCTTCATTTATCATAATAACTCCATAATTAAAATAATATAATCCTATTAATAACTTGATGATTTAAATCATCATTTAAAATCCATTTTTATAAAAGTAACTATTTATAACATTTGTAATAAGTATATAAATAAATAATTAAATAAGGAATTTAAAGAAATAAATTTCCACAATTATTATAATTTATCCATAATTAAAAATATGGTGTCCAATCAATAGATTAATACTTTAAGTCACCATTTAAAGTCTATTTTATAAAATGGTTATTTATAATATTTTTAAATATTATTTTATAAATTTATTTAAGGTGTTTTAAATAAATAAATTACAGAAAATCATTTAAAGGTATTTAAAATAAGAGAAGTTCTTAAAAATTATTTTTATAATTTTTGGTAATTTTTCTGCATTTTTAAAAGACTTAAAAAGGCTTTAAAAAAAATGTGTTGGGGGCAGGGTTCGAACCCCTGACCTCCGGTTCGCAAAACACACATCCAAACCAGTAAACCAAGGCCGTGGCCGCGGTTAAACTCCAGCTTTTAATTCTTTTAACTTAACCCACAGAAATCCCATTTCACCCAAGAACCCTAGGTTCGATCCGAACCCAATTGATCCCCAAACCGATTTTGATTGCGTCTGATTTCATGGGGTTATTATTCCCCTTGTAAAAACGAACCCAATGGTGTGTTGAAGTACCTGGTTCGAAGCTCTACAGTGGTTGTTCGACCAATTGCAGGTCCGCGGCAATGAGGGAATCGAATTGCTCGATTTCAAGTGTTTAAGAAGTGTGTGAATGTACCATTAGCTTAGGATTGCTTATATAGTACTTCCCGTTCGATTAATTGGATTATTATAACCCTTTAGTGCTCGAATGGTGCGGATGTTTGGCCGAAAGTTAGGTTCAGTGGGAAACATACCTAATCAACCCGATTATTCAAATTGTAGTGGTCTTTGAGTTCGAGGCACTCACACGATTCAATTGGGACCGGTTTTATGTAAAATGGTCGAGTTTTGATTGGGTTTTGGGGTCGCCGGAGGACCGCCGGCGACGGTGGCCGGAAAATCGAAGGGGACGGGGGTGGGGGTTTGGGTTTTAAAAATTTACAGAAACAGTCCCTGTGGTTTACTATGTTTGTTATTTTATGTATAAACTTTGTTTTAAAGTTTTAAAGTTTACACAATTCCCCCCTAGACTTATTAAATCTAATTTATTTTAAAATTTTGTTTATATTCTTAATTATCTTTACAAATTACAAATAATAATATTATTATTATTATTTTTTTTTTAAATAATAATATATTATTATTGTTATTATTTTTATATTATTAACATAATTATTATTATTATGATTATTATTATAAATTTGTAATTATTGGAATTAGTACGTATTAAACGTAATTGTTTTATATAAAAAAAAATTACGGGATGTTACATCCTTGGTGTCTTGGTGATGCAAGGTGTCGAGCAAAGGAACTAGTGTGTCATCAAGTTATTAAATGAAATATTAACTAATGTTTTAAAATGCTTAATCAGGTTATTTTGTTATTATAATGAACCGAGGTTAGGGTGTACTTAAGTTAGTGTTTAAGTGTTTAAAGTTACTTAGTTTGATTTAGATGCTATGTTACTTTTGATGTTATCTTTGTGTTGTGATGTCCGGTTAGGTAGTTTCTTATTTCATTTGTTGTATGTTTTGGTGTTACAAGGTTGAGATAACTAATCAAGTTACATAATGGTTTCGTTAGATATTGTTTTTGTTAATGTTTGATATATATATGTATCATGATTTAGGATACATACATACATGCTTACGTAAAATGCATGCATGCGCCATACTTAAACTTATATATATATATATATATATATACATGCATGCACACGTAAATAATATATACATGCATAACATACATTCATATGATTTGCTCATATATATATGTAAGGCACTATAATATATATTTGAGTGATAACCTTGATTATAATCTAACCTTAAGTTTCGGGTTGTCACATTCTTCCCCTATTAAAAGAATTTCGTCCTGAAATTCATTTGAGTGTGGTTTCTAAAGTTGAGAAGAACTTATCTGATTACTGACGTTAAATAAGTGGGGATACTTCCTTTTGATTTTATATTCTCTTTCCCATGTGATTCTGGTCCTCTCTTTGCATTCCACTTAATTTTTACTATTGAAATTCTATTCTTTCTTAATCTTTTTACTTCCTTGTCTATAATGGCTACTGGTTCCTCCATAAAATGAAGTTTCTTATCTATTTTGACTTCCTGAACTGGTATCTTTAATGTCTCATCTGTTAGGCATTTTTAGATTGGACACATTAAATGTGTTATGTATCTCACTCAATTCTTATGGTAAGTCTAATGTGTATGCGACAGGACCAATCCTTTCAATGACTTCAAATGGACCAACATACCTAGGGTTTAACTTACTTGGCTTTCCAAATCAAAAAATTCCTTTTGTGAGTGATACTTTTAGATAGACTTTATCTCCAACTTGAAATTCCAATGGCTTTCTTCACTTATCGGCATAGCTTTTCTGTCGATCATGGGCTGCTTTCAATTAATTTTTAATTTCCATGATCTTGTTAGATGTTTCTTGTATCAATTCAGGACCTGTAAGTTGTCTGTCACCTATTTCATTCCATCATAAGGGTGATCTACACTTTCTTCCGTACAAGGTTTCAAATGGAGCTATACCAATACTAGAGTGATAACTGTTATTGTATGAAAATTCAATTAATGGTAAGTGGGTATCCCAGTTACCACCAAAATCTATAACACAAGCTCTTAACATATCTTCTAGTGTTTGTATTATTCTTTCACTTTGTCCATCAGTTTGTAGATGATATGCTGTACTTATATTCATTAGGTTCCTAAGGCCTTTTGTAATGTTTGCCAAAATCTTGAAGTAAACTACTATCCCTGTTGATATAATTGATACAAGTATTTCATGTCTAGACACAATTTCTTTCACGTAAATCCTTGCTAGCTTTTCTATCTTGTAATCTTCAAATGTGCTGACTTAGTCAATCTATCTACTATTACCCATATTGTGTCGTATCTATTTTTGGTTCTTGGTAATTTGGTTACAAAGTCCATAGTAATCTGGTCCCATTTCCATTCTGGAATTTCTGGTTGTTGCAAGTATCCTGATAGTTTTTGATATTCAGCTTTAACCCTTGAACAAATATCACACTTTTCTACAAATTCTCCGACTGACCTTTTCATGGTTGGATACCAATATTGGCTTTTCAAGTCCTTATACATTTTATTATTTCCTGGATGCACAGAATATCTTGACTTATGTGTCACACCCCAACCTTGATAGCGGAAACGTCAAGATGTGAGAGTTAAGATCGTTCACAGCCACATAACGCTATTATTAAATCCAAATATATTATTTATAAGTTTCAAAGGTAACATTACAACATAAGTCTCAAATAAAGAAGTTAACAAGCATAATAAGAAATAAACAAGCTCATCATTTATTTAACTAGGTCCATTCCTATGTGTGAACAAGCTTCAAAAGTGGCGTTCAAACTTGAGTATTTCCTGAAACATGTTAAAAATAAAAGGTTAACAATAATGTTGGTGAGATTTCCATAGTTTTCAATACATAAGTATATAAAGGATGGCAATTCATGTTGTAAGTTAGAGAACAAAGTAACTAGGAATGTAAGACAGAATGCACAATCAAACCTTGACAAAGTTTTACAAGTCTCAAACGTTTACAAGTATATACGATTAGCTAAGTGTACTTGGATCAACCAAGCAGGCTTGTCAGGCCCATAGATCTATGATGTCGCCAGGCTAGCAATAGTTAATGATTGTATATATATTTGACATTACATGGTAGCTACAAGGTCAACTAACCACAACATACAGGTGAAATGCCATAAGTTTACAAGAATCATACGTTTACAAGTGCATTGATTATAAAGTAACATGTTTTACCCCAAAGTGTGAAAATATGAAAAAGGGGGAAAGAAATACTCACTTGGTCAATAATATATAATTGACGATTAATAAGAAATATAATAAGCAACGTTCCAACGTAGTTCTTCACAAGGTACCTAAGTATATATTTACAAGATTTAAGTTAATATTAAGGCTATTGATTTAACGTGAACTAGGGTATTAGAATTTTAAGGGTTTTTGTAAATAAAATTTGTGTACTTTAATATATATTTTGTCCAATAAAGAGAAGGTACCATTTAAATAATTTAATATAGAGAAAAAAAATTAGATATTCATAATAATAATAAAGTTTAAATATAAAGTGTAAATAAATTTTTATAATCTTTTGAAATAACATGATTAAACAATAATTAAAAATAACGTATGGACCAATAATAATTTATTAATTTAAACTATTATTTAAGTACATTTTATAAGAATTAACCCAAATGACATTTGTAAATAATTTATGAAATTATGAAATATATATAATTTCTACAATTATCATGATTAATCCATAATTAAAGATAATATGGTGTCCGAAAATAAATTATTATTTAGAGTCTATTTTTTATAAAAATAACTATTTATAACATTTGTAGATAATATTTTATAAATTTTTTAAGGTGTTTAAATAAATAAATTTACAAAAAATAATTATGTAACATTTAAAATAAGGAAAGTTTATAAACTTTTTTGTATAATTTTTAGAATTTTTTATATATTTAAAGTCCCAAAAAAATAAGTGAGGTTGCCCGGGTTCGAACCCGGGACCCCTCGGTTGTGATGAATGTGGTTTACCATCAAGCTAAGGGCCGTGGCCGTGTCATTTGTTGATTCCCAAGTTTTAAAACTAAAGTTGCAAACCATCCCCAATCGTATGAACCCTAGAACCGATTTCGATCCAATTTAACCCCAAATTGAAAATGTTAAAGAAATTAATCTTGGGGCTTTTAATCCCAAGAAAAACCAAGAAAGTATGTGCGTTTGTTTACCCGGTTTAATGTCGATTTGATGGTGAACACTATGAAGAATAGCCGCGACCAAGATTGAGTATGGTTCGAGATGCAAACGATGATAATAACCAAATTGCTTGTAGAGTAAGCTTTTTTGGATGATGAGAAGCAAAAGCCCTCAATAAATTGCATGTTAAAGAGCTCGGATTAAGGTTTTCGAAAGAGTTGCAGGTCGCGATAAAACGGTGTTCGATTCGAGGTGTTTAGATGTGTTTCAGACGGATTTTCGTTTGATAGGAGTGTAGTGTTGATTAAAACATTGATTATGTAATGTTTAATTGGATTATTATTGTGCTTTAATGGTCGAACAGCTCATTCGATTAATGATATCGGTTAAACGATGATTCAAGTAGTAACTGATGATTTAAACACAATTAAACTATGCATTTATGTTCGAATCATGCATACGAAGCGATTTGATCCGGTTTAGGCTTCGAAATCGAATAATTTGGGCGTTTTGAGGTGGCCGGAGCTCGGCCGGAAGTTGGCCGGAGCTCCTGCCGGAAAAACGAGAAGGGGGGGGGGGTTTGGTTTTGGTTTAAATCATTTACACAATTGGTCCCTATAGTTTTAAATGTTGTTATTTTATGTAATAAACTTTTATTTAAAGTTTTAATTGACTTAAAGACCCCCTGAACTTAACTAAACCTCAGTTTTAAATATTTTTCTAACTATTATTTATTTAACTTTTATAAGCTATTATTTATTATATTATTATTATTATTATTATTATTATTATTATTTTATTGTATTTTTATTATTATCATTTAAGTTAAGATTTATAATATTAAGCAAAAGTTATAATTTTTATTATAATTATTATTATTACTATTATATTTAATAATTTAATTTATTAACTTCTAAATTAACAAAGAAAACAAGCATAAACGAACCACATAGTTTTACTAATGACAGAAAGGTCCTTACAAGAACATAACAAAGTTAACTTTATTTAACGAAAATACGAAAGGTTACATTATGTGCTTCTTGTAGGATAATTGTTCTAAGAATGCTATTGTCTGGCACCAAATTCTTCCTTTAAATTTCAGAATTCCATCTGTTTCTTCTTCCATATCTTTTAATTGTCCTTTTATCTTCAACATATCTTCTTTTGGGCTTCCCGAATTTGATTTAACAAATCTGAACGTAATTCCATTCTCATAGCACAGACTCGTAATGGTTTAGCTCTTTCTTTTCTACTTAAAGCATCTGCCACTACATTGGCTTTTCCTGGGTGATACTTAATTTCACAGTCATAGTCACTTAGTAGTTCTACCCATCTCCTTGTCTCATATTAACATCTTTTGATCAAATATGTGTTGCAAACTTTTATGATCTGTATAAATGGTACACTTAGTTCCATACAGGTAGTGTTAGTTCCATACAGGTAGTGTTTAGTTCCATACAGGTAGTGTCTCCAATCTTTAGGGCAAATACTACTGCTCCTAGTTCTAGATCATGTGTAGTATAATTCTTCTCACTACCTCTAAGTTGTCTAGATGCATATGCAATTACTTTGTCTTTTTGCATTAAAACACATCCAAAACCTTGATGTGATGCATCACAATATACTACAAAATTATCTGTTCCTTCTGGTAATGCTAAAATAGGTGCACTACACAACCTATTCTTGAGGAGTTCAAATGCTTCATTTTGTTTTTCTCCCCATACATACTTCTTATCTTTCTGGGTCAATTCTGTTAAAGGTTGAGCTATTCTTGAGAAATTTTCTATAAATCTCGTATAATATCCTGCTAAATCTAGGAATTGTCATACTTCAGTTGGGGTCTTTGGAATTTCTCACTTCTTGACTGCTTCAATCTTCGCTGGATCAACTTGAATCCATCTTGATTAACTACGTGTCCTAAGAATTGTACTTCCCTTTTCTAAAATTCATATTTTGAGAATTTTGCATACAATTTTTCCTTTCGTAGTAATTCCAAAGTCAACCTTAAGTGCTGTTCATGGTCTTCCTTATTTTTAGAGTAAATCAGAGTATCATCTATGAAGACTATGACAAATTTATCTAAATAAGGTTTGCATAATCTATTCATTAGATCCATAAATACTACTGGAGCATTGGTTAATCCAAATGACATTATAAGAAATTCATAATGTCCATACCTAGTCCTGAATGCAGTCTTTGATATATCTTCCTGTACTCTTAACTGATGATATCCAGATCTTAAGTCTATTTTGGAAAAGTAACTAGATCCTTACAACTGATCAAATAAATCATCAATCCTAGGAAGAGGATACCTATTCTTTATAGTAACTTTATTAAGTTCCCTATAATCAATACACATTCTAAAAGTTCCATCTTTCTTTTTGACAAAAAGGACTGGTGCTCCCCAAGGTAATACACTAGGACGTATAAATCCATTATCTAACAATTCCTGTAATTGATTCATTAGCTCTTTCATTTCTGTTGGTGCTAAACGATACGGTGCTTTGGCAATAGGGGTGTTCCTGGTACTAATTCTATTTTAAACTCTACTTGACGAAGGGGTGGCAATCGGGTAACTTACAGGGAAAACATCAGGGTATTCATTTATAATTGGAACACTATTAAGGTTGTCCTTATCTAGCTTTGTATCAACTATATGAGCCAGAAAAGCTAAGCATTTCTTTCTTAAGCATTTTTGTGCTTTCTTACCGAAATTATTTTCATAATACCACTAGGCTTTTCACCGTATATACAGAGAGTTCTATTTTCTTTAATCAGAGGGATTTTTATCATTCTCTTATCACATATAATTTTAGCATGATTCTTAGTTAACCAATCCATACCCACAACAATATCAAAACCTCCTAATTCAAAAGAAATTAAATCTATGTCAAACAATAGTCGTCTAGGGTTAATATGCAGTTAGGAATAATCTCACAGACTTCAATTGTTTTACCATCAACTAATTCTATCATGAATTTGTGCTTTAATTTCTCAGGGGTTTAATTAAGCAATGATTTAAATGTTTTCAAAATGAAACTACGAGTTGCTCCTGCATCAAATAAAATCCTGACGGGCCTCCTCAGCTTGTATTACGAAAGCTCTCCCATAAGGGTTGTTCTGGTTAGCTGGAGCTTTACCTTTCAGTTATGGACATTCATTACAAAAATGATTTTCGTTTCCACATTGGTAACAGACAGGTTTGGGGTTGGTGGGATTCCTGCAATTTCGGGATATGTGTCCCTTCTTTTTGCAATTATAGCAAATTACTATCATGCATTTTCCGTGTTGATATCTTTGGCAGGTACTACACCATAGTCGTCCTTCTGTCTGGGTTTTCTTTTCTTATGCTGCTCCTAGAAAATTTCTTTGTGGGGGCCGGGTCATTTTCTTCTGAGGGTTTTCTCCAAATTTCCTTCCTGTGTGGTTATCATTTCACTTTCTTTTCTCTCCTATCCTTGGATTGCTTAGTGATCCATTTCTTATCATTTCGTCGGTTAGACTTCCTGACAAGCTTACAGCCTCCTAGAGGGTTTTGTGCACTGCAGATTTAACTAATCCCCTTATTTGCGGTACTAATCCCAAATATACCTTCCTATCCTTTTAGGTTCAGGGGTTATCAGGTGTGACACTAATCTGAAGAGTTCATTATACCTGTCGGTATATTTCCGATGTGCAGCTCCTCTCATCTCTAATACCAAGAATTCAGTTTCTAATTTCTCTATTTCATTATAAGGACAGTATTTTCTATTACTAAGTTTCTAAATTCTTCCTAACTTATCTTATTCATGACATGCCTACCTTTAGTTTGCATTTCCATTTTCCACCAGGATTGTGTCTCTCCTTCAAGTGAATACGAAACAAACAGTGTCTTATAATTGTCGGCACAGTTACTAATTTCTAAGACTGCTTCAATTTCATCTAACCAACGTAGGGATTGTACAACTCCTCCTCTACCATCAAATTCTCGAGGTCTGCATGACATAAAAGTCTTGTAAGAGCATCCTTTTGTGATTCCATTTAAGATTTCTTCCTCTTGTCGTTCTTCCGAATTGACATTTTCTGGTCTTTCATTTTGGTGGGATGTGGTTCCAAAGTTCAGATTCTGTTGTAGTTGGGCTATCAGAGTAGTTATTGTAGCCTCTATTTGTTGAGCTACTAGTTGAGAAATCCTATCATTCCATTTGTGTCATTATTCACAGGTGTTTCTTCCCCAAGTCGGGTTCTAGGTCGTCTAACTTGTGCTATTCTTCGTACAGGCTGAGTGTTTCTTTTGGCGGCATGATGCACTATAGTTAATTATAATTAGTATCATAAGTAAAAATTTTAACACAAATCTTATCTAACACATAACAGATAAACATTTAAACACAAAAGATATACATATATCATTAAGTTCTTTATTCTTTTATTTTGAAAAGTTAGACTAGAAAACTTCTAGTTTTTGCGAATCCAGTTCCATATCTTTGCAAAGATATTTTTCTTGGGTGTCTTTAATTTCTTAATATCCTTCTGGATTTTCCGGATGCCTTGTTGTATTTTCTTGAGCTTTTTAAGGGTCCACTGAGCTGTCTTTACTTGATCCCCACTCAGCTTTTGTCTTTTAATTATTTTTCCTTCATTCCCGGAAGAATCAGAATTTTGTATTTCTATGTCTTCATCTTCCTTAGCCAAAAATCTATCTCCACGTCGTATCTTTTTCCTAGGGTCTGTTAGATCTAGAGTAAATAGGTCTAGATCAAATTATATAGGCTTAGAACTTAATCAATTCTTGTAATAAATGATTGTAACTGATTATCAGTATATATATATATATATGCATTGAGTATATAGGTTAACCCATATAATATATGTGTTGCTTTTGTATGATGACAGACAAAAACAATATACTTGGAGAATTCCTGTAATTGGCAAAGTGTAAGAAACATCTACAGATGAACAATTTTGTTAATCCGTAGATATAATTCTTACAAGTTTTCTACGGAAGAACAAGAACTCCTACGGAAGAAAAGTTTCCTATGGAAGAAAAGTTTCCTATGGAAGAACAAGAACTCCAACGGAAGACAAGATTCCTACGGAAGAAAAAGAACTCCTACGGAAGACAAGATTCCTATGGAAAAACAAGAACTCCTGCGGAAGACAAGTTTCCTACGGAAGACAAGTTTCCTACGGAAGACGAAGACACTTGTATGAAATTGTCAAATTCAACAAGTCAACAAGTCAACATCAATTTCAAATCCCAAGAGATCCGATGTTTCCTTAACTGACTCAAAGTGCCTATAAATATGAGTCTTAGGTTTCACATCAAGGCAGAGAGCAATATTACGGCTGTCGAGTATCACATCTCCTTTCAACCCTAGCCGCCGTCAAATGAACAACAACAACAACAATATGATTTATGATTCATTGTTCATAGCATTCATAATTATTCTTTTGTAATCATTACTCAATATTAATGAAATACACTTGAATTAATTCTTTTGTGCGTATTTACTGTGTTTTCATAATTGTGTTCATCATAATTAATTCAATATTTGATAGTAGTTATCAATTAAAAACCAATTAAACAACAGTTAATGACTATTCTGCATTCATTAACTTATCGTTATTTTAATACTGATAATTCCTGAATTTAGATCCTTGGATTCACAGGTGGTATCAGAGCCAAGTGCTCATTGATTTAGATCAATTGATCTATCAGTATTAAAATTGTTTAATTGTCATTTTAAACAATTAATTCAGTGACTTATCTTTCAGCAAGCACTGTCTCATTGTTTGGTTGATTTAGATCTATATTCACATCAATTGAATACTAGATCTGAGTCATTGATAGATCTGTCTTCTTTAACAGTTATAGTTAAATCCATAAAATTTAACTAAAATGAGTACATTTTGTGGATAATATCAACCCCCAAAGTTGGAAACAAAAGCTGATTTCAAATCCTGGAAAATCAAGTTTAGGAATCATGTGAATTACACTGATTCTAACTTATGGGAATCTATCACTGAAGGTCCTTATATTCCACCCACACTTGGGCCGGATTATAATGACAGGAATCAACCAATCAGCACTAAAGATCTGTTACCCGATGATATCAAAAAGGTTAAAGTTGATATCAAAGCATACAATTTGCTTAGTATGGCTTTACCTGAAGTGATATTGATCAGGTGTGAGAACTACAAAACAGTAAATTCCTTATGGAAGATACTTCATACTCTCTGTGAAGGAGTGATGAAATCAGAAGTATTAGGAAAGACATCCTCAGGTCACAATATAAAACCTTTCATCATATTGAGGGTGAATCAATTCCTCAACAACTCCACAGATGCATGCAACTGGTGACTGAGATGAATATCTTGGAGTTAAAGTATACTACTGAGGAACTAAACAAGAATATGCTCCATACTTTGCCTGAAAGTTGGAAGCAAACTGTGTCCATGTTCAAGAACACTATAGATCTCAAGACAACTGGTCTAGACACACTGTGACAAAGTAGAGGCTCTTGAAATGGATGAAAAATCAAGAAACAAGAGTGTGAGAACCCATGTCTCACCTTATTACTTCAAAGAAACAAAAAATGCTGGAAGTGCATTTATTTCAAACAATGATAGTGATAACTCTTGTACTTTGAGTGATGATGAAGAGGAAGTTAGTTTCTATGCTTCCAAACCCTCAAAGAAATCATCTCAAAGTAAAACTGGTAAATATAAAGGAAGAACTGCTGAAAGAAGAGATACAACTGCCACCACAGCAAAGTCTTCACAACAAAACAATCAATCAGAACCAATCACTGTGATATTAGATTCTGAAGAACAAAAAGCAGCCTTTACAGCTTTTAGTTCAAGTTTTCAAGCATACCAGGGAAGCTCTCTAACTTCAGCAAATATCTGCCAGTAAGACTTAGAAGAACTATATCCTGATGTAGTTGAGGAAATGGATCTCCAATGGCAGATGGCTATGATTGCATATAGAGCCAAGCAATATCTCAGAAGAAACAAAAAACTTGGCTGCAGCCAGCAAAACATCAAATATTGGTGTTGACAAGTCAAAGGTAAGATGCTTCAAGTGCAATCTCTATGGACATTTCTCTAGAGAATGTAATCAACACTCAAATCCGGAGATGAGACAACATCAGTAGCATCAGTAGCATCAGCAGCATCAGCAGTATCAGGCTTAACCTCATCAGCAACCAACCTCTCAAAAATCTCTGCTCAGACAACCTCAGCTGACAAATACATCCCCACCAGCCACAAATGAATCAGCAAGACCAAGTAACTCAAATGAGTCGGGGCAGATCATACTTCAAGATGGAACATGTGACTGGAGTGTGTATGAAAAGGAAGTCTTGGAAGAGAATCAATCATTGATGGCTCATATGGAAAACAAAGTTCCTCCAATGGCCAGAGAGGTAAGAGAAAGGTTATGTGCATCAATATGTGTTAAGGAAGTTGAACGATATAGAGTCCATGCTCAACAGTTGGCTGACAAAGTAAAAGAAACTATGATTTTAAATGAATCCCATGTTAGAGAATATAAATTATATCAAATCAAAATTAACTCTTTGCAAAAGGATTTAGAAAAATTTGTTTCTGAAAACTATAGCCTAAAAGCCCAAGTTGAGCATCTGACCACTTCCTTAACCAAATCCATGACTGATCATGCATCAACTGAAGTGAAACTTTAGAAGTTTCAACTTTCATCTTAGCAATATGAGAAGCTATTAAACTCTCATATTGAATCAAAGAAAGGTATGGGTTGGGATATAATGCAGTTGCACCACCAATAAATGATAATTACGCAACTCTACCTGAAACAATGACTAACACATTGTCAAATCATTTTGTGCCAAGCACCAATCTTGAAACTAAAACAAGTAAGATAACAATAACGATGAAGCTGAGGTGAGTGATACTGAGTCTTCTGAATCAGATCTTTTAAAACACAATGACTCATAAATAGACTATGATAAATGTGATGACTTGGATGATTCGGATGAACATGATGATGATCAACTGAACATTGGTAAGGATGTTCATGTTGAAACTGGTCTTCCAAAAGTACTTAAAGAATCAAAGATGTAATATACTCCAAAGCAAAGAAACATGCTGAAGACTATCTGCAAAAGGATTGCTGAACTAAATGAAGGACTTCAAGAACTGAATCTTCACAAAGTCATCATCAAGGAAGTTGCCAACAGCAGATCAAGTAAGGAGATGCCTTTATCCTATGCAGATAAAGGTAAGAAGAAACAAGCATCAACTAGACATAAGAAAAATTCTTCAGTTGAAGATCTGCGAAAGGAAAAATCTGCTGAATCCGTAGAACTTCTACGGAAGACTAAAGCAGAATCTTTGAATGAGGTATTGAAAAGAACTGCCAAAAAATATGCTCTCAAGCAACAAAGGTCAGCTAAATTTAAACAAGAATCAGTTGATGGTGCTCCTAGCAAAAGCAAGGAAAAATCAAGTGATCCATTGAAAAAGGAGTTGAAGTCCCACAAGCTGAATAAGAAAAAGAAGTTATCCAAGTCTGATGAAAATTCAGAGGAAAAATACTGCAAATGGTGTGATATGAAAAATCACAATACGGATGACCGCTATATGACGCCTAAACCCGGCAGGGCACCGGAGGCACGTCACGCAGTTGGATTAATATTTTAAATACAAATCAGAGCTTTCTATTTACAGCGGAAGACTTTAAACACTATTATATATATTAACCCAACTTTTTAAAACATTTTACATATGATTGTATTTAATTATACATCGCCCTATTTACATTATTAACAAGCCCTAAATCCTATGCCAGCAGTTGCTCTAGGATAGCGTCCTCATCAGCTCATACTTGCTTTCCTCTATTATCAGAGGATCCCTCCTTACCTAGCACACACAATACACTCAAAACATCAGATAAACTGGTGAGTTCTAATTTTCATTAAAACATTAACAACATTTTTACACACACCACAGCTATCTTTTATTGGCAATATTATAAATTCAACTTTTATCATTATTCTGTCCCACTGGACCTGTCCCATCGAACGTCGGTTGCCCACATCTAGCAACTACCAGTTCCCCATACCCAGTAACGTCGGTTGCCCACATCCAGCAACTACCAGTTACTACACTCAGAAACATCGGTTGCCCACATCCAGCAACTACCAGTTTCTCATACTCGGTAACGTCGGTTGCCCACATCTAGCAACTACCAGTTACCATACCCAGAGACGTCGGTTGCCCACATCTAGCAACTACCAGTCTCCCATACCCAGTAACGTCGGTTGCCCACATCCAGCAACTACCGGTTACTATCTCTCATCCAGTAGGATGCCAAATAATCATCTAGGGTCGTCACCACAAGATGTTCACAAAGCTGAGTGATCGTCATCACTCATATCAAACTGTACAGTTTCACACTCAGGCATCTTACCCTAACTGGCCTGTTGAGATTTACCTCACATTACCATTTCAAAAACATTTCTTTTATTTATTGCCAATATTATCACATTCACTCACACCCCACACATTCTTCTTTTAGCACCAGTTTTAACATGTTTTCATTAATCATCACACCCCATCCGACCTATTGGAATCATTACCATCACGTAATGATTAACAATGTTCAGATGACTATCTTTTACACCCTACCTGACCATTGCAATCATTACCATCATGTAATGATTAACAATGTTCAGGGAATCATTTTTTTACCCCACTTCCCCTCTAACAGCTTGACAAACTGTTAGAAACATATCCATCATTACTATCACAATTCTGGTACTAAAACATTCAATTCATTTATCATTATGTGTGTGCTAGCCCGAATGTTAAAACCAAACATTTAAAAAGGGCTTAGAACTCACCTTATCAATTTCCTCACCACAGTCTACACAATCCACGTACACAAGGTAATTAGTCCTTCCTCTAATCAAGGTATATCTAAAGCAATAAACCCTGATTCAGTAAACTTATTCTCAAACAGGGTCCTCATGCGATTGAACACTTATGCGAATGAGCACTCATGCGACTGAACCTATGCGATGAACCATGCGACTGAACCTTCAGTCGTACAACTAGCCATTCATTCGTACGATTGAGTTCTCATTCGTATCCAGTGTTCACTCGTCTTCATTCGGCCTTCTAACCAGGCGACTGGGTTCCAATCGTACGACTGAACCTCCATTCGCACTCAGTCGCACGACTAGACTCTCATTCGTACGACTGAGGCATGCGATTGAGCCCATTCGTCTGGAACGGATCAACAGCTGTGTTCTTGACGTTTTTGATCCAAACTCACTCAAAATTTGAGTTTTAACCATCCAAATCATACCATATTCAAAACAGATCCTATACACATCGTTTACAATGGTTTCGGACCATTATTTCATTAAAACTTCATAAAAACTTGGATTTGAATTCCTGGATTTAAATTCAAAATGAACCAGACCAATTTACTGATTTAAACAGGTTATTGGATCAAATTCAATCATACACACAGCTTATAACATCTCCGGATTAATCCGTGATGTTCAAAACTTACCGAAACGGAGTTTCGCCTAATCAATTTCGTGAGAGCAGGGTTTGGGTGTGAAGGGGACAAGATGGAAATCTTCCTTGAACCCCTGCACCGCCCTACTTATCCATAAATTAAACTAACTGCCTCACCTTCAGTCGCACGACTGAACCATTCGTACGACTGAACTGTGCGACTGAAGCTCATACGCCTACGATTCGTACGACTGAGTCTCAATCGCACATAAGGAATGCGACTGAAGTTCATTCGTATATAACTTATGCGACTGAACACTTAAACACTCAACAACTCAACTTAATTTATTTAATCATAACTATAATATAATTTACAAGTCCGGATTTAGAAACCGGATGTTACAACTCTCCCCCCCTTAAATAGGTTTCGTCCTCGAAACCAATCATTCAACAACTGGGGATAATCTCTCTTCATCTCATCTTCTGATTCCCAAGTGAAATCAGATCCCTTTCTATTCGACCACTGCACTTTAACTAAATCAGTAGTTTTATTCCTCAGCCTTTTCACCTTTTGTCTACTATAGTAGTAGGTTTCTCAACATAGTTTAACTTATCATCCACTTCTATATCATCTAACGGTACATAAGCATTCTCATCGGCCAAACACTTGCGCAACTGTGACACGTGAAAGGTTGGGTGGATTCCTTGCAACTGATCGGGTAATTCTAGTTTATAGGCCACTTCCCCAATCCGTTCTATAATGCTAAACGGTCCTATAAAACGAGGACTTAACTTTCCCCTCTTTTTGAATCTGATAATTCCCTTCCAAGGAGATACTTTCAACATAACTCTATCTCCTACTCAAAACTCTATATGCCTTCGCCTTTTATCTTCATAAGACTTTTGTCGATCCTGAGCTGCTTTAAACCGAGCTTTGATCTGATCCAGTTTCTCATTCGTAGCCTGTACAATTTCCAAACTGCCCAACTCTTTCTGCCCAACTTCTCCCCAACATATGGGACTCCTACACTTCCTGCCATACAACATCTCATAAGGGGCTCTCCCAATTGTAGAATGATAACTGTTATTGTAGGAGAATTCAACTAATGGCAGATGACTATCCCAGCTACCCCAAAATCTATAACACAAGCTCGTAACATGTCTTCAACTATTTGGATAGTCCTTCAGTCAACCCATCAGTTTCTGGGTGGAAAGACGTGCTGTGTAGCAGACGAGTACCCATATCTTCATGAAACTTTCTCCAAAACCTCGAAGTAAAACGTGTATCTCTATCTGACACAATAGACAATGGTACCCCGTGTCGCGCAATAATCTCTCGAATAAATAGTTCTGCTAATTTCTCAGAGTTATACGTCTCTTTAATTGGTAAGAAATGTCCGCTACATGTCAGTCTATCTACTATGACCCAAATGGTATCATAACCTTTAGCTGTACGCGGAAGCTTAGTTATGAAATCCATTGTCAATTCCTCCCACTTCCATTTTGGGATCTCTAAGGGTTGAAGCTTACCATATGGCTTTTGATGCTCAGCTTTGACCTGAAGACACGTCAAACACCTATTCACATATTGCATCACATTAAACTTCATACCGGGCACCAATATCCTTGTTTTAAATCCTTGTACATCTTAGTAGCACTAGGATGTATAGAATATCTGGACTTATGAGCTTCATCTAACACCAATTCCCTCATCTTAATCGGAACCCACATACGACCACATTTCATCTTAACCCCAAAACTATTTTCTTCTAGATCCTTTGTTTGACCCTTCATTCGTTCTCGCTTCACGTTCTCTTCTTTCAGTGCTTCTAATTGAGCTTCTCGTAACTAATGCATAAAATCTGGGGTTATCACTAACTTGTATGACTTAACTCGAATTGGAGGGTGTTCATTCTTTCACTTAACGCGCCAGCAACCACATTTGCTTTACCAGGATGGTAAAGTATTTCACAATCATAATCTTTCACCAATTCTAACCATCTCCGCTGGCGCATGTTCGATTCCTTCTGATCAAAGAAATACTTCAAACTCTTATGATCTGTGTAAATCATACATTTCACCCCATACAAATAATGCCTCCATATCTTCAAGGCAAATACCACTGCTGCCAGTTCTAAATCATGTGTCGGATAATTCTTTTCATGTTCTTTCAATTGCCTGGAAGCATAAGCTATCACTCGTCCCTTCTGCATCAATACACAGCCTAGACCTTGATACGAAGCATCTGAATAAATCGCCAAATCTTCATTTCCATCTGGCAACGACAATGTTGGTGATTGGGTTAATTTCTGCTTCAGTTCTTGAAATGCATTTTCTTGTTCTGGTCCCCAAACGTATTCTTCATTCTTCCTCGTCAGTTTCGTTAACGGGGATGCGATTTTGGCAAAATCCTGAATAAACCTTCTATAGTAACCAGCCAGACCCAAGAAACTGCGAACCTCAGATGGGGTCTTTGGAGGACTCTACCTCACTACTGTTTCAATCTTGGCAGGATCTACTAAAATACCTTCTGCATTAATCACATGCCCTAAAAACTGTACCTCCCGCAACCAAAACTCACACTTAGAAAATTTTGCATAAAGCCTTTCTTTTCTCAATCTTTCCAACACTTCACGAAGATGGCAAGCATGATCTCCCTCATTCTTCGAGTAGATCAATATATCATCAATAAACACAATTACTGATCGATCTAACATTGGCTTGCACACACTATTCATTAAATCCATAAAAGCAGCAGGGGCATTCGTCAACCAAAAGACATAACCAAAATTCATAGTGACCGTAACGGGTACGAAACACTGTTTAGGTATATCTTCTTCCTTAACTTTCAACTGATGGTAACCCGATCGAAGATCTATCTTAGAAAACCAACTGGCTCCCTGTAGCTGATCAAACAAATCATCTATTCGTGGGAGTGGGTACTTATTCTTTATTGTCAACTTGTTTAATTCTCTGTAATCAATACACATACGCATACTCCCATCTTTCTTCTTTACAAACAATACTGGAGCACCCCACGGGAAGAACTGGGTCTAATGAAACCTCTTTCCAGTAAGTCTTCAGTCTGTTTCATTAACTCCTTCAATTCCGATGGAGCTAATCTATATGGTGGCTTAGCAACTGGCTTAGCACCCGGAACCAAATCAATTCTAAACTCAACTTCACGATCTGGAGGAATGCCCGGTAATTCCTCTGGAAACACATCTGCAAAATCTCTAACCACAGGAATGTCTTCTATCTTTCTTACAGACTTTTGGGAATCAATTACATATATCAAATAAGATGCACACCCGCGGCTCATTAACTTATCAGCTTTTATCATAGATATTATTTTCACAGTTGACTCCTCTCTATCACCATATACATTAATTGTTTTCCCATCTGGTGCTCTTAATTGAATTAAGTTCTTATTACATATAATATGGGCTTCATGTTTTACCAACCAATCCATACCCAATACTATATCAAACCCTCCTAACACCATTGGATATAGTTTAACAGGCAACTTATATCCTTCTAATTCAATATAACAACCATCAATCATATTACTAATCATCACAGATCTATCATTAGCAGTTTCAACTACAAAAGCTACCTCTAATGGTCGAACTTCACATGCAAGCATAGGGCAAAAATCAATAGATACAAAACTTCCACTTGCACCAGAATCAAATAACACATTAGCTGGAATTCCATTCACTAGAAACGCACCTGAAACTACATCTGGCAACGCTTTAGCCTCACTGGCTGTCATAGAATATACTCGCCCCTTGGCCACACTCGACCCTTCTCCTGACCCTTTCATCGATCTAACCGGCTCAGGCTTTCTAACGGTTAATCTTGGACATTCACTACGAATATGCCCCGTTTCTCCACACTCATAACATCTACGAGGGCTTCATTACATTCATTAGCATAATGTCCTAACCTTCCACATTTAAAACAAGTTCTATTACCAATCATACATTCACCCTGGTGCAGCCTACCACATTTCCCGTATCGTGGCAACTCATTTCTGACATTCCTCGGAAATTGGCCCCTTCCAACCTGCTTTTCTTCTCGCCTCCTTTTACCCCCATCAGGAGCAACATTATTACCATAAATTCTTGATACATATCTGTAGCTAAGTTTACCGTTAACTGGTAACTACTCGGAGCAGATGATCTAACCAACTTCCTAACCTCCTGAGGTAACCCCTGTGTATACCTCAAAATCTTCTTCTCTTCAGGAACCACTAAATGAGGCACCAACCGCGCCATCTCCTCAAACTTAGACGTGTATTCCCTATGAGACATATTACTTGCCTGAAACTGCAGGAAACTCATTTCTATTCGATCCATCTCACCTTTTGGACAAAACTTGTCCGATACTAACTTTCTGAATTCAGGCCATAACATTTTGTCAGTAGCCTCCTCGCCTAACGTCTGGATAATCGTATCCTACCAATACAGAGCCTCACCTACAAACGAGTGGGCTGCAAACTTTACCTTTGATCCTCCCTACACTCACTCAACTTGATCACGACTTCCATTTCATGAAGCCATTTATAAGTGGCTACCACATCCATAGCCCCAGAAAATCGTGGAGGATTACACTCTTTAAACTGGCTATATGTAACTCCCTTTTTCTCACTAGACCCCTCAGCTTTATCAACATTCCTACTTTCATCAGGTCTAGCTGCATTCAAGGCTTTACGAACCTCCTCAGCAATTGCATTATGGAATTGCTGCCTCGTCATACTAAGCACCTCGGTGCTCTCATCAACATTTCTTTCTGAGGTTCCACCTTGCATTCTTTCACTCTCCCTATCAGCCATAACCTATTAAAACGAGATCAGGATTATTTGGTACCCACATGTAAGTATATAACCAGAATACTATAAGTAAAGTAAATTATTAATAATGTTGGCCAAGTACTATTAATTGTTTACTTTACTTTTACTATTCTCGTTATTCCTTCTCATGATAGTCCCTTCACCTTCTCTTGTTTTAATAAACTACTCTATCTAGCTATCCCTGCTGGCATATCTATTTTCTAGTTAAAGTCTAGTTATTATAACACTAGATCCATTTAACTACTGCTCTGATACCAACCTGTGACGCCCTAAACCTGGCAGGGCACCAAAGGCACGTCACGCAGTTGGATTAATATTTTAAACACAAATCAGAGCTTTCTATTTACAGCGGAAGACTTTAAACACTATTATATATATTAACCCAACTTTTTAAAACATTTTACATATGATTGTATTTAATTATACATCGCCCTATTTACATTATTAACAAGCCCTAAATCCTATGCCAGCAGTTGCTCCAGGATAGCGTCCTCATCAGCTCATACTTGCTTTCCTCTATTATCAGAGGATCCCTCCTTACCTAGCACACACAACACACTCAAAACATCAGATAAACTGGTGAGTTCTAATTTCATTAAAACAATAACAACATTTTCACACACACACAACTATCTTTTATTGGCAATATTATAAATTCAACTTTTATCATTATTCTGTCCCACTAGACCTGTCCCATCGAACGTCGGTTGCCCACATCTAGCAACTACCAGTTCCCCATACCCAGTAACGTCGGTTGCCCACATCCAGCAACTACCAGTTACTACACTCAGAAACATCGGTTGCCCACATCCAGTAACTACCAGTTTCTCATACTCGGTAACGTCAGTTGCCCACATCTAGCAACTACCGGTTACCATACCCAGAGACGTCGGTTGCCCACATCTAGCAACTACCAGTCTCCCATACCCAGTAACGTCTGTTGCCCACATCCAGCAACTACCGGTTACTATCTCTCATCCAGTAGGATGCCAAATAATCATCTAGGGTCGTCACCACAAGATGTTCACAAAGCTAAGTGATCGTCATCACTCATATCAAACTGTACAGTTTCACACTCAGGCATCTTACCCTAACTGGCCTGTTGAGATTTACCTCACATTACCATTTCAAAAACATTTCTTTTATTTATTGCCAATATTATCACATTCACTCACACCCCACACATTCTTTCTTTTAGCACCAGTTTTAACATGTTTTCATTAATCATCACACCCCATCCGACCCATTGGAATCATTACCATCACGTAATGATTAACAATGTTCAGATGACTATCTTTTACACCCTACCTGACCCATTGCAATCATTACCATCATGTAATGATTAACAATGTTCAGGTAATGTAACACCCGTAATTCTTGTCAAAAAGAAATAAAAGAATAAAGAGAGAGAAAAAGGAGGAAAAGGGAAGTCAACCCCAAGTTGGAGGACCAAAAGTGTAAAATGAATAAAAATCTCAAAAGTTGGTGAAAAGGTGGCATGGCTGCCCATTTTCACTCTGCACAATTCCTTGCATTCGATTTTTAGAGAGAGAAAGCAGAGAAACTTGCGGATCTTGAAGAAACAAGAAGAAGAATTCGAGAAAATTAGGTAAGGATTAGTGTTTTGAGTTGTTTTCGGCTAACCTTAGCCTCGGTTAAATGCTTATTTGTGTTTTTATGTGTTCCAAATATGTGTTTAGAAGGTTTCCAGGTGTTAGAATCGATTAAAGGAGCTCGGGTGAAAAGTCTTAAGATTTGAAATAACTAAGGTGAGTTCTAGACCCCTTTTTACTGGTTTTTAAATGTTTTGGGGCTGGAAATGCATGTAAGTATGTTTTTATAAAATTTGGGTTGATACCCGTATGAAATGAATGTATGTATGTTTATGTTCATGTTAGATTTATGCCTAGAATCAGGTGTATATGTTTAGAACTAGGCATTATGATGTTTGGGACTTGGACTATGATTTAGACACATGAACAGGTTACTAATATGTCTGAAATTTGGACTTAGAATGAATCGGTACAAGTTGATGAGTCCACCAGTGCTCATACGACCAACAGTGTGGTCGTATGACCAGGTGATATATTTTTCTTAGTGTTGAAAAGTCTAACAGGCCTCATACGACCAACAGTGTGGTCGTATGACCAAGTGAATTTTCTAAGTGTTGAGTCCAATAGGACTCATACGACCAACAGTGTGGTCGTATGACCAAGTAATAATTTTCTAAGTATGTTGAAGAGTCCAATAGGACTCATACGACCAACAGTGTGGTCGTATGATCAGAACATATTTCTAAGTCTAGGGATGGTACGACCAATAGTGCTCATACGACCAACAGTGTGGTCGTATGACCAGATGATAATTCTAAGTATAAGATGAAAAGTCCAGCAGTGCTCTTACGCCTAACAGGGCTCATACGCCCAGAGGGCTTATACGCCCAACAGGGCTCAAACGCCCAGAAAACTTAGAATTTTACAGAAATTTTCTGTAAATCCGAAGTTCGAGGTTTTGACCAGGGTTGACTAGGGTTAATAAATGATGATGTTTCATGCATGTAATGATGATTATGATTAACCCTTATTGTTACTGATATTATTATCAGTGTACTATTATTGTTAACAATATTATTAATAAAATATTGTTAAGTATGGTACGATACTATGTATGATGATGAATGTATGATGATGAATGTATGATGAGCGTGTATGTTCCTTGTAATTGTGTATGCTTATCTTTCTGAAACTTTACGAATAACGAGAATGAACTAATGAAGTATTATGTAACGTAAAGTGAAAGATAATGAAAGAGGAACATGATGATGAATGCATGTATTAACGAATGAACGAAAAGAAGAATGATGATAAATACATGCATAAATGAATGAACGAAAGTCTTGCATGGTCTAAGGGGCACGAGATGGATTTGACGGTTAAGAAGTCTTGAAAATGGTGCTTGGTTCTAGTAACTAGGCCTATTACAGCCTTATGGTAGATTATGGACAGTGAGCCATAGTTGCCTTAAGAACAACGGGGCAGTGTCTTTGTGACCTGTCACGGGATAGTTGTTACAGCAGGAGTGGTGACTATCACTCATGGGGTTAACGTGACCCCGGATGAGACGTTGTGGTCTATGGACAGAGAGCCATAGGGGCAACGAGGTTGTCGGTCTATGGACAGAGAGCCATAGGGGCAATCAGGTTGTCGGTCTATGGACAGAGAGCCATAGGGGCAACCAGGTGTCGGTCTACGGACTGAGAGCCATAGGGGCACCAGGTGTCGGTCTATGGACTGAGAGCCATAGGGGCACCAGATGGATACGATATGCTTTGTCGGCTCATGGGTTGGAACCATGGGGGCAGAGAAGAAAGGTGACCCTTAGAGTTTTGCATGCTTGACGAATGAAAGTTAAAGAACGTATGAATGAATGTAAAGAATGTATGTACGAACGTGAATGAGAACGATGAATGGTACATGAATGAAAACTAATGAACGAATGATGAAGATAATAATGAAGTTACCTACGTGTACGTACGATGCGTGATCACATATGCATAATGAACGTTTTGAAATGAGAAGTAAAGTATTTTAATTACAAAACTAGAACTCACTCAGCAACGCTGACTTTATGTATTTTCCAGTTGGCAGGTGACAGGTTGCTGAGGATGGCACACGGGGGTGGCTACTAGGCGGGCAAGACTGACATCCATTATGTTTTAACGATACTGTTATTTTGTAATTCATTCAATTAAATATTTTGTGACTTAGAAACTAGAATGTATTGCTTAACAACAGTGTTTTAAATGAACTGATGGTTTTGTTTAAATAATTCCGCTGCTTAAAATTATTTTATGTAAGTTTTATGCTGTGAATGACCAACTGTGAGGTGCCCGGGAACGGGGCCTTACAAGTTGGTATCAGAGCTAAAGTTTAAGTGAAACGGGTAAATTTTCAAAAATAAACCTTAACTTAAACTGAGAATGGGACGGAAAGAGGGATGTCAGCCCGAGTAGCCATGTGCCATCAGGTATTGCTTTTCTTAAGAGTTAATCAGTATTATGTGCGTGTGCTATATGTGATTTATGTGTTCTTAGTAGATTTAGATGCTGATGTAGTCAGGATAGGAAGTGCTTGGGGTGTGAAGAGTAAAGTAAGTGGCTAATCACAACTGGCCACTGTAATTAGGGACTTACTATACTTGACATAAACTAGCTGTTCCTTGAATGACTGTTTTAGTGTTTGAATCTTATAGTGTATAGGAGAATGGCTGGGAAGAAACCTTCTAAGGCTGCTAGAGGTAGAGGTCGTCCGCGTACGACTAGGAACAGTACTAAAGCTCCTGAGATGGCTCCTGTGAACCCTGAGGTTCCGGACCGGAATGAAGAAACAGAGAATGCTAGTCTGAATGCCTCAGCTAGGGAGGCGATTGCTGATGAGGTACACCAGGTCCTACAGGCAGTTATGCCATCTGTAGTGACCGATGTTATTCGAGCTATAAGGAACGAGGAAAGGAAGGAAAAAGAGGACAGGAGAGGGTCGACTGAAAAGGAGAGCAAGGAAGAAGAAGAACGACCGGATCCTGAGATAGTAATATCTGATGAGGAAAGAGATGATGTAGTAGGGGTGACGACCAAGGGGTTGCAGTTACGGGGCATTTCAAGGTGCAAGCCCCCGACTTTCGATGGCAATGGCACTGCTGCAACGCTCAACGATGGGTAAGGGAGATGGAAGCGGTACTCGAGATCAGCGAGTGCCGTGAGGATCAGAAGGTGAAGTTTGCCACCCACTCCTTTACTGACTCAGCACTATGCTGGTGGGACAATATTGTCCAAGCTGAGGGTTCCAGGGCCATCGGGAAAATGAAGTGGTCCGAATTGAAGAAGCTAGTAATTGAGGAATTCTGCCCTCACAGAGAACTTGATAAGGTCGAGAGGGATTTCCTGCGACTCGAGGCAGGAACCATGACACACCAGCAATACACTACCAGATTCAATGAAATGGCGAGGCTGGTGCCAGATCAAGTGACACCGGTATCTCGAAAGATTAACCGGTACATTCAGGGACTACCAGCCGACATCCGCAGGCACTTGATCACTGCCCGACCAAGCACCTTTAGGTCGGCAGTAGACTTAGCTGGGAGGCTCTATGACGAGAGGGAAGTGATGGTGGTGGAATCAAAGAAGGCCGGTGGTGACCGAAACTGGAATGGAAAGCGGTTCGGGCGTGGTGGCTTTACCCCGAATAACAAGAAGGCGAGAAGGGATAACCGTAGGGTGGGGTCATCAAGCTCGGGACCCAAAAGATGTGACAAATGTGGTAAGGAGCACGGTGGTGAATGTAGATGGGGGTTAAACGTCTGTTTCAGGTGTGGGAAATCTGGTCATATGGCTAAAGACTGTAAGGCTGCGAGGTGTTTCAACTGTGGTGAAGCGGGGCATATGAGTAAAGATTGCAAGAAGTCGAGGGCTGAGAATTCCGGAGGAAAGAAGGTGGCAGGGACTGAGGGGCAGAAGACGAGTGCCAGAGCTTTCACCATGACCAGAGAGGAGGCTAGGACGGACCCCGATGTTGTGTCAGGTACGTTTCTAGTAAATCAAACTCTTGCTTCTGTGATATTTGATTCTGGTGCTAGTAGGAGTTTCATTTCTGCCACTTTCTGTGATAAATTGTCTGCTAGTAATAAATGCATTGATGAGCCCTTTGATGTAGAAACCGCTATTGGTAAGTCCACTAGAGTTACTGACGTGATAGAGGACTGTACCATAGAGTTAGAAGGCCATAGGTTTGCTGCCAAATTACATGTGATGCCCCTAGGAGATTGATGTAGTGTTAGGGATGGATTGGTTAGCAACCTACGAAGCGAATATCGTGTGCCAAAAGAAGATGATTAGGCTGACGGCGACTGACGGAAGTCCGGTGACAATATATGGCGATCGGGTTACGACGATTCCGAAGGTGATCTCGATGGCGGTGGCGGGAAAGTGTATGAGGCGCGGATGTAGCGCCTACTTATGTTATGTAAAGAATGTAGAGACTCCAACACCACAACTATCTGATGTACCAGTTGTGCGTGACTTTCCGGACGTGTTTCCCGAAGACTTATCGGGATTGCCACCTGACCGAGAGATTGAATTCCAGATCGACCTGATACCGGGTGCCCAACCTATCACAAAAGCACCGTATCGCTTGGCTCCGACGGAGATGAAAGAGTTGATGGAGCAACTACAGGAGTTGCTTGACAAGGGCTTTATTAGACTGAGTATCTCCCTTGGGGTGCTCCGGTCTTATTTGTGAAGAAGAAGGACGGTAGCATGAGAATGTGTATCGACTACCGTGAATTGAACAAGCTAACGGTAAAGAATCGGTATCCGTTACCGAGGATTGACGACTTGTTCGACCAGCTCCAGGGTGGCAGTTGGTTCTCGAGGATAGATCTTCGATCTGGCTACCATCAATTGAAAGTAAAGGAGCAGGACATTCCTAAAACAGCTTTTCGTACGCGTTATGGACACTATGAGTTTCTCGTTATGTCATTTGGTCTAACTAACGCGCCAGCTGCTTTTATGGATTTGATGAACCGAGTGTGTCGGCCAATGTTAGATAAATCAGTAATTGTGTTCATTGATGATATTCTGATTTATTCAAGGAGCGAAGAAGAGCATGCCGGTCACATTCGGGAAGTGTTGGAGACTTTGAGGAGGGAGAAGCTGTATGCTAAGTTCTCCAAATGTGCGTTCTGGTTACGCGAGGTACAATTTCTGGGTCACGTGGTAAATGCAGAAGGAATAATGGTGGACCCAGCAAAGGTTGAGGCTGTGATGCAATGGAAATCACCAAAGACGCCATCCGAGATTCGTAGCTTCTTGGGATTGGCGGGCTATTATAGGAGATTTATTCAAGACTTTTCAAAGATAGCCTCACCTTTGACAAAATTGACTCGTAAGGACGTGAAATTCGTGTGGGGTCGAGAGCAGGAGACGGCTTTTGAGGAGTTGAAAACGAGACTGACACAAGCTCCTGTTTTGACTTTGCCCGAGGGGAATGAAGACTTAGTGGTCTATTCAGATGCATCTTATTCTGGGCTAGGTTATGTGTTGATGCAACGTGGAAGGGTAATAGCCTACGCATCTCGACAGCTGAAGACCCACGAAGTCAACTATCCCACACACGATCTAGAATTAGCCGCGGTGGTTTTTGCATTGAAGATTTGGTGGCACTATCTATACGGGACGAAGTGCACAATCTTCACTGATCACAAAAGCTTGGAGTACTTCTTCGAGCAGAAAGACTATTGGTGGCCGGGTATGAAACGCGACGTAGTGGAGTACGTGAGTAAGTGCTTAACTTGCTTACAAGTAAAGGCAGAACACCAGAAGCCTTACGGGAAGATCCAACCGTTGGATATACCCGAGTGGAAGTGGGAGCACATCACCATGGATTTCATTACGAAGTTACCACGTACCCCTAAAGGGTATGATGCTATATGGGTGATAGTTGACCGCCTGACGAAGAGTGCCCACTTCCTACCGATCCGCGAGACGTACTCATCTGAAAGATTGGCGGATCTGTTCATCAAGGAAATTGTAGCTCGTCACGGTGTACCGGTGCTATTGTGTCTGATCGTGACACCCGGTTTACCTCCAAGTTTTGGAAGAGATTTCACGATGCAATGGGGACAAGGCTACACATTAGTACAGCATATCACCCTCAGACAGACGGTCAGTCTGAGAGGACAATCCAAACACTCGAAGACATGCTTCGGGCGTGCGTGATCGATTTTGGAGGAAGTTGGGATGATCACTTGCCGTTAGCGGAATTCTCGTACAACAATAGCTATCATGCCAGTATTGGCATGCCACCTTACGAGATGCTATACGGTAGGAGATGTAGGACGCCCGTATGTTGGGGAGACATTGGGCAGAAAGAACTGGGAAGTGTTGAGGTGATTGAAGCAACAACTGAGAAATGGAAAAGATCAAAGCCTTCATGAAGGCGGCGAAAGATAGGCAAAAGTCGTATGCCGACAAGAGGCGAAGATCGATAGAGTTTGAGGTTGGTGACCGAGTCATGTTGAAGGTCTCGCCCTGGAAGGGAATCATTAGATTCAGGAAAAGAGGTAAGCTAAGCCCGAGATACATAGGACCTTTCCGAATTATTGCACGAGTAGGAGAGGTGGCCTATCGACTTGAATTGCCAGATGAGTTAAGTGGAATTCATCCCACATTCATGTATCCCATCTGAGGAAGTGCTTAGCTGATGAAGACATGGTTGTACCACTGGAGGATATTGAAGTAGACGAACGGCTCAATTACGTGGAGCAACCAGTGGCAATCATTGATCGTAAAGAAAAGAGGTTGAGGAATAAAGTGGTTCCTCTTGTGCGGGTACAGTGGAAGCACAGGAAGGGATCCGAGTCTACGTGGGAGACTGAAGAAGAAATGAGACAGCATTACCCACATCTGTTTAAGGAATAACAGGTTTCGGGGACGAAACCTATATAAGGGGGGTGGACTTGTAACACCCGTAATTCTTGTCAAAAAGAAATAAAAGAATAAAGAGAGAGAAAAAGGAGGAAAAGGGAAGTCAACCCCAAGTTGGAGGACCAAAAGTGTAAAATGAATAAAAATCTCAAAAGTTGGTGAAAAGGTGGCATGGCTGCCCATTTTCACTCTGCACAATTCCTTGCATTCGATTTTTAGAGAGAGAAAGCAGAGAAACTTGCGGATCTTGAAGAAACAAGAAGAAGAATTCGAGAAATTAGGTAAGGATTAGTGTTTGAGTTGTTTTTGGCTAACCTTAGCCTCGGTTAAATGCTTATTGTGTTTTTATGTGTTCCAAATATGTGTTTAGAAGGTTTCCAGGTGTTAGAATCGATTAAAGGAGCTCGGGTGAAGAGTCTTAAGATTGAAATAACTAAGGTGAGTTCTAGACCCCTTTTTACTGGTTTTTAAATGTTTTGGGGCTGGAAATGCATGTAAGTATGTTTTTTATAAAATTTGGGTTGATACCCGTATGAAATGAATGTATGTATGTTTATGTTCATGTTAGATTTATGCCTAGAATCAGGTGTATATGTTTAGAACTAGGCATTATGATGTTTGGGACTTGGACTATAATTTAGACACATGAACAGGTTACTAATATGTCTGAAATTTGGACTTAGAATGAATCGGTACAAGTTGATGAGTCCACCAGTGCTCATACGACCAACAGTGTGGTCGTATGACCAGGTGATATATTTTTCTAAGTATTGAAAAGTCTAACAGGCCTCATATGACCAACAGTGTGGTCGTATGACCAAGTGAATTTTTCTAAGTGTTGAGTCCAATAGGACTCATACGACCAACAGTGTGGTCGTATGACCAAGTAATAATTTTCTAAGTATGTTGAAGAGTCCAATAGGACTCATACGACCAACAGTGTGGTCGTATGATCAGAACATATTTCTAAGTCTAGGGATGGTACGACCAATAGTGCTCATACGACTAACAGTGTGGTCGTATGACCAGATGATAATTCTAAGTATAAGATGAAAAGTCCAGCAGTGCTCTTACGCCTAACAGGGCTCATACGCCCAGAGGGCTTATACGCCCAACAGGGCTCAAACGCCCAGAAAACTTAGAATTTTACAGAAATTTTCTGTAAATCCGAAGTTCGAGGTTTTGACCAGGGTTGACTAGGGTTAATAAATGATGATGTTTCATGCATGTAATGATGATTATGATTAACCCTTATTGTTACTGATATTATTATCAGTGTACTATTATTGTTAACAATATTATTAATAAAATATTGTTAAGTATGGTACGATACTATGTATGATGATGAATGTATGATGATGAATGTATGATGAGCGTGTATGTTCCTTGTAATTGTGTATGCTTATCTTTCTGAAACTTTACGAATAACGAGAATGAACTAATGAAGTATTATGTAACGTAAAGTGAAAGATAATGAAAGAGGAACATGACGATGAATGCATGTATTAACGAATGAACGAAAAGAAGAATGATGATAAATACATGCATATATGAATGAACGAAAGTCTTGCATGGTCTAAGGGGCACGAGATGGATTTGACGGTTAAGAAGTCTTGAAAATAGTGCTTGGTTCTAGTAACTAGGCCTATTACAAGCCTTATGGTAGATTATGGACAGTGAGCCATAGTTGCCTTAAGAACAACGGGGCAGTGTCTTTGTGACCTGTCACGGGATAGTTGTTACAGCAGGAGTGGTGACGATCACTCATGGGGTTAACGTGACCCCGGATGAGACGTTGTCGGTCTATGGACAGAGAGCCATAGGGGCAACGAGGTTGTCGGTCTATGGACAGAGAGCCATAGGGGCAATCAGGTTGTCGGTCTATGGACAGAGAGCCATAGGGGCAACCAGGTGTCGGTCTATGGACTGAGAGCCATAGGGGCACCAGGTGTCGGTCTATGGACTGAGAGCCATAGGGGCACCAGACGGATACGATATGCTTTGTCGGCTCATGGGTTGGAACCATGGGGGCAGAGAAGAAAGGTGACCCTTAGAGTTTTGCATGCTTGACGAATGAAAGTTAAAGAACGTATTAATGAATGTAAAGAATGTATGTACGAACGTGAATGAGAACGATGAATGGTACACGAATGAAAACTAATGAACGAATGATGAAGATAATAATGAAGTTACCTACGTGTACGTACGATGCGTGATCACATATGCATAATGAACGTTTTAAAATAAGAAGTAAAGTATTTTAATTACAAAACTAGAACTCACTCAGCAACGCTGACTTTATGTATTTTCCAGTTGGCAGGTGACAGGTTGCAGAGGATGGCACACGGGGGTGGCTACTAGGCGGGCAAGACTGACATCCATTATGTTTTAACGATACTGTTATTTTGTAATTCATTCAATTAAATATTTTGTGACTTAGAAACTAGAATGTATTGCTTAACAACAGTGTTTTAAATGAACTGATGGTTTTGTTTAAATAATTCCGCTGCTTAAAATTATTTTATGTAAGTTTTATGCTGTGAATGACCAACTGTGAGGTGCCTGGGAACGGGGCCTTACAGGTAATCATTTTTTTACCCCCACTTCCCCTCTAACAGCTTGACAAACTGTGAGAAACATATCCATCACTACTATCACAATTCTGGTACTAAAACATTCAATTCATTATCATTATGTGTGTGCTAGCCCGAATGTTAAAACCAAACATTTAAAAAGGGCTTAGAACTCACCTTATCAATTTCCTCACCACAGTCTACAAAATCCACGTACACAAGGTAACTAGTCCTTCCTCTAATCAAGGTATATCTAAAGCAATAAACCCTGATTCAGTAAACTTATTCTCAAATAGGGCCCTCATGCGATTGAACACTTATGCGAATGAGCACTCATGCGACTGAACCTATGCGGATGAACCATGCGACTGAACCTTCAGTCGTACGACTAGCCTTTCATTCGTACGATTGAGTTCTCATTCGTATCCAGTGTTCACTCGTCTTCATTCGGCCTTCTAACCAGGCGACTGGGTTCCAATCGTATGACTGAACCTCCATTCGCACTCAGTCGCACGACTAGACTCTCATTCGTACGACTGAGGCATGCGATTGAGCCCATTCGTCTAGAACGGATCAGCAGCTGTGTTCTTGACGTTTTTGATCCAAACTCACTCAAAATTTGAGTTTTAACCATCCAAATCATACCATATTCAAAACAGATCCTATACACATCGTTTACAATGGTTTCGGACCATTATTTCATTAAAACTTCACAAAAACTTGGATTTGAATTCCTGGATTTTAAATTCAGAAATGAACCAGACCAATTTACTGATTTAAACAGGTTATTGGATCAAATTCAATCATACACACAGCTTATAACATCTCCGGATTAATCCGTGATGTTCAAAACTTACCGAAACGGAGTTTCGCCTAATCAATTTCGTGAGAGCAGGGTTTTGGGTGTGAAGGGGACAAGATGGAAATCTGCCCTTGAACCCCTGCACCGCCCTACTTATCCATATATTAAACTTAACCGCCTCACCTTCAGTCGCACGACTGAACCATTCGTACGACTGAACTGTGCGACTGAAGCTCATATGCCTACGATTCGTATGGCTGAGTCTCAATCGCACATAAGGAATGCGACTGAAGTTCATTCGTATATAACTTATGCGACTGAACACTTAAACACTCAATCAACTCAACTTAATTTATTTAATCATAACTATAATATAATTTACAAGTCCAGATTTAGAAACCGGATGTTACACGCTACTTCTGCAGTTACTGTTCCATATGCAATATGAACAATCACATGTTTTTTGATTGCTACTTCAACAAACATTGTGTAATTTACAACAAAAATAATCATTCAACTCAGGAATGTTATTTTAACAAAAGTAACAAGACAAAGAGCTTAAAGAAGTCAAATGCTGAAGTGTCTCAAGATAGAGCTTATAACTTAATGTACATAGTTTCCAAGTGTGAAAAAGTGATGCTTTGACTCACTAACAGAGGACAAACTCTAATGAGAATTGAATGTGGAGCACATGACAGTTACTTGTTAACAAACCTCAAAACATGATAAATAGCATGCCTAGTTGATATATTGCTCTTGTATGAATTTCAGTGGATCTATATACTTGCAATCAGGTGTTGCATCAGATCATACCTAATCCAAATAATTAAAACAAGAAGGAGCTCAGTGTGATAGTGTGATCCCATTATATATATGTATGTTTGTACTGTCTAAGTCTGTTTGTTTGGTTTTAATTATTAACTAATTACATCACTTTTGGACTGTCATATGTTTTTTATGCTATTCTTCTTCATAAATTTATGATAAATGCTAAATCTTATCATTAAGCACAAATTTAAGGGGAGTAGTTAAGGCATTAAAATCAATAAAATCTGAAGTTTAATCAAAGAATCTTTGAAGGAATTGGAGCTTGAGCACTAATGTGGATGCAGGATATAAGAAGTGTTTCAAATCTTCTTGTACACAATTGTCATGCAAACAAAGTCAACAAGGTCCAATAGCAATAAATGGTTCTATCACTTGATTAGAATCATACATTTGAAATTTCACCATCAGCAGAAACAACAGTGAAATTTCAGTATCAGCAAAAGCAACAGTAAAAATGTTAAATTATGACCGTCCGTAGAATTGGTAAACTACGGATGTGTTGATGATTTTGAAAGTATAATCCGCAGATGTTATGGTTTCGCATATGTTCTGCGGAAGATATGAACTCTATGGAATAAATGAATGCAACGGAAAGGGGTAAAAAGGAAGTGGGACCCACATAATAAATAAATAAAATTAATGTGTCCGCTTATAAATGAGGTTTTGAATTAAGAATTCATTAATCACTTTTCAGAGAAATTTTTGTAGACCTAGAAAAACGCACTCCCTTTTCCCCCTTTCATAAACATTCAAACCTGCAAACTCAAAACCTCAAAATAAACACGTAATCTTGATCACATACTATTGTTTTGAAGGTAAATCATGTCATAATCATCAATAATGAACTGTTTGATCATGATTATCGTTAACACTGTTCGTATTCATGTCTGCTCCACTGATACTAACATACTCCTCATTGTTCTTATGTACAGATGACGAATAGGTTTGCGAAAGAGCACAATGTGTGCGCATTACTAATGCTGATGATCCTGCATCAGAAGGATGTCGAGATATCATCAGATATCTTCGACGATCCAGGCTCTTATATGCCTTGACGGCAGAGTGCAGGATCGATTATGGGTGGTTTTTCTCTCAACTCACTGTGAACAACACTCAGCAAGTAGTCTATGAAGAGTGGATCACAATATAACAAGTAACAAGCAGTAAGAAATTAACACAGCAAGTAAATTTTCAAGGTACTTTTATATATTGCTTCTCAACTCAAAGGATTACAAGACTCTTGGACTCAAATAGCTTATCTAAAGAGTTACAGGGAGAAGATATATATAATACTACCTACAGCCGGGTATACTTTGATTCCAGTGGACACCTCTAACCTTACATCTATACTACAAGACTCTAGGTGAGGTCTTTCAGACATTTTGCCTGAGAGTTGGTAGTCAGGACATGTCCCTGACTTACCTTTTGTCACCAACTAAAGTTGGTAACATGTACTAACATAAAAAGGTGAACAGTAGAATAAAGTATGGTCAACAACATAGCTCTTTAGGAAGATGCCATGTTGTATCAGAGGTCTGCAGCGGACTGACAGGGACCATACTTTTATCTGCTGGACATAGCAATGTCTTCCGAAGGATAAAGTGCTTCGGAAGGATAACTTCTTCCGAAGGCACTTATACTTCGGAAGACTGCTTCTTCCGAAGCTTGGAGTCTTCTTTGTCTTCGAAAGCAGACTTTGTCTTCAGCTCTTTCATCAGACTTTGTCTTTGGAAGCTAACTTTGTCTTCAGCTCTTTCATCAGACTTTGTCTTCGGAAGCTGACTTTGTCTTCGGAAGATAGTCTTCAGCTGTTGTTCCTCAGACTCTCGGAAGATCTCTTGCTTGGCTTTGGAAGCCCTTCAATGTAGCACCAAAAGTGACTATGAAGTGGTTTTGATTGCACCAGCCTTATCATGATCCAACAAACTCCCCCTAGGCTGATGCTACCAAAACTTCACTTCTCTCTTCTTCTCAAAGCTCTCAGCACCAAGGAAAGTAAGTGTTTATCAGTGTCTTCATTCTTTCCTGCTGTGGTGCTGAGAATCTTGTACAGATCCTTGGTGGACAGAACCTCTACTCTGTCACCTTGGATTATGTGTACCTCTGTTGTGGTCCTCTGAAAAGAGTTAGTTGATGGGAAGTATATTCATATTCCCATCAAACTATTGGTTCCAATTCAGGACCTTCCACCATCTGTAGAAAGGCTGTGCCTTTGGTGGTTGGTCTTTCCTTGTCTTCCATTCTTTTCAGCTTCAACTCTTCTGCAATCTTGGCTCTTCTACTTCGTTCAGCCAAGTGGAGACCGCTGATATGGTTTCTGATGTGTGCAGCAGTCTCAGAGTTGGAGGGATTGGAGAATGGCTTCTCTGCAAGCTCAGCAAGTTCAAATTTGCTGAGATGCAGTAGAGAAGTGGCATTAAGCCTGTTGGTTTCACCATTCTCCCTTTCCACAACAAAGTTGTGAGAGGGTTCATCGAACCTCCACTGGATTATAGCATTTCTAGGTCCAGGAGATTGACCAGAAATCCTGTCCTCTTTCCTGGTATCCAGCAGAGTTACCAGTCTCCTTCTTTGTCTCTTCTCCTCAGCATTGAGGATATCGGAGTTGAGACCAAGAAGTCTTGCAGCCTGGCCCAAAGTGTCTCTAGGCAACTCAAGAAATTGGCCTAGGGTGAGGGAGCTTGAAGAGTTATCAACATAGGTGATGTTGATAAGCTCTCCCTCACAGAAGATGCTACTCAAAGTAGTGCAGTTGATGAGCTCGTCTTGAACTCCTTTATTTCCATAAAGGAGAGATGTTGAGGAGGCTGAGGGGATGGTCTTGGTGTTTGTTGGGTAGGCTTAGGTTTAGAGGTTTTGGGTTGTGTCTTGGGTTTTAGGATGGGTAGTTTGGGTGGTTGAGGTGATGTGGTAGGTTTGGGTAGAGTTGTGGGTTGAGGGGTGAAGGTTTCATCAGTGGGTTTGGTTTTGATGGGAAAAGGGATTGGTTCTGGTGTGGGTTGTGGCTGTGGTTGAGTGGCTGGGGTTGAGACCGTTCCAGTAGGAAACCTACCTTTTTTCCTTTGGTTGATTTCTTCCTGATTGGCTGCAGCTGCCTTAGAACTAGCAGCTAGCAGCTTTTCAGTAGGAAACCTACCTTTCTTTTTGGCCTTCTAAATCCTCTCCTCCTCCTGAAGCTCTTCCGCAGTCAATTTTCATTTTCCTTTGTCTTTGGCAGTGCTTGACTGTGGTGGTTCTTGGATGGAGGGTTGTGATTGAGAGAGAAGTTCAGCTGGTGTTTGGGTTGGAGGAATGTCAGAAATGTCCTCCCTGCTCACCTCAGATGCTATTTCAGCAATAACATCTGTGATGGTCAGTTCCTCGGACATCTAAAATAAGCCTTCCGCAGCTTCTATTTCGGCTTCGGAAGATTTTTCTGTTCTTCCGAGGCTTCCATGTAGGCTTCGGAAGCTTCAGCTTGAGCTTCGGAAGATGAGACTGCTGCAAGTTCTGTCCCAACTGTTTCAGTTGCTGGGCCATCAGTCCCCATTTCCCCTTCGAAGCTAATCTCGGGTTCCATGTGGACCTTAGGTTGACCAACTTCTTCCACAGTGGTAGAAGGTGCAGTCAGTCTTTGAAGCTCCTCAGCCCCAAAGTATATAAGTATGGTGTCGGGGCTGGGCTGTTCTAGGGATGATCTCAATACAAACTTTGTGAAAAGTCTGTAGAGATCTTGAAGCATCTTTGAGTCATCTCTAGAAAGGATTGAGATGACTCAGGTAGTGTGATGAGTTGGGAAGAAACGAATTTGGTCTGTGGTTCCTCAAGTGTTTGTCTCTGAACTTTCTCCCCCTTTTTGGTAGCATCATCTTGAGAGCTAGATGAGCTAGAGGAAGAAGTCATTGAGACCTGAATAGGTACATGCCTAACAGACCTCCCCGTCTGTTTCTCAGCTAGTTTAGCCTTGAGGTTGTTAATCTCAAGTTGCTGAGCGGCAGTCCTTGATTCTAATATCCTCACCTGTGATTCCAGGTTGGAGACCTTAGAAAGCAAGTACTGAAGTGTTAGTTGCATACTTCCCTCATCTTCATGAGAAGAATCATGGGGAGATGAGATAACATACCTAGTATGCTCACTCTCACCACCAGATGTGGCTTCTTGGCACCCTGGTTTCCTTTGCTCAGAGTCATCTCTTTCAGAGATGTCAATGGGCAAAGTTGCCGTAGACTCAGTCCTAATTATGTTACCACTGTCCTGAGAGCTCAATGAGAGACTCTGAGTAGTGGCACCTGAGTCTACATGAGTCCCCTCCACATCAGTGGGACTCACCTCAGTAACTGGCTTCTGATGGGGGCTAGAGACAAGGGATCCCTCTTGGCTCTGTTGATCTTTTAGAGGGTGTTGTAGATCAACTTCATGGCCATGGAGAGATGTAATCTCTTCATCAGTGCGGAGTAAAAGGTCAGTGAAAGAGAGGGTGGTTAGTCCTACTGACCCGGGACCTAGATCAATGTCTACAGGCATTGAGCCTATGGTGGGGCTGTCCCTAGAAGGCTGCACAGGGGAGTGTAGAGACTCACCTTGTGGGCTTAAGGCTTGAGGTTCTTGGATGCAGCATAAGCAAGGAAGATCCTAACTGCCTCAAGTCTTGCAACTGGTGCAAAGACATCAGTAATCGATTCCTTCCTCCTGGGTGTATCCTTGAACTACTAGTCTTGCCTTGTTCTTGATAATCAAGCCTTTATCATCTTTCTTGTTCCTGAACACCCATTTAGTGCCTAAGGGTACTTGACCAGATGGTAGTGGGCATAGATTCCAGACCTTTTGTCTTCTGAATTGAAGCAGCTCCTCTTGCATCGATTCAACCCAACTACTATCCTTTAAGGCATCTTCTACCTTCTTTGGTTCCATCTGAGACAAGAAGCATGAGTACAAGCAGACATTCCTATGATGAGTTTGTCCTCTTGTTCTCACACCCTCAGAGACATTCCCTATGATGTTCTCAGTTGGATGAGTGTTGTGAATCCTAAGACGAGGAATCACTTCCAGTTCCAGAGATAAGTCTAGGTTAGACATATTCTGATCAGGAACTGGATCACTCTGTCCAACTGCTGTTTCAAAATCATTCAATGAGGACTGATTGAATGATTGAGAAACATCATCAATGGTGGTTGTGAAGTAGGATTAACAGTTGCCTGTTCCTTCAGAATACTACTTCCCTCAACCTGGTGTTGTAATGGATCACCTGAAGAACTTTGAGGTTGATCAAGTGATTCACTTGTTGAAGCTTCATTATTCCTGGAGATAGTTACACTATCAGATCTGTGAATGGTTGAAGCTTGTTGCCTTTCAGCTCTTGGAGAATTTGGAAGAGGTCTGGGAAGCTCAAACAGTTGACTTGCATCAGCGTCAGCATCAGCATTCTCTTGAGCACCTGTTCCAGCTGAAAAATTCTCACAAGATGGTTTAGAATAGTTTAGAAACAATTCTAAATCAAAGATATACTCAGGTCCATTCCCCCTAACACAAGGAGTGTGCTCATTAACAACTATATTGGATGATTCCTCAAATTGTTGATTCTTGATATTGTATACTCTATAAGCTTTAGAGCTAAAAGAGTATCCAATAAAGATAGCATCATCCAACTTCTCAGCAAACTTTGCTAAGTTGTCCTTTGTGTTAAGTATGGTACACCTACAGCCAAAGGACCTTAGAAAGCCAATGAACGGTGGCCTCTTGTTCCATAACTCATAAGGGGTTTTTCCATGGGGCTTAACTACAAGAACCCTGTTCTGCACATAGCATGCAGTGCTGACTGCCTCTGCCCAGAATGTTAGAGGCAGCTTTGAATCAGCAAACATGGTCCGAGCAGCCTCAATAAGTGTCCTGTTCCTCCTCTCAGCAACACTGTTTTATTGAGGAGTTCTGGGAGCACTGTATTGTCTGGCAATCCCTTTTGAGTCACAGAATGAGTCAAGAACGAAGTTCTTAAACTCAGTCCCTTGATCACTTCTAATGATCTTAACCTTGTGATCAATTTGATTTTCTATTTTAAGAATAAAAGATTTTAAAGTTTCAGCAGTTTCATCTTTACTTCTTAAAAAGAATACCCATGTAAATCTCGTAAAATCATCAACTATCACAAGGCAGTATGATTTCCTTCCAATGCTCATTATACTTGTGGTCCAAAGAGATCCATGTGCAATAAGTGTAATGGAGTAGTGATAGAGTTAACACATTTGGATTTATGAGATGATCTGTGTTGTTTCCCTTTCAGGCATGCAATACAGTTATCCTTGCAGAAAAATTCCTTTTTAGGCAAACTATGTACCAAGTTATTTTTAGCCAATTTATTCATTGTTTTAAAATTCACATGACACATGCGTTTATGCCATAGTGTTGACTCATCACTATCATCTTTGGAAAGAAAGCATGATACTTCACCCATAGGAGAAGCATTGTTCATATCCAACTTGTACATATCCCCTTTTCTGGGAGATCTAAGAAGCACCAATTCCGAAGGAATTGTCATCCCTGGTTTGAGGATAATGCACTCCTGTTCTGTGAAGAGCATCTGATGCTTCTGGTCACAGAATTGAGAAACACTTAACAGATTGTGTTCAAGCTGTTTGACAAAGTGAACTTTGTCAATGTTTATTCTGCCATTGGATATACTTCCTCTGCCAGAAATATATCCTCCGGCCTCACCTCCAAATTGGACAGGCCCTCCATCAAAGTTCTGGAATTGTTGAAGGAGAGATCTGTTCCCTGTCATGTGCCTGGAGCATCCACTATCTACAATCCAGACATTGTTGTTCTTGTCAATGGACGTCCCTACATATAAGATGAGATGGTTATTTTTGTTTGGAAGCCCATGCCTTGCTGGTCTTGGGCTCTTCCAACGATATGACATAATTGAACCAAAAGATATGCATTGGGGTTCAATAGAGGTCATTGTTGAAGAAGAGTTTGGGCTGCAGCATCTTCCTTGATCTTCCAATCCATCCCTTGGTTGATCTTTGAAGATGAGCTTGTTCAAGCTTGTGCAGCATTGCCTTCTTCCGAAGCTTCTTTCTTTTCGGAAGAAGCCTTCACCACCTTTTCTTCCGAAGTAGTCTTCTTCTAAGATGGTTTCAAGGGAGCCCTCTTGTTCTTCCGAACTTTAGAAGGTTTGGCTTCCGAACCTATTTTCCCTTCGGAAGAAGTAGTTTCTTCCGAAAGCAACTTGGCTTCCGAGACCAACTTTCCCTTTTTCATCATTTGGACCTTTTGAAGTGGTCCAACTGAGAAACCTTCTCTGACTCCTTCTTTTCTAACATTATTTGCATAATGTGTGCTTGCTGGATTGTAGTAACAATCTTTAGCCATGTGGTTGTGCAGACCACACATTATGCAGGCAATGTTAGTCTTCTGGGAACTTGCAGGTTGCTGTTTCTTGGGTTTCTTCTTTTCATCAGCAACTTTTCCTTTCAACTTCTGATCCTTTAGTATGAAGTACCTACCACTTGAAATCCGGCAGAAATGAAGACACCCTTTTGCTTTGGGTTGATCTTAAGCTTGGACTCTGCAACCTTCTTGGCAGTCCTTCTAGCAGCTTTAGCTCTGCTTCTTCTTGTCTTGGTGGTTAGGATTTGGTCTTCACAGGTGGAGATGAGTGTATCCTCCTGTTTCTCCCCTGTGGTGGCCACTATTTTGCCTCATCCTTTAGTTCCAATGGAGAAGGGTCAGCAGTTGGAATCTCTTGCTCTTCAGTACTACATCTAGGTAGTCTAATAGACTCATAAGAGTGTGGTGGAGCTATTTCATTAGTTCCCAACCCTTCTTTGTTTTGATAAAACATTTTGGAATGAGAGGTTGATGCAAGAATAGTTTGGAAGCTTTGCTCAGCAATAGCTTGCTTCCTGGCCTGAGCCTCAGCTGTTACCAACTGGGCTTGAACCTCAGATAGTTTGGATATCAGATCTTTAATTTAAGTCTTATAATTAGTCTTTTCATGTTTTAAAAGAGACACAGTTTTCTCTAACTCCTCAATTTTCTTTTGATAGTCAGATTCAGCTCTCTTAAAATCAGATTTTAGCACATTTAAAGACTCAACCTCAGATCCGATTTCCGAAATGTAATCCTTATAAAGTTTAACTTTAGCAATATAGGCAGCAGTACAAAGATGTTCATATACCTGATCATCATCTGTTCCGGCCATGAGTGCTTGAGTAGGAGTCACATCCTGTACCATGAAGCTCCAGTCAACTTCTTGAGCCACAGTAGCTGTTTCAGTTGACTTCTCTTCATGCTTTGAAGCAGTGGGATGTGTGGAGGCCTGTGGGGTTCCCGGGTTATTCTTGGGAGCCTTGCATTCCCTAGCAAAGTGACCAAGTTGGTTGCAGTTGTAACACTTGCTTTACTTTTGTCAAACCCAAGCCTGCTGTTGACTGGGTTTTGAGGAAATTGCCTTCCAGTTCTCTTGAAGAACTTCTTCGCTCTGTAAGTTAAAAGAGCCATCTGCTGGACAATATCCATATACTCCACATCATCTGGACTGAAGCACTCAAGATCATCAAAGCAGTATTGAAAATCACCAGAGTGTCCACTTCCAGAGACAAAGGCACAACTATCCTGAGAGGAGTTGTGTTGAACCTTTTGAGATTTTGGAGTCTCAGGTAGAGTAATGTAAGGTCCGCTGTGTGAGTTGTCGGGTAACACAGCAACTGATGTTGTGGTTCCGTGATTTCCCTTTCAACCACATGAAGGGCTGAACTCAATTGGTTATTGGAGTGACCAGAGGAGTTCTGCATGTTCATCTCCATCTGGAATGCACTTAGGATACCATACAACTCTGTCAGAGTAAGAGTCTTAAGGTCCGAAGTTCTCTTGATTACAACACAGTAATGTATCCATAGTTTAGGAAGGGAAGACATGAACTTCCTAACTATGTCTCTATTCTCAAGAGCTACTCCAATATCCTCCAGAGTATCTACTAGCTCAACATACCTGAAGTATTGTTGAGTCAAGGTCTCACCAGCCTTGAAAGTAAAGTTCTCAAACTGCTGCTTCAAGAGATCCTTCTTGTTCTCTTGGGTTTCCTTGGATCCTTCATACATCAGCTTCAGTGCTTCCCATAAATCTTTAGCAGTTTTGCACTTCTTGAAGCGTCTGTAGACGGAGTTGGGAGAGCAGTTTGGAGAGAAGTCATAGCCCTTTGATCCAGCTCTATTCTCTTCTGTCTTCTTCTGAGTAATCATCAACATCTTTGGAATGATGCGATTACCAGTAGCAGAAGTGGTGCTTGGTATGAAAGGACCATTGACAATGGAGTCCCACATCCTTGAATCTTGACACTTGATGAAGCCTTCCATTCTGATACACCATGTGTCAAAGTCTTCAGGGGTGATCAGTGGGGACTTGGTCATGGTACCGATTTCCATATCAGCCTTGGAGAGAGCAGCCATTTGAGTGAGTGGTTTGTAGTGAGGAGTGAAAAACAAGTTGATTTGGATGGTAAGATCTCACAATCAAGAGCCTGGAGCTCTGATACCAATTGCAGGATCGATTATGGGTGGTTTTTCTCTCAACTCACTGTGAACAACACTCAGCAAGTAGTCTATGAAGAGTTGATCACAATATAACAAGTAACAAGCAGTAAGAAAATTAACACAGCAAGTAAATTTTCAAGGTACTTTTATATATTGCATCTCAACTCAAAGGATTACAAGACTCTTGGACTCAAATCGCTTATCTAAAGAGTTACAGGGAGAAGATATATATAATACTACCTACAGCCGGGTATACTTTGGTTCCAGATGGACACCTCTAACCTTACATCTATACTACAAGACTCTAGGTGAGGTCTTTCAGACATTTTGCCTGAGAGTTGGTAGTCAGGACATGTCCCTGACTTACCTTTTGTCACCAACTAAAGTTGGTAACATATACTAACATAAAAAGGTGAACAGTAGAATAAAGTATGGTCAACAACATGGCTCTTTAGGAAGATGCCATGCTGTATCAGAGGTCTACAGCGGACTTACAGGGACCATACTTTTATCTGCTGGACATAGCATGTCTTCCGAAGGATAAAGTGCTTCGGAAGGATAACTTCTTCCGAAGGCACTTATACTTCGGAAGACTGCTTCTTCCGAAGCTTGGAGTCTTCTTTGCCTTCGAAAGCAGACTTTGTCTTCAGCTCTCTTTCATCAGACTTTGTCTTCGGAAGCTAACTTGTCTTCAGCTCTTTCATCAGACTTTGTCTTCGGAAGCTGACTTTGTCTTCGGAAGATAGTCTTCAGCTGTTGTTCCTCAGACTCTCGGAAGATCTCTTGCTTGGCTTCGAAAGCCCTTCAATGTAGCACCAAAAGTGACTATGAAGTGGTTTTGGTTGCACCAGCCTTATCATGATCCAACACAGAGCCTGTGATTCATCAGGCACATATCATCGACTTTTGGAATTCAGCACGAGTAGAACAAAATGAAGAAAATGAAGTAATTGTGGCTGAAATAAAAATGAAAAGCTAAGGATAGATGAACAAGTTATCAGAAGGTCACTTGAACTGGGAGATTGAGAAGTAGGGCACCCAGACGTATTCGTAAACGAATACATAGAGAAGGTGTTCCATGTGATGGGTTACGATAGTGATTTTGACAAGGGGGAGATAAAGAAGGGAAGACTATGCAAGCCCTATAGATTTTTGTACCACACTTATTGAAGTGTATCTCTAACAGGAAGTCTGGGCTGGATAGATTTTCAAGGCACATCTCTTCAGGCATCATAGGAATCTTTGAGGGAAGAACTTACAACTATGCAAAGTACATCTTCAATTGTCTCTGTGACCAAGTAACAGTGCAAAGGTCAGACAAGATGTACATGTTCCCAAGATTTCTACAACTAATCATAAATGTTGAACTTCCTAGAATTGAAAGAGAAGGAGAAGTATTTGTGCAAGCTCATCTGGGTAGATATTTGCTGAACAAGATAAGTGGAAAATATCAAGGGGAAGATATGCCCATGTTTGCACATGTAGTGGATGCACATGCTGACATACCATAAGAATTGGTATGGGTAGATCAACAAGGGGAGTCATCTGTAGATTTTGATCAAGCCTCACACTCACCTAATATAACTTCCCCTCACCAACATCAATCACCAGCAAGTGTGAACACTGAACCAATCTCACCCATTCAACCTCATCTTTCCCCACAACAACTATCATCTGGCACCCAAAACACCCAGCCTATCTCCCCTGTACAACAAGAATCCCCAGTAGTTTCACTCCCAATCTCATAAAACACTCGGCCAATTTCTCCAATCCAAACTCAATCACCTCTGCATCCACTCCCTGATACACCTAAACAGCAAACTTCTATGAGTGCCAATACTGAACCCCTTCACATAACTCAGTCTCAGAACTCAGTTAACTCTAGTGAGACTGAGTTAATGTCACAAGCTAGCACCATTCCAGTCTCTGTCTCAAACTCTCAAAACCAAGTGTTGTCTGATCACACTGAACCGATATCTCCAATCACTGATCATCAGCATATATCACAGCAACAATTTCTAGAGCATGCAGATCAAGCCAGTGAACACTGCTCAAGTTCAGCAAGTGTTGCTGCAACTGAAGTGAATGACAATGAGACTGCTGCTGAAGAAGAAGAAAAGGAGAATCTTGTTGATGTAATTGCCTATCATGAAAACGATCTGAGTGATAAAGATATTCATGTGAGCAAGAGCTACCTGGTGGCTGAATATAATAAGTTAATGCTCAAGTCTAATAAAAGAAAACAAAGAATTCAAGAGTTAAAAGGGTTATCAGAGAAAAGGATGAAGAGCTGTTGAAGCAAGAAGCTAGACTGAAAAGACTCAAAGAAGATGCTCAAAGCAATAATGAAGTGATCGATGCATTGCTTCAACATGAAACAGAATTGGTTGAGTCTGTGAAAGTTGAGAAAAAATGAGAAGGAGAAGATGGCTCTGAAGGTTGATCAAATCACTAACTCTCTTCAAGCAAAATCTGATCTGATAAAGCTGAAAGATGAAGAAATAGAAAAGCTAAAAATGAAAATTTGTGAATTGGAGTCAGGTGTTGCTCCATCAATTAAACAAACAAAGGAATCTTCTGAGGCCTCCAAGAGATTAATTCTATACTCAAGAAAGAGAAAGTACTTGGGTGCTACTCAAAAGAAGGTGATCATTGTAGAAGATTCTCCTGAGAAGCCAAAGCCCACATCTGCTGAACACACTCCTGCAGTAGATTTATCTACTATGAAGTCCATACCTTATGAGGAGAATGATAGTGATGATGAATGGAATGAGCTGACCAAGATGGACTCTCCAACAGATCAAAAAGGCTCAAATGCTGATGAGCATCTGACAATAAAAGACATCTTAGAAGAGAGGCCTGAGTCAACCATGTTCATGACACTTATCAACCATGGGTTTCCCTATGACATGGTTGAAAGAATGAATGTCACTGAATTGAAAGATGTGCTTAAGGAATTCGAGCTTGCAAGATTCATGATCCCCAATTGTGATTATGAAGCATTCTTTGCTTTTCAATCAATTTAGAAGACAAAGAAAGAGTTAGGTCACCGTGACACAGCCAAACTGAGCAAATATAACATGACTTGCTGGCTACAGGGTTATAACTACAAACCACATGAGCTCAAAGGAAGATCAATTGGTGAACTGAGAAGAATGATAGAGCATGTTATAAAAGTTGAGCTTGATACAAGAGTCAGATTCAGAACTGAAGCTCCTAACCCTGCTATTGAGCACCATAACAAGATGACTGCTGAACCTGTGGTGGTAGAAAGCCAAGGCCAGCACAAAGAAAAAGACAAGCTGATCAGAGAACCAAGAGAAGTCATTCCTGGCAAAGTATGGCCACTTAGAACTACTGTGAGAGAGATAACAGAGCAGAAGTCCACTCTGATATAGCTGATCGATCACCTCACAACTCCCAGTTCTGTGGAAGACAACAGGATTATGGCCTAGAAATATGATCCAGACTGGGATTGTGCTATCATTAAAAAAACATCTGGAAGAATTGAATACTTTCATGATGTATTTTCTGTATTATACTTACCAGAGAATGATCTCAAAGACCTGCAAAGTCTGACCATCAGTAATTACCCAATTCACCCAAGAGGAAGAGACTTCTCAACTATAATGGGTAAACTTAAGACAAAGTTCAAGGATGATGTGCTTGCTGAGGCTAAAAGATAAGATGTTGAGCATAAGAAGAGAATTAAAGGTCTTAAAAGGTTTAGGACAATGCCTCAGAATCAATAGATGATGAATTCTTGAAGAGGGTCGGATACAACAGTAGAAAAACAGCAGCCATCAAGTCCATTGAAGGGACTCAATACACATTTCCCATAATTGAATGGGGATATGTTGAGAAAACAAAGGAGTTAGTACTGCTTAGGAATGCAGAGAACAAGAAAGCTGATCGGATCAGGATCTTTGATCCTGTGGAAATCAAACTACTCCATCCCAACTACACCTCATACCTACATGACAAATTTTTTCCTAAGTTGAGTGATGAAATAGCACAAAATGATCTGTTACTGCATGTCCATATAATACAAGTGATTGACAAATTACATGCAAAAGCTTACAAGAGAAGAAGACACAATGCTGGATTACTGAAGGGGACACACTATGAAGAAGTCTCAGAACTGAGGATTTCAGAACAAGATGAATTGGAAATTATCAACAACAACAATGTTCTGGAATCCCTCACAACAGAAGAAGATGTTTTAGGACTAAGCTATGAAACTCTGAAGAAGATCAGCAAGATGAAGATCAACTACAAATATGATGATCAGAAGATTGATGTGTCTTACTTTTACAATAAAATAATTGCCAGAGATAAGGAGCTTTATGTTTTGAAAGAATGATCACAAGTATCTAAGCCTAAGGGGGAGTATTGTTAGATCTAGAGTAAATAGGTCTAGATCAAATTGTATAGGCTTAGAACTTTAATCAATTCTTGTAATAAATGATTGTAACTGATTATCAGTATATATATATATACATGTGCATTGAGTATATAGGTTAACCCATACAATATATGTGTTGCTTTTTGTATGATGACAGACAAAAGCAATATACTTGGAAATTCCTGTAATTGGCAAAGTGTAAGAAACATCTACGGATGAACAATTTTGTTAATCCGTAGATATAATTCTTACAAGTTTCCTACGGAAGAATAAGAACTCCTACGGAAGACAAGTTTCCTACGGAAGAATAAGAACTCCTACGGAAGACAAGATTCCTACGGAAGAACAAGAACTCCTACAGAAGACAAGATTCCTACGGAAGAACAAGAACTCCTGTGGAAGACAAGTTTCCTACGGAAGAAGAAGAACTCCTACGGAAGAAAAGTTTCCTACGGAAAACGAAGACACTTGTATGAAATTGTCAAATTCAACAAGTCAACAAATCAACGTCAATTTCAAATCCTAAGAGATCCGGTGTTTCCTTAACTGACTCAAAGTGCCTATAAATATGAGTCCTAGGTTTCACATCAAGGCAGAGAGCAATATTACGGCTGTCGAGTATCACATCTACTTTCAACCCTAGCCACCGTCAAATGAACAACAACACAACACAATACGATTCAAGATTCATTGTTCATAGCATTCATAATTATTCTTTTGTAATCATTATTCAATATTAATGAAATACATTTGAATTAGTTCTTGTGTGTGTATTTACTGTGTTTTCATAATTGTGTTCATCATAATTAAATTCAATATTTGATAGTAATTATCAATTAAAAACCAATTAAACAACAGTTAATGACTATTCTGCATTCATCAACTTATTGTTATTTTAATACTGATAATTCCTGAATTTAGATCCTTGGATTCACAAGGTCTTAATTGTATATCCTCCGATGTTTACTGGTGCACGTCGGACATAAAATTTTGGTTTAAAGTCGTTCTCAACTTCAATTTGAGGAGTTTTCATAACTTGCTGGGGTTCTGGTTCAAGTGTTATTTCCTTAAGATTGTTATGGTCTGAGCACTCAGAAGGATCAGTCTCATTGTGGTAATTATCTAAATTCATAGCTGCAAAAATTTCTTTATAATTTTTGACAAAACAGTTAGTCACATATTTTTATTGCAATTATTAGAGTTATGCATATAATCATGAAATTTCACATAAAGTCATACCATATATATATTATCAAACACATTGTTTATTATAAGTTGAGCTTATGGTTATAGTCTAGGTATTTTTATAGTACCTAATTCTCTATAACCAATGGCTCTGATACCAACCTGTCATATCCCGGCGGAAGCGTGAAGCGTTTGGATGTGACTCGCTTGTTCAGAACGCATCGATTATAAGAAGTCCATTTTAAACACCTCAAAACACATCATATCATAACAGAATACATTAATTTATCCCAAGATAGCTTAAGTTAGGATCACACCATATATAAATAATCAAAATTTGACACAATCCTATTACAAACATAGTATTTAACTACTACATCTTCAGAGTCGATGGAAATGAACGTCCACCGTAACACTAAAATCATAGATGTTACCAGTCAAGTTCACACAAACTCTTCCCACAACTTCTCCCCAGCCATTGTAAATATCAAAAGAGAATTCTATATTGTTAGTCATGGTTACCTGAAAAAACATACTCAAAAAGGTCAACATAAATTTGGTGAGATTATAGGTTTAATTTCAAACAAAATATTGATGATGCATCAAATACAACCAAACATTACTTAATAATCAGATGATTCATAACTGTCATAACATAATTTATAAAATTAGATAATATAACATCACAACACTCATCCTGTTGGTGCAGGAAATATTTTCCTAAGTAGCGTTGCCTATATTATCCAACGGTTCCACATCCGAATTAATGGTTATAACATAAATGACAGTAAATCTTAAAAATTGCATCAATTATAAAAACAATATGGTTTTCCCCCAAAAGGATTATAAGAACAAAATGGAGCTATGAGTCACCTTGATTCCTGCGATTAACCTATAAAATCAATTTATAAGTTAGAAAATTTTCTTTAAAATTTTCAGTACCTCAGAAAATGATAGTAAATTTACTTAAAATTTCCAAAAATTTAATAGTAACCTTATCAGATAATATCTCTAATTATATATAAAAATTCCATCTTCCCGAATTTTAGATAATTTGTTAAAATTATTACAACTTACCATAAATCATTAAAAATAGCTACTGCTTTCCATAAATTCCCAAATTTTTCCAGAATATTTTCCAATATTCATATCACTTCATAAATTTTCTAATATTTAACTCGTAGTAGGTATTTTTCTGTAACTTTTCCAATAATCCAAAATTTAGAAACAATATCTATACAACTCCAAAAATTATGAAACTTATACATTTTGTTGGGTTAAAAACCATTATAATTTAGGTGAATTTTGTAGATATTTATCACAATTTTTAGGTATTTATTTATATTTTTCCTTTACAGGACATATAAAAATACATATCTTAGTCATAAAAAGGAATTAAATTACGAAATTAATTCTGGAGCTTCTATAATATATGAGAATCATTATATAATTTTTCTAGAATTTTAACGGATTTGATTATTCCAATTGATAATTTTCTTTCATTATCTTAAATAATTTATATAAATTATTTTAGTCATTGTATTTTTACCAAAATTTACAGAATGATAAATCAATATTTTTATAACAATTTTCTAATGTTTATTCTCACAATCACAGCCATTTAAGTATTTAAACTAATTCATCAAGAATATTATGGATTTTATTTTTTTGAATTCTTTTGTTAAACCTTTGTTTTTATAAAAAAGCTTCCTAGTTTTGAAACCTCTATCTTTGATTTTTAAAAGAAAATCAGATGCGATATAGTTTTATGATTATTCTTAATGACTTAGTTTCTTAAGAGTTAGATTATATGTGTTTATTTGAACACATATAAATTCTTAAAAATTGTATGATAGACCTTTAGAATCTAACCTTTCGTGAAAGAGAAACTAAATGATTGATGGTTCGGTCGACGTGGTCTTCTTGGTGCTTAATATTAATTACTTGAAGTTAAATCCAGATGATGATGGTTAAGAAGATGATGATGAAATGGTTGTAGTTGGTGACTTGGAAACCGAGAGCTTAAAGAGAAAGAGTAGTGGTGTGGAGGTGACGAAGGGTGGAATGATTGTGATGTTCGGTTATGGTGGTGGTATGGTGATGGTTGTATGAGAGCCGAGGGAGAGAGTGAAAGGTGATGGTTATTGGTTATGGTGGTGCTCGAAGGTGATGATGGTGACCGAGGGAAATGGTGATGGTATGTGCTTGAGTTGGTAGAAACCGAGAGGAAGTGAAGGTGGTGGCTTAATGGTGATGGTGATGATGAGCTTTGGTTGATAAAGAGTCCATATCCGAGAGTTTGTAGAAGGGAGAGAGGGTTATCATCATTACATCTAGAGTTTGGTTTGATGAAGTGGCAATTATAGCTTGGGTTAGTTGGCTCTTAGGTTGTTATGTGGCATACTTAAAGACATCCTTGGTGTCTTGGTGATGCAAGGTGTAGAGCAAAGGAACTAGTGTGTCATCAAGTTATTAAATGAAATATTAACTAATGTTTTAAAATGCTTAATCGGGTTATTTAGTTATTATAATGAACCGAGGTTAGGGTTTACTTAAGTTAGTGTTTAAGTGTTTAAAGTTTACTTAGTTTGATTTAGATGCTATGTTACTTTTGAAGTTATCTTTGTGTTGTGATGTTTGGTTAGGTAGTTTCTTATTTCATTTGTTGTATGTTTTGGTGTTACAAGGTTGAGATAACTAATCAAATTACATAATGGTTTCGTTAGATATTGTTTTTGTTAATGTTTGATATATATATGTATCATGATTTATGGATACATACATACATGCTTACGTAAAATGCATGCATGCACCATACTTAAACTTATATATATATATATACATGCATGCACACGTAAATAATATATACATGCATACATACATTTATATAATTTGCTCATATATATATGTAAGGTACTGTAATATATATTAAGTGATAACCTTGATTATAATCTAACCTGAAGTTTCGGGTTGTCACAATAGTCATCACTGGCAGGTGACCAACAATAGCAACCGAGTCCTTAGCGATAACTGATCATCGACATTTAAGTTGCTGCTAAAAGGAAAATATCAAAAGTAACTAAGTTATTACTAATAGATTACTATTGAAAATTTTTGTTAACGTCTGTTAACAAACTTTGTTTTACTACCATCACTACCAATAACCACTAACTGAGACGTCCTCATGGCTTGTTTCCTATGAGATGGATTTATTTGGTTTTATTGATGTATTTTGCAACTTTGTTTAGGAAAGAACATCATATTTTTCGAAAGTGATAGTTTGTGTACCCATGATATACTTTAATCTAAAAGTGATATTTTACATCAATTCAACACATTGTTATTGGTGAAAGTCCTAGTCCCATTATGAATGGATTTAGTGATTTTGTAAGTTAACCATTAACCCGATTGAGTTACATAGGTTAAAAATATCAATTGTAACAATTTGATCTTTATTAATAGTTTGATTCAAGTAGTATCAAGTTAATTTAACGTTAGTAACATGTCTTGAATTCTTCAACAATAGTAATTTGCTCTCGACAACTTGTCGTTATTAATGCAATCTCAATGGTAGTAATTTTGACAAGTTTTAATCAAGTTGTTTTTTCACCTTATTAGCATTATCCCATCATCGCTATAATATTTACTTAGGGTGGATGTGGGTACTCTCATCACACCCCACCACACTACACTATGAACTAAATAATTAAATTTTATCATGACACACTATACCACATACTCAAAGGTGGTAGCGGTGTTGCTAGGGGTGTTCAAAGTCGAGTATTTGAAAATTTCGAATAATCAATTTCACTATCTGAATCTGAATCCAATTTTCGGATATCCTAATTCAAATATCTAAAATTTCGTATTCAGATATCGGAACGAATATCTGAATTTTCTAAAAAAAATATGTCTTTTATCATAATTTTTTTAAAACACAGGGACCAAATTACTATTTTGGTCCCTGTGGTTTGGTCATTTTAACCGTTTGAGTCCAAATTACTATTTGGTCCCTGTTAGTCTAAAATATCCAAAATCTTTATTACTATTTTGGTCCCTGTGGTTTGGTCATTTTAACCATTTGAGTCCAAAAACGAATTATCTAACAAATCAAGCCCTATGGTTTGTATTCTATAACTATTTCAATCCAATACACTAACAGAGTTAGATTTTTTAGTTATTTTTTAATAAAATGACCAAACTGCCCTTGGACTGAAGTGGTTATTTTTAATAACCTCAGGGACCAAAAATGTAATTTACTCTCTCACACAAACTTTATATATATATATATTATATAAAATATTTATATATATATATATATTATATATTATTTATTTTGTATTATATATATATTATTATATATATTACATTATATAAAAATATATTATATTATTTATTTTGTATATATATATATTTATTATATTATATTATATATTATATTATATTATATATATATAAAAATATATTATATTATTATTTATTTTGTATTATATATATATCGTTCAATTCTATAAGCTTCTTTTTAATTTTTTTTGTATTTATACATATTTTTAATTATTTGGCTCGTTTAAACGTAATTTATCGCTCTTTTATTGGAACGTATTTTACTATTGTTTTTAAAAAGCTTTTTTTTTTCAAACCAACCTGTTAAAATTATTTAGCTGTTTGACTAATATATGTGTGTATATGTTAAAAATATTTTTATTTTTATTTTTTAAAGTTTTAAAAATATATTTTAAACCGTTTGGATTTTAAACTGATAATTAATTACTAAAAAACATTTTTAAGTGTTTATAAACCATTTGGTTTTCAAACATCACTCTTTATACAATTGGTTTTTAAAATTTAAAAGGTTGGTTTTCTAAACAATTTTTAAAATCATAATCTTCAAATTGTTCGGCTTTAAAATCTTTCGGCTTTTTAAACATATTTTTTATAATCATTCGGCTTTTTAAATTTATTTTTTAATCGTTCATCTTACTTAAATGTCTTTTAAAATCTTTTCGCTTTTCAAATGTTTATTTAATAGCTTTTTAAACCGTTCAACAAATTAAAACTTCGTTCTAAACTTGTTTGCCTTATTGAACGTCTTTCAAATCGATTGTTATTCAAACGTAACGATTAACTAAAAAGTTTAAATAAACTAAAACACATATAATTTTAATATCGTAAAAGCGCTAATTGTAATAATCAAAACTCAAGTTAATCCTTAAAATAATACAAATGACATAAATTTATGACAAAGAATCAAAAAGAGAAAAAAGATGTTTAATAAAATGAATTGTTGAAAAAGAAAGCATTTTAATAAAGGAATAGTAAAAAGACGTTCAAATAAAGAACATGATAAAATTACGTTTAAACTAGCCGAATAATGAAAAACATGTATAAATACAAAAAAATTAAAAAGAAGCGTAATAGATTTGAGCGATTAAAAAAAACTCGTTTAAATAAAAATAACAATTAAAAAAATAATTTGCGGTTTTAAATAAAGCAAATAGATTAAAAGGACATTTAAGTAGCTTAACAGTTAAATAAAAGTATAAAAGCCAAACGATTTTAATTTTTCTGTTAGATAAAATGAATGGTTTAAATACGACGTTTAAAACCGAGCGATTTAAAATTAAAATGTAAAAAAAATTGAAAAATAAAAATAAAAAATTCCGTGTATATAACATATATATATATAATATGTTTGTGTGAGAGAGTAAATTTCGTTTTTGGTCCCTGAGGTTATTAAAAAAACCATTTCAGTCCAAGGGTATTTTGGTCATTTTATTAAAAACTAACTGAAAAAACCTAACTCTGTTAGTGTATTGGACGGAAATAGTTATAGAATACAAACCATAGGGCTTGATTTGTTAGAAAATTTATTTTTGGACTCAAACGGTTAAAATGACCAAACCACAGGGACCAAAATAGTAATTTGGTCCCTGTGGTTTGGTCATTTTAACCATTTAGTGTTTTATAAAATATCCAAAATATCCGAAAATATCCAAAATCTTTATTCAATATCTTTTATTTAATAATTTTATATAAAAAAATTCCAGATAATTCGAATATCCGAAAATCCTCAAAGATATTATCCGAATCGAAATTTCAAATATTCGAATTTCCGGATATCAAAATTTCAAATATTACAGATATTTCAGATTGGATTTCGGATATCTCAAATTAAGTTTCAAATGAATATTTTTAACACCTCTATGTGGTGCCACATTATGCCACACTACACCACTACACCACACTACAACAAAAATGTCACGGCAATTATATGCCGAAAAAAAGGAAAAATAAGGTGTAGAGGGGGCCTCACACAGACGGCAGGTGTGCCCGCACACCTTAAGCTTTATGTTCATTAGTTTCAAAGATCGTAGACGCAATAGTAAGCCAAAAGTTTCTGTAATTATCAGTGTTGTAGAACTCGGCCGAATACCCGGGTGTACTCGGAACTCGAACATGTACTGAATTGACTTTCTTCAACTCAGTCTCATAACTCAGAATTGGTCAACCTCGGTCAAAATCGGTCAACTCGGACCTACTCGGAGCTAGACGACTTGACTCGGAAAACTCGGATTTTTGCTATTTTTCATCAATTTTCACGATATTTCATCTTTTTGTTGGATTTTGTTCTTTTTTATGTTATGAAAGAAGCTATAAATGATACAATGTCTATAATTTATAAAATAAATATCAATTTTTTGATATATTTTAGTATTGATAATCTATCTTTTTAATTTATGTTAATATTTACATATATTGTGATAGATATTAGTGAACTTATGATATTTGATATATGTAAAATTTTCCAAAAATTAATTTCTTTATAGATTGCTATATCGAGTACCCCGCATAGAACGAGTACTCGTAACTCCCCAGTCGACAAACTGTAGCGACTATCGACTTTTACAAGATTGGTAAATAGTTGTATTGGGGTATTATAAAGTTCACAGCAAGGGTTTTGGCAAAGTTTTCATGTGTCTTACTAACGTTACAAGAGTGTCGTATCCTTTAGTTTCATTGGATGGAGGAGGTGAGGCGATATTCAAATATGGTTGAACCAAATTAGACAATAAGAAACAATTGAAGCTCAGTAGTAAGAGGAAAAAGTCTTTTTGCGTTTAATTTTAAACCTAATAAAATGTAGTTTATGACGTAATTTAAAAACAGGATATGTTTATAGTTTATGTTAAATTATCATAAAACCACTCACAAAAGAATAATGATATCGGGGGATACTTGCAAGGATTGTGGTGCACCTCATGCCCTAACTTGTAAATAATAATCATCCCTTTTTCTCTATGCTCTACCATGAAGCTTATTATATACTTTCATCTAAAGTGCAATAACCCTTTCATTCAATAAAGTTTGAGTTAAAAGAATATAGCATTTTAAGGCGCACAATTATTATAATCATATTTTAAGGATCCTTGATCGTTAAGTAACTGATCGTATAGATACTATTATGCCCTCGTTTTTTGGGCTTTTTTGTCCCAAATTACGTTTACTTGGACCTGTTATAAGGGGCATTTCTATAAATAAAAACAGACTCAAGTTAATAAGCTTTTCTTAACTTAGCAATTTTTTTTTAATTTTTCCTATATTTAAATGGATTTAATATCATTAATTTGATTTTTTATATATTTTGGGCTGTTCAGCTAAAAACCGTCCAAAAATACATCATCTGTTTTTTTTAATATTCAATAATATTAAAACCGCCTAAGAAAGTCAAACCGCCTAAGAAAGTTGAAACCGCCTAAAATGCTTTTTTGTCGATTTTTTTTAACAAATCACGTATAGTATTTGACAAATCACGTAAAGTACGATTGTAGTTATACTATGTTTTTTCAGCTCTTCTTCAATCTCTCAAACATAAGTTATATTCAACTATCATCTCTAATCTTACAAGAAATATCAATCTTTTCAACCTCTCAATACAATACATATTCTTCCACATAATTAAAGGTTCGTAATTTTTAATTCATTTTTACTATTTATATGAAAAACAATAAATATCTTTGTTGTATCTGATGTAAAATAATAATTAATAATATTTAATTTTTTATAAGTTTTTTATTGGCGGTTATGGATAGTTTTTTTTACGGTTCAAAACCGCCCAAAATAATAACATCATTCTTTCTAGCGATCTTTTTTTAGACGGTCCTAGACCCATTTATGAAAATAATTTTAACCGCTAAAAATCATACTTTCTACTAGTGATAAAAATCACTAAATTAAACTCTAATGAAATGCATAAAAGTGGCATGATCTATATATAATTTAAAAGAGTAATTTGATGAGACACTTGTCATATTTTTTATGTTTTCTAAGTTTGTTTTTTCCGCCTCTCTCTTCTCTTAAATAGTTACCTAAATTAAAGATTAAATAATTTTAATTATTTTTAAGATTAAAAATATTTCTTAAAAATTAAAAAAAGATGTCTTCTTATTAACGTTATTTCTAGAGAACAAATTTTTATAAAATAAGAGTTTTTCTAAAACATCAAATATTTTTAAAAATATGAAACATCTTAAAATTAATGTTTTTAAAAATAAACTTCTTTATAAACTAAAAATAATTAAAATTAGGAGTTATAATAAGAAATTTTAAAAATGATATTTATAATACGGGTTGTTTGGAAAAAATGGTTAAACTTGGAATAAAAACTAAAACTATTACTTATATTATTACCCATATGTAATTTTAATCATATCTTATTTAAATATCATTTTGTACTTTATAAACTTTCATCATAATTAATATTTTCTTTTTTAACTCGTGTAATAAATGGGTTTACTAAATTTATTATTATATAAATAACATCAACAACTAATGAATTTTATTTTTTGAACCCGTGTAATACATTTAGTTTTATTTATGTTTTTATGTTTTTTAATAATTAACTTTTCAAATCACGTGTAATACACGTGTAACTAAAGCTAGTTAATGATAATATGATAGAGAGGTCAAATTTCATGTTTGGATCCTGTCGATTTTGAAATGTTTAATTTAAGTCCTTTTCAGAATTCAGGTTATAAGTGCAAAGCACATGGATTATTCCTCCCGTAACAATATAGCTTATAGAGGACCACGTATTTCTTTTAGTTTCATATCCTTTTTAGTTGTATAAATAACAAAGAATAATTTTTTTCTTATAACTAACTCATTGTTCGTTAGAATCCGCTCGTGCTCGCTGGTTTGGTTCACGGCTGAAACTTGCTGTTTGGTGTTCTAGGGTTAAAACCTAGATCTGCATCACGAATTGGGTGGTGCTAGTTGGTTCTGGTTGTTTTGCTAAAGGATTGGAATACCCTAACTTGGGTACCCCTGGGTGAGTTCGTTCCATCATTCTCTTCTTCCTGTTTTTTATTATTCTGCATCACGAATATTTTCTTGTTGTAGGCATTGTTTGGGCTGGGTTAGGAGGACCAGCACTGTTTAACAGGGAGAGCCATCCCCTGTCTCTATTTGTGAGCATCTAGTTGTGTTCTTAATTTGGGTGATCTATTTATATTTTGTTCTTAAATAGCTACTTGTTCGTTTAATTTGGGTGATCTATTTATATTTTGTCATTTGGACTGATTGTTCTGATTGTTAGGTTATATCTCTGCTACTAGTCTGATTGTTAGTTTATATCACTGCTTCTAGTCTGATTGTTAGTTCATATTCTCTGCTCCTGATTGTTAGTTTATATCCTGCTTCTAGTCTGATTGTTAGGGTGAGTGAGGTATAATAGATAACAGGAGACATTATGTTGTCCCGAGATCATGTACGGTGACGAGAGATGCAACTACAGGGAATAAGGGTTATAAATTACGAGTGGCATCGTGGAATGTAGGTACACTTACTGGTAAGTTATTAGAGATAATAGATGTGTTAAGGAGTCGTAAGGTTCAGATAGCGTGTCTCCAGGAGACTAGATGGCGAGGCGGGAGGGTAAAGGAGTGTAATGGGTATAAACTATGGTACTCAGGGTCAGATGGAACAAAAAATGGAGTAGGTTTTTAGTAGCTAAAGAAACTTCAGGATAATGTAGTGGAGGTTAGAAGAATCGATGATAGACTGATGTTGTTAAGGATAGTAATAGGAGACGAGGTAGTGGCTGTAGTTAGTGCGTATACACCGCAAGTCGGACTAGGGGATATGGAAAGAAAGAAGTTCTGGGAGAGTTTAGATCAAGTTATGGGAGACATACCCCGAGAAGAAAAATATTCATAGGAGGAGATTTTAATGGGCATATCGGTAAGGACAACGATCATTTCCCGTTGGTGCATGGAGCTTTGGGTATGGTCTGAGGAATGACGTCGGTAGGGAGCTTCTTGACTTTGCATTAGCGCATGAACTAAGCATCATAAATTCGTTTTTCAAGAAAAGAGATTCGCATCTAATTACGTTAGCAGCGGCGGGAGACACACACAGATAGATTATTTGCTGATGATGAGAGAAGATCGTAGCTCGTGGAAGGACTGCAAGACAATACCGGGACAGACAGTAGTCACTCAACATCACATGTTGGTGGCAGATATACGACTCAAGAGAGCAAGTGTCCAACCAACTAAGAGAAGTAGACCTACGATCAGATGGGGACAACTTAAAGACGAAAAGATTACCATCTTTAGAGATAAAATCATACCAATGAACCCGAGTGAGCCACAGGAAGACGCAAACCAAAAGTGGGAGGCTATGGCAACTAGAGTCGTTCAAGCAGCTAAAGAAACGCTTGGGACTACAACAAATAGGAAAATTGGTCACAAGGAATCCTGGTGGTGGAACGAAGATGTACAAGAGAAGATAAGAATTAAACAACAAAGTTTTAGAGAGCTTTTACGCTGTAATAATGAGGAAGAACGAACAGAGCTAAAAGATAAATACAAAGAGGCAAAACGAGAGGAGAAAAAGTCTGTGTCAGCGGCAAAGAACACAGCATACGAGAGGATGTATAAGCGATTAGAGACGAAAGAGGGTGAACATGACATGTTTAAGATTGCCAAGGCAAGGGAACGTAGTAGACAGGACTTGAGATCGTGAAGTTTATAAAGGACGCGGATGGAAAGGTCTTGGTGAGGGAGAAAGACATCAAGGGGAGATGGAACACTTACTTCGATAACCTTTTCAACATAACGAACCGGAATCAACAAACGGAGATCGACGAAACAACTCAAACGACGCAACAAAACAAGTCTTATTGTAGAAGCATCACAGTCGATGAAGTTAAGAGAGCTTTGAAGAAAATGGGAAGGGCTAAGGCGGTGGGACCAGACAACATCCCGATTGAAGTGTGGAAGTGCCTAGGAGATGAGGGCCTACAATGGCTAACGGACTTATTCAACACTATTTTTAAGACAGGAAAGATGCCAGAGCAGTGGAGAAGCAGTGTCATAGTCCCCATATATAAGAAAAAAGGAGATGTCCAATGTTGCGCAAATTACAGGGGAATAAAGCTATTGAGTCCACGATGAAGCTATGGGAAAGAATTGTTGACACGAGAATTAGACGCGAAACTCAGATAGCGGTAAACCAATTTGGATTTATGCCAGGCCGCTCTACAACAGAAGCTATACACGTCATAAGGAGGATAATGGAGAAATATAGAGAAAAGAAAAGAGACCTGCATATGGTATTCATTGACCTAGAAAAAGCATATGACAGTGTGCCGCGGAAACTCATCTGGGAAAGTCTACAACTTAGAAAGGTACCAGAAAGGTATATCAAAATAATAAAGGATATGTATGACGGGGCAAAAACATGTGTACGAGCACCTGTCGGAGACACAGACTACTTCCCGGTGGAGGTAGGACTCCACCAAGGATCGGCATTGAGCCCATTCCTCTTCACAGTGGTGCTGGATAGATGACCAAGTCTATACAACAGCCAGTCCCATGGTGTATGCTGTTTGCGGATGATATTGTCTTAATATCAGAATCTTGGACGGTGCTTAACGAGAGATTAGAACGGTGGAGAGCAGCAATAGAACGCAGGGGCTTAAGGATAAGTCGCGCTAAGACAGAATACATGCATTGTAACTTTAGTGGTGAGGCCGAAGAGGACACCCAAATCAGTATCCAAGGCATGGCGGTCCCCCGGACGTCTAGGTTCAAATACCTTGGCTCGTACGCACAGGAAGATGGAGAGATACACAGCGATGTAGCACACCGTATACAATCAGGATGGTGCAAGTGGAGAGCAGCATCAGGGATTTTGTGTGATAAGAGGTTCCCGGCAAAACTAAAGGGAAAATTCTACAGAGTGGCAGTACGTCCAACTATGTTATACGGCACAGACTGTTGGGCCATAAAGAAATCGCACGAGAGACAAATAGAGGTCGCAGAAATGCGAATGCTGAGGTGGATGTGTGGACACACAAGATTGGATCGAATAAGAAACGACGTCTTTCGTCAGAGGCTAGAGGTGGCGTGTATCACAGAAAAAATAAGAGAGGGAAGATTAAGATGGTTTGGGCACGTGAAGAGGAGAACGATGGCAGCACCAGTCCGAGCAGTAGAGAATATCAGCTTAGAGGGTAGGAGGAGCAGAGGTAGACCTAGGTTGACTTGGGACGAGGTTATTAGGAGAGATATGATGGACTTGCATCTCTCTGAGAACATGATCGAGGATAGAAGCGAGTGGAGGCGAAGAATTAAAATTAAGGATTTTAGTGGGTTTTGTGGGTGGGAAGGGTATACGGTGACATATGGCCGTACCCCACACGTTAGGTGTAGTTTTACTATTCTACCCTTTTTGGGTGTTACATGCGCATTATCTAATTCTTCGTGTGATATATATCATTGTGTTATATGCTTCGTATCATGATGGTTACTGCCTTTGTTATGCTTTGTTATATGCTTTGTATATGCGTTGTATTATGATTGTTATTGATATATATCATTGTGTTATTTGCTTCGTATTATGATGGTTATTTCCTTTGGTATGCTTTGTTATATGCTTTGTATATGCGTTGTATTTTGATTGTTATTGTTATTGCCTGTGTTAACGAGTCGGGGGTCTCTTCGGAAGCGGTCTCTCTATCTTTCTAGATAGAGGAAAGACTTGCTACCATATACCCCTCCCAGACCCTGCCCTTCAGCGGGAGACACTGGGTATGTTTGTTTGTTTGTTTGTATTGTTCGTTAGAATACCATATACAAATTATGGCTGTATTTTCTACACACACTAAGTATTTTCTACACACACTAACTAATGATTGCTAACTTCTAATAATGAACAGCTAGCCATAAACATGAGAATCAATTCTAGTTTCATCAATGATCATGACAATCCAAGAAAATTAATCAAACTGCTAGAGTTTTGACAAGGATACATCCCTCCAACTGAGGGGATAATGTTGGCATAACTGGCATGTTAGAGCTTTATGGAAAACGTTCATCAATTATAAGAAAAAATATAGATAAAATTATAAAAAACGTCCTTTAAGTTTATATAAAATTACAGTTATCGTCCTTTATCTTTAAAAAGTACTCTAAACGTCCTTTATGTTAACATTTTGTAACAGATATCGTCCTTTACACTAACTGCTGTTAAGTTTTTCAGTTAAGTCAAGGGCAATTTGATCTTTTTGACTCTAAAGGACTATTAATGTATTTTTTCCAAACATAAATGATGTTTTCTGTCACTTTTTTTATCTTTTATTTAATTTATGTATTTTTATAAGAATACATATACATATGATTTTTATATAACGAATATATATATACATATAAATTCATACATAATTAAATATATTAAATATTTTCATGCACGTATAGCTAATTAATTATATTCACTCACGTCTTATATATATATATATATATATATATATATACACATTATTTTTTCATCCACGTATTTATAATATAAATAAATAAATAATATAATTATACAATAGATATTTACAGATAATACGTGGATGAAATAATTAAATAATATATATTATGTTATTTAAAAATAATATGTAGATGTATTATTGTAAAAATACATAAATTATGTAAAATAAAAGAGTTGCAGAGAACGTCTTTACGTTTGGAAAAGTCTACATTAATAGTCCTTTAAAGGTAAAAAGACCAATTACCTTTGACTTAACTGAAAAAGTTAACGACAGTTAGTCTAAAGGACGAATTCTGTTACAAATGTTAACATAAAGGATGTTTAGAGTACATTTTAAAGATAAAGGACGATACCTGCAACTTTATATAAACTTAAAGGATGTTTTCTGTAATTTTGTCAAAAATATATTATAATATATATTAAAAGGTTTGGTCGGTGGTGGTGGCTTTTCCCTTTTTTTTTCTTTTTTTTTGTTTTTTTCCAACCACTCACGGAGTTTTCTTCAGGGAGGCGATTCCTCGGGAGCAGAGGCTTCCGGTGGACTGCTGCTGCTGCTGCTCATCGTCGTCGTACTCCGATGAGGGGACTTTACACCACCGGTAGGGTATGCAGAAGCAACAGTTTCGGTGGGTGAAGAGTGGTTCTGACGACGGCGTGTGGTGGTTGGAGTCGGTGGCGTTAGGGGTGAATTGTGGCACCATTGATGTACTGGTGTTGGAGGAGTTTACTGTAACAGTATGTACAGATGAGAATGGAGATTGGAGACGAAGGGTTTGGTGTTATGAGGGTTTTTGAGAGATAAATATGACTATTATGGTCTTATTATTTAATGGTAGGATGATCAATTTTGAAGCAAGGCAAAATGTAATAAACTAAAATTATTTTTTTAACGGTAAATATACGACACTATTTAAATAATATGTGTTACTTTAATCGGCTCAACCTATTTATTTAATCAGTCATGATCACACTCCTAAACCTCTCGGGAAAAAACACATAATTGAAAAAATCATCTGAGTTATTTTTACTTAAAATAAGATTTAATCCAAAAGCTTATCGGCTTATCATAATTACATGTCTTAAGTTACCCACCTTAACCATTTACAACGGGTTCTAATATTTAGACACCCATCCAGATAAATCGACACCCCCATACGTCGCGTATGGATCCATACGCGTCGTATAGCGTCGAATGCACTGAAAACGTGAAAAATTCAGGGGGGTGTCAGAGAGGTATACGCCCCTATAGCCCTATACGACCCCCCTATACGACACATATAGGCTATACGACACATAGGATTATACGACGCGTATAGCAAATTTCAACACTGACTATAAGGAAAAATTCAGGGGGCTGTTAGAGGGGTTATACGTCCCGTATAGGACTTTACGACCCCCGCACCCATACGACACGTATGAGACTATACGACCCGTATAGAAATTTTAAAGTGTTGATTTAAAATAATGGAATCTTCAAATAACCAAACTCTTTATACTAAAGGTCATTGGTAAACTAAAACTAATTAAATTAATTATGTTATAGCAAAATAAGACAACTGTTATCGAGAAAAGAGAGCTTATTAAATAAACATTAGCGTCTATGATGATAAGATCTTATTTAATTTGTTAAGATATTATAATATATATTAAAAGGTTTGGTCGGTGGTGGTGGCTTTTCCCTTCTTTTTTTTGTTTAAAATTTTCCTTTGTTTATTTTTTTTTATTTTTTTCTTTTTTTTTTGTTTGTGTTTTAATATGGTTTGTTTTGTGTGTGGGTTCGAGATTTTAGGATGATATTTTTTGTATCTGGACATGTGTTTTTGATTTATAGGGTTCGTTGACGTTCTCTTTCTCCGCGTTCCTGCTTTCTTTCTTTCGTTATCGCTACCCTGACGATTCTCGCTATTAAGGTTTGGGTTTTCCTTTTGTTTGCTCTTTTTGAGGCTTTGATTTCCGTCCTTTTTCTATTTTGGACGGTGTCATTTTCTTACGGCTTTGATTTTCGTTTGTTTTGTGTATGGTGTTGGGTTTTGATTTAGTTTTTGCGTTTTGTATGTTCTGGTTTGTTATGGATTTGAGGTTTTGGTGTGTTTTACTTTGTGTATTTTACTGATTTTGTGGTTTTGAACCTTCATTTTGATTTTGATTTAGGGTTACACTAAAACTCGCATACGCGCGACAACGCACGCGTCAAAGTTACTATTTTAATTAAAAGGTTTGGTCGGTGGTGGGTTTTCCCTTTTTTTTGTTTTTTTGTTTTTTGTGTTTAAAATTTTCCTTTGTTTATTTTTTTAATTTTTTTTCTTTTTTTTGTTTGTGTTTTAATATGGTTTGTTTTGTGTGTGAGTTCGAGATTTTGGGATGAGGTTTTTTGTAACTGGACACGTGTTTTTGATTTGTAGGGTTCGTTGACATTGTCTTTCTCCGGGTTCCTGCTTTCTTTCTTTCGTTATCGCTACCCTGTCGATTCTCGCTATTAAGGTTTAGGTTTTTCTTTTGCCAAAATTACTAATTAAAAGCTTTGGTTGGTGGGGATTTTCCCTTTTTTTGTTTAAAATTTTCTTTGATTATTTTGTTTGTGTGTTTATTTTTTTTCTTTTTTTTATTTGTGTTTTAATATGGTTTGTTTTGTGTGGGCTCGAGAATTTGGGATGGGGTTTTTTGTATCTGGACACGTGTTTTTGATTTGTAGGGTTCGTTGACGTTGTCTTTCTCCGGTTTCCTGCTTTCTTTCTTTCGCTATCGATACCCTGACGATTCTCGCTATTAAGGTTTGGGCTTTCCTTTTGTTTGCTATTTTTGGGGCTTTGATTTTCGTCGGTTTTCTATTTTGTACTGTGTAGCTTTCTTACGGCTTTGATTTTCGTTTGTTTTGTGTATGGTATTGGGCTTTGATTTAGTTTTTGGGTTCCGCATGTTCTGGTGTGTTATGGATTTGGGGTCTTGGTGTGTTTTACTTTGTGTATTTTACTGATTTTGTGGTTTTGAACATTTATTTTGATTTTAATTTGGGGTTACATTAAACTCGCATACGCGCGGCAACACGCGCCCCATAATTACTAGTTTACTTTAATCATATACATCATATTATAACTGTAACACCCAGCTCCTCACACCACCAATATTGTCTGCATTGCCCACGAGGAGCTCATGGATTTGCTTTGGTTACCCGGACGAAAACTTCCTAGGGAGGTCATCCATTCCTAGATTGCTGCCACCTGAGCACGATTAATTGTGAAGTCCTCCTCTCATCCACAGTCAATACACTCAAAACGCGTTAGTGATATTACAGACCAGACATTTCTTATGAACCAGAAATTTCTCATGTACACGGCCGATATAGGATTAACGTAGGGTGTCACAATAATGTAATGCAAACATTACATCTGTATTGAATAGGGTATGACATATTCATAACATATTATTTGGTCATTCATCTTAACAAATTAGCGTTTTCATTCAAGTATTCTTTTCTATTTTCCCATAACTCATATCTCAGTTTTACAGACGTCGGCCTGTCATTTTGGTCAATCATTATACAAGGGACCATTCGTGTTTCTCATACATAGGCCATCATTGCAATACAATGATTATATCTTTTTTTATTATTAAGTTATTCAATTTAACATCATTCTTTCATTCGTTAAAAACATTCACTCATCTATTTAGGAATCATTCATTCATTCATTTTGGATACATTTATTTGTTCGTTCATAATACATTCATCCGTAATGCATTCGTTTATTCCTTCGTAAAACATTTATTAATTGACACATTCATTCGTTGGTTCTTTACTAAGTATGCACACACCCCCAAATGGATAAGAAGGGGACTAGAACTCTTATGGATGAATATTTATTACTAATTATAAACTGTTTAACTTTGATCCTAGCAAAAGCTCATATCACTCAACAACTTGATTCACATGTGAACCAAATTTCACATGCTATTAGACATCATAACAGAACCTAATTTTACATGAACTTTTTTCCTGAAAATGTACATTAGAAGAAAGTACCCTTTCAGATGAAACATACTTTCGTCTAACAAGTTTCATCTGAAGTTTAAACTTTCATTTGACATACTTTCGATACACCTTCATCCAAAATTCCAAGGAAATTTAACTATAACTTAACTTTCGATACCCGTACTAGTTATATGTATTTAAGTCTTCTAAATTAACTTGGTTTTTATCCAACCATGACAACTTGATTAGTAACCCCTTCTTATTCTTTTTCTTTTATTTTATTTTAACCCTCACTTTCTCTCAACATTTATTGTTTGGTCCATCGATCATTTAACTAGTCTTGTATTTGAAAACACGTGTTACTTGGTAAGATATAAACATTGTGTTATATAGTTATGATTGTGTAGTATATCGACATAGTGTGAATCCAAGGATGGCAATCAGGAATTATCAGTATTGGAATGGAATCAAGTCAATGATTGCGGAATAATCATTAACTGTTGTTTAATTATTTTAATTAATAATTTAATATCAAAATTAAAGCTTGTTATGATGAACACAATTATGTATACGTAATAAATAAGGAAAAAAGAATTAATTCAAATGTATTTCATTAATACTGAATAATGATTACAAAAGAATAGTTAAGAATGCTATGAACAAGGATTCGTCGAACGTATTGTTGTTGATGTGACGGCGGCTAGGGTTTGATTGGGTGATGTGATGTGTGTTTGCCGTAATAATGTTCTTGTGTTCAGTTATTTGATATGAAACCTAGGACTCATATTTATAGGCAATTATGAGTCTGTTAAGGAAACACCGGATCTCTTGGGATTCGAAGTTGACTTGTCGACTTGTTGACTTGTGCACTTGTATATTGCAATTCCAAGTGTTTGTCTTCCGTAGGAACTTTGTCCTCCGCAGGAACTTTGTATTTCGCAGGAACTTTTGCTCTTCCGCAGGAACTTTTGCTCTTCTGCAGGAAGTTTTGCTCTTCCGTAGGAACTTGTTCTTCCGCAGGAGTCTTCACTTCATCTTCTAGTGGTGATTCCATTAGTGAATACTGATATTCATCCGTAGACAATCTTTGGATGCTTGGTCTTGTAAGAAACATATCTACGGAAGAACACAAATGTTCATCTGTAGTGTTTCTTACACTTAGCCGATTTCAAGAATCAACCAAGTATAATGCTTTTACCTGTCATCATACACATAAATCAACACATATATAGGTTAACTTATATACATAACGCATACATCAAGAGTGAATTACAATCATTCATTACATGTATTGATTAAAGTTTTAAGCCTATACAAATTGATCTAGACCTATTCTTTCTAGATCTAACAATACTCCCCTTTAGGCTTAGATACTTATAATCAATCCTTCAAAACTAAAAGCTCATTTACCCTTGCAATGATTTTTTTGTAGAAGTATGATACAACAGTCTTCTGATCATCATACTTGTAGTTGATCTTCATCTTGCTGATCTTCTTTAAAGTTTCAAAACTTATCCCCAGAACATCTTCTTCTGTTGTAAGAGTTTCAGAACATTGTTGTTGTTGACTATTTCCAACTCATCTTGCTCTGAGATCCTCAGTTCCGAGACTTCTTCATAGTTAACTCCTTTTAACAGTCCAGCATTATGTCTTCTTCTCTTGTATGCTTTAGCATGGAGTTTATCAACCACTTGAATTACATGCATAAGCAAGAACAGGTCATTCTATGCTCTTTCATCAGTCAGCTTTGGGAAGAATTTGTCATCTAAGTACGAAGTGTAGCTGGGATTGACCACTTAATTTCCACATGATCAAAGATCCTGATCCGATCAGCTTTCTTATTCTCAGCCAATAGTACCAGTTCTTTTGTCTTCTCAACATATCCCCATTCTGTTATAGGATATATGTATTGATTTCCATCAATTGACTTTATTGCTGCTGTTTTCTGTTGTTGTATCCATCAACTGATTTTGAGGCATTGGACTTAAACCTTTTTAGACCTTTTATTCTCTTCTTGTGCTCAACATCTTCTCTCTTAGCCTCAGTTAGCATATCATCTCTGAACTTAGTCTTTAGCTTACCCATAAATGTTAAGAAGTCTCTAACTCTTAGGTGTATTGGGTAGTTAGAGATGAGAAGGCTTTGTAAGTCTTTGAGATCACATTCTGACAAGCACAATACTGAAAATACATCATGGAAGTATTCAACTCTTCCAGATGTTCTCTTAATTACTACATAATCCCTGTCTGGATCATATTTCCAGGCCATAATCATGTTCTCTTCCACAGAACTGGGAGTTGTGAGATGATCAATTAGCTGTATCAAGGTAGATTTCTATTCAGTAATCTCTCTGACAGTAGTTCCAAGTGGCCATACTTTGCCTGGTATAACTTCTCTTGGTTCTCTAATCAGTTTATCTTTCCCTTTGTGCTGATCTTTGCTTTCTACAACCACTGGTTCAGCAACAGCTTTGTTATGGTGTTCAATGGTAGGGTTTAGAGCTTTAGTTCTGAATCTTACTCCAATCTCAAGTTCAACCTTCATAACATGCTCCATCATTCTTCTCAGTTCACCAACTGTTCTTCCCTTCAGCTCATGTGACTTTTGTTATGACCTTGTAGTCAGCAAGTCATGTTGTATTTGCTCAGTTTAGCTGTGTCATAGTGGCCTAACTCTTTCTTGATCTTCTGAATCGATTGAAAGGTAGTGAATGCTTCATAGTCATAGTTGGGGATCATAAATCTTGCAAGCTCAAACTCTTTCAGCAGATCTTTCAATTCAGTAACATTCATCCTTTCAACCATGTCATAAGGAAACCCATGGTTGATAAGAGTCATAAACATGGTTGACTCAGGCCTCTCTTCCAAGATATATGTTGTTGTAAGAAGATCATCATCCTTTGAAATTTTTTGTTCTGTTAGGGAGTCCATCTTGATCAGCTCATTCTATTCTTCATCACTATCACTATCACTATGAGATATAGACTTCACAGTAGATAAATCTATTGAAGGAGTGTGTTCAGGGGATGTAAGCTTTGGTCTCTTAGGTTACCCTTCAACATTGGTCACCTTTTTGTGGGTAGCACCTAAGTACTTTCTCTTCTTTGAGTATAGAATCACATGCTTAGAAGCCTCAAAAGATTCTTTTGCTTGAATTGTTAATGGAGCTGCATTTGACTCTAGTGCACAGATTTTCATCTTTAGCTCCTCAATTTGTTCATCTTTCAACTTTAACAGATCTGATTTAGCTGAGAGAGAGTTAGTGATTTGTTCAACCTTCAAGACCATCTTCTCCTTCTCATTTTTCTCATAGCTCACAACTCCAGCAATTCCTTCTCGTGTTGAAGCAATGCATCAATCACTTCATTATTACATTGTGCATCTTCTCTAAGTCTTTTAAGCCTTTTCTTGCTTCATCAGATCTTCATCCTTTTCTTTGATAATCCCTTTTAATTCTTGTATTCTTTGTTTTCTTTTGTTTGACTTGAGCACAAGTTTATTGTATTCAGCCACCAGATAACTATTGCTCACTGGGATGTCCTTATCACTTAGATCCTCTTCATGGTAGGCAACAATATCAACATAGTTGCCTTTTTCTTCTTCTTCCACATGTTCAGCAGCAGTCTCATCATCATTGACTTCAGTGGGTGCCACACTTGCTGAACTTGAGCAGGGCTCATTTGTTTGATCTGCTGGCTCTTGATGTTAATGATGTGACAGTTGCTGAGGTTCAGGGATTGGAGATATGGGTTCAGTATGATCTGACAAGACTGTGTTTTATGAGTTGGAGACTAAGAGTGGGATGGTGCTAGCTTGAGACATTAACGCAGTCTCACCAGAGTAAAATGATTTTGAGACTGAGTTACATGAATAGGCTTAGTATGGGAACTCTCAGGAGTGTAATGTTGTGGAGTTTTAGTTTGTTGATGGATGGGTGATTGATTGTGTATCGAAGAGATTGGCTAGGTATTTTGAGTGGCTGATTGAGATTGTGGTGGTGATTCTTGTTGGATAGTCGATATGGGCATTGCGTTTTCACTGACTGGAGATATATGTTGGGGAGAGGTTGGTTGATGGGGTGATTGTAAGGCTTGGACAGAGTTAGATGATAACTCTTCTTGCTAATCTTCCCAAATAGCTCTTGTGGAATGTTGGCATTAGCATCTACCACATGGGCAAACATCGGCATGTCTTCCCCTTGGTATTTTCCACTTATCTTGTTCAGTATAGACCTACTCAAGTGAGCTTGTACAAACATATCTCCATCCCTTGCTATCCCAGGCAATTCAGCATTGATGATCAGTTGTAGAAATCTAGGGAACATATACATCTTGTCGGACCTTTGCACTCTTACTTGGTCACACAGACAATTCATGATGTATTTCGAGTAGTTGTAAATTCTTCCCTCAAAGATCCCTATAATACCCGAAGAGATGTGCCTTGAAAACCTATCCAGTCCTGACTTCCTATTTGAGATACACTTAAGGTAAGTGTGACATAGGAATCGATAAGGCTTGCACAATCTCCCCTTCTTGATCTCACCCTTGTCGAAATCACCGTCATATCCCATTAGGTAGAATACCTTCTCTATGTATTCATTTTCAAACACATCTGGGTGACCCACCTCTTGTTTGCCCAGCTCAAGTGATCTTCTGATCATTTTTTCATCGACCCTTATTCTCTCAGATTGGATTTCAGCAACAATAACTTCATCTTCTCCATATTGTTCTTTTTTTACCGAATTCCAGAAATCTACAATATGAGCTTGATGAATCACAGGCTTTGCCGTCAGGGCATAGAAAAGCCTAGACCGTCGAAGATATCTGATGATATCTCGACATCCTTCTGATGCAGGATCATCAGCATTAAGGAATGCGCACACGTGTTCTCTCGCAAACCTATTCGTCATCTGTACATAAGAACGATGAAGATTACGTTAGTATGAGTGTTACAGACATGAATACGATCAGTGGTAGCGATAATCAGGAATCAAACAGTTCATTATTGATGATTATGACATGATTTACCTTCAAAACAATGATCTGTGATCAAGATTACGTGAATGTTATAAGGTTTTGAGTTGGTAATTTTGAATGTTTGTGGAAGGGGGAAAAAGGGAGTGCGCTTTTTTAGGTCTGAAAAGTGCTCTGAAAAAGTGAATAATGAAAGTTTTAAGTCAAAAACACCATTTATACTCTTGGACACATTAATTTTATTTATTTAATTAAGTAGGTCCTACTACCCTTTTTTTACCCTTTCCGTGGAAGTTATTTCTTCCGAAGATTTCAGTTCTTCCGTACGACATCTACAGATGCATAGCTTCTGCGGATGCCTAATTATCAAGTACTAAATTAGAATTTGAAGTATAACTTGATTATCCATAGATTACCACTCTATGAACATGGATTATACTTTTAAGGATTTAACACATCCGTAGTTTACCAATTCTATGATGGTTAAATTTTATTTGGTTAAGTTTCACACTGTAGCTTCTACTGATGCTGAAATTTCACTGTGGCTTCTACTGATGCTGAAATTTCACTGTGGCTTCTACTGATGCTGAATTTCACTGTGGCTTCTACTGATGCTGAAATTTCACTGTGGCTTCTGCTGATGCTGAAATTTCACTGTAGCTTCTTCTGATGCTAAATTCAATGTTTAAAACTTCTTTTTGATTATGTGGTCCTAATCAAGTGATAGAACCATTTATTGCTATTGGACCTTGTTAACTTTGTTTGCATGACAATTGTGCATAAGAAGGTCTATATCCTGCAGCCAAGTTAGAGCTCAAGTTCCAGTTCCTTCTTAGTTGGTTGATTAATGATAAGATTTAGCATTTATAGGCAATTAACTTTTATTGTTTTTCAAGGTCTATATCCTGCAGCCAAGTTATACTTTTGTTGTTTTTCATGCATTAACTACTCCCCCTAAATTTGCGATTAATGATAAGATTTAGCATTTATCATAAATTTATGTAGAAGAATAGCATGAAAAGCATATGACAGTCCAAAAGTGATGAAATATGTTAAAATAAATGCATGCACATAGATATAAGGGGATCATACTATGACATTAAGCTTCTTCTCTATTTGATTTGTTTGATGAGATATGATCTGATGCTACACCTGATTGCAAGTATATATTTCCACTTAATCCAAGCAAGAGTATTGAATCAACTAGGCATGCTATTTATCATGTTTTAATGTTTATTAGAGATTAACTGGTATGTGCTCCACATTCAATTCACATTAGAGTTTGTTCTCCGTTTATGAGTCATATCATCACTTTTTCACACTTAGAAACTATGTACATTAAGTTATAAATTCTATCTTGAGATAACTTTGTAGTCTCATAAATGCTTTGTTGTTAATGCTCTTTTAGATGATATACAGTTGATCACAATGGATTCTTTTAAGAGCTGAAATATGATCCTTATAAAGTCACCAGGTCTTTACTCACGTAAATTAGAGGTGCCTTCAACCCAGGTCTTTGTTCACACGAATAGAGGGAGGATGAAGATCACACTCTAATTCATAAATCCAGGTCTTTGTTCATACAAAACAGAGGGAATATATTTGCAAAGATAGAAGTTATAAAGTGTTTTACATAGTGTGCTTGGGTGAGTGATTTGATCACATCAGGATAAGACTTACTTGCTTGATCCTTAAAATGGAGTTCCCACAAACAGTCACCTTTTTATTTCTAGTTAATTCGCATGTATTTTGTAAACACATCTGATTTTCCCGTGTATTTTATTTTAATTTCTAGTTAATTCGCATTTTATTTTCGTAGATTTTAGTTACTTTGCTTCATTTTATATTTTACAGGTTCACGAGAACTTACGGGAGGAAACCGAGCAATTATCGGGCAATCGGGAGTTAAAAGTGAAGAAAAATTCCAAAAGGTAAAGCTCCTTAGGTCCGCAGGAACCTTCCCTGCGGTCTGCAGGCCAGGTCAACGCGCCCAGGAACCCTAAAGTTCCTGCGGTCCGCAAGACTTACTCCTGCGGTCCGCAGGAGGTCGCGAAAAGTCAAAGTTCGTTTTTTTATAAGTTGATGTCAGGGTTACGATTTGAGGACGTTTTGGACGGCTCTTGGAGAGTTCCAGAAGCATATTGGAGGCGATTTGGAGCAGCTAGGTTGTGGGATTGAAGAAAAGAACCTTACTTTCAGCTTTTCACGCGTTTGACCATTCGGTTTCTCTTCGTTTCTCCGTTTCCATTCGTGTTCTTCACTGTTTATTCATAGTTTATCATTGTAATCTGATTTGATTATGATTAGTGGCTAATTGTTCTTTATCTACCTAGATTAGGTGATGGTTGACTTTGTTTGACTTGTTTTTCGGGTTATTTGACTTGTTGATGAATTCTATCGTATAAAGATTGATGATTTATGAGTAATGATGTTGATTTACTTCTGCTGAAATTGATTTGATTCATAATTAGGCTTCTCGTGTATTTTAGTTGATTTACTTGTGTGTTAATTGACTAGAATTGCATGTTACTTGGTGTTTTGACCTAGATGGATTGATCACCCATAGGAGTTTTATGTTTAAAATCAATTTTCAGAAGTTAGCTTATCTTGAGTCTAAGAGGAGAGAGATAGTTGATTGATCTTGGGGGTTTTTGGTTTGGGTAACGAGTGCACGAGAGTGACTAGTCCTAAAATTAATAACTTTTCTTGTCAATTCAAGTCATTAATCATATTCATCAATTTACTCCGTGTGTCTAGTGTTGCTTAGGGTAACCTATTTCACATTGTGCTGTTGAGACTGAGAGGTAAAATAGTTTTCGAGTACGTAGAGTTTCAGGGAATTTGAGACCGAGAGGTGAGAAATTACCTGTTCAGTGCTACAATTTATTTTCATGGAATTTAGAGTGTGTCAGTGAGTCCGAAAGGAGATCTAATATGTTTCACGTGTCTAATTCAGAAACTGGAGTCAAACAGTCAGTCAACCCGAGAGTCAGTCAAACCGGTCAACCTGATACCGAGTCTAGGTAGTGCTTCCTTTTATTTGATTTCCCTTTCCATTACAGTGATTTGCATTAGTCTCCTTGTTTAGATTTTATTTCTTTTAAATTCAGTATTATTGCATGGTTTATTTAGTTTCGTGTTTTGTCTTATTATTTGATTGTGTTGCTTAGTTGGTTTACTAATTTTCTTGTCCTCTTCTTAATTATCAAAAATTCCCTTAAAAATAATCGGTTAGGATTCGACAACAGTTCAGTAACAATGGCCGCCACCCATTCGTGTCCATGGTCGATACTCGGTTTACTTTCCATACTACACGCGACCAGTACGCTTACCGTGAGTGTGTGTTTGAGAAGTAATTCGTTTTAAATAATTAAAACTTGGTCTTTATAATTTAAACTATATTTCACACCATCAAGTTTTTGGCGCCGTTGCCGGGGACACGATTTTGGCGACTTTGAGAACCACTGGCATCGGGGGTCGAACCACCCTTGTTTGCTTGTCTAGTGCTTAGTTGTCTTTATTTGCTATTTTTAGGTAACTTTTGCGAATTTTATAAACTTTTCTGTTATTTGTTTCTTAGATTTAATTTGTTTATTGCTTGCTTTAGGATAAATTTCAATTAATTATTTTATTTTATTTTATTTTTTTATTTATTTATTTTTATCAGTATATGCACAATATCCGGCGGACCCGTTCTGCAGGATCTGCCGAGTTCGAGGGACTTTCTGACCTAGAGCAATTGTTTCGTAGGAGGCATATTGCAGCTGAAGAGATGGCACAACCACAACCCCGAAAGACTCTTTCTGATTACGCGAAACCTGCTACTAGAGGCGTGCGAGCACCTGTGGTACCACCAGTCATCGAGGCAAACAATTTCCAGATCCCTTCTCATGTAATGACCACCACTGCCTCGTCTGTCCAATTCCATGGTCTTTCTCACGAAAATCCACACACGCACATTAACCGCTTTCAGCGTGTCAGCGACACATTCAGAATCAATGGTATGACTGACGACGCGCGTCTGACGCGTCTGTTTCCCTTCTTTTTGGCAGACAAAGCTGCCACCTGGCTTGAATCTTTGCCACCTGGCTCTATCACCACCTGGGATGGCATGAGGGACAGATTCCTTGCTAAATACTACCCTCCTTCCAAATCTGCCCATCACAGAAGCCTTATTCATTCTTTCGAATAGAAGTCAGGAGAGTCGTTTCACGATGCATGGGAGAGGTTCAAAGGTCTCTGCAATGATTGTTCATATCACGATATTGAGGATTGGCAGCTGGCTAAGAAGTTCTACAACGGTTATGATTACATTTACAGAGAGAGATTAAACACTGCCTCGGGAGGAAGCATGTTCAACACTGAAACACCCGAGGAGTGTTTGGAGCTTTTTGAGGATCTGGCCATGTCCAGCTATCAGGATCCAGCTGAGGGATCACACAGGGGCGTGTTGCAGGTGGACTCTAGCACAGCTTTAGCAGCACAGGTGGAGGCCCTATCTAGGATCATCAAAGATCTGTAGCTGAAGACAGATAGGGTGTGTGAGATCTGTAGAGGTGGACATAACACGGCCGACTGCACGGTTACTCAGGAACAGGTGGATTTCATGGGGAATCAACCTAGCAGGAGCTTCTTTGGGAATAATCAGGGTTGGAAGAGAGATCAAGGCTCAAGCTGGAGAGGACAGCAGAATCAAGGACCGTATCAGAGCTATGCACAGCCCAGTAGTGAGAAGAAGACACCTAGCATCGAGTCTATGCTTGCACAGTTCTTAGAGAAGGATGAGAGGTGTCATGAGTAGATTCAGGCTAAGTTCCAAGAGCAAGGCACGATGATTCAGAATCAGGGAGCAGCACTGCAGAATTTGGAGCGTCATGTTGGTCAGATAGCTGAGATCCTTTCCAGCATGATCGAGGATTTTATGGAAATATTTATGGATGACTCTGTATTCGGTCATTCGTTTGATCATTGTCTTAGGAATTTAGAAAGGATGTTAGCTAGATGCGAGGAGATGAATCTGATGCTGAACTGGGTGAAATGCCATTTCATGGTGAGAGAAGGCATAGTTTTAGGTCACAGAGTGTCTCAGGCTGGTATTGAGGTGGATAGAGCTAAAGTGGAGACGATCTCGAGACTCCCTCCACCCACGAGTGTGAAGGCCATTCGTAGCTTCTTTGGTCACGCGGGTTTTTACAGACGCCTCATACGCGATTTCCCAAAATCGCACGACCGATGTCCCAGCTGCTTGAGAAGGATGTGCATTTCTTTTTCTCTGAGGATTGCATTAGAGCTTTTGAATTGCTAAAGGAAAAGCTAGTAAACGTACCTATTATGGTTGCCCCTGATTGGGCTGTACCTTTTGAGTTGATGTGTGATGCGAGTGACTTCGCAGTGGGGGCGGTCTTGGGATAGCGGAAGGATAAGCACTTCCATCCGATCTATTACGCGAGCCAAACTTTGAACGACGCACAGGAGCATTACACCACTACTGAGAAAGAACTATTGGCAGTGGTCTTTGCATTTGATAAGTTTCGGTCATATCTGGTCCTATCCACGACCATTGTCTATACTGATCATGTAGCGGTTCGGTACCTGTTCAGCAAACAGGATGCGAAACCGCATCTTATTCGGTGGATTCTGCTACTTCAGGAGTTTGATATCGAGATTAGAGATAAGAAGGGAGTAGAGAATGTAGCAACTGATCACTTGTCACGCTTAGAGAATGCAGATGGTGGAGCCAAAGGAGTTCAGATCGATGACAGGTTCCCAACTGAGAGTTTGATGTGCGTGAGCGTGCGTGAGGATGAGTGCCCATGGTTCGCGAATTTCTCGAATTACTTGTGCAATGGGACGTTAGCACCAGACCTGACTTATCAGTGGTGAAAGAAATTCTTCACTGATGTTAAGCATTATTTGGACAATCCGTATCTTTATCGGGTTGGTGCTGATCAGGTGATTAGGACATGTGTTCCTGAGAGTGAGTTTGAGAGCATACTACGTGCGTGCCATGAGGGATTGACTGGTGGACACAATGCTGCGGGTTATACAGTCAAGAGGGTTTCTGATAGTGGTTTCTACTGGCCGACGATTCATCGGGATGCTCAGGAGTTAATCAGGCGATGTGATGCATGTCAGAGGAGTGGAAACATCTCACGCCGCCATAAGATGCCCCAGAATCCTATTCAGGTTGTTGAGGTTTTGATGTCTGAGGCTTCGACTGCATGGGCCCATTCCCCGCTTCTTGTGGGAACAGGTTCATCCTGGTGGCTATGGATTACGTCCCCAAGTGGGTTGAGGCTGAAGCTCTTCCCACTAATGATGCGAGAGTGGTCGTGAGATTCATGCGGAGGCTATTCGCGAGATTCGGAGTGCCTAAGGCACTAATCAGTGATCGGGGGACATATTTCTGCAATGCTCAGATGGAGAAGGCATTGCAGCGATATGGGGTGACTCATAGAACTGCAACTGCCTACCACCCGCAGACGAGCGGGCAAGTGGAGGTGAGTAATCGAGAGATCAAGCGAGTACTGGAGAAGACGGTGGGCATTAACAAGAAGGAATGGTCAGATAAGCTAGTTGACGCGCTCTGGGCGTTTAGGACTGCATACCGGACTTCCACAGGTACTACGCCATTCCGGATGGTTTACGGGAAGGCGTGTCACTTGCCGGTCGAGTTAGAGCATCGCGCATACTGGGAACTTCAGACAAAACACATCTGTTTTCTATGCGATTTCTGTATATATTTTTAGTCTTTATTTCCCGTTTTTATTAGTTTTCGGTTTCTATTTACGTATTTGTGTATTTGCAGGTATTTGTGGTTCAAGAAGCATAAATGGTTGATTTTTGAAGAATAAACAAGCATGCGAGCTAAGGAACGGAAGAAGCTTGGTCAAATGGAAGAATTCTGAAAATCCTTATCTTGGCGCGTCGCCAAGATGATGACAGGATCTGAGAGACGCGCCAAGATTCCCGCGTCAAAAATCGACTATTTTGTTTTTAGCGCGTAGCGATGATTTTGGGGTTATTTTAGCGACGCGCTAAAATTGCTAAACCGAGAAATTTTGCCCTAGATCATTATTTAAGGTTTTATAAAAAAAACCGGAGGCAGAGGGCAGAGGCAATTGAAACAGACTTTTGAGACGATTTTGGAGCATTTGGAAGGCCAAGAACAAGATCCAAGAAAGAGAATCAAAGAACCTCGGGTGTTAATCATTCGGTTTTTAGTTTTCTTTCGTTTAATCTTTCCCTATCCATGTTTCGTACTTTTGATTTCTCTTTCGTCTCTGTTTGGATGATGTTTCTTGGCTAAACTTCTGTAGCTACCTAGGTTTGATGAATATACATTGTTTAGTTTAGTATTCTTTCAGTTTTTGGATTGTACTTGTGTTTAAAAGTTAATGATAATGATTTGGTTTGCATGATCAGTTGTGGATGTGTATTTAGATCTGTTCTTGTGATTGATTTATTGCTTCACATGTGTCTTGGTGATTGTCTGTCATATAAGGGATGCATGCTAGATCGTTTGCCTTGTGTTTGCGGTTTTTAGATGATTTGGTAGACGTATTGAATCATTGAAGTAATTGATCTTGAATTGGACTAATCAAATATGCAACTAATCTTAATACTGTGAGGTTAATAGGTTATCAGGTTATCTTGTGTGATTGATTGCTAGGTTAGAGTCTCTGTGAGGAGTTCAGTCTAGTTTCCCGCTCATATCATAGTTTCCTGAGTCTGATTAGGCATTCCAGATCTATCCCCTTGCCTTTAGGTATTGTGACACTCACGCCGTGAGGTAGAGTGTCTATCGGATGTGTTATTAGCTCTCTTGGAGAACCTGTGAGGGTAATCCACAAACCGGTGTTTTATCGGCTTATTAGGTCTATCTAGTTGCTTTCCTTGAAAGTGTCAAGGTTTCTCTAGGTTCCTTTTAAGTTAGCATCTCTAGATCCCGGTTACACAAGTCTTTCCAAAACGTTAGAAGAACAGCCAAAACGTGTATAGGATTCTGCCTAGGTAGTGTTTTTAATCATCTGAACTCAATTCTAGTCTTTTCCCTGTGTCTGTTTTTTCAGTTCTTTCTAAAGCAATTTAAAAACAAACCCCCTATTTTACGTTCACTTAGTATTTTAGTCGAGTCTTAGGTAAGTTTAGTTTTCGTTTTCCATACAGAAGTCTATGGGTTCGATAACTCGGACTTAATAGCTATTCTGCAGTCGACCGGTACACTGCCGGTTGTGTTGCTTATGATCGAGTCTTAGTTTTATAAATTTAAAGCTTTTTAGTGTCTAGTTAGAGTTTTATTTGTTAGTTTATTTTAGTATAGTCTAGCACACATCAAAGTTTTTGGCGCCGTTGCCGGGGACTTCTTGGCGATTGCGTTAATTAGACTTACTTGATTTAATTGCTATTTGTGCTAAGTGTTTTTAATTAGTTTGTTTTTAATTCTATTTGTTTTTATTTTATTTGTTTGAGTCAGTCTTACAGTTTTAATTTTGTGTTTTGCAGGTTTATGCCCCGCTTGAGATCACAAGGACCACCTCCGGATCAAGATTTGCAGCTTGCGTTGCCCACATTTGAGGTTGGTACGTCTTCTCTTTCTGTTTTTGATTGTACACCTTTTCCTACACCTCCTTCTTCTACTTCTTCTGCATATCCTAGCCCACCTAGTTCACCACATACACATATGGCTGAGAATCAGACTGTTCATCAGCAAGCCACCCATGGCTTCACAAGAGTTAGCAATCCAATCACACTTCCTGCCATTGCTAATGATTACTCCTGGCAGATCCCATCCTACATCATGACAGCTATCTCTAATAACTGTCAATTCCATGGACGTGAGGAGGAGGATGCACCTGCACACATAGGTCGCTTAGAGCGAATTGGTAGAACTTTCAAGTTGCAGGGTGCATCTGATGATGCCATTTTCTTACAGCTGTTTCCATTTTCACTTGCTGATCGAGCCGCCACTTGGCTCGAATCTCATGCAGCTGGTACATTCACCACTTGGCCGGCTCTTCGTGAGCGTTTTCTTCATAAGTATTTTCCGTCGGCCAAGGCATCTAGGCTTAGAGATGAGATCCACTCATTCAGGATGGAGCCGGACGAGCCTTACTATCGTGCTTGGGAGAGGTTTCAAAACCTCCTTAGTCGTTGCTCCCAGCATGGCTTGTCCGAATGGGCTTTAGTTGAGAAATTTTATAATGGGTTGAATTATGAAACTAGGGCTAGATTCGATACTTCTGCGGGCGGGCACTTAATGGGTAAGAAAAACGTGAATGAATGTAATGAAATGTTTGAGAGTTTTGCCTAAGCAGAACATGAGCAGCGGTCTGGAAACAGGAATTCCAGTCCTGCTACTAGTACCTCATCCAGAGGAGTTCACCATGTCACCATGGATACTAGTGTGGCTGCTACTCTTGATAGTCTAGTTCGTGAGGTGAGAGAATTGAAGAAAAAGGTTGATAGGTGTGAGCTATGTAGAGGTGACCATGCCACTAATGAGTGTCCTCTGATAGGTCAGGAACAAGCTAGCTATGTTAATAATTCTTATAACTCCGGTTGGAGAAATCAAAACAATTCTAGCTGGCGTTCTTCAGGTGCTCCCCAGGTTTCCAACAGGGTTCTAGTCAAAACCAGGGGCAGGGTAGTAGTCAGAATCAAGGTGTTAGTCAGGGTAGTGGAGAGTTGAGTAGGATAGAGAATCTGTTAACTCAATTAGTGGTCAAAGATGCAAAAACACAACAGATTCTAGCTGAGCATGATATTCTTCTGAAAAACCAACAGTCAGCTTTCCTAGATCTCCAGAGGACCGTAGGGGACATAGCTAGAAGGTTAGATGAGAGGCCCCCAGGTCAGTTACCCGGTAATACTCAACAAAACCCGAATGCACATGTTAAAGCCATTACTACTAGGTCGGGTAGGAGGTTAGATGAGGTTAGAACTCCTATAGTTGAGGAAGTTGTGTTTGAGAAAGATGAGAGAGAGGTAGTTGAGAATCCCTCTGGGGATAAGGTTATTAAGAAGACTAGTGTGTTTGAGCATTCTCCTGAGATTGACCATTCCCGTCTCCCGTTTCCTGATAGGCTTAAACATCAAAAGTATGAAAGGGATTACGGGCACTTTTTAGATCTCTTTAAGCAATTAAAGGTCAATCTCCCGTTCATAGAAGTGATTAAGTGGATGCCTAGGTATGCGAAATTTCTGAAGGATCTCCTGAAGAATAAAAGCAAACTGGGTGAGATTTCAAATGTCTCTTTGTCGGGTGAGTGTTCTGCGGTGGTTATGAACCAACTACCGGAGAAATTGGCAGATCCCGGGATTTTCACAATCCCGTGTCTGTTTGGTAGTGAGGTTCAATGCCACGCGTTGGCGGACTTAGGAGCTAGTATTAACCTTATGCCTTATTCCTTGTATGAGAAATTAGGTTTAGGTGAATTGAGTCCAACGCGCATGACACTTTCCCTTGCTGATAAATCTATTAAGCACCCACGGGGAATTGTAGAGAATTTGTTGGTGAAAGTTGGTAAGTTTGTATTTCCCGTTGATTTTGTGGTTTTAGACATGGAGGCTGATGAACGTGTTCCTATTATCTTAGGTCGACCCTTTTTGTGTACTGCTAAGGCAAATATTGATGTGTTTAGGGGTCAGATCACACTTCACGTAGGAGAAGAGAGTGTTGTGTTTGAGGTAGCCAAATCAATTAGGAGTCCTAGTATTCCGAAAGAGTCGGTTTCCTTGATCAATTCTTGTGAGGTGGTTGATAGGAAAATGGAGAGTGTTAAGAGTATAGAGAATAATGCTAAAGTTGTTTGTGTTGAGAGAGCATATTCTGTCAAGGAAGAGGAAGAATGGGATAAGATAGTTGATGAGTTTTGAGAATTTGTGAAAAAGATGATGAGTTGTTTGCTTGTGAGTTTGAAAATTTTGTGATGATTAAGGATAGCAAATCCCCAAGTGTGGGGATGTTAGAGTTTGAAAGAAAACCGCCACCGTTTGCAAAACCCAAGTGTGGGGATTGTGATAGCTTGATTGAGTCTGAATATGGTGGGTTTTCTTTGGTGATGAGTTCGGTTATGATGTAGTGAGCATCGGGGGTGAGCTGGGTCTTCATGATACACCGTAAGTTGATCTTGGAAGATAGTATTTGGGTAGTGACCCATTTGTAGAGTTTGTAGAGTTGGTTTGCTTGAGTTTTAGGTAGTTTGTGTCGGTTTTTGTGTTTCGTGTGCTTTGTTTCGTGTCTTGTTAAGTGTTTGCAGGGAAACGATTATTCGGTTGCAATTTGACACATGACCGGGATGCTACCAAGTAAGTTTTCCCACTTGAGCCATGTTAAAATAGGTAAAAAGATTATTGGGGTCGAAATTTGGCTAAGGCATGAAAATTTTCGAAACCTTCTGAACAAAGTGCAACCTCGCGTTACGCGCCAGGTTGGTCTTGATGTTCTCGCGTAACGCGAGGGTCCTCGCATGTCGCGCCGTACTTTGCCTTAATCCCTCGCGTTACGCGAGGGATCCCAGGATTTTCAAAAAAAAACCGACACAAACTACCTAAAACTTGTGTTCCCCTGTTTGATGCTGTGTTTGCCTGGTAGAGTGTTTGTTTTGTAGGTTTGGAATAATTCACACGTACTCAATCTCCATTCGGGTGAATATATCCAACACTTTTTAAGGAGGCAGCCAGTGATTCCTGATCGCGAATGAAATGCTATACGATCAGAGGTTTTGGATTCAGACTGTGCACAGATGGAATCTGCTTATTACCAGCTAAGTCTTTTCCAAAACTCTTCTTATTTATGTCTTTCTTTTTAATTTCCACATTGAGGACAATGTTAAATTTAAGTGTGGGGATAGGAAGACATGTGTCTTAGGTTTAATTTAATTGAGTCAGTCAGTCTTTAATATTGAGTGTGTTTAGTTAGTTTTATTATTTTTGTCTGTTTATTTGAGTCTTAAAACAAAAAAAAAGTCCCTGATTTTGATGTTTGCATATATTAAAAAAATGAAAAATGATAGATAAAATCAGGTGTTCGGTTTTTCAAATAGTACACATATAAGATGAATAACTGATTGAAAACGTGTCTGATTTGGGATGTGCGGGTAGGCCCAGCTGATCTTGTAAGGTTATCCTAGGAGTATTCTAGTACACTTAATTAAACATTATTAAGTCTTGTGGGTTCTCACCATTGGAAGCCAAAACCGTAGACAGTACAAGGGGTACCACTGTAGGTTAAGACCCAGCTGTAGTTTTTCTAGCAGGCACGCTTTAACAGGCGGCGCCTTTAGGAAATCGACCCATATATTGAGCTTAAAAAAAAAAAGAGTAATGGACTTAAAATTTTAAAAACCTGAGGCCTATGCGTTGGTTGCGGGGGATAGTGACTCTTGCTTGCAACACCTCTAGGAATTGGGTATAATAAGCTTAAGGCTCATGCGTTGGTTGCGGGGGATAGTGACTCTTGCTTGCAACACCTCTGAGAATTAGGTATAATAAGGTAATGCTCAGAAAAAAAAATATATATATATTGAGAAAAGCTCAGAAAAGATGCCAAAAGGGCACAAACAAATTCCATCTAGAGTTAGAGGGATTACAATTGGGTAGTGGGTTACGGTGGTGGAAAAAAATCTTAGAAATTTGATTTATTCTGAGCCTCGAAAGCTTGAAACGGGAATAGGTACCGAAGTGTGAGACCCATAATGAATTAATCAAATACTTGAACTTAATTGCAATACGATTGGGGACCTGAATGATTGGCGGTTGGGTTTAAATGGACAAACATACCTTGTGATCGCGGTTAACACGTTAGTAAATTTTAATAAGTAATTGGACTTAATTGTTGGAAACCAGATTTAAACTTGACTATGATTCCATTTGCATAAGTCTTTTTCAGGGACGAAAAAGAGGTAAGTGTGGGGATACTTGATGTGTTGCAAAACACATCTGTTTTCCATGCGATTTCTATATATATTTTTAGTCTTTATTTCCCGTTTTATTAGTTTTCGGTTTCTATTTACGTATTTGTGTATTTGCAGGTATTTGTGGTTCAAGGAGCATAAATGGTTGATTTTTTGAAGAATAAACAAGCATGCGAGCTAAGGAACGGAAGAAGCTTGGTCAAATGGAAGAATTCTGAAAATCCTTATCTTGGCGCGTCGCCAAGATGATGACAGGATCTGAGAGACGCGCCAAGATTCCTGTGTCAGAAATCGACTATTTTGTTTTTAGCGCGTAGCGAAGATTTTGTGTGATTGATTGCTAGGTTAGAGTCTCTGTGAGGAGTTCAGTCTAGTTTCCCGCTCATATCATAGTTTCCTGAGTCTGATTAGGCATTCCAGATCTATCCCCTTGCCTTTAGGTATTGTGACACTCACGCCGTGAGGTAGAGTGTCTATCGGATGTGTTATTAGCTCTCTTGGAGAAGCTGTGAGGGTAATCCACAAACCGGTGTTTTATCGGCTTATTAGGTCTATCTAGTCGCTTTCCTTGAAAATGTCAAGGTTTCTCTAGGTTCCTTTTAAGTTAGTATCTCTAGATCCCGGTTACACAAGTCTTTCCAAAACCGTTAGAAGAACAGCCAAAACGTGTATAGGATTCTGCCTAGGTAGTGTTTTTAATCATCTGAACTCAATTCTAGTATTTTCCCTGTGTTTGTCCTGTTTTCAGTTCTTTCTAAAGCAATTTAAAAACAAACCCCCTATTTTACGTTCACTTAGTATTTTAGTCGAGTCTTAGGTAAGTTTAGTTTTCGTTTTCCATACAGAAGTCTATGGGTTCGATAACTCGGACTTAATAACTATTCTGCAGTCGACCGGTACACTGCCGGTTGTGTTGCTTAGGATCGAGTCTTAGTTTTATAAATTTAAAGCTTTTTAGTGTCTAGTTAGAGTTTTATTTGTTAGTTTATTTTAGTATAGTCTAGCACACATCATTGACGCGCTCTGGGCGTTTAGGACTGCATACCGGACTTCCACAGGTACTACGCCATTCCGGATGGTTTATGGGAAGGCGTGTCACTTGCCGGTCGAGTTAGAGCATCGCGCATACTGGGAACTTCAGACAGTTAATCTAGACGAGCCTAAGGCAGCACGACATCGGATGCTTGAGTTGCATAGTTTGGAGGAGCTTCGTGATCATGCATACGCGTGTTCCTATGACTACAAGTTGCGTACCAAGTAGCTACATGATCGTCACATTCGTCAAGATAGAGAATTCAAAGTTGGTGATCGAGTGCTTTTGTTAAATTCTCGTCTGAGGTTGTTTCCCGGGAAATTGAGATCATGATGGTCGGGACCGTTCACAGTTACAAATGTTTATCCATATGGTACGGTCGAGATAGCTGGGAATGATGGCGAGAGGTTCAAAGTCAATGGACATCGCCTGAAGCTTTACATAGGTGGGTCAGAGGAGCAGAGAGTGCTCGAGGTGTTACACCTCGACCCGCTTCATGAATATGTGCGGGGATGAGTCGGGCTGAGGACTTGTTAAACTTAGCGCTACCGGGAGGCAGCCCAGAGTGTACGGTTTGATTTCTTTCCTTTCCTTTTGAATTTTCAATCATTAGTAGTTTTTCTTTTTATTTTCTTGTTTATTTTTATTTCCAACCGTCTGTTGAGTGTTTCAGGAATCTGAGCCCGGGAATCATTGCATACACGTCCAGGTACGTAATCCTATTTTTTCAGAATTTTGGTGCCCCGGTTGAAAATTTGGGCGGTGGTTTGGTTGGTGTAGGGCAAAACAGGAAAATTCCCTGTCTGCACAGACTTACGGTCCGCAGGAACATGTCCTGCGGTGCGCAGGCCATTATTAAGACCTCTGCGGTTCGCTTGCAGTACTTCTACGGTTCGCATGACCTCACGGCTGAGAACTTAACAGGGGTTAAAACCCCTGTTCGACCTAAAAACTCCCATTTCACTATCTCTTCCGACCTAAAACACCACCTCCACCACCCACATCCCTCGTCCACCTCTCCCGACCACCACCCCGACCCCTCGGCCGCTCACCACCATCAATACACCCTCATCTCCATCTTCTCCCCCTCTACCCAAAACCCCCCATTTCCATCACCCTTCGCCACCACCGACATGCACCTCACCGGAGCCGAACCAAAACCACCACATTCCGGCTACATTGTGTCACCTACACTCATCAATGCTTGTTTTTGCAGCAATGTCAGACGACGGAAGGCAGCGTTGTGTTCGAGGACGCACCAGAGGACAGGGACCTGCCCCAGCAGCAGCCCAGCACCAGGAGGACGAGGCACCTCCCGCAGTCTTACCAGGCTTATCCTACACTAGTTCATCTACTGCCAATGTTGAGGAGGACATCCTCCAGACCGTGGCTGCTCATGATTACGATCCCGACAGAGCTGAGCCTTATGCACCTAGTCCAGTCCACCCACTGCTAGCCTTCATCCCCGGGACCGAGTATCACACTACCTACTCGTGCCTATCCGCGTATGCGCTACTGATCCCGCGGATGCTTTGCTGGGACCTACTGCGAGAGTTGGGGGCTGATCAGCGATTGAGAGACTTGTTGGATGACAGATGGATACACGTGCTCACACCGACTATGTTACACCCCAACCTTGACGGCTGAATCGTCGAGGTGTGAGAGTTAAGATCGTTCACAGCCACATAACGCTATTATTAAATCCAAATATATATTATTCATAAGTTGAAAGGTACATTACAAGCATAAGTCTCAATAATGAAATGAGTTTTAACATGACATAACACAGTATAATCAATTGATTTTATTGACTAGGTCCAAGTCCTAGATTATGCCAGCAACATAAGTTCACTTCAAACTTGGGGGTTTTCCTGAAACATGATAAAAATAAAAGGTCAACTATAAATAGTTGGTGAGTTTGCAAGGTTTTCATACATAATATGAAAAGGTTACAAGTAGCAATTCATGTCATACGTTATAAGCTAGTAAGGTTATAGAACACATATCGTTACAACCAAACCTCGACGTGATTACAAGTATATAAGATTGGCTAAGTGTATTTGGTTCCCTAGTGCACAAGCATACGGCTCCTAGGAGTCGGCAATACATCGACTTTAGCACTAAATAGGCTTGTCAGGCCCAAAGATCTAAGACGTCACCAGGCTAGCAATAGTTAATGATTGTAAACAAACTATGTATCTCATATAATCACTTACAATAAACAAATAACCATGACAAAATATAAAGATGAATTGCAAGTGATTTACAAGTCTCAAATGTTTATAAGTGTATTATGTATAAGTAATCATGTCTCAGCCCAAAATAGCATGAAAAGATAAAAAGGGGCAAGGAAAACTCACGTGGATATAAGCATTTCAAGATGATAATAAAGATTAAAAGATAATCCAAAGTATCCAATACAAGGCACCTAAACATAGATTAAGGTTAAAAGTAAGATTAACGTTCAAATAAGAATTAGGGTTTTGATAGAATTAAGAGGTTTTGATAAATAGTAAGTTTACAAGGTAATTATTTACATTTTGATTTCATTAGAAGGAATTATATAGGTGATTAAGTGTTTTAGAAATGAATTTAAATATATTAATGTTGAAGTTCAATATGTAATTAAATCTTTATGGTTATCTTAGAATAATTAGAATAACATATTGATTAATAACAAAATATTATTTTAAACCATAGTCGAGGTATATTTTATAAGGATTAATAATTGTAAACGTTTTGTAAAATTATAAGATATATAATTTCTATAATTATCAAAATTAATCTTTAATTAAAGATAATATAATGTCCAATAACAATTTCTCAAATTATGACTTCAAGTCCATTTTATATAAAACTATGTAATTATTAAGAAAAAAACAACCATTTAAATATAAAAGTTATATAAACATTAAAAATGATTATGACTTTTAAAACAATTGGACCAATGATTCATTATTTATTATTTGAAACAAATAAATTAAAGCAAGAAATTAATCTAAAAATATCATTGAACATGCAATGTTTTGATATTATAATAATGTTTAAAATCTATTTTATAAGATAATAAACTAAATATATTATTTGTTCAAACTATTTAATAAAAATATTTATTAAATAATCTAATAAGTTTGTAAATATATTTAGTTATAACATTAAAAATAATAAAACAACAAGGATTTTACAAGAATATTTTTATTTACCAAATATAATTAATTAACTTCTAAAATAAAGAAAAACTATAGAATTGATTTTCATAATTTTTAGATTTTTTTACAATTTTTTAAAGGTTGGAAAAACCATTTAAAAAAATAGGGAGGGTCCCCGGGGTCGAACCCGGGACCTCAAGGTTAGCAAGGTAGCGCGGAACCGGTGAACTAAAGCTCTCAGCCGCGGTTTACTTTGGTTCCAATTCCTTATAACCTCAGATTAGCAATCCCCCCCTTTTCACCAAGAACCCTAGAATGTTTGAGGATCAAATTGAACACCCGATTGATGTTTTTAACCAAATTAACCATGGGGCTTTTGCTCCTTATGCTTAAACGTTCACAAACATGTATTAAACTTACTTGTTTGCAGCAAAATTGATGTTTTTAAGCTCGGTTTTGCTTCGGTTCTTTGCGCGACTAAGAGAGGTTGGGTTCTGATCTTTTCGCGATTTATTCAAACAATTGAGTGAGTAATGAGTGTAAAGGAATCAAAAGGAACATTATCCCTCTGTTATATATAGCTCTTATTTGCATGATTAGATGTCGGTTAAACTTTGATTTTGATTCGAATGCTACGGTTATGGTTAAGCATGTTAAGGGACGATTAAAACAAATTATACCCGACATTAAACTTGACAATGATTAATCGAGCGTTGTAGTACGTTTAATTTGATTGATTGACCTAATTAAGGTGTTGATCGGTCTTAACGATCGAAACATTGATTTCGTTTACAAAATCCATTAAATCCGAACGTTATGGTTCAATAAGTCGTGGGTTCGAGTCCGGGCTGTTTTCCCGAATCCGTTGGCACTAATTTAAGTCGAAACCGCACATTAAATCGAGGTGAAGAAGTTCACCGGCGCCGCGCCGGAGTTGTGCCGGCTGGCGGCCGGAAAAACGCGAGAGGGGGGGCGGTTTGGGTTGTTTTAAAAGAAATTACACAAATGGTCCCTGAAGTTTCCAATCATTATCACTTAGGTTTTAAAGTTTTGATTAAGTTTTAGTTAATTTACAATTTAGACCCTGAAGTTTAAATTGTTATTATTTTATGTAGAAACTTATTAATTATAAGCTTTAATATATTAAAACTTATATTATCATTATTATTAATATTATTATTACCATTAACATTATCATTATTAATATTATTATTAATAATAGCAGTAATAATATCATTATTATTATTATTATTATTATAATAACAATTTTTTTTAAGATTTTTATCATCAATGTTTTAACATAATAAATATTATTTCTATTATTTAATTAACTTGTTAATCCCCAAATTAATTATCAAGCATATTAATTCCATAAAGTTATAAAATTAACATAAAAGGTCCTTACAAGAATTAACAAAGTTAACTTTTAAGTTAACGAAAATACGAGATGTTACAGTCTCCCCAATTTAAAAGAATTTCGTCTCGAAATTAAGAATGAACTTTAATGAACAAAAGGAGTTATAATGAAAGGTAAGTGTACAACGGCCAGTGATAGACGTTTGATTACAGATGAGATGTTTCACTTACGGAATCCTTCAAGTCTCTTGACATAATATATGCCGACTTGAACTCTTCCAGTGAAATACAAGACGTTTGAAAGGGAACATTGGAAATGATGACGAGTTATCATGGTATGTTAGACTTATAAATCACAACTTCCAGAATATAATTTCGTGGTAAGGTGATGTCTAGAAATCAATAAAAGACCGACAATGATAAGAAAGGTTAACCGTCAGAACTTAAGAATCCCAACCGTCACCATATGAAACGACCTTAACGCATATCTTGTGATTATGTATTTCTCCTTTGACCAACCATCGATCTAAGAATAATACGCTATGCGAAGATCTTGGAATGAGTTCATGGCGATAGTTAAGAATATTATTAAAAACAGAAAATGAATCAATCATACGATCGATGTTTTAACGCCACACCACGGTATACGAATATTTGCAACAGATACAGGTCAATTTCTCGACCCGTCATCCCACATAAATCAAATTGAATTTTTAGCCAATCGGTCTATAATGCACAAATTGTCATCATGATATTTAAAATAAGAAGCATTTAGTGAATGAAAAGTTAAACAGGAGATTCACGGGAACACGGAGGTTAGGTTTTGTCATATGTAAAGGTAAGACACTTGGACACACGCCAAGTTATGTCTTTTCTTTTATGCCATACCCATGACTACAAATTATGAAATTTTATGAACCATAATATCCACATCGCAATGAGGATAATAACGAGTCTTGTTGTTCAACACCACGATAGAATTTCAATGATTTTCAAGGTTAAGAATTCAAAAGCGATTTAAGAAATGACGCAAACAATAAGAACGGTATTTGTAAACATGTTTTGCAAAGTAACAAATTTCCAAATATAGATTGCATACGTAATCATCAAACCCATAAGTAGAGTCGAAGAACATTCGTATGACTAGAAAGACATGAACACAAGTTGATAATGTCTTTATTTAACAGAAAGATTGTTTAAGAAAGGCTATCATCGCGTAACCGGGTGTAACCAGGTTTTAATGATAACTCATAAGGAAAGTCGATAAGTAAGGAATAAATGGTTCCATATAGCTAGATCATATCAAAATATGAGGATAAAGGAAAAGAAATCGAGTTAAGAATTTAAATGCTCCAAGCTTGGAATCAAAATCAACCTAAAGCCATCGGGTCTCCTTTCAAGTTCAGAGATCATGCTTTGGCTTGATAGGTCGAAACACTAACATTGTTTCACCCTTCAAGTTACTACATGCTTCTCTTCACTTGATTACAACCTTGGTAAGTTAAAGATCAAGAAATGAGAATAGTCATCAAGGTGTGGTTTTCACTCCTAACTTGATGGTGTATTCCCAAGGTATGACCCTAACTTACCAAATCTAAAGTTTGATTCCAACTCATTGTTGAGAATTCATAGAAATAAGACGAGGTAACTCACCATTAAGGTAAGGGAAATCACTCCTATCTTAACGATGAAGTTTTACAAAAACAAAATATAACAGGATGAACTTTTTCATCAAAATCTAGAATTCACTCCTACTTTGATGAAGTCGTTTCATTTGAGAAAATACCATCCATGAAAATGAAATTATCATCAAGGTATGGAATTCACGCCTTAGGCTTCATTATCGCAAGAAAACAATCGAGGTTTGACATTTGTCACCAAAGTACGGGTTTCAATCCTATTTTGGTGAGATCATGTCATTTATGAAATGCAAGTTACAATAAGAATAATTGAAGTCAATCCTTAAGATAAGAAAATCACCCTAATCCAGAGGATAAAATTTCATAAAACACATAATTGGAAACCATTTATCAAAACAAATAGAGAATCATCAAAGTAAGGGAATCACCCCTGTTTTGATGAGATAGAATCATTTAGGAGATACGAGTGTTCTTAGTCATAGGTTGACTTGTAAACTCTTGCATCTCCCACGGTGCAAGCGGTACGAAGTTTGACTTAACGACGAAAGAAAAAAGAATATCAATTAGAAATCCAGAAAATTTCAAGTTACACCAATGTAACAAAAGCGAAATCTTGTTTATAGAAATTTAAGGTCAAAGTTCGAGGTAACAGAATTTGTTATGATGGTGTTCAAATCTTGGATGGTTTGAATCGGGAAGACGAAATCAAGCACAAGAATGGTTCGACATCACAATGATATGTGAACATGCGATTCACAATCGAAAGGAAATACATGGACTTTTCAAGATATGAGGTCAACCATAACCTTATTGAAGGCACGCGTACCTATAAGTGATCACTCATCTCAAGGGTTTCAAGTCAAGTAAACGGATTCAATGATCGAATCAAATCACTATTTACGCTTTGCCTAGACAAAGTATCCCAAGATGTAAGAATTTCACCTTACAGCATTGAATGTCTTTAGTTATGGGACACAATCTTAAGAAAATTTGAAAACTATAAGTAATGATTTAAAGTTTTAAAGACCATTCGGTTTAGATTCCCAATATCTTTGGGTATATTAGGATCCATGTTCACGTTGGTCGAGATATAGAAATAGTTCTATGAAACGCTAAACGTGTAATGGTGTTTAAACATAAGAGTGGTAATGTAAGACGAGTTCAATATCAACAGGGACATTATGTATGATAAGAATGTGAAGATATAACTTTGATGATAAACCAGTTCAAGGAATCAAAAATTTTCAAGATGTAAAGAGGATGGTTCCATTTGGTAACGCATTACCATTTGGAATCGTTGACACGTCAAGGTAAATTGACCCATTTGCCTTAGATATTTGTGTATATTGACCATAGTTTATCACTCATCCCAGAAATCCCCAGGTAGCATAACTGGTCTCGCAATGAGATTTATATGATATGCTTGCCTTATCCCGAAGGCCTTTTGCCAGAAAATCCAGAATACAGGTGTCTATGTGTCACACAATTTCTTTGGTTTATGAAATCAAAACCTTGATGAGATTTTCATAGATTAGACATAGAGTCTAAGGAATTGAACCCACGATGATAAGTGTAGACTCCACATGTCGTTGAGAATAAGTTTAGGAAGTTCATTTTTCGGGGAGAATCAAAGATTAAAGTTAAGTTTAGGGAGACAAGTAACTAAGTTTTAAACGTTTAAAAGGCAATCCTATGCTAAAGCATCAAGTTGCATAAAAGGCATAGCATTATGTAACATGCAAACAATATGTAAGCACAAAAGTATAGAGATCTTTCTATGAGGTTCATGCAACTATAGTCTAGGTCACCATTTCTAATAACCTAAATCCCTACAGTTATGGGCTTTGATACCAATCTGTCACACCCCAACCTTGACGGCGGAATCGTCGAGGTGTGAGATTAAGATCGTTCACAGCCACATAACGCTATTATTAAATCCAAATATATATTATTCATAAGTTTGAAAGGTACATTACAAGCATAAGTCTCAATAATGAAATGAGTTTCAACATGACATAACACAGTATAATCAATTGATTTTATTGACTAGGTCCAAGTCCTAGATTATGCCAGCAACAAAAGTTCACTTCAAACTTGGGGGTTTTCCTGAAACATGATAAAAATAAAAGGTCAACTATAAATAGTTGGTGAGTTTGCAAGGTTTTCATACATAATATGAAAAGGTTACAAGTAGCAATTCATGTCATACGTTATAAGCTAGTAAGGTTATAGAACACATATCGTTACAACCAAACCTCGACTTGATAACAAGTATATAAGATTGGCTAAGTGTATTTGGTTCCCTAGTGCACAAGCATACGGCTCCTAGGAGTCGGCAATACATCGACTTTAGCATAAAATAGGCTTGTCAGGCCCAAAGATCTAAGACGTCATCAGGCTAGCAATAGTTAATGATTGTAAACAAACTATGTATCTCATATAATCACTTACAACACACAAATAACCATGACAAAATATAAAGATGAATTGCAAGTGATTTACAAGTCTCAAATGTTTATAAGTGTATTATGTATAAGTAATCATGTCTCACCCCAAAATAGCGTGAAAAGATAGAAAGGGGCAAGGAAAACTGACGTGGATATAAGCATTTCAAGATGATAATAAAGATTATAATATAATCCAAAGTATCCAATACAAGGCGCCTAAACATAGATTAAGGTTAAAAGTAAGATTAACGTTCAAATAAGAATTAGGGTTTTGATAGAATTAAGAGGTTTTGATAAGTAGTAAGTTTACAAGGTAATTATTTACATTTTTATTTCATTAGAAGGAATTATATAGGTGATTAAGTGTTTTAGAAATGAATTTAAATATATTAATGTTGAAGTTCAATATGTAATTAAATCTTTATGGTTATCTTAGATTAATTAGAATAACATATTGATTAATAACAAAATATTATTTTAAACCATAGTCGAGGTATATTTTATAAGGATTAATAATTGTAAACATTTTGTAAAATTATAAGATATATAATTTCTACAATTATTAAAATTAATCTTTAATTAAAGATAATATAGTGTCCAATAACAATTTCTCAAATTATGACTTCAAGTCCATTTTATATAAAACTATGTAATTATTAAGAAAAAAACAACCATTTAAATATAAAAGTTATATAAACATTAAAAATGATTATGACTTTTAAAACAATTGGACCAATGATTCATTATTTATTATTTGAAACAAATAAATTAAAGCAAGAAACTAATCTAAAAATATCATTGAACATGTAATGCTTTGATATTATAATAATGTTTAAAATCTATTTTATAAGATAATAAACTAAATATATTATTTGTCCAAACTATTTAATAAAAATATTTTATTAAATAATCTAATAAGTTTGTAAATATATTTAGTTATAACATTAAAAATAATAAAAAACAAGGATTTTACAAGAATATTTTTTGTTTACCGAAAATAATTAATTAACTTCTAAAATAAAGAAAAACTATAGAATTGATTTTCATAATTTTTAGATCTTTTTACAATTTTTTAAAGGTTGGAAAAACCATTTAAAAAAACAGGGAGGGTCCCCCGGGGTCGAACCCGGGACCTCAAGGTTAGCAAGGTAGCACGGAACCGGTGAACCAAGGCTCTCAGTCGCGGTTTACTTTGGTTCCAATTCCTTATAACCTCAGATTAGCAATCCCCCCTTTTCACCAAGAACCCTAGAATGTTTGAGGATCAAATTGAACACCCGATTGATGTTTTTAACCAAATTAACCATGGGGCTTTTGCTCCCCATGCTTAAACGTTCACAAAAGTGTATTAAACTTATTTGATTGCAACAAAATTGACGTTTTTAAGCTCGGTTTTGCTTCGGTTCTTTGCACGACTAAGAGAGGTTGGGTTCTGATCTTTTCACGATTGATTCAAGCAATTGAGTGAGTAATGAGTGTAAAGGAATCAAAAGGAACATTATCCATCTGTTATATAGCTCTTATTTGCACGATTAGATGTCGGTTAAACTTTGATTTTGATTCGAATGCTACGGTTATGGTTAAGCGTGTTAAGGGACGATTAAAACGAATTAAACTTGACAATGATTAATCGAGCGTTGTAGTACGTTTAATTTGATTGATTGACCTAATTAAGGTGTTGATCGGTTTAACCGATCAAAACATTGATTTCGGTTACAAAATCCATTAAATCCGAACGTTATGGTTCAATAAGTCGTGGGTTCGAGTCCGGGCTGTTTTCCCGAGTCCGTTGGCACCAATTTAAGTCGAAACCGCACATTAAATCGAGGTGAAGAAGTTCTCCGGCGCCGCGCCGGAGTTGTGCCGGCCGGCGGCCGGAAAAACACGAGGGGGGGGGGTTGGGTTGTTTTAAAAGAAATTACACAAATGGTCCCTGAAGTTTCCAATCATTATCACTTAGGTTTTAAAGTTTTGATTAAGTTTTAATTAATTTACAATTTAGACCCTGAAGTTTAAATTGTTATTATTTATGTAGAAACTTATTAATTATAAGCTTTAATATATTAAAACTTATATTATCATTATTATTAATATTATTATTACCATTAACATTATCATTATTAATATTATTATTAATAATAGTAGTAATAATATCATTATTATTATTATAATAACAATTATTTTTAAGATTTTTATCACCAATGTTTTAACATAATAAATGTTATTTCTATTATTTAATTAACTTGTTAATCCCCAAATTAATTATCAAGCATATTAATTCCACAAAGTTATAAAATTGACATAAAAGGTCCTTACAAGAATTAACAAAGTTAACTTTTAAGTTAACGAAAATACGAGATGTTGCAGACTACACCCCAGTACCTCGAGCTTACTCTGGAGTTCATGTCCACCGTCCGGTGGAACATGATATCCTTACAGGACGAGTATGCGGTTCGCTTCAGCCTCGGTCGCCGCCAGTACCATATGACGATCGGGAGTTCGCTGTGCGTATAGGTCTGCATACCTAGGCAGAGGTTGATGACCCGTCCTTCCACGAGAGATTGAGGGGCATCCTGCGAGGCCAGTCTGACACCGCCCTGACAGCCCAGCAGCTGACTACCTTCTGGCCCACCATAGGGGACGGGCGTTTCAGCACCGGCATTCCTGCGTCTCAAATCCGAGACACCGCCATCAGACTCATTCATCGTTGCATCTCCTGCACACTAGTTGGCCAGTTTATGGGGATCGAGAAGGTCACCCAGCAGGATTTGTTCGTTCTTTACTGCATACTTCAGAGGCGGCCAGCCAATCTCGGCACTATCATGGCGTTCTCGATGCAGCGTCCTGCCCCCACGGTTCCGGTGCCCGGTTGGCGTTCAGGCCGTACATCTCAGCCCTGGCCAGGAGTTTGGGGGTATTCACCAGAGATCTCACCACCGGATGATCACGACGACGAGCCTTAGCCGCTTTTATCATTATCACCCTGTCTCACTGTGCATAATTTTGTTTTTCAATTTGGTTGTATTTACACTATTTGATATGGTTGTATAGTGAGATAGGATATCTGGACAGACGTTGATTTCTTGTATATTATTTTGTTTCTGTTTATGTATGTTAGTTATGCGTGGTTGTTTAATTTGGCCTTTGAGATAATTTACAGGATAGATCACATGCGTTACAGGTTGGATCCCACAGTCTGCGTGCGTGTGTACTTACACGAACACCTCAGTTGCTACCCCCGGTTCTTTTATCCCTTTTCTTTGTTTTCTTTTTAAGTTACTTTTTATTTTTGCTTTCTGTCTTTCTTGTTTCACGTGCTGCACATTAGGGACAATGTGCATGATAAGTGTGGGGATGCTTAGGACGTGGCCAGGTTTTACGTTCCACTTTTAGTTCATTATCTGTTTATTCTTAGTTATTTTTCATTTCGCTAAAATTTTCAAAAAAAAAAATTGGGTAGGCACGCGTCTGATTGGGGATAAATTGGTAGGCCCAGTTAACTGTGTTAAATTCTCACAAACTGTTTAATAAATTAACTTTAATAAACATATGGAATCTTGTGGGTTTACATCTTAGGGGACGCGATTAAGCTGAAATACGTTAACAAAGTTTTAGGGATGCCATTGCTTATTTAAAAATAGATTTGTCTGATAATTAATCTCACACCCAGGCACACCGCTCCACTATTTATAAGAATAAATTCGAGGTGTGGTGGCGCCCCGCTAATCCATCCAAACAAATAAGTGTGTTAATTGCTGAGTTATTAAGGCTAGCCTACGTGTCACATGCTGAGTTACAGCTTTGTTGAAACACCACTGGGTCAAAATCTTAAGAAACTTATTAGAAAAAGAACTGCAGTCTACATGTCATATGCCGAGTTGCAGCTTGGTTGAAACACCACTGGGTAAGGTTCAGCTGAAATAAATTAGAATACCAATTTCGCATTCCATCTTCCATCAGTAAGTTTAATTATCAGTTCAGATAGGTTTCTGTGTGCAATGGTAGGAAAGTAAATTTAATTAATCTGTATCCTAAATGTTTGAAATGGACCTAAGCGAAATTGTAACCTCTCTAAAGCGTGAGACCCATAGATTTAAAATCGGGCACGTGCAAATAAAAGAATAACACTGAATGAGAGTTTGATCAGCTAATGTGAGTTTAAGTAGACAAATATATTGGCAATCCTGGTTAATGCGCGTTGTTTTTAATTGTAATAAATCTTGATTGAAAACTAAGATCTTGGTGACCCATTTTGATCCCATCGTTGCATACAGCTTTTTCAGGGGTGAAAAAGATTCAAGTGTGGGGATGTTTGATGTGTTATAAACACATATGATTTTCCCATGTATTTTATTTTAGTTTCTAGTTAATTCACGTTTTATTTTCATAGATTTTAGTTACTTTGCTTCATTTCGTATTTTACTGGTTCACGAGAGCTTACGGGAGGAAACCGAGCAATTATCGGGCGATCGGGAGTTAAAAGCGAAGAAAAATTCCAAAAGGTGAAGCTCCTACAGTCCGCAGGAACCTTCCCTGCGGTCTGCAGGCCAGGTCAACACAGCCCAGGAACCCTAAAGTTCCTGCGGTCCGCAACCGCAGGAGGTCGCGAAAAAGTCAAAGTTCGTTTTTATAAGTTGAGGTCAGGGTTACAACTTGAGGACGTTTTGGACGGCTCTTGGAGAGTTCCAGAAGCATATTGGATGCGATTTGGAGCAGCTAGGTCGTGGGATTGAAGAAAAGAACCTTACTTTTGGCTTTTCACGTGTTTGACCTTTCGGTTTCTCTTCGTTTCTCCGTTTCCATTCGTGTTCTTCAGTACTGTTTATTCATGGTTTATCATTGTAAATCTGATTTGATTATGATTAGTGGCTAATTGTTCTTTATCTACCTAGATTAGGTGATGGTTGACTTTGTTTGACTTGTTTTTCGGGTTATTTGACTTGTTGATGAATTCTATCTTATAAAGATTGATGATTTATGAGTAATGATGCTGATTTATTTCTGTTGAAATTGATTTGATTCATAATTAGGCTTCTCATGTATTTTGCTTGATTTACTAGTTATTAATTGACTAGAATTGCATGTTAGGATCTTTGACCTAGATGGATTGATCACCCATAGGAGTTTTATGTTTAAGATCAATTTTCAGAAGTTAGCTTATCTTGAGTCTGAGAGGAGAGAGATAATTAATTGATCTTGGGGGTTTTTGGTTTGGGTAACGAGTGCACGAGAGTGACTAGTCCTAAAATTAATAACTTTTCTTGTCAATTCAAGTCATTAATCATATTCATCAATTTACTCCGTGTGTCTAGTGTTGCTTAGGATAACCTATTTCACATTATGCTGTTGAGACTGAGAGGTAAAATAGTTTTCAAGTACGTAGAGTTTCAGGGAATTTTGAGACCGAGAGGTGAGAAATAACCTGTTTAGTGCTACAATGATTTTCATGGAATTTAGAGTGTGTCAGTGAGTCCGAGAGGAGATCTGATATGTTTCAGGTGTCTAATTCAGAAATTGGAGTCAAACAGTCAGTCAACCCGAGAGTCAATCAAACTGGTCAACCTAATACCGAGTCTAGGTAGTGATTCTTTTTATTTGATTTCCCTTTCCATTTACAGTGCTTTGCGTTAGTATCCTTGTTTAGATTTTATTTCTTTTAAATTTCAGTATTATTGCATGATTTATTTAGTTTCGTGTTTTGTCTTATTATTTGATTGTGTTGCTTAGTTGGTTTACTAATTTTCTTGTCCTCTTCTTAATTATCAAAAATCCCTTAAAAATCATCGGTTAGGATTCGACAACAGTTCAGTAACAAGGGCCGCCACCCATTCGTGTCCATGGTCGATACTCGGTTTACTTTCCATACTACACGCGACCAGTACGCTTGCCGTGAGTGTGTGTTTGAGAAGTAATTCATTTTAAATAATTAAAACTTGGTCTTTATAATTTAAACTATATTTTCACACCATCACCGATACTGAAATTTTACTGTGGCTTCTGCTGATGTTGAAATTTCACTGTAGCTTCTGCTGATGCTAAATTCAATGTTTGAAACTTCTTTTTGATTGTGTGGTCCTAATCAAGTGATAGAACCATTTATTGCTATTGGACCTTGTTGACTTTGTTTGCATGACAATTGTGCATAAGAAGGTCTATATCCTACAGCCAAGTTAGTGCTCAAAATTCAGTTTTTATTATTTTTCATGCATTAACTACTCCACCTAAATTTACAATTAATGATAAGATATAGCATTTATCATTTTTTATTTATTTATGTAGAAGAATAGCATGAAAGGCATATGATAGTCCAAAAGTGATGAAATCTGTTAAAATAAATGCATGTACATAGATATAAGGGGATCATACTATGACACTAAGCTTCTTCTCTATTTGATTTGTTTGAAGAGATATGATCTGATGCTATACCTGATTGCAAGTATATATTTCCACTTAAATCCAAGCAAGAGTATTGTATCAACTAGGCATGCTATTTATCATGTTTTAATGTTTATTAGAGATTAACTGGTATGTGCCCCACATTCAATTCACATTAGAGTTTGTCATCCGTTTGTGAGTCAAATCATCACTTTTTCACACTTAGAAACTATGTACATTAAGTTATAAATTCTATCTTGAGATAACTTTGTACTCTCATAAAGGCTTTGTTGTTAATGCTCTTTTAGATGATATACAGTTGATCACAATGGATTCTTTTGAGAGATGAAATATGATCCTCATAAGGTCACCAGGTCTTTACTCACGTAAAACAGAGGTGCCTTCAACCCAGGTCTTTGTTCACACAAAATAGAGGGAGGATGAAGATCATACTCTAATCATAAATCCAGGTCTTTGTTCATACAAAACAGAGGGAATGTGATTTGCAAAGATAGAAGTTATAAAGTGTTTTACATAGTGTGCTTGGGTGAGTGATTTGATCACATCAGGATAAGACTTACTTGCTTGATCCTTAAAATAGAGCTCCCACAAACAGCTACCTTTTCATTATGTTAGGCATGCTCTTAGTGTAGTTTCCACTCAAGCTGAACCTACTCACATATCAGGGTACTTTTGATCAGATTTGAAGTTAGTTGATTACAAGAAGTAAGCAAAGGCATAGTGTACTATCATTTCCATACATATGACATGCTTAAACAAAAGACACAACAGATTACTATTTACAAGGACAGTCACATGCTTTTCTTATGATGAGTTAATCTAAGTTAATCATACCCAAAGACTCAATTAGAAAATTAAATCTAACTGAATCAAATGCTTTAGTGAATAAGTCAGCAAGCTGATTTGTTGTATCCACTTTGATTAACTTGATTAATCCCTTTTCTGAGCAATCCCTCAGAAAATGATATCTGATTTCAATATGCTTTGTTTTGCTATGTTGAACTGGGTTAGCAGTGATAAACATAGTAGCTGAATTATCAATATGAATTGGTGTTTGAAGGAAATTGTAACCATAGTCAAGTAATTGGTTTTGCAACCAAATTACTTGAGAGATACCAGCTGAAGCAACTATGTACTCAGCCTCAACTGTGGATATAGATACATTTGTTTGCTTCTTGCACTGCCATAAAACAAGTCTTGATCCTAAAAATTGACATCCACCAGTCATGGATTTTCTGTTATTGTTGCATCCTTCAAAATCACTATCTGAGTATGAGTAAAGACTGAAATCTCCATCTTTTGGGTACCACAGCCCTAGATCTGGTTTCACTTTTAGATATCTGAAAATTTTCTTGACAACATTCAGATGAGACTCTTTTGGATCAGATTGGTACCTGGCATAAACACACACAACAAACATTATGTCAGGTCGGCTGGCAGTTAGATACATAAGAGATCCTATCATAGATCTATACAATCTTTAATCAATAGCTTTCCTAGTAGGATCAGGTATGATCTTGTCTATTGTTGAAGCAGGAGTTTGGCATGAAGATGTATCAACAAGATTGTACTTCTTCAATATTTGATGTATATACTTCTCTTGATTGATAAAAATTCCATCTATTTTCTGATGAACTTGTAGGTCAAGAAAGAAAGTCAACTCTCCCATTGAACTCATCTGAAATTTAGATTTCATTAACTCTTCAAAACTCACACACAGCCTCTTGTTGGTTGATCCAAATATGATGTCATCTACATATATTTGAACCACCAAAAGTTCTTGATGTTCTTGTTTGAGAAAGAGTGACTGATCAATAGTCTCTCTTTTGTATCCATGCTTGAGCAAGAAAGATGATAATGTTTCATACCACTTTCTTGGTGCTTGATGAAGGCAATACAAAGCTTTGTCGAGCTTGTAAACTCTATGTGGGTAGTTAGGATCTTCAAAACCAGGAGGTCAAGCCACATAGACCTATCATCAATTTTTCCATAAAGGAAAGCACACTTGACATCCATTTGGCAGACAGTGAACTTCTTATAGGAAGCATAGGCTAGAAATACTCTGATTGCTTCAATTCTTGCAATAGGTGCAAAAACTTCATCATAGTCTATCCCTTCTTCTTGAGTATATCTGTGAGCAATCAGCCTAGCTTTGTTTCTCATAATTATACCTATGTCATCTAGCTTGTTTTTGAAGAGCCATCTTGTTCCAATTGGATGCTGTCCGTCAGGCAAATCAACAAGATTTCACACTTTCTGCTTTCTGAATTGTTGAAGCTCTTCCTGCATAGCTTCAATATAGCTATTATCATTTAGAGCAGCTGTGATGTTTAGAGGAACAACTTGAGACAGAAAGCAAGTAAACAAGCAAATGTTTGCAGCTCCCCTTTACTTCTTGTTGTTCTTGCATTTAGGTCTCCAATTATGTTGTTAGATGGATAAGACTTGTGAATTGTGGTTTTTGAAATAGAATCAACCAGGATGGTTGATTCCAAGTTACACATATCCATTGGAGCAGAGGGATTCAGCTGTGATGATAAATCAATGAAGTAATAAAAGTGTTCTTCATGTTCAGCATTTGAAATAACATAATCTTCACTTGGTACATCAGCTGCATTATGAATGTCTTCCGCAGGAACTTCTACAGAAGTTTTTTGTTCATCCGTAGAAGTTACAGGAACATCTACGGATGGTATTTGTTGGGCTGCTGACAAGTGTCTGGAATGCAAAGGATCCTCTCTAATGTTAGGAGCATCTGCTGAAGCATTATCCCACTACAACAAAATGAAGCTAATGTAACCCCCGTAAAATGTTGCATTAAGCCTTGAAAAAGTTGCTTTATGTCTAATGCAACTTTTTACCTGGGGCTGCATTAGAAGCGGTTGCATTAGACATAATGCAACTTTTTTGTTAGATAATATAACTTTTTTTAAATGTGTTGCATTTTCTGTTCAAATGCAACTTTTTTAATATGCAACCTTTTTATATTTTAATGCAACTTTTTCGCTTTGAAATGCAACCTTTAAAATATTTAAATGCAACTTTTATTATAGTTTTGTTTTAAAAACGCAACATTTTATACATTACAATGTAACTTTTCCTATGCTTAAATGCAACTTTTATAACAGTTTAGTTACAAATATGCAACCTTTTTAAGATATGATGCAACCTTTATTTACAGTAAAATTTTTACGATTTTAATTACAACAAATATGCAACTTTTATTACGCCCAAGTTCAATATCATTGCTATTAATTTAAATGCATTTAATTGCAATCACATCAAGACAATAATAACATAAATATCATTGAAAGTCATATTGTGTACTTTAACATACCTATGCAAACTCAAATACTAATAAAGTCAACAAAAAGTGCCAAGTATAAAGACTAACGAAAATGGTAATTGACTCATGTTACAAACTCTCGGTCTCCAACCAGTAGTTGTTCCATAATCTTCGCATAATAGCTTCCAAGTTTTCTCGTTGGTTGTCAATATTTTTGCATAGCTTCTAACTCAGCCTTTTTTCTTTCTTGCTCCTCTTCAATGTTTTTGTGCATTTCCAACAATTGATTTTTCTCAACTTCAACACTTGCTTTAAATGATTCCATAAACCCCTCGAGATCATGTATGATGTATTAGCACCATCTACTTTTTTTATCAATGTATTTGTAACACCTCTACCATAAAGTCGACGATATCCATAATTCTCTTTGTTCATTACAACGAGAAAAGGATCTATCATAGCACTCCCATCTTCTACAGATTTGTAGTTCTTCATTTGTTCTTATAATATTTTTATATAAAATATAAAGAAACAATTAGATCACTTGTTTGCCATAAATGGACACAACTACTATAAATTGACATTTTACCAATAGTTTGCACAAGATCACAAAATAGACTATTGTATAAAATACAAGTGTGTAAATACTAATGTACAACAACACTGAGCCTTTTGTCAAATAGGTTACATATTGGACTAACAACACTACTACATGTGAACCACGTTTCTATTGTTAAAAATACTACTTCGAACCACAAAACACATGTAAAAGCAACAAGATTCAAAAAGGAAATATAAAAGCAACAAAGGATACAATTAATTAAAACAATTAATGCATTGCACAGCTAAAGTTAGGAAATAATTTTGAAAGAGAACCAAGTATATATTATAATCCAAAAACTATTGAAAGCCCGTGAACTAATCTCGTATCCATGTCTAATATTTCAATAAAAACAACACACATATCTGAGACATTATACAAAATTATCAAAAATAAGAGTAGAAAAAGCTTACAATTTTCTTGCTGTGTCATCATATGTATCAATATATGCACGTCCTTCCGTCCTTTTACGTGTACGTTAAACATCTGAGTTAAAGTGGGTAATTCTTGGTTTGGGTCCTTATTTTTCTGTATTCATAATAACATAATCATCAATAAAAATGTCAACATGTACTAAACAACAAAATAGAAACCAATTATGAATGAAACTAAAATATATTACCAACTCCTCATGAATCCTAGCAAAACTTTTTGGACCGGCTGTATGCATATTTTTTTGAGACATGTGTGATTCCTTGGCTCGCAAACAACGTTTCTAAAACACAATAATATACATAACTCAACTAATAGACAATTCAAGATAGCAAATAATATTAATAGAGATCTAGTATAAAAAAAATACCGCCACATCTTTATTGTTCCATAAACGTAACAATTGTGAGAAATCATCTTCCGGAATGCTTTTAGGTCGATTCTTCCATCTTGTTTTGTTGTCCTTATATTGATAAAAGTGCTTTTTCTTAAACCGGCATTTGTGTACCTTATAACATTCTCCAATACTTTTTAAAACCCATTTCTTAGCACCATCAGGCACATCGTATTTTTCCTTTAAAACAGTTAATATTTCTTTAAAAATTAGTATCTAATAAATAAGGGAAATAAATTACTGAAAACCTTACCTGAACATACTCTCATATCTTTTCTTTATGTGAAACCTTCTGCCATGAACTATAAATCAATGGTGCATAACTATAATTACGAGCTATTGTACCTAAAAATCGAGAGAATTGTCCAACTACATCTTTCTTCTCTCTTGCTGGTCCAACAGGTTGTCCAAATTCATTACATATAATGACCTCACGTTCATCAGCTTTTCGTGTGTGCACAACATGCAGCATTGATGGTCCTCTTTTCTTTGTTTTAGATATCGCTGAACTCCAAGATGCAATAAAACAATTATATATATATATATGTATGTATATATATATATATGTGATAGGATCAATTAGAGCAATCTGTAACAATTATATGAACAATTCTAAGCAAAATACAAGCAATTGTGATCGAATCAAGCAAAATCAACAAAATTCATATTTCATTTATAGCAAAGACGATTACAAAAGATAGAGAGCAGTTCTCATAAAAACATACAACAACTTGCAATCTATACTACGTCTATGCTATTTATACTAGAACCTAAGGAACTAAAATTTACAAAACTAGTCCCTATACTAGTATAAAATACAAAACTAAACAATAAAGACTAAATGTTAATCTTTTAAGGGACCTAACAATACTCCCCCTAAGATTTACATAGTCTTCTGTCTTCAGTTCAGTTCCATCCTTTCTTTTCTTCTTTTATCTTCAATCTTGTCTTGTCTTCATCTTATCTTCTCTGCATCCTTTGACTTCTTCTTTTATCTTCAATCTTCAAATAACTCTTCAGGTTCTTCTTTAACAGTGAACATTGGTTTCTTCTTGTAAATCTCTGTTTCTTTCAACGCATTCTCTATTGCTGACTTGAATTTCTTTGCTAGAACAGCTTGTTCTGGTTTTGATTCATTGGTTTTTATATCTAACTGCTTCAATCTTTCCAACGTGTTCTTTGACAAACATGCTATATCAACATTAGCATATAGCTCAATTGGAATTCCGCAGTCTTTTGTATACAATTCAAGCACACCTTTCCTTGATATTCTCATAAACTCAATATCTGGAATATCTTTCTTCACGATGTTTGCATATGCAAGAGCCTTTCTCAACGAAATTCGCTCCATTGCAGCATTCATCACATTGATAATTGAGATAAAGTATTTCTTATCTTGTTCTGCAATTTCAGGAATCACCTTCTCAAACTTTTGTACAGCCAAGAATGAAATATAACTCGGGTGAAGTAGTTTTAGTTCAAAAGTACCAAACAATGAAATCATGTCCTCATCCCAGTTTGTGAGATTTCGGACCAACTTCAACTCAAAAGTTGAGGTGTTATAGAACCATCTCAAAATTGGTTTTGTCTTTTGATTTCCTTCAATGACCTTCAATCCCGGTGAAGTTACTTTTTCGAAATACTTATCAGAAAATTCAATCATAAAATGTTCTTCTTCTGATTGTAAACCCCTTAATTTTTTGTTTTTCTTTAGCAAAGTAAAGTACTCCTTATCTTCCTGATCGCATCTTGTTTCAAGAAAGTTACTAGTCCTTGCTAATCCTCTTCTCAAGAGTTCTACAAACATTGATCCTCTTTTTGATTCAGTAGGGTTTATCAAGTCAAGCTTACTTAACTCTTTCAAATCTTGCACTGGAAGTTTAATGATGCTCGAGTAGAAGTGATATACATCACACACAGCATTTACTCGTTTTATCAAAAATGCATCAAAAATCTCATCATACTTCCATGCTATGATTTTAACTTGATTTGTAAAATCTGGAGCAATCATTGCATTTAAAAGCTCAGCAACTGATTGTCCTCTCTGTAAAACATTTCTCACTAGATCACCAGTTGATCTAGACTTATCAAAAATTTGAATTTGATCAGAAGAAGCTTTGTATACTTGTTTCTCTGTTTGAGGAAACATGCTCATCAATTCTTTCCTTCTTTCAAGCATACTAGATTTTTGAGCCATCTGTTTGATTTCTTGGGGTTTCAAGATCCGAGTTCTTTTTGTAATGTCTAAATACTGAGGATTATCAGTATCTAGAATGATCATTTTGTTCGATTGTTTTTCAGTCAATTGAAAACTTTTTACTAAATTCCTCAAAGATTCTCCTTGTAATCTCTTCAATCTTTTCCATGGATAATTTCTAGTTTGCAACCAAGATCGTAAAGCAGTTATGCTCATCTCATCTGGATCTGGATGGTGCAATTCAGAACTAGAAATTTCTTCAACGTTTATGCTCTCCTGTCTTCTATCCCATTCACCATGTTCCAAGCTTATTTCATTTGGATCAACAGGTGCGAAGACTCAGCAGCTAAACACTTCTCATATTCATCGTTGATTTGAGAAACAGTTAGTCCATCTAAGAACACTCTGTTGTACTTCATTTTCACCAAGAAGTTATATCTTTCTTCAAAGTCTGTTGGAATATCATCAACTCCTTGATCATGTTCCAAAGGAAGATTTTCAAATTCTTCATCTATATCTTCATCATCGAGAACTTCATTATACCAATTATCATCAAATTCATCTTCTAAGTCTTCCAAAGCACCAATTTTATCTTGAATACCTGGTTCTTGGCTTTCTTGAATTTCTTCTTCAAGTGACTCTTCAGTTCTCTGAACCTTTGAAGATGATTCAGGTACAACTTCTACATCTATTTCATCTAATTTTCTCTTCCCTTTCTCCATTGCAGATACCTTCTCTACATCAATTGGAATATTTTCTGAAACAATCACTAATTCAGGAGAATTGGGTTTTTCAGATTCTTTTAACTTCAAGTTTTCTTTCAAACTTTCATTTTCTTCAGTCAATTTTTTGAATTTTTCTTCAAGAAGATCATAGTCTTTTATCATCACCTCAAAATTTTTAATCACATCTTCTTTGTCTTTAGCATAAGCCACAATCTTTTCTTCTTTGCTAGACTTTCTTCTTTCAATTTCTCATTTTCTTTCTTTATCATATCAATCTCAGCCTTTAGATCAGCAATCTCCTTTTCTTTTGCTTTATTTTCATCTTTTAATCTATCAAGTTCATCAACATCTACAATCTCATCAGTTTGAACTGCCACATGAGTTGTAGAAACTGGTATATTTTGATCAATTTGAAATGAATCAATGAACTCATAATCAAAAATTTGATTATCAACATTCATATCATGATCTGTCTCTGTTTGAGCCTCTGCCTCTTCATGCTCAATTTCATTATCAACTGCATCATGTTCACTTTTCTGATCATGAACTTTATCACCAACTATTTCTTCATCTTCATTTTGAGCTTCATTTTCATGCTCAGACATTGGTGGTTCATGACTTATATCTTGGTGTATCTCAGCTACACCACCATCATCATTATCATTATTATCATCATCATCTTGATCATTATCATCTTGATCATTATCTTCCTCATCTTGATCATCTTCTTCTATAGGAAACTCATCTATCAGATCAGCAGGATCAATTGGTTCACCCTCTAACAAATGATAATGCTCTACAGTAATGTCAACTTCATCATTTGCTACATTTAACATGTAGTCAAACATAGGAACATTCTGAGCACCTGTTATCATTGTTAACTTCTTATATGTCATTTCAGACATGTTTTCCAATTCCATCCGATCTCCACCAACACCATAAACATGTATGTGGATATTCCTCATTGATGATCATTTGGAGGAATCTTGGATACATCAAGTATTTGTGCCTTGTTCCTTTCTCTAAATTAAACACAAATCCATTAAGAATCCATCTTGACATATTAAATCTTTGATTTGTGATTAAGGCAACAATAGGTGATGCAATGTCCATAGAAAATGAATTCCATCCTGCACTCCTTTTGGACAAGCAATGTTGAAAGATATAACATAAAAGTTTCCAGTGGTTATAGACCCTTGCTCTAAAAAATTGCTGTTTAGGAAATTGGTCTGAATGACCCAACCATGAAAGTTTCTCTGCATTCATTAAAAGTCAATTCACAGAGATCTTCAGGATCATTTGGACCTAGTCTTAGAGCATTTCTGATAGAAGCTTCAGACACTTCAATCATTCTGTCTCTTGTAATAAACCCTCTGAGACTTTCTGCCTAGTCTAGAGCATTTCAGACACTTCAGGATCATTTGACCTAGTCTTAGAGCATTTCTGATAGAAGCTTCAGACACTTCAATCATTCTGTCTCTTCAATCATTCTGTCTCTTGTAATCATTCATCACCTATTTCAACACTGGCAGTATTCCAGAATTGTCTAATTAGTCTGTCATAGATCACATTTTTGTAGCACATTGCATACACATATTTTGTTCTTAGAAGAAATCTTATCATCTCTTCATAAGTTAATGCATCTTGTGCTTCTTCATCAAGCAATGCAGAAATGTTATGCTTTGGTGCAAACTTTAACTGAGCCATCTGCAAAATTTAAAATCAAAAATATTAGACAATCTGTGTATTTGAAGCAAATGATTTAATGTGAGTATAGAAATATAATGATTTAAGATATTATAAACTGAAGTGTTAAAATTCATTTGAATTTTAAAATCAACTTGAAATTTAAATTTTAAGTGTAAACACTTAATTTTAATAAAAGATGAATTTTCAAAATTGATTTTGATTTAAAAAATTAACACTTTTGTTTATTTTATCTCATATCATTTTATTAAAACTCATAAGTTCCTGAATTGATGATTTTTTTTATCAATTTAAATTTATATCATTTTTTTATTATTATTTTTTTTATTTTTATAAAAAAATTCATGAATCTGTTCATCTTCTTCATCGGGTTCTTCATCTACTGTTACTGTTCATCGAAGAACATCAACAGAGTATTCAATCAAATGTCAGATTAAAACAAGTTTAACCTAATATCATGATCGAAATCACCAGACAAACAAGATTCAATCATCAATTTCGCACATTTGTTCGATTGAAAGTTTAATCTGAAATTTTGAAGTGTTTAGGGTTAAACGACCGTACAGGAGTCGAACGCCTATCACACAATTTTCATTGAAACACGAAATCAATGAATGATAATCATAAACTTACGTTTACAATCACAAAAACTCTATCAATAATCTCTGATTTGTGCTTGAAATGAACGAAGAATGAGGGTTTTTGATCGAAAGTTCGAGAGTTTGAGTGATCAGAGGGTTTTACAAGGGTTTTGAAATTAGAATGAAATGAATAACACAAGTATGCTTTTTATACTAAGTAAAAAAATGTTAGCCGTATAAGCACTGTACAGTCGTTTAAGAACTGTTCAGTCTTATTAGGTTACAAATTTTACTAAGTGTGAGACATATGAGCACTATTCAGTATTATACGGCTAGTCGTATTAGCACTGTTTGGTCGTATAAGGTCAGTCGTATGACAACTATTCAGACTTATGAGAACTGTTCAGTAGTATAAGCACTGTTCAGTCGTATAATGATGCTGAATTGTCCATAAACCAACTTCTCATACACATAACAATTGTTTGAACATACGACAACTGTTCAGCCACATAACAACTGTTCATGCATTTTTGCACTTGTATTTTTCAAATCTTCCACCTGCACACTGTTTAAACACATTAGTAATATTTCATACTTATATTTAAACAATTTATTTTTCCCTCAAATTTACACTTTTGACCCTCAAAAATGAACTTTTTACATTTTTGACCCTCAAAATTAAACTTTTTACATTTTTGACCTTCATCTTAGTTTCAAATGAACAACCAAATATAATATTTGTCTTGATTTCAACTTTTCACAGAAGCTTTTCCACTTTGCTAAAAATAAGCTTTTCCACTTACTAAAAATTATGAGCTCATTTTATCATAGATAAACATATACATGCTTTGAAATTAAAGCATCATCCTTTTAATTCAACATGATCATTTTGATTTTCTGAGAATATTCTTATTGGTTTATTACTCCCCCTAAACTTTTAAGTTTCTCAAAACTTAGAAGTTTACCAATAGATCATAAGAATATCATACACTAACATTGTTATATTGCCTGCACACAAGAAAACAAGCATAAAATCAAAATGAAAGCAGAATGAAAATCTAATATTTGCAATAGAATCATAGATTGCAGTGAGATCATATTAGATAAGATCAGAACATTAAAATAAAAAAATATATGGATAGTCAAAGACAATGATTAAATCCTGATCAAGTGTGTTCCAGGTCAGTGATATCACAGCAAAGGAGACACAAGATCTAAGGACAGCAAATGAGTGTTTTTGACACAAACTATCAGCTCACTTACTTTTTCAATTCTTGGATGAGTATGGTAGAAGTATATGACAAGATGTGACTCATACCAAGACTTAGAGGATCAACCATCATCAAGACATGCAAGAAAGCACATATTCTCAACTTATTACCTAACAAATATGCATAATCAGAGTTCATGTTACTGAATTGAACAGAGAATGATCATGGATAACCATTTGATCAACTCTAACCATCCTTTTGAATGGGTTGTGCACATTGGCATCTTTTGCATCAAATGAGAATATCCAGGTCTGTAATGACTTACAACAGAGGATATCTCAGCACTTCAGGTCTATGATGACTCATAACAAAGAAGTAAATGATGCTTGTAACAGATCTCATGATTAGTCACATTACCATTAGGTGTGAGCAGGAGTAGCTTAACAAGCAGTCAATCTGATAAGCTAATACACTCAAAAGTACTTACATGAATACACAAACAAGCATAAGGATGTGGGTAATCACAAGAATTTACTTGTTCAGTATATTAGCATGATAGTGTCTACACATCAAATCCTGATCATGTCAGACTTTATTAGTGAGTGAAGTATGCAACTGATCTTACTAATGTACTATCATTTCTCACATAAGCAAACACAGATTCATTCCTAAAATAATGAATGAAAAATGAAAAGCACTCTATTTTGTATTTTTGATTTATAATTTTCTATTTGAGTTTTGAGTTTTCTAATTTTGTATTTGTTTTTTCTATAAAAGAAAGCACACACACACAAACAATCAGGCAAATAACTATGAAAAGTACCCTTATGAAAATATCAGATTTAGGAAAGTATTTGATCATGAAAAGATTCAAATTTGTAACCAGGTTTACACATGGTTAATAAGGCCAATTGACTCCACTAAATACTCAAACCTTCCTGGTAGAAAGCTTTAGTAAATAGGTCTGCCAACTGTTTTTCAGTTGCTATTTGAATCAAAATGATTAAACCTTTTTCAGAATTATCTCTTAAAAAATGATATCGAATTTCGATATGTTTTGTTTTTGAGTGTTGAACTGGATTAGCTGTAACGAACATAGCAGCAGTGTTATCAATGTAAATGGGTGTTTTAAGAAAATTGAACCCATAATCTAGCAGTTGGTTTTGCAACCAAAGGATTTGAGAACATCCTGCTGATGCAGCTATGTACTCAGCTTCTGCAGTTGAGACAGAAACATTTGTTTGTTTCTTACATTGCCATGAAACTAATCTGGGTCCAAGAAACTGACAACCACCCGTTGTAGATTTTCTGTCTTGACAACATCCACCATAATCACTATCTGTGTATCCATGTAACTCAAAATTACCTTCGTAAGGATACCAAAGCCCTAAAGCTGGTTTACCTTTGAGATACCTGAATATTCTTTTGACAGCAATTAAGTGAGATTCTTTCGGGTCTGATTGATACCTAGCACAAACACATACACATACATGATGTCTGGTCTTGATGCAGTAAGATACATCAAAGAACCAATCATAGATCTGTATAATGTTTGGTCTACTGATTTTCCTTTAGGATCAGGCTCAATCTTGGTGTTTACGTCAGCTGGAGTTCTTATGGACTGACAATCATGCAGTTTGAATTTCTTCAAAAGTTTATCAACAAATTTCTCCTGATTGATAAAAATACCATCTGCAGATTGTTGAACTTGTAATCCAAGAAAGAAATTGATTTCTCCCATAGAACTCATTTGGAAACGAGATTTCATGATTTCTTCAAATTCATTGCACAGAGTTGGACTGGTAGAACCAAATATGATATCGTCTACATACACTTGCACACATAAGAGATCATCATTATCCTTCTTTATGAATAAAGTAGGATCGATTTTTCCTCTTGTGTATCCATGTTGAATCAAGTGTTGAGATAATGTCTCATACCAAATTCTAGGAGCTTGATGTAGGCCATATAGAGCTTTGCTAAGCTTATACACTCGATGTGGAAATTCTGCATCCTCAAAGCCCGGAGGTTGCTTCACATACACATCATCAGTGATTGGACCATACAAGAATGCCGTTTGATCTGACTACAGGTAATTTCTCAGAGAAGTGGACGAACAACATGAAATGACAAGTCCAAGAAGACCCCATTTGATACACCTTGAATTTCATGAATGATGCATAAGCCGGAAAACACGAATAGATTCGAGTCTTGCAACTGGAGCAAATACTTCATCATAGTCAATTCCTTCTTCCTGTGTGTATCCTTGTGCAACAAGTCTTGCTTTATTTCTTATTACAATGCCACGATCATCAGTTTTATTTCTGAACAACCATTTTGTGCCTATGGCATTTTCTCCTTCAGGTAATTCCACTAACTTCCACACTTCCTGTTTTCGAAATTGAAGAAGTTCTTCTTGCATAGCTTCAATCCAACCATTGTCCTGTAATGCCTCGGTGACATTTTTAGGAACAATCTGAGAAAGGAAACAAGAGTATAAACAAACATTTGCATGTTCAGATTTACTTCTAGTAGTTCTTTCATTCAGAGGACCAATAATCTGTGATGTTGGATGGTTCCTGTGGATACGAGATATCGGAATCTCATTTCCTTGAACATTAACATCAAGATTGGTTTGGTTCAAGTTGGAGAGCTGTTGCAATAAGGTAGAAGAATGTGGATTGAAATTTGGAACTTGAGTTGGAGAATTGATGAAGTAATCAAAGTTACTATGATCAATTGCATCTCCAGAGGAAGATGTGCCAGACTCAGGATGTCCAATTTCTGTACCATCATTAGGAAAAGGTTGTGATTCTTCTTGATCTGCTGAAACTGAATGATCTGAAGCTGAAGCATCATGAACATTGTCATTAAATTGGATTGTTGAATCTTTGACAAATGAAAAAAATGGATAATCTGGGCGAGCATCATCTGAATCATCAGAATCTGAATCATCACTGAAAGATCCAAGATCTCCTCTTGAGTTCTTCTTACCTGAAAAATCATCAGATTGATTAAACAAGTGAGATTGAAATGAGTTTGACAAAGAATCTATATCAAATAACCTTGCAGGACCATTTGAAACTGATGGAAATGAATTTTCCAGAAATTTAACGTTGAATGTTTCATTAATAGTATTTGTCCTAGAGTTATAAACTCGATAGGCTTTGGAAACTGATGAATATCCAACGAAAAATCCATGATCAGCTTTTTCTTCAAATTTTCCAAATGATCACTTGAGTTTAAAATCATAACTGGACAGCCAAATATTTTAAAAAGTTTATGTTTGGTTTCCTATCAAACATTAACTCATATGGAGTTTTCTTTTTATCTTTAACAAGTAAGATTCTATTCTGAACAAAACAGGCTGTTGATATCGCTTCGTCCCAGAAAGTGATTGGAATTTTAGCATCAGCTAACATAGACCGGCAGCTTCAATCAGAGTTCGGTTTTTCCTTTCAGCAAATCCATTTTGTTGTGGAGTTCTGGGAGCACTGAACTGATAAACTATCTCTTTTTCTGCACAAAACAAATCAATGTTAGCATTTTTAAATTCAGTTCCATTATCACTTCTTATTATCTTTACTTTTCGTTCAAGTTGATTTTCAACTTTATTAATGAATTCTTTTAGAAGATCTGCAGTTTTAGATTTAGCTTGAAGAAAGAAAACCCATGAAAATCTTGTATAATCATCTATGATGACTAAACAATATGATTTTGACCAATACTCCTAACATTAGTTGGTCCAAAAAGGTCCATATGTAACATCTGGAGTGGTTTGGTGTTTGAGTTTATTAGTTTGGACTTATAAGACGCTCTATGTTGTTTTCCTTTCAGACATGCTGAGCAATGATCAGTTGTTGAAAACTTCTTGGAAGGAAGTCCAATAACATGATTTCCTGCTACTAGCTTGTTCATGTTTTTGAAGTTGGAATGACCAAGACGTCTATGCCAAAGCTGACTTTCATCATTTGAAGCTTTAGCAATCAGGCAAGTAGTTTCAGTTGCAGGATCCACTTAAGACATATCTAGTTTGTATACATCTCTGTCTCGAGCAGCTTTAACTATCACCCAGTCATTGCTAATCTGAAAACCTGGTTTCAAGACATAACAGTGAGATTCATCAAAAAGAACAGAATAAGATTTGTCACAAGTTTGGGATACACTTAGAAGATTAAAGTTCAACTGTGAGCAAAAGTTGACTTTATCAAAACTGATAATCCCATTGGACACTGTTCCCTCTCCTGTTATCTTTCAACCTGCATCACCTCCAAACGCAACATGAGTACCATCCTTTAACTTAAAGTCTTGCAACAAGGCTTGATTGCCTGTCATATGCCGGCTACACCCACTGTCAACATACCATGAGTTGATTGGTCTCCGCGGGTGTACCTGCAGTCACAAACATTTAAGGTGAGTTAGTAACCCAAGCCGAGATGGTCTTGGGCTTACCAAACTTGTCAACAATTGTTTATTGTTTAAAATGAAGTTTGTTGACATCTAGTTTCTTTTGAATTTTAACATGTTCAAATCCTTTTTGAGAAACCAACTGATTATCTCTTTGTGATTTTGATTTCAAAGCATTATCAAGAAATCTTGAACTCTTGTATGAATCATTTGAGAATGTTCCTTGGTTTATTCTCATAGTTCGAGGAATAAACTTTTCTTGATTGTATTGCTGTGATTTGACAAAATGATTAATATCATAATCAGAATTGTTTCTTCTGAAAGATCTCAAACCCAAGGTAGATTGTTGTTGTGAAAATTTAAATCCAATATTTTGATTTCTTATAAATTGTGGATTTACAAAACCTTGATTATTGAATTCCTTCCTTGAAGAGTTCTTCCTGAAGTAACAATCATTGGTATTGTGATTTCTTTCATCACACAAAGCACAGTATTTGTTAAAATAACACTCAGCTGTTGTGTGATTTGTCATATCACATATGTAGCAATACTTGTTAAAGTAACATTCTGAAATGTCATGATTGTACATGTCACAGATATCACAATACTTTTCAGAATGTTTAAACAACATTTTATTAACCCTTGATGTTGAAGCAACATTTGATTCTTGTTTAAATTTTGGGTTAGGCAATTTAATTTGTTGTTTAATTGGTGTAAATTTGGTCTTTTGATCTTTAGGATTTTTCTTTTGAACTTGAACAAAATTCTTTGACTCCTTTGATTCAAATCTTTTATACACAGCGGAAGTCTTATGATCTGAACTTGTTCTCAGATCAGAGTTAGATTTGATCTTAGGTGTAGGTGTTATTTTTGTGTTTGTGTTCAAGTCAAAAGTTCCTGCAGACACAAACTTCACAGGTTTAATTTGAGTATTGTTCTGTGACTGATTAATTGATTCAGTTTTCTTTGCTTTTGCAGCTTTTCTTCGTCTTTGATTTCTCAATCTTGATGAAGTTTTCTTGCTTTGAAGTTTAGTTGAATCTTGAGAAGATTCCTTTTGACACTCTTGTACTTCAGTTAGTTCATTTGAACTTGAATCATCAGAAATATTATTATCTGTTTTAGCTTCTTCACATTTTCCTTTAAGTTTGTTATTGAATTCAGTAGATTTTTCACTCATTTGTTCACTTTGTTCAATAACAGTTTCACCTTTTGGTACAAACAGCTTCTTTTGCTTTTGTTGAGGTTCATATGATTTGACTTTGATTGGATGACCATTTTTGATCTTGTCTAAGTCAGTTTCTTCATAAACTTCAACATTTTTCTTTTTAAAGTTCTTTTGATCTTGAAATTCTTTCAGTTTAGCTTTGTTTTCCGGTGAATGATCATGTGTATTGAAATTCTCTGGTAATGTTTTTGAGATTGATTCAGGCATAGGTTCATGTGTGAATCCTAGTCCTGTTTTATCTTTGTCATTTCTTCCATTCACCAGTTGCTCAACAATTTTCTTTGAGCTTTTAACTTTGGCTAAATCTATTTGAGTTGCTGTATGTGCCAATTTTTCTTGTTCAAGTGTTTTGTTCATCTCTTCAAGTTGTTTCTTTGCAAGTTCAAGTTCTTTAATAGTTTTGTTCCATGAAGCTTGAAGAGACATTATCTTTTCATCAGCAATTTTGTGATCTGATTTTAGTTTATTGTGCCTTGATTCTTCTTGTTTGAGCTTGTCACATATTTTGAATGAATATGTTCTGTAGTGTTCAACTAGTTCAAAACATGCTTTTGTGCACATTTTCTCTCTCACGCCTACTGGTATTTCAGGATATGAGTTTGAAGATTCAGTATCAGAAGAGTTAACAACCTTTGGTTGTTCTGATTGAGCCATAAGAGCAACTTCTTCAGTAGTATCTTTTGGGTCTGATTTGTCGCTCCAATCATACTCTTCTTCTTGATCTGATTCATCATATTTAGGATCTTTAACTTCAGACTAGTCTTCATCATCAACTTCAGCAACTAGTGCCAGATTAGCAGTGAGATCAGCCGTAAATTGCTCTGCATATGCACTCCAGTCATAACCATCTTTGATGTTTACAACCAGTGCCTTCTTAGTTTCCTTACTGTTCTTCTCTTCTTTGGGTTCTGGCATTGGTAGACTTTGATATGGCTTCTGAAAAGTCTTGTTTGCATGTTGCTGATATTTTTGACCATTTGAGCTGCCTTGAGTATTTCCTCCTTGGTTTCTTGGAGCTTTACATTCTCTTGAAAAATGACCATAGCTGTTACAGTTAAAGCATCTTGATTTTGATTTATCAAACCTAACAGTTTTGTTTGCACTGGGTTTGTAATTTTTGTTAGTGTAAGAATGCTTTTGAGTTCTGTAAGCTATCATGACCATCTGCCAGTTAAGATCCATTTCTTCTACATCATCTGGATCCATTTCAAACAAATCTTGTAAAACTAGCTCCATTTGAGTTAGATGACTGCCTTGATAAGCTTGAAAGCTTGCCATGAAAGCAGTGAAAGCAGTTTTTGACTCTTCATCTTGTAAAAGAATGTTGATCACATCTTTCACTTTACTTGGATTAGGAGAGTTTGAGGAAGATGGCATCTCAGTTGAAGGTTTAGGCATTTGAGCTTTAGGTGAATACTGTGGTTGTGGTTGAGTGGAGTAAGCAGGTGTACTGGTGAAGAATCCTGCTCCCACAAACATATCACCTTCATCTTCAGGAGTTGATTGGTCTTTAGCCAGAAATGCATTTTCTACAGTATTTGCTGGTGAAGCAACATACTTATACTGAGTTGTTGATGCATGTCTATCATTATTTCTTAAGCTCTCATCAATCTCTACAGATTCAATTTTAGCAATGAGAAGGTCAAGATCCATTGGAAACTTCTCAGTATGTTTCAGTAAAGTGACAGTTTGTTTCCAAGAAGATGGTAGTGCATTCAGAAGTCTGTTGTTTAGATCCTCAAGATCATTCTTGATTCCCAAAGTAGACATTTCTGTAGTTAATTGCACAAACCTATTCATCATTTGATTTATTGTTTCTCCTGAGATGTGCTCAAATAATTCCAATTGCCTTTTAGTTTTTGCTTTTTCAGATCTTGGATTTCTTTCCCTCCTTCACATATGATCTTCAAAGCTTTATACATTGTATATCCAGTTTGGTAGTTTTCAAGTCTGGATAATACTTCCAAAGGTAACCCTTTGCACATGAGAGAATAGGCTTTAACATCATTTTTCACCCTCTTTAAGTCTTCTCCATGTAGGTTATCTTCTGGATATGGCTCTTGTGTATATTTTGTATACACAAATTCTCTGTCTGGACCATCAGTAGTCACAGGAATGTATGGTCCCTTTTCAATTGATTTCCACAGATCTGTGTCTATGGAATTCAAATGATGTTTCAGTCTAAGAGACCAGTTTTAAAATCAGCTCTATTTTTAAGTTTTGGAACTCTGTTCTCAGAATCTTCTAATTTCACCATTTTTATATTTTTGTTGTTTTCTAAGCTTTTGAATTAAGACTTAAAAAAATATTTTTGGATTTTTGAAATTTTATGAAAAATTTCCAAGTGTCAAGGCTGATATGTCTGAACAGTGGTGATACGTCCCAACAGTGTAAAACGTCTCAACAGTGTAAAACGACCAGCTGATAAGTCTAAGGGAATGCCTTAGAAAATTTCCAACACTAGAAACTATCGCACAGTGGTTATATGTCCACACAGTAGTTATACGTCCACAGTGAAACTCTCACAGTAGTAATACGACTAGTCACACTGATGATGTCCCACCAGTAAAACTACCACACAGTGGTAATACGACTACACAGTGGTAATATGTCCAACCAGTTAAACTACCACAGTGGTAATACGACTACATAGTGGTAATACGACTAGGGGTAAAACGACTGAACAGTTGAGAAAAGTTTTAACAGTTCTCAAACGACCAAACACTTAGGCAAATTTAAGTGTTTTTCAGCCCTAATACGACACATTCATCAGATTATTATGAATTTAACGAACTCAGAAATCTCAAAATCCTTCAATTGTTGATGAATTGAGCTGAAATTTCACAATTAGTTCATGATTATACCGACAATCAATCCTATAACCTCAATTTCAGTAATTATCAACAAATTTCGATGAATTTTGGAGATTCAAAGTCGAACACTCAAGAACACTTATTCGAACTGTTTTTCACTAATTCACTCGATTTTTATGAGATAAACTGCAATTTGTGATTCAAAACATGTTTCTGATGATGAAACACAGCTTCGATTCACAATATTTCACTTGAATTGTCAATTGATTACAGATTTCAGTGGATTTTTGAAGTTTCTATCTTCGACAGAACCTTCAAAAACACTCAACCGAGAGCTCTGATACCAATTGATAGGATCAATTAAAGCAATCTGTAACAATTATATGAACAATTCTAAGCAAAATACAAGCAATTGTAATCGAATCAAGCAAAATCAACAAAATTCATATTTCATTTATAGCAAAGATGATTACAAAAGATAGAGAGCAGTTCTCATAAAAACATACAACAACTTGCAATCTATACTACGTCTATGCTATTTATACTAGAACCTAAGGAACTAAAATTTACAAAACTAGTCCCTATACTAGTATAAAATACAAAACTAAACAATAAAGACTAAATGTTAATCTTTTAAGGGACCTAACAATATGACAAGTCAAAAAACATGTTATAAGTGGATAAATCAAACCTGTTGCGTTTTCTAGTGGATCTTGAACTAGTCTGTCGTCCTCGCCTTCTATATTGTCATGCCTATCATCCCCTTGTTCTCATTTTCATTATTTGAAAATGTAATATGGTCCATGTCCTCATATTCATCATCTTTGTCAGCGTTATATTATCACGGTAAATACCATGATATCAATAAATATAAATTACATAAAATATGGCAACAAAATTTGAACTACTTTAGTTAGTAAACTTAAATACCTTGAGATCTCATAATAGATCCTTCATTCTCATCATCCTCCAACCCATCTAGTTCCATATCTACTCTATTAATATCTAAATGTATACAAGAATAATATATCAAAAGTAGTTTTATATGTTACATTGTAATTACTTAACAATTAAATGAACTTTAAGACTGTCAAAACAACACCTTTAAATATCTCATCATCTTGTTCATCATCATCCTCGTCAACAAGAACCATATGTTTCTTTGATCCACGTGTAGTAAAATTAGGCTTTGCTAAATTTTGTTTGAATCCCCCTGTTTGTGTTTGTGGCCTTTTATTTCTCGAGATTAGTTCACCCATGGTAGTTGATGCTCTATTCTCTTTTGTTGCCTTTGAATCCAGTGATAAGTTTTGGGAGATCTTTGGAGCATTCACTCGATGTTGTTTTGTTAAATTAGCAATTTTATTCATAGATAGTGGTGCAATATATTGTGGACGACATTGCTATAAACCAAGTTCATTTTCATTAGATAACATGTGTGTATAAAGTAAGAGAAACAAATATATGATAATGTAATTACCTTTTTAGATATCCTAACACTTGTAGCAACATCTTCGTTTCTTCTTCACTATCATCACCCACATCAGGAATATAGTCATCATCTAGTACATTAGTGTGTGTTGATTTCATTATTTTCTTCTTCATTTTCTGACTTTCAACTAAACTTGTCAAAGAATTCGCAATGTTCTTTAATCCCAAATCTGTATCCTTTTTTCATTATTTTCTTCTTCATTTTTACGATGGCAACGGAGCGGTTATAGTGGCGGGGAACAAGGCGGCATCGTTAAGGTGCTATCATGGCTTCTGTCTCTTCAACCTTTCAACAAAAGTATAAATAATAAATTAAATAAAGGCATCTTAAGTCTGTAAAAATATAAAGAAAAAGGAAAAAAGTGAAAATCAAACACAAATAAAAGGTGGTTGTTGATTTGTTGCACAAACAGTACTTCACTTGCCAATATAAGTTGGCTTGTGTTTATCTCACTTGCCAATAAGATCTTTTATAGAACCTAGTCGGCTGGATTGAATTAAAAACGAGTACAAAACAGTGTATTCCTCTACGAGATGGACTGATCTCCCTAATACATACCAGAATTTCAAATACTAATCTCACCACCTAAACGAACATAAAATCAGATACTTCTATGAAAATTCAGCTGTTACTTCCCCACTACCCTGTAGTTTCTACTTAACTAGGACACACTTGACTGGGTCATGGGTCTCCACGGGTCCAATTGGGTTTAGTTGACCCATTGGATACGTATCAATCTTTTAGATAGGAGAGAAAGTTGCCCAAAGTTCATTTCTAACATGCATAACCTCCTAAATTGTTTTATTTAAAGAGTTAAGTTATTATTCCTCTAACATCTCCAGGTATGTATCTTTGAATCAAACTAAAAAAATAAAAAATAATCTTTACCTCAATTGCAGAGTTCATAAGGTGTATTCTTTGCAGGTACTTTCCTGTCAGTCTTAAAACAATGGAGTTCAAATGACATAATTAACCTTGATCTGCCCATCACTCTTAGGATGGAGGCTATTCAAGGTATCATCTATATATCTTATTCCACAATATTTTTCAATTGATCATGCTATATTGGGGATGTAAAAAACACAAATCTGATCCTACCCCAGCTTGACCAAAAAGATTGGAATTATTGGTAGTTCTTCTGCAGCGTATTTAAACAATTCTTATGAAATTTAAAATCCATTTGTTACTTCATAAAAAAGAGTAAAAGATAGAATCCAAAATTCATAACCAAAATCATATTCACCACTGGCTATCATAACCATTTCCATAGGTGGCATCCACAACTTCATCCCTTTTCTAGTCTTCTAGATTACAAGTTTTCATATCATGCTTATACATACAGAAACAAACAATAGTGATTATGTAACTTATTTAGGGATACTTAAGATTATTATTTAGAATCTAATGCTTATGTTGTTTAAAAGCCAAACACCCCAAATAAATTAACACCTGCCAATTAATATGCATTTTCTCTTGTAGTCCCAAATGCCCAAATCTTGAATTCTTGATATTACATGTTAAAAGGCATCACTAAGTTTGATTGGTTTTGATATGATTCATTTAAATTAAATCCAAATTCAAGATCAATCATATAGAGGTCTAAAGTGAATAAAACCTGAGCTAAAATATGCTGTAATTAAAGTAAACCAATTTTGTGAAACTTAAAACAATTAAAAACTTGATTTTGAAATAGACAGAATGGTGGAATCACACACTAGTGATTGTTCAATCAATAGACAATGAATCAAACACTGATAAATCAAGTAAACAAAAATCTTCAAAGCAACTTGGCCAGGTCATAAAACTCAAGAAAAAGGAGTTGTGGAGCTGGATAACCCTTTCTAGCAGGCATCTATGAACAAAGCAATCACAGGGAACATGCTTTATACCTAAAACAGGATGGTTGACTCGGGTCAATTTCCCCAGTCAACGAAATCAACAAGCCCTAATGTATGTAATGTATGTAAACGCACAGATGATCTCGCAGATTGTACGTTCGATCATCCTAATATGGACAATAATTCAGCTTGTACACACCTCCTCCACCCAATCAATCCTAAATTCATCAACTGTAGGTGCAATCAATGACTCACATTCACGTACAATCCAGAGATAACATAACAAACAAAACCTACTTGTGAATAGAAGAAGCTGAAAAACGATGAATTGGAAATTCACTCACCGGGATTCGCGAAATTGAGTAGAATTAAGCGCAATAATCAAACACGAAAGATGATATCATCAGTCGAAGAGAGATTACAATACTCCGATCGGATGATCGGAAGAGAATCTGATGAATTACGGGAGGATTAGGTCACGAATGATGGAGGCTTTTACGTTGAGAGAATGGGTATCTTCAATTAGTATAGATGATCTAATAGCAGCCGATTAGTATGGTATCTTCAATTAGGTGGGAAGTTTCAAAGATTTAGTGAAAAAATATGAGGGAATTTTGAATTTTTTTAAGTTAGACATAAGAGGGAAATAGTAATTGAATAAAATTTTAAGATAAGTTCGATAATAGATATATTATTTAAAAATTATAATGACAATATTTTATAAATATATATCTAATTTCATTAAGATTTTTAGTAAGCATCAAAAATGTATTTTTATAACATAAAGTTACAAATATTAAGAAAATCAAAATATTAAACCTACAACTTTATTAAAATTCTAATATATTTATTTAAAAGTACATAATCTTACAAAGTCGTAACCCTTTTTTAACAAGGTTGCATATTTTAATAAAATTGTCAACCTTTTAAAAAAAGTTGTAATCTTAAGTAAAATATGTATCGTTTTTATAAAAAGGTTGCAATTTCATTAAAATTATGCAACTTTTTATGTAAAAGGTTGCATTAGATCTTTAATGCAACTTTTATGATAAATAAAGTTGTATTAGAGTCAGACGCAACTTAAATAAAAAAAGTTGCATTTAAAACGTTGCATTAGCCTTACTTTCTAGTAGTGTCCATATCTCCCGATGAAGGATGATCATCTGCGGAGGCATTATCATTAGCTGCGGATGTAGAGTTGCCATCTTCGGATGTAGATCCATTTTGCTGAACTGGTAGATTGGTTGTTCCTTGATCCATGACACTTGGGGTTTGTGGTCTCAGAGGATCAGCTAATAGTGATACTTCATTCATATTTGGAGGAACAAATGGATAACATGTATCAGCAGAACCTGCATTAATCAAATATCCAGAGTTAAATGAGTCTGTTAATGCATCTATGTCAAACAACCATGATGAACCTTCAACAGATTTGGTAAATACTGATTCATCAAATGAAACATTAGGAGTTTCTTCTATAATGTTATGTTGTGGAATGTAGATCCTATATGATTTAGATGTTGAAGAATATCCAATAAAGAAACCATCGTAGGCTTTCTCAGCAAATTTTCCCAATTGTTCCTTTGTGTTTAACACATATACATGACATCCAAAAGCTCTAAGATATCCTATAAAAGGTTTTCTTTTGAATAAAAGCTCATAAGGTGTTTTGTTATGTTCTTTGACAATTAATGCCTGTTTTGAACATTGCATGCCGTGCTCACAGCTTCAGCCCAAAATGTGATAGGCAACTGAGAGTCAGCTAGCATTGTTCTTGCTGCTTCAATGAGAGTTCTATTCCTTCTTTAAGTAACTCCATTTTTTTGTGGAGTTCTTGATGCTATGAATTGCCTTGCATTGCCTTTATTCCTGCAAAAAGAATCTAAATCAGCATTAACAAATTCAATCCCATTATCATTCCTGAAAATTTTAACTTTTAAATCAATTTGATTCTCAATCTTGATGACAAAGTCCATTAAGGTTTCAGATGTTTCACTCTTTTCTTTAAGAAGAAGACCCAAGTGAATCTAGTGAAATCATCCACTATCACTAAACAATATTGCCTTTTTCCAATGCTCATCATATTGGTTGGACCAAAAAGGTCCATGTGAAGCAATTTGAGTGGTGTAGTGTTAGTATTAATTTTGGATTTATGAGACACTCTATGCTGTTTTTCTTTATAACATGAAGAACAATGATTTGAACAATAAAACTCTTTCTTAGGTAGACCAATGACTAAGTCATTTTTCACCAATTTATTCATATTCTTCATGTTGGAATGAATAAGCCTTCTATGCCACAATTGAGATTCATCTTCTGAAGACTTAGATAGCGGCCATGTTTCATGGCTTGTGAGTGTTGTGTTGTTCATATCCAAGACATATGTGTTTCCTTTTCTTGATGCTTTAAGAAGGATCCATTCTTCTTAAACTGAAAAACCTGGCTTAAGAATGTAACAATTAGTGTTATCAAATAATGTTGTATAATTTTGATCACAAATTTGAGACACTTAATAAATTATACTGCAAATTTTCATAATGAGTTACTTTCTCAAATTTGAGCACACCATTAGTTACCATTCCTTCACCAACTATTTTACCTCCCTTCTTATCCCCACCAAATGCCACATATAAGGCATTCTTATGCTTGAAGTCATGGAGAAGAGAACAGTTTTCTGTCATATGCCTGGAACAACCACTGTCAACATACCACTTGTTGTCAGCTCTCCATGATTGTTCCTGCACAAATAAAGAAATCAATTAGTATTGACAACCCTAGCCTTAATGATCTTGGGTTTGCAAGCGGTGTCTAAAATTGTTACTCCTTCATGAATCAGTCTTGAAGTTTCAGTATTAATTTTAGGTTTAATTGATTCATTTTGAGTTGGTAGTGGTGAGGATGATTCTGTTGAAATAAGGTTGTTAAGTTTGGATCTGGTTTTTCAGTTTCTTCTTCATTTACCTTGTCTTTCTTTGATTGATGCTTTGATTTTGACAATGAACCTTGATTTTTGAAGGTTTCATCATCTTTTGATTTTGAATGAGATACATGTGTTCCCTTTTCAAAATTATCAAAGAAAGTATCATCAACATTTGACTTCTTATCAGTCATGTCCACCTTTTTGTGAGGTGTTTTGGATTGACTTGATGTTTTTTTCTTCAAAATTTTATCCACTGCAGATGATTTCTGTTTTGGTTTTGGCTTTTGTTTTTGTGCCTCTTCTTTGGATTTGAATCTTCTTGACTTTCAGTGGATTGAGAGTCTGATTCAGCCAATTCAGATCTTGACTTCTTTGTGCTCTTTGTCTTGTTCTTTTTGTTGAAATAACATTCCTGAGTTGAATGATTATTTTTGTTACAAATTGCACAATGTTTGTTGAAGTAGCAATCAGAGGTCATGTGATTGTTCATATTGCAAATGGAACAATAACTGCTGAAGTAGCAATCATCAGTATTATGATTTTTCATATCACACCATTTGCAATACATTTCCTCAGATTCTTCATCAGTTCAACTATCTTCTTTTTCTTATTCAGTTTGTGAGTCTTCAACTCCTTTTATAAAGGAGCACTTGATTTGTCCTTGCTTTTGCTAGGAGCACAATCAAATGATTCTTTTTTAACTTTTTATGACTTCTGTTGCTTAAGATCCAACACTTTCGGATTAGGTTTGTTGGCAGTTTCTCTCTTTGTCACCTCTTCCGTAGATTTGGTTTTTGCTTTCCGCAGATGTTCTACAGATTCAGCAGATTTTGCCTTCCGCAGATCTTCTACTGAAGTACCTTTCTGCTGCTTAATTACTGATTGTTTCTTCTGTACCTTTATCTACGGGGGATAAGGGTACCTCCTCAGCAGATCTGCACTGATCAACTCCTTTTGTTGTAAAATTTTTATGCTGATTAAGTTCTTGAAGTCCTTCATTTAATTGAGCAATTCTCTTGCAGATAGTCTTCAACATGTTTTTTTGTTTTGGAGGATATTGCAGTTTTGATTCTTCAAGTACTTTAGGAAGGACAGTTTCAACAGCAACATTCTTACCAATGTTTAGTTGATCATCATCATGTTCATCAAATCATCCAAGTCATCATATTTATTAAAATCAAATTCTGAGTCATTGTGTTTAAAGTTTTCTGATTCAGTAGACTCAATTTCACTCACCTTAGTTTCATTGTTAGTGTTTTGCTGATTAGATTTTGTTTCAAACTTGGTGCTTGGTACAAAATGATTTGACATAGTGTTTGTCATTGTTTCAGGTAAAGCTGTATAGTTATCATTTATTAGAGGTGCAACAGCATTATATCCCAACCTATACCTATTCTTTGATTCAATATGAGAATTTAATAATTTCTCATATTGCTGAGATGAAAGTTGAAACTTCTGAAGTTTCACTTCAGTTGATGCATGATCAGCCATGGATTTGGTTAAGGAAGTGGTCAGATGCTCAACTTGGGCATTTAAGCTGTAATTTTCTGAAACAAATTTTTCTAAATCCTTTTGCAAAGAGTTAATTTTGATTTGATATAACTTATGTTCTCTTATATGGGATTCATTCAAAATCATTGTTTCTTTTACTTTATCAGCCAATTGTTGAGCATGGACTATATATCGTTCAACTTCCTCAACACATACTGATAAACACAGTATTATCTTACCTCTCTAGCCATTGGTGGAACTTTGTTTTCCATGTGGGCCATTAAAGCTTGATTCTCTTCCAAGACTTCCTTCTCATACATACTCCACACATGTTCCATCTTGTAGTATAATCAACCCAGATTCCTTTGAATTACTAGGTCTTGCTGAATCATTTGTGGCTGGTGGGGATGAGTTTGTTAGCTGAGGTTGTCTGAAAGATTTTTGAGATGCTGATGGATGATGAGATTGATGTTGATGAGACTGAGATTGCTGATGTTTTCTCAAGTCCGGATTTGATTGTTGATTGCATTCTCTAGAGAAATGTCCATAGAGATTGCACTTGAAGCATCTTACCTTTGATTTGTCAACACCAATCTTTGATGTTTTGCTTGCTGCGGCCAAGTTTTTGTTTCTTCTGAGATATTGTTTGGCTCTATAAGCAATCATTGCCATTTGCCATTGGATATCCATCTCCTCAACTACATCAAGATGCAGTTCTTCCAAGTCTTGTTGACAAATATTTACTGATGTTAGAGAACTTCCCAAGTAAGCTTGAAAACTAGAACTAAAAGCTGCAAAATCTACTTTCTGTTCTTCAGAATCCAGAATCACAGTAATGGGTTCTGATTGATTGTTCTGTTGTGAGGACTTTGCTGGTGCTATAAATGCATCTTTTTTATCAGCAGTTCTTCCTTTGTCCTTTCCATGTATACTTTGAGATGATTTCTTTGAAGGCCTTGATGCATAGAAACTCACTTCCGCTTCATCATCACTCAAAGTACAAGAGTTCTCACTATCATTGTTAGAAATGAAGGCACTTCCTGCACTTTTTGTTTCTTTAAAATGATAGGGTGTGACATGGGTTCTCATACTCTTGTTTCTTGATTTTTCATCCATTTCAAGAGCTTCCACTTTAGCAACCAGTGTATCTAAATCGGTTGATTTCAGATCTATGGTGTTCTTAAACATGGACACAGTTTGCTTCTAACTTTCAGGCAAAGTATGGAGCATCTTTTTGTTTAACTCCTCATTAGTGTACTTCAACTCCAAGATGTTCATCTCAGTTACAAGTTGCATGAATCTGTGGAGTTGTTGAGGAATTGATTCACCCTTAATACGATAAAAGGTTTCATATTATGAACGAAGGGTGTCTTCCCTAATGCTTCTGATCTCATCACTCCCTTCACAGAGTGTATGAAGTATCTTCCACAAGGAATTTGCTGTTTTGTGGTTCTCACACCAGATTAAGATCTCTTCAGGTAAAGCCATACTAAGCAGACTGTATGCTTTGATATCAACCTTGACCTTCTTAACATCATCAGGTGACAGATCTTTAGTACTTATAGGTTGATTGTATCATTATAATCCGGCCCAAAGGTGGGTGGAATATAAGGACCTTCAGTTATTGATTTCCATAAGTCGGAATTAGTGTAATTCACATGATTCCTGAACTTGATTTTCCAGGATTTGAAATCCGCCTTTGTTTCCAACTTTGGAGGTTGGTATGATCCACTAAAGGTACTCATTTTAGTTAAATTTTAGGAATTTAACTATAACTATTTCTATGAACTAATCAGTGACAATACTTAATTAGTGATAATTAAGTTATAATAATCACAAATCAGTCAATCCTTTCAATGATAACTAATTATCAAGTCAAGGACTTTGTTAATGTATTTGATCAAGGTAATTGACCAACTAATGATTATCAATCAATAACTCAGATCTACTATTCAATTAATGTGAATATAGATCTAAATTAATCAAGCAATGAAACAGTGCTAGATGAAAGATAAATCATGATTTTAAATGATTAATCAAAAAGACAATTAAATAATTCTAATACTGATAGATCAATCGATCTAAATCAATGAGCACTTGGCTCTGATACCACCTGTGAATCCAAGGATCGCAATCAGGAATTATCAGTATTGGAATGGAATCAAGTCAATGATTGCGGAATAATCATTAACTGTTGTTTAATTGTTTTAATTGATAATTTAATATCAAAATTAAAGCTTGTTATGATGAACACAATTATGTATACGTAATAAATAAGCAAACAAGAATTAATTCAAATGTATTTCATTAATACTGAATAATGATTACAAAAGAATAGTTAAGAATGCTATGAACAAGGATTCGTCGAACGTATTGTTGTTGATGTGACGGCGGCTAGGGTTTGATTGGGTGATGTGATGTGTGTTTGCCGTAATAATGTTCTTGTGTTCAATTTTTTGATATGAAACCTAGGACTCATATTTATAGGCAATTATGAGTCTGTTAAGGAAACACCGGATCTCTTGGGATTCGAAGTTGACTTGTTGACTTGTAACACTTGTGTATTGCAAGTCCAAGTGTTTGTCTTCCGTAGGAACTTTGTCTTCCGCAGGAACTTTTGCTCTTCCGTAGGAACTTGTTCTTCCGCAGGAGTCTTCACTTCATCTTCTAGTGGTGATTCCATCAGTGAATACTGATGTTCATCCATAGACAATCTTTGGATGCTTGGTCTTGTAAGAAACATATCTACGGAAGAACACAAATGTTCATCCGTAGATGTTTCTTACACTTAGCCGATTTCAAGAATCAATCAAGTATAATGCTTTTACCTGTCATCATACACATAAATCAACATATATATAGGTTAACTTATATACATAATGCATACATCAAGAGTGAATTACAATCATTCATTACATGTATTGATTAAAGTTATAAGCCTATACAAATTGATCTACACCTATTCTTTCTAGATCTAACACATAGTTTCCCCCATACAAATATAATTATGTTGTTATCAATTTAATAATGTGTTGTTATGATGTTAATACCGCCCTAGTATAATTATAATTGTGCTAGTATGCTAACTGAGTTCTACCATATAAATATGCTTATGTTATAGTGTGTGTCAATGTATATAGATTTTTAGTAAGAATTTTTATTTACAGAATTATCACTTTTAGACTAACTACATACAATATTTAAATACACCTATCATATAGTAGTATAGATTGAGGGCAAGAATCGAGTATTAATTCATGGACACAATGGCTCCCAACACTAAACTTTTATCACTATCTAACCAATCAATTGGATTTGTGATATTAAAACTAACTAAAAACGATTAGCCAGTTAAACTAACAAAGCATGAAAATAAAGACGAATATGCACAATCAATCAAAGATAACACTTTAACTTCAAACTCACTTAGCATAGTAATAACAACTAGCATAAATTCAAGATGAGACCATTTTTAAACATGAGACATGGAAGTAGTCTAAACCCCTATCAATGATCACTACTAGAAAATCGCAAAAGATGACGCGCATTGCGCGTCATCTTGGGGGTCAGATGACGCGCAAATGCGTGTCAAGGAAGGGTAGTCATAAATGATAGATGACGCGCATTCGCGCGTCATCTGTTTATGACGCGCAAAAGATGACGCGCATTTTATGACGTGCAAAAGATGACGCGCAATGCGCGTCAAGGAAGGGGTAGTCATAAATGAATAGATGACGCGCATCCGCGTGTCATCTATGAAATTTTTATGACGTGCAATAGATGACGCGCAATGCGCGTCATAAAATTAGCTGCATTTTTTAATTTTTTTTATTTTTAATAAATTTACCTGTTGTTTTCTAAAACAAATTTTCGAATAACATTATAAGCGAAATCCATTAAATACCAACAAAGTTTACATATCCATAAAACACATTACAAGTCCAACAACACAAGTCCAACTTAATACTATCAATTAGTACCAAATTACAAGTCCAACAACACAAGTCCAACAATACCATCATTCAGTCCTACATATAAATGAAATTCGATACATAGCACGCCCAATCTTCACGAACTTCATCCAAATCACCATCAGTGTATTCTTCTTTACCTTCTCCAATCTAAGACAACCAATTTCATCAAATTAAAGTTGTTAGTTTTGACCCAAAACCCCTTTATGTAAAACAACGATACATGTAGCAAAATACCTACAACCTAAACAGATAGTAACTCATCGTTTGAAACAGATAATGCAGGGAGACTAGATAACACAAGACGTGTTACAACAGCAGATGGAACAAAACTGTTGCGAATGGAAATGACTGATATAAGGTAAGTTTCTAACGCCAACCTTACAATACATCACAAATCCCACATACTAACTTCATACATCATGGCATAATGTAGTGGAGAAAAGATAGAGGCCACCATCTGGGAAGAAATAATTCCAAGATTCGACTGGCAAAAAATGTCACAGGCAGATCCACCCATCATTGCAGCAATAACAGACACAAGAGTCACTCTATCCAATGGTAAAACTAAACTACTAAAGATATTATACACAGCATTCATACACCACACTAACAAAATGCATCTATTTAATAGGAAAGACACAACTAGGATCCACTACAGCAACATATATATCTACTTCAACCCAGACACGGATGTATCAAATCGTCTAAGATCCAAGTATTCACGAATACTATCATAAACATATATTATGCAATTTTTATGCAATGAAATAAACAAATCGTAAAATGTATTGTAGGTTCAAAGACAACACAAAATTCAGCAACCAATCACAATGGTAGAAACCTCAAATCAATGACAGTTCAACAAGAGGATTTCCAAACAATAAACACAATCTCTGAAATTCAACAACACAAAATTCAGCAACCAATGGTAGAAACCTCAAATCTATATTTTTAGTAAATCAAGTAGGGTTTTCATACCCACAACTCACTAAACATCATTTATAACATGCAGCAAAAAAGAAGCTTCAAGTGCAAAGCATCAATCACAAGTTTTTCAATAGACAGACCTTGATACCAACAAACATACCCGCTATGTTTTCGCAAGACACATCCACAAAGATAAAGACAGAACTGTATGATCAGCTTGACTAAAACACACCATATCTGTAAAATAAAGACAGAACTTACAATTTATCAGGCAACTTCCCATGGATAAATAGAAAAACGGACACCATAATGAAGGCCTTGGAAATTGCAGTTATCATGGTATTTCCGGGTAATACCAAATAGACATAGAACGCATAAATAATTAGCAGTGTACTGGCTGTCAACTTCATATTCCTCCATAGAAGTATATCTGCAACTGCACATCATAGCATCATAAGTGTCGGCTTCAGTTGTTAGAAACTGCAAGTTATGTTGCAGGCTTGCAGCATTATATCCATTTATCGACTTTTACTAATACAAACGACCAACAATATATTAGATTTGTTAATCTTAGATTTATGTTTATAGTTTATGTTCGGTTAACCTTGATTGGTTCAAGTCGGGTCAAGTTACGGATCTAGTATTTGAGTGTCATGTTTTATTTAAAGTATGCAGCAAGTTTTTATTTTGAATTAGTCTAGGTAGTGGAGTAGCGGATGGATGTTAAGTAGTGGTCAATTTTATAGTAGCACTAAGTCACTAACCCATGTTTGCATGTTTTCCTTTTAGTCTATTAATATGAATGTATTGCAAGTAATGAATGCATTGCAAGTAATGAATGTAAGAGTTTGAGTATGATCTTGGGACTGAAACCAACAGTTTATACCTATTCCGTTTCCAAGACATGCAGCAGCTTTAGAAGCATCTTTCTTTTTAAGAAAAACTTCAGCTCTGAGATCAGAATATGATTCAATAGTTCTTTTGATTCCTTCCTGCAGCAACCAAACTTATCTCTATCAAGATTTTCCAAGACAAATTGACTATTAAATCACATATACAAGTTTTTGTATATCATCTCCACACTGATTCATATGATCATATTCCATAATCAATTAATGTAACAATACAACTACATGTAGCTAAATAAATGGAAACAGTGCACCTGAAGTGGAACAAGAGGTCTGTAACCAAACCGATCATTTGCTTTTAAACAACTATAAGTTCTGTTGCAAGTTGTGAGGTATAGAATAGTTTATAGCTATGGACTCCAAATTTTTTTTCTCACGAGTTGATATAATTACATGTAGCATATGTAGAAAAAGTGAAGATTCATACCATCGAAGTTATATTTTTCTAGTAAAAAACTCCAAATGAAAACAAAATCAGCTTACTTTTTTAGGATATCTAACTAATTAACAATGTTTTCAAAATCAGATCGGACGTCGAACCGGAAGACTTACTGGTCCAGTGTAATTATATATATAGAATATTATATATATAGTTATACATATAATTCAATATAAGTAATTTATGTATGTATTTTATAGTTATACATAAAAGTTGACAATATTCTTATGTCCAACACACTAGTTATTTTTCAACACCCCATTTTTACCCATTAAAATCCCCCCAAAAAAAATTCGGTTCGACTCCCTGTCCGACCCCCGGTCCGACCACCGGTTCGGGATGAACCGGTCGGTCGAACCCCTCCAAAACAAATTGATGCGAATCGGTTCGGCCACACCTCCGATTTCTAGTCGGACCGGCCGGTGCGATCTGGTCTTCACAACATTGCTAATTAAACCACTTACTTAGGCTTAAAAGATTATGTATTTTAAGCAAAACTCGAAAACCCAAATATAAATGAATATTGATCAATAGTGCAATGAAAATTAAGCATTTAAAGTATGTTTTAGTACCAAGATATTTATATATTACCTCCCCTGCAGTTCTCTTTGAAACGGTACCGCCTGATGCTAGAGCTCTTTCAGCACATACATGGGCATGTGCCACATTTTCAACATAAGTGAAATCATACATGTTCTTGCCATCCCCAAGTATAAACTGGAAGTTCAGAGTTCATAAACAAAATATATGTTTAAAATACCAATATAACTTCAGATACATGAATAGACAATATAATTTGAGGGTTGACATAGGAATGCAATCTAGTACCTTCGATCTTCCTTTGCTTGCTGCAGCAACTAATGATGGAACAAGCAACTTATCACCAGGACCAAAAATGCTGCTAGGACAAATACAACACGTTAATAATCCATTCATTCCATTTGCCTTGATAACTAATGCCTCTCCTTCAGCTTTAGTTGCAGCATATGAGTCAGCATGCTGAAACATGACAATCACCACATTGTAATCTAACATTTAACTGATTATTTTTCATTATAAAATGCACAGATTACCTTAGCGGGATATGGCAATGATTCAACACCATTGAATATGCCATGTTTCCCATCAAAGATCACAGCAGGAGAACTGGTATAGATGAGCCTTTTCACATTTTGCACACTACAAGCATCAATTATGTTCTTTGTGCCTGTACATCAAACAACATAAATTTGAATTGCACATAGCTGCAAAGGAGTTTACCAAGTACTCATGAACATCTAAATTTAATCATCCATTAATTCTTTTCACTCATGCATTGTAGGTATATTACCATGCACATTGACTGAATAATGCAGCTGGTGGTTATTGATGGATGAATCTGGTGCAGCCATATGAAAAACAACTTCAACCCCATCACAAGCTGCAAAATTGGTACAGAGAACAACATAAAAGTAAATTCAAAGAAAAAAAAATAACAAAAATCACAAAACAGTACAGAAATTACCTTTAAACACTTGAGATTTGTTGCGAAGATCCATGGATACATATTGAGGCTGCGGGTCGATTGGGGTTGCGGGTCGATTGGGGCTGCGGGTCAATTGGGGCTGCGGGTTCGAAGGGTCGATGGTGGTGGTGGTGGTGGGGGGTTGCGGCCGGCGGTGGAAGGTCGGCGGTGGCAGTGTGGTGGTCGCGACCGGCGGTGGAAGGTCGGCAGTTGGCTGCGGCTCGATTGGGGCTGCAGGTCGAAGGCTCGATGGTGGTGCTGGGGGTTGCGGCCGGCGGTGGAAGGTCAGCGGTGGTCGCGACCGGCGGTGGATGGTCGGCGGCGGCAGGCGCGTCCGGCGGTTGATGATCGGAGGTTTTAGGGCTAGTTGAGGGAAGCGGGAGAATTTGGAATGAAAGTCGCGCTAGCTGCTGATGATATAGTTATGAAAATTTTTTAAAAATGACACATTAAGATGACACGCAAAAATGCGTGTCATCCTTTCTAAGAAAATTTTAAAAAATGACAAATAATTTATGATACGCGTAAATGCGCGTCATCTTTTTTCGCGCGTCATCTTTCGCGCGTCATCTATTAGCAGTTTTCTAGTAGTGGATATATAGAGATATAACTATTCTTAAAGCTATAACGATAAACACACAATAGCCGTCTAAAGTTATATCATGACAAATTAATAATACAATTACATCAGTGTTAAAGATGAACTAAACTCCCGTTAGGGTTATCTAATTTCATAAATTTTATAGTAAGTTTTCACGATAAACATATGACAAATACCTCAACTTGCGTAAAATAAACTAAGTTATGTTTTGGTATCATAGTAACACCGTGACACATGTGGTAACATATTCACGCTAATCTTGTATAAGATTAAAAAACCATTTCAAAACAATTTATAGTCTAGTTATACAAATGATTAGTATTTAATCTTTTTACTACGGTATAATAATCATTTGTATAACTAGACTATAAATTGTTTCAAGTTTTTGTTAGTAAAATTTTTAAATTTCAAAAATCTAAATATCATCAATGAAGGATTATATTGAATCATGTGTAGGTGCTGATGTATAATCTTTAAATATAGGAAAATTTTATACTTACACTCGAAACTTACATGCTATCATTAAGTATCATTTTAAATGATGTTATGTGAAGGTTCTAACGGGTTTTAACGTAAAATGTTAGGTTCTTCACGTGCATTGATTAAAAAGAAGAATCCACCATTGTTAGAGTTTCTAGTGAGATCTCCTATTTCAACCAAAAGTGTGGTTTTGCGAGAAAGTCTAGTTTCACACGAAAGCGTTAAAAATGTATGTGTAGGTAAAAGTTCCTAGACTTTTAGATGAAAGTTTATGTGATAGAGTAATTTCACCCAAAGTGTAGTTTCACATGGATTTTAGTTTCACACGAAAGTTTGTACAAAACTAATTTATTTTATGATGTTTTGAGTTAGAAAATGTTGACATGGTTCACATATGAACTTTTTATAAGATTGTCAAGTGATACGCACTTTTTGCAACGGTTAAAGTTATTCCAACTTATGAGTAGCATCAATTATTTATCTTAGGTGAGTTCTAGACCCCTGTTTTATCCATTTTGAGATGGTGTGCATACTTAGTAAAGAATTATGTCATACCCTGAATTTTTATTGAAACCTGGTTAAAAGAAAGAGAAAGAGAAATGCCGTTTATGGGAAGTATGAGGACTATAATAACATAAGGAAAGTATGGTATACCTTAAAGTTCCTATAAAACGAAGGGGAGCCGCCCCTTTGCCTTTTCTTGCGATCAAAGTCTACATGCAATATTTAGAGGAAGATTGTGTTCTTGAGTTCTAGATAGAGAAAGAAAGAATTTAAGCAAAGGGTATGAATTTTCATATGCTTGGTATAGATCTATATTAGATCTACATATAGACATGCTTATGAATCGAATAAGATTTAAAAGTTGACATCTTTATGTATGCATGATGTAGATATCGGTTGTTGTTGTCGGTTCTAGGGTTTTACTCGAGATTCAATAATTATAGATCTCTAATTTTGTGAGATATATGTTGTTTTGGGGCTAGTATTCATACCATAATAGCAATGTTAAAGTTTAACCAGAATTCCAAGTAAAGTTTTATATTGCGATCCATTTGTAATGATCACCTTGAAATCATCAACTTGATTATGTTAAGGCACTCTATGATGCTGCATTCTTATCCCTAACAATTCAAAATCTTTCGCAAGTCAAGCACCATAACCTATCTATTTTTGTCAACGTCAAAAACAAAAAGTACATATATTATAGTAGTTTGAAAGTGTTTAGTAGTTTAGTCAAATGATTTGCTTAAGTTTGATTTTTATTAATCATTTTGCATATGATACTAGTACTGCATCTCTGTGGTATGATATTCTATATTTTTGTAATATATCATACTACATATATGTAGTATATTAATTATATTTTGGCTGTATCATAATATTTGATATATATATATACATATATATATATATACATATATATATATATATGTATACGTATATGTATACGTACACGTACACGTACGCGTACGCGTCCGCGTACCCGCGCGGCGTACGCGTACACGCGCGCGTACGCGTACACGTCTACGTATAGACGTACGTCTACGTGTAGACGTACACGTACACGTATAGACGCACACGCACACGCACACGTATAGACGCACACGCACACGCACACGTATAGACGCACACGCGCACGCACACGCGCACGCACACGCGCACGCACACGCGCACGCACACGCGCACGCACACGCGCACGCACACGCGCACGCACACGCGCACGCACACGCGCACGCACACGCGCACGCACACGTACGCCACCGATTCTTTACCGTCAACTTGTTCAATTCACGGTAGTCAATACACATCCTCATGTTACCGTCCTTCTTCTTTACAAACAAGACCGGAGCACCCCAAGGAGAGATACTCGGTCTGATGAAACCCTTATCAAGAAACTCCTGCAGTTGCTCCATCAACTCCTTCATCTCAGTCGGAGCCAACCGATATGGTGCCTTAGCGACAGGCTGAGCACCGGGTATCAAGTCAATTTGAAATTCGATTTCACGATCCGGTGGCACACCTGATAGGTCCTCTGGAAACACATCGGGAAAGTCACACACCACCGGTACCTCGAACAATTGTGGTGTTGATATGTCCACATCCTTCACGTAGGCCAAATAAGCACTACATCCATGCCTCATGCACTTTCCCGCCACGACCATCAAAATTACTTTCGGAATCGTCATAACTCGATCACCGTATATCGTCACCGAACTCCCGTCAGGCGATGTCAGTCTAATCATCTTCTTACGACACACGATGTTCGCTTCATAGGTTGCTAACCAATCCATCCCTAGTACTACGTCAAATCCACCTAGGCGTATCACATGTAACTTAGCAGCAAACCTATGACCCTCTAATTCTATGGCACAGTCCTCTATCATATCAGTAACTCTAGTGGACTTACAAATAGCAGTTTCTACATCGAAGGGTTCATCAATACGTCTACTACTAATAGGCAATTTAGCACAGAAGGCAGCAGAAATAAAACTCCTACTAGCACCAGAATCAAATAACACAGAAGCAAGAGTTTGATTTACTAGAAACGTACCTGACACAACATCAGGGTCAGTCCTAGCCTCCTCTCTGGTCATCATGAATGCTCTGGCGCTTGCCCTTTGCTCCTCAGTTCCGGCCTTCTTCCCTGCTCCGGAACTCTCTGCCCTCGGCTTCTTGCATTCCCTGCTTAGGTGGCCTACTTCACCACAGTTGAAGCACCTCGCTGCTCTGCAATCTCTGGAGATGTGGCTGGGCTTCCCGCACTTGAAACAAACATTAAGCCCCAGCCTGCACTCACCAACGTGCTCCTTTCCACACTTCCTGCATCTCTTCACTCCCGAGCCTGTGGCAACCACCCGTCGATCATCCACCCTAGCCTTCTTGTTATTCGGGGTGAAGCCACCACGTCCAAACCGTTTCCGGTTCTGGTCATCACCACCCGTCTTCTTCCCCTCGACCACCATCACCTCCCTCTCATTATACAACCTCCAAGACAAATCAACTACCAACCTTAACGTACTTGGTCTGGTGGCGATCATGTGCCTACGGATGTCCGCCAGCAAGCCCAGGATGTATCTCTTGATCTTCCGTCACAGGGGCGTCACCTGATCCGGTACCAGCTGTGCCATCTCGTTGAACTTGGTGGTGTACTATTGATGTGTCATGGCTCCTGCCTCCAGCTGCAGGAACTCTCTCTCCACCTTGTCTAACTCCTGATGAGGACAAAATTCCTCAATCACCAACTTCGTCAGCTTGCTCCACCTCATTCTACCAATCGCCCTGCTACCCTCGGCTTGGACAACGTTGTCCTACCAGCATAGAGCCGAGTCCACAAATGAATGGGTGGCAAACTTTACCTTCCGGTCCTCCCGGCACTCGCTAATTTCCAGAATAGCCTCCATCTCCTTCGCCCATCGGTGAGCATCAGCTGCAGTGCCATTACCATCAAAGGTGGGGGGCTTGCATCTTTGGAATGCCCCATAATTACAACCTCGTGCTACCTCTGGCACGAGTTCTTTTTCCTCCTCTTCCTCATCAGTAGGGATAACCGTCTCGGTCTCCGGTTGCTCTCTCCTCCCCGAAGACCTATTCCTCTCCTTCCTCTCTCCTTCTCTAATGTCTAGGCGCATGGGCACTATTTGGGCGTTTCTGCCCTTTTCAGGCGTTTTGCTACTATGCAGACGTCTGAACTTACACTTGGTCATTTTTCACTCAGACGCATGGGCCTGTTTAGGCGCATGGACACTATTCAGGCGTTTGGGCCTAACACTTAGTCATTCAGGGACATTTTCCAGACGTTTGGGTACTATTCATGCGCATGGGCCTGACTTAGGCGCATGGGCACTTAGGAGCTTTGGTACTGTTTAGGCGGTTGGGGTTCTAGGCGGTTAGGAACACTTGGTAAATTAAACAGTTGGACGCATGGGTCACTGTTTAGGCGTTTGAGCAACTAACTTTTACTAATCAACTCATGTTCAGTCCCAAATCCAGATCTAACATGTTCTAAGCTCGGTTCTTACATTCTAAGCAACAAAACACATTCTTAATCATAATCATAACATCATTTTCACCCAAACATACACCCACCCACATACACATTCGCACACACATATGGGTAAAAACCCATTTTTTATAAAAACATGCACACATATATTTCCAGCCCCAAAAATTGTTAAAAACATGTTAAAAGGGGGTTCTAGAACTCACCTTTGCAGCTCTTGGGTATGACTTCCTTCAAAACCCGTTTGCTACAAGTTCAACACCTAAAACCCACCAAAAACACACAACCGAACACACAAACATAAATAAGCATACAACCGAGGCTAAGGCCAGTTAAAATCATCACAAAACCAAGAATTCTTACCCTGAATTCAATTTCTTCTTCTTGTTCTTCAAAACCCGAGAGTTTCTGCTCTTCTTCTTCTCTCTCTAAAAACCCGAATGACAAGGTGTAAGTAGGCAATATGGGCGGCCATGTTGCTTTATTCACCAACTTTATTCTTTTTTGTCCTTTATGACATTTTTAACCCTCTACTTGGATTAAATTACATTTCCTTCTTTTATTCACGTTTATTCTTTCGTTATTGTCTATTAAAAATATCCGGTGTTACATATATTTACACACACACACACATATATATATACATATATATACAATATTAAAAAGTTACCCCTCAGTAAATTTTCTTCTTTTTTATATAACTACTTAAATTAAAGACAAACATTTATGATTTAGCGATGCAGCTCTTGAAAAAATAAAGGTAACATATGAAAAAATTATAGATGTTTAGGTTTAAAAACCGAAGAATTTCTCGATTGCTTAAATTAAAATTAGTACTTAAGGAAGACCTTCGCTAAACATAATATTATAATATTTATATGGAAGAAATGATTGGTTATTTATATTAATTTTTAAGAGTTAAAAGGCGGAAAAATTATCTTTTTTTCTGAATTTAACTATTTTAGTTATCTTTTAGAAAATAATATTGATTAAATATCATAAATAAGTTAGACTACAGCTATAATTTTATAGTTATTGTAATGAATGAAATTTCTATGGAAATCTAATTATGTAAAATCAATTTCATGTTTAACTAAAAATTTCTAAATCGGTTTTGTTTTATGTGATTTATGATCGATGTCAAATTATCGATCGAATAAGATGTCAAATGTGTGTTTCTATTCACCTTAAACTAGTTAGCGTAAGTGAGATTGTCGATACTCATGAAATTAGTGGAATTAAATTTGTAAGATAATGATTGAATTATTAAATTACTAAACTATTGTCTCTTGGTTGTAAAAAGTAAAATTGGGATGATTAACAAATTAACTAAGAAAATAACTTGCAAGTAATGAAAATTGTTTAGAAGACGATTATGTAAAAAGGTAATCTACCACGGGATTTAGATTAGGTTTTAGGTAATTGTTTAGTTCAACTGAGTGAAAAATCCTTAACGGTGATTCTATACGTGTAAGATTAAGTGATAATGATAACCAAGATTTAACGGCTCTTAGTACACAATACCAATTGAATTAATAGCCAAAACTTTGCAATCATACAACTCGCATAAAATTATATGACATTCAAATCAGGATTCCTAAAACAACTGTTTAAATAATCAAGACACAAGTTAAACTAAATAAAAAATTTAACGAATTCTAAAGTTCAATCCCAACACAAGTTGAACATGAATAATAACCTAAAAACACAAACCCTACTACCCGAGGTAGATCACGCGAAGTTTAGCCTTGTATCTTCATGAATTAGGCAACAAAATCAGATTGAAACATGATTTGATGGATTGGAATAAGTTGAAGAAGTGGAAGCAACCTCAAGAATGGCCAAAGTTCATCCCTTTCGGCTCCGAAATGCGAATTAGGGTTTTTAGAATTTATAACCCTTCTTAAATATGTCAAAATCTGGAGAATTACGTCAAATATGACCATAAGACGTAAGTTACGTCCTTAGGGACGTACTTACATCCTTCCCCATGATGTACATGGTTAGTATCTGTCTTACATCCTAAATCTGTTATTTTTAGAAAGGAAGTAGCTTACTTCCTTTAGAACGTAAGTTACGTCGTATGCCCATTTTGCATCAATTTTTCAATTTCTTCATCTCTTTTCATCCATATATCATCCAATCTTCATGCAACCCTTGAATACATCATTTAAGCTTCCTACACCTATTATTCAAACCTAATACAAAGTGATTACGATCAATAGGAAAATCACGTTAAAAGCATACATTTAAACACTTAAAACACATACAAAACATGAGTGCATCACATCCCCACACTTATCATTTGCTTGCCTCCAAGCAAACTTGCTCATAACACTACATCATTAGACAAATACATTCCAGCCATGTATTCACCTTTGATTAGCTAAGGTCCCAAGTCATACCCAACTCATAGTTTCATATATCAAGCTATAGCTTTGTAAGCAAAAATAGTACTCTTTGAATATGATCTATCTAACCAAGCTTAACAAGCTTTCTAATGTTCCGTATGCATGTAGTCGCAAATCTCTTAAGTTTCACTCTTGTCAGTTTAGTATCTGGTCTAGCAAAAGGTGTGCTAGTATATCAGTTTAGTACTCTTAACCAAGAACAACTCATAATTACCATAGCCTACATAATGATCGTAACTCCACCAACTAACACAACCTATGCACACATTAAAAGGTCTTTAAAAGGTTGTAGTGTAAGGCTTAAGGTTTGGGTGTCAATATAGAATTTGAAGTGGCTAAAGGTGATGGCATCCAAATAAGAATGTCGAAGCATACCGAATACTAAGGCAACACTACACTGTGAATTTGGGGTAGACTTGACCCATATCCACAATTGATTACCACTGAAACCTGACATTGATATTATGGTCATTTTGACCCATTATTTAATCATCAATTTTTTATTATATATAAACACTTCACTGCTTTTAACAATATTATGTCAAAAATTCAAGCATTACTTATTAGATTTTATCATACGGGCTAAAAAAGTAAAAAAAAAGTTTGAAAAGGCTAAGGGTTGATTCAGTTTTAAACAAATAAAGAGGTTAGGACTCAAAGTGGTGACTAGGGGATCGTTTTAAGATAGGATAATACAACTAAAAAAGGATAATAAAACAAAGACTCATCATCATGCCTTCATCATATATGTGCAACGGTTTGGTTAATGATCTCGAAACGTATCAATTATGCAAGTTTTATAATAATGCAATTGTTCTAGTAAACACACATGAAAGGAAAATGAGCAGTTACCCTATTGATGTTCTAAGCTCATGTATAGGCTCAATCCTCACAAAAAAGGATGATAAATAGGTTAAGGATGTAAAAACATGCATAAAAAGTCCACTATACGGCTTCTTACCCCGAGTTAAACATCTATATCAATCCTTAGAAATTGCTTTTTCAAGTAAAATAGCCATGACTAAGGACCTTTGCTTGTGCATAGGTTAAACATACTTTCACGATTTACATTGAAAAAAAATTAAGCTTTGATGCATAAATAAGTCGCTTTAGGGGCATTTTGAAAACTTATCAATTTTTTTGCTCAGTTTTCAACATTCCCCTCATCTTCACACTTAAACCTTACGTTTTCCTCAATGACAATTTTAAAATCTTTGTGTGAAACAAGGTACTATCAAACATCCTAAACTTTACCCAAGTGAAGTTAAAAGGCTAACTCTCGAAATACGCATTATGCCTACCATGATTGTACGAACTAACACCAAACTAGCAAAGCTTTAAGAAACGCAAAAAGTACACGGACCTGATCATAGATGATAAAAAGTGCCTAATCAGCAATAGATGATGGTTATGGGTCAACACAGATAAGTAAAGCCTCCCAACACACATTCCTTTATGCTCCTAAAGATCCATGAGCTTCCCAACACTTGAATATTTGCATCCGGTGTTTAAAGCTGAAAAAGAAAATAAACAAAACAAACAAAGACTAAAAGAAACAAATCAATTTCGCCTTGCCTCCTGATTAGCGCTAAGTTTTAGGTTTTCAATTAGACCGTACCTGCGACCATTCATGGTGGTCGAGTGGAATGCTTGCCTCCAACATTCTCCATGTATATTTTCTTCTAATGATTTGGTATGTCTTCAAGTTTATTGTATTTTGGTTCAAACATCAACGCCTTAACTTGAGGATTTATATGTACAAGTGGATCGCCAATTTTTTTCTTCTTTTTAGGCTTCTCATTCTTTGTTTCCACCTTTATTACCGTTTCTTTCTTTTCTTTTAAATCCACCAACTCATTCAAGTCCACTTGCTTAATCATCTCATACTTAAAAGCATTCTAAAAAATGATGTTCGCACTTACATGTGAACTATAGGAAGACGCACGGTAGTCATATAATTGCCATAGAAATTCTATCATTAACAAAATAATTGACCGACTTGGAAAATACATCAAAACATAACTTATGGGTTTTGTATGTTATGTCAATTGTTCTATCCCGATAGTTGATTTGTGTATTAGCAGTTGCTAAAAATGGCAGACCTATTATCTCCTTGGTTGCTCGTTTGTCCTTATTGGTGCATAATCAAGCACCATAAAGTCTACCGAGTAGTAAAATTTTCCCAGCTTGATTATGACATTTTTTACCATTCCCTGATGATGTTTCTGAGTCAAGTCAGCTAACACCACAGTGGTGTCTACTTCCTCTATAGGACCAAAGTCATATTGATCATATAATGTACCTAGTAAAATACTAACACCTACTTTGTATTCCAAGAGTACTCTTTTTATCTTTAGTTTTCCTACTTTGATTGAAATGATAGGTGCTCCTGTGTCACTCTCTTTCACTATATCAGTTTCATCTTCTTTACCTACAACTTTTTATGGAACAGAAGTAAAGTTAACCTTAAAAATTTTAGAGTTAGGAATGATACTAACCGAATTATTGTGAACAATCTCATGTTCTTCATGGTTGGCCCTTGGTATTGCGGGTTAATAGTGGTGTCAATCGGTAATTTCAAGGGATTCCTTTTAATTTGGGCCACATCCTCAGCAAGTTGGCCTACTTGTTTATTCAAATCCTCATAAGCTTTATCTCTGATTTTGTTTTCCCACTTAATCTCTTGCATATTCTCTTTCATTATATTCATCAAAGAATCCACCTTTGCATTTGTAGACTCTTCCCCACCAACTATTCCAGATTGCGAATTGCCTTGATAGTTTCATGATACACTGCCTTGTCGACCCAAATGATTGTAGTTTGCTTGATTGTTTCCATGAGAATATGAGGTTCTTTGATAACCACTTTGATTATAATTCCCTTATGACCGATTCCGGTATGCTTGACCACTTTGATTATTACCTTGAAAATTAGGGTTCATCTGATTTGAAGCATTCCTATACTTAAAATTAGGATGATTTCTCAACCCAGAATGATTGGTATTAGAATTCATATCGAATTACTTTCTATCTCCATAAACTTGATTAACTTCCTCACTTCTTCTGATTTCCAAGTGACATGAATCACCATTATGACCTAACTCACCACATTCTTCACATCCATTATATCCCACAGTTGCAACCTCCTTCATACCCATTCATCCTAGCTTTGATAACAATTTTTTCTCCAATAATTCAATTCTCTCCTTAGTTTCATAATCAACCGTGTTTGATCTTACCAAAGTGGGTTTAGATCGACTACTAGCAGAAGCTTGTGCTTTGGAATTTCTACACATCCTCTCTAAGAAATCTTAGTCTGCATCTTCATGATTAGAAGCCATTGCTTGTAGAATACTAGTACTTTCTTTCCTCATTGGTCAATCCATCCGAAAAATCCTTGACTAATTCCCACCGTACAATACCATGATGTGGGCACATACGGATCAGTTCCTTAAACCTCATCAATGTTTCATGAAACTACCCCCTGCTTGTTGATAGAAAGATCGGATGGCATCTATGATGTTGCTGGTTTTACCCATGGAATAATATTCATCCAACAACGCTTGTTGCATTTCTTGCCATGTGTGAATACTATTATCCGGTAAAGTAAGGAACCATTGTTTTGCATTTTCCTTCAGGGTGAATTGAAATAATCTAAACATAACCTCATCTTGAGTAAAATGAGTTCCTCTAATAGTGCTACAAATGGATTTAAATTCAGCCAAATGCACATATGACTCTTCCATTGCAGATCCTCTAAATGGGGGAAACATTGTGAGTTATTGTGGGCGAACCTCAAAAGTTCTCCCTCTTCGATTAGGAGGCACAATAACGTTAGGGTTCTCGTATATTGCTGGTTTGAAATGACTATCAACACCCCTCACATGTGCTTGATTCGGCCTTCTTCGGTGATTCGCATTATCATTACCTCGTTGGTTCAAGCGGTTGTGCATTCCATCCGTGTTGATCGTAACCCCAATTGTTATCACCCTCTCATATTCATTATTGCCATATATATTACCGCCCTAATTATCATAACCATCAACGTAATGGTCATCATTATTATTTTCCCAACCATCTTCATCGTTCTCATTACCCGTATGAACACTATGCATACTTACATGATCTTCATAATTGCCTCTACCACCTTGATTTGGATTATGTGGCTCTCTTTAGTTTTGGTTTGGGTTGAAATTATCACGAACATGGAAATGAGGTTGATTTTGGTTGTAATTGTGGTTATTGGGAGGAAGGTTGGATTTTGAGGTGGTGGTTGATTTGGTGGTGGTTGAACAGGCAGTGGTGGCTGGTTGTCTGGATTCTCCATTTGAGTTGAATTTGATGAACTATTAGCTGTTTGATCAGTAGCTTGTGAAATAGATGTAGCTGGTAACCCTGATGATGTAAGACACGATTATACGTTGCTGATTTCTGATGTGTGTTTTTGATATATAAACTTTAGCAGCAAATTTTACACAATTAAGCTTTAAAATTATAAAATGATTTTCACCTTATGACTAACTACACACACAATAGGCAAGTGTACCTATCGAATAGTAGTATAGCTTTTGGTAAGAAACAAGTATCGATCCATGGACACGAGAGCTCCTGATACTAAGTCTTTATCATTATCTAGCCGATGAAAGAGGATTTATGAATATTATCGTTAACTAATTTAACTAACAATTAAACTAATTGAAGAAAGTAGATAAAGATGAAGTTAACCAATCAGAGGAAGGTATCACTTAGACTTTGAATCCGCTTAGCAAAACAATGACGACATGTATGAACCTATGGTGAGATCATTTTCTACACATGAAATATGGATATAAACTAGACTCTTGTCAAAGTTATCTAATTATATAACTCTTTGGAAAGCTAAGACGATAAACACACAATAGCCACCGAAAGTTATGCCATGAAGAACTAATGATAATATTATGTCAATGTTAAAGATGGTTTGGACTCCCGTCAAGGATACCAAACCCACAAATCTTTGGAAAGTTAACACGATGAACACATGGTAACCACCTCAATCCACGTAATGTAACAATACCTATGTATGTCCTTCAACTTATGAATATCCTAACATGAATATATGAACCATAAATTTGCGCATTATCTATGGTTTTACATAACAAAGTTAGGAGGTATTCATAACAAACACAATGGTTTTCACAAACACATGTATAAGGATGCATACTTGTTCAACTTTACTAGATATTCAACCATTCATTCACTATTTCTAGTCAAATGCCATAAACTACATACTAGGTTATGCAATTCATGAATAAATGTTCCAATACACATGGTTTTCCAACATAATGTGGTTGCAACACCCACAAGATTCAATATTTCATCAAGTTAAACAAGAACACACCACCATTAAAGGACATTCATAGCTTTGTAATGAGCATTGACATAAACACCACCAAGGTTTCATACAAAATGTCAAAGTATGCTAAGCTTCATCTAATCTAAGTGATTAAGAGTATTTAGCCCATGAGGCTTACAAGAGTCACAACCAAACTCATAGAAATGGAAGAAAACATGTTAGGTCTAGAGATTTTCAAACCAAAGATGAGTGAGGATGGGTTGTGTGAAGTTGAATCTTTCTTTGAAATGCTTGATCTTTAACCTCTCTTGAACTCTTGAGAAACTTCCTTCAAATCTCCTTCAAAGATGAAGAAAAACTAGGGTTTCTTCTTCAAAATTCGTCCCCCCCTCAATGAAGAAGAAGAAGGGCTTAAAAAGGGGATCTGATGCGTGTCATGCCCATGACCCAGTTTGTCATGGCCATATTGCGCTCAAAAAGGGGGTCTGCAGCTTGTTATGGTCTTGACAGCTCCTGTCATGGCCATGACAGCCTCTAAACTTCCAAACTCTTCATGAATTCCTTAGCTTTTTCTTTTGAAATCATCAAACCACCATTCGAAGCTACAAAAATCAAATTAATCACAATTAAGTATCGCTAAAGATTAATTTGAAACCAAAAATCACTTAAAATGGGAAAAGATATGTATTCTTAACATGTGTAATTTTTCACATATCAAATATCCCCACACTTAAGGTTTGCTTGCCCTCAAGCAAAATGACAAAAGATTTGACAAGATTCCCATTGGCATTAATAATATTTATAGGTAGTTCACAAATAAGCTAAAGATTTAAATGCATAAGATTTTTAAGAAATACACATTTAAAAAGGAAACCAACGAGTCAATCAATTTCCAACGTGTGAGAATATCTAAATAGATTTGACAGTTTATGAAAAGAAATTTATGCCTTAACTTGCACTTCTCACAATGATTCGCTCAACACTCGGATGTATATATGGAAGTAGGTATGTAAATCACTCAAAGCACATAATGAAGCAACATTATCATAAGCTTGATTAGGGATCAAATTCTCCACCACATAACATAAGAAAGTTGCACAAATCAAGAGGTCTTTAAAGGTTGTACGGGGCTAGGGTTGAAGGTGTGGATTTTGGTGAAAAAGTGGTTAAAATGTTAAAAATCCGGAATCGCTAGATGCTTTCTACGAACAAATACAGAACATAAGAAGAATACACAAACTAAAATAAACTAATATGAACATACATATAATGAGTTATCATAATGATTTCTCATTATAACATACAAAATTTGTTCATTTTTAATTGATTTCTCCTAAAACAAACAAAGAAAATAATTCACTAATCTTCCTTTTTCTTTTCTTTGCTTTTTTTTTCATATTTTTTTTTCTTTTTTTTTTTTTTTTTCTTTTTTTTTTTCTTTTTTTTTTTTGAATACAACATATACTACGCTAATAGAACAATAACACAATTGTTCTAAACATAATTACAACTATATAACATAAGTTAGACAACTAACAAAATCCGGACTTTAACACAAAAATTAAAAGGAAGGAGGCTATTTGGCTAATTAGGTTATTCACGGTGGTAAAACAACAAACATGAGGTTTAGGCTCAACAAGGGCAACTAAGGGTGATGATCGGGCATGAGAAGAGAAACGAAAATGGAGTAAACAAGGTGAGTTTTCCTAACGCCTCAATCATTTTCATGCAACAACTTAGTTCATGATTTTGAAATGAATCACCTAAGCAAGTTCTAAAATGTTACAACATTCGAGCCATTCCATAATTAACAAAAAAAACTTGAGCATGTGATATATAGTGAATAACCAATGCTCGAAAGGCACAAGAGTTTTTACTCACGGAAACGGGGTGGTAGGAATCGATGCAAACTTTGGCATAAAAATCTTTCAATCAACATGACAATTATTACGATATTTTCAACATTGTTTTTGCATTTTTGTTGGATTCTCTTAGAAATGTGATTTCAAAATTGAGCTTATGCTTAAAAATCTACTGTTTAAGCAAAATGAACACCATAAAAAAATTAAGCCAAAAAGAGGAATTTGTTAGAAGCAAAAATATAAGATCGGTTTTGATGAAATCAAACAAAAATCCCTAACATCCCCACACTTGAACGATACATTGTCCTCAATGTGTCAAGATAAGTAAAAACAATGCAAGTAGATGCAATTAACATGCAAGTGAGAATGAAAGAGAACAAAAGAACTCCCCTTATCAAAAGATTTCTGGTCGCGCGCGACATGCAAGTGAGAGGCTGACGAATCGAGAAGAAACGTTGCCATGGTTTCGTGAGCATCGCGTCAACACGAGTCTTCTCTCCAAGGGCTTCCAAGGTGGACATGCAAATCGTACGTGATGGCTCAAAGTTCCTTAAGCGAATGGCTTCATATCGCTTAGCCCTCTCGCTGCCTTGCTCAAATTGAAGAAACCGATGAAGATGGTCATTCGCCATCACCTCATGCCATGAAGCTCTTGCAGCTGTAACCATGCACCAGTAGTATGACTCGGGTACAAATGGAGATCGGGGAGCAGGTCCAAGGTCACCGAATGTCCATTAAAGAAACCACCATTGTTATATTAATTTCAGCACCTGCAGTTATTGCTAACTGAATAAAAATTATATCTTTCTTGATTCTTTATGGTTGATTTCTTTGGGTGACCTATATAAAATCTCATCAACAACCTCTTACAGTCACAAGCATTCGTCAACTGTAACAACAATTGTGAGTGCAAAGGTCCTTTAACATGTCAATCCAATGACGTATCAAATTCAAAATCTATACAGTAGATTGGCGCCGCTGCAACTTACACAATTAAGTTACAAACTCAAGTTTTTTTTTTTTCTTAAAACCAAACCATAACTGTATACTCTCTTACTCATATATTTCATGCGTTCACACAACTTAACCAATCCTAGACTAGAATACAAAATCATCATTTAACGCATCGAAAAATAAACATACAGATCAAGTGATAACAAAAGGAAAATAAAAGAAAATAAAAGAGAAAAAAAATGCTAGTTAGATACCTTTGTAGAAGAAAAATTAAAGAGAAAAGAAGGGAAATGAGGTTGAATTCGGGTTGATAGTGGCGATGGTTAGGGCTGCTGGTGGTGATTGTAGTCGCGGTTGGCTGCTGTCGGAGGCGGCGCGGGGTGTCGCGATGTGAGGGTGGCGACGGGGGTGTCGCGCTGGTCAGGGCGGTCGGGTGAAGGGAGGTTGGAGAAAGGGTGATCGCGATGGTGGCTTGCGGCTGCCGACAGTTGCGGTTGTTGGCTGCTGCGGGATGGTGGGTTGTGGGGGCGACGGCACTGTGGTCGCTGCTGGATGGCGACGGCAGGGAGGGTGGGGCGACGGTGGCTGTTGGTGAGGTGGTGGTGTTGAAAGTTTAGAGAAGATGGTGTGAAGGCTGTGAAATGAAGAAGATGGAGAGGATGAGAGATTTAGGGTTATTTGTTTTTTTTTCAAATTTTTTTTTTTTTTACCTGAAAGTTTGACCAGGATATGGCCATGACAAAATGGTCATAGTCATGACAGTAGCTTTTGAGCTCTTGACAATGCAAATGTCATGGGCATTACTTTTGTGTCATGGTCATGACAAATACATTCTCAATTTTTTTTTTTTTTTTTAATAAGAAAATTTATCTTATCATCAATTTTTTTTTTTTTTGCTTTTTAATATAAATATTTAACGGGTTATACCAAAAGATAATGATTTCAAAATTTAGTTATTGGTTTTTCGAATGATTAGCATAATCACTTAAGAAATACTTACCGAGTGACGCCGGTAATTAAATCTCGAGTTTCATCATGCTATAAGAAAAACAACGATTTCCTAAAAATCAAAACATTATAGAGCCCGTAAAAAGAGAACATACAATACCATAATGCGTTCAAACCCTCGGGTTGCCACCCGGAAGCGCTTAGTTTATTAACGAGTCTTTAGCTTGACTCGACCCTGCATTAATTGTTCTTGGGGTGAAGATTCACAATCTCCAATTCCTCATCCACCGGGCCTTCGATGTAATGTTTCAATCGATGACCATTCACTTTGAAAACTCTTCCGTCCGGATGTTCTATTTCAACAGTGCCATATGGAAATACTTGTTTCACAAGGTAAGGACCTGTCCATCGTGATTTTAACTTTCCTGGAAACAACCGAAGTCTTGAATTGTAAAGCAAGACACGCTCTCCTACTTGAAATTGTTTGTTATCCTTCAAGTGATTGTCGTGTGATTGCTTTGTTCGTTCCTTGTAGATTCGAGAGTTCTCGTAAGCTTGATTTCTCAATTCTTCAAGCTCATGAACCTGCAACCATCTGTTTTCACCTGCACATCTTAAGTCAAGGTTAACTGATTTTAAAGCCCAATATGCTTTGTGCTCAATTTCAAATGGTAGATGACAAGCTTTTCCGTAAACCAACTTAAATGGTGTTGTGCCTATTGGTGTTTTGTAAGCGGTTCGAAAAGCCCATAAAGCATCATCTAGCTTATCTGACCAAATCTTTCGGTTTTGCCCCACTGTTCGCTCCAGAATGCGTTTAAGGCCTCGATTAGTGACTTCCACTTGTCCACTCGTTTGTGGATGATACGCCGTTGAAAATCTATGGTGAACACCATAGTGTGATAAAGCTTTTTCAAGTAACGAGTTACAGAAATGAGTGCCTCGGTCACTAATTAAGGCCTTGGGGGTTCCAAACCGTGTGAACAACTTTCTTAAAACTTTACAACAACCCTAGCATCGTTTGTGGGTAATGCCTGTGCTTCCGCCCATTTTGAGACATAATCAACAGCAACTAGGATGTATTTGTGTCCTCGTGAAGATGGAAATGGTCCCATGAAGTCAATGCCCCAAATATCAAATACCTCACATACCTGAATCCCGTTTTGGGGCATCTCATCACGGGATGAGATGTTACCTGCTCGTTGGCAAGCATCACAAGCTTTTACCAATGCATGTGCATCCTTAAAAATGGTGGGCCAATAGAATCCAGAGTCGTAAACCTTCTTGGCGGTGTAATTAGCCCCATGATGTCCACCAGTGGGTCCTTCATGACAATGGCGAATAATGCTCATCGCCTCACTACCATGCACACATCTTCTCACCACTTGATCTGCACATACCTTAAACAGATGCGGGTCTTCCCAAAAGTAGTGCTTTAAATCAGTAAAGAATTTCTTTTTCTATTGGTAGGTCATTCCTTTAACGAGAACCCCACCCGCAAGGTAGTTTGCAAAATCTGCGAACCAAGGATGATCATCAATCTCTTGAACCTGCAAAAGAAATTCATGTGGAAAATTGTCATTTATGTTGGATTCCCGGAGTTCTTCTAAAGACGGGTTCTCGAGACGAGAAAGATGGTCAGCTGCGACGTTCTCAGCCCCCTTTTTGTCTTGTATCTCTATGTCAAACTCTTGTAAAAGCAAGATCCATCGAATCAATCTCGGTTTTGCATCTTGTTTTCCAAAAAGGTATCTGAGAGCTGCATGATCAGTATAAACAACAGTTTTCGATAAACAAGGTAAGAACGAAATTTATCAAAAGCAAAAACCACAGCAAGCAATTCTTTTTCAGTTGTTGTGTAGTTCTCTTGAGCATCATTAAGGGTTTTGCTTGCGTAGTAGATTGGATGAAAATGTCTTTCCTTTCGTTGCCCTAAAACTGCTCCAACTGCATAGTCACTAGCATCACACATTAGTTCAAATGGGAGATTCCAATCCGGGGCTACCATTATGGGTGCATTTATTAATTTCTCTTTCAACAGATTAAATGCAACCAAGCATTCATCATTAAAAACAAAAGGCACATCTTTTTCAAGAAGTTGGGTCATAGGTCTTGCTATTTTTGAGAAGTCTTTGATAAAACGTCTATAAAAGCCGGCATGGCCTAAGAAACTTCTTATTGCTTTGACAGAATTTGGTGGTGGTAGTTTCGAAATGGTTTCCACTTTTGCCCTATCTACCTCTAGCCCCGCATTGGAAATCTTATGACCTAAGACAATGCCTTCCTTCACCATGAAGTGGCATTTCTCCCAATTCAAAACAAGATTTGATTCCTCGCATCTTGCAAGCATCCTTTCCAAGTTACTTAAACAATGATCAAATGAATTTCCAAAGACCGAGAAATCATCCATGAACACTTCCATTGAGTCTTCGATCATGTCATGAAATATGGCAACCATACATCTTTGAAACGTGGCCGGTGCATTACATAACCCAAATGGCATTCTTCTGTATGCGAAAGTGCCATAAGGACATGTAAATGTCGTCTTTCTTGGTCCTCGGGTGCAATAGGAATTTGAAAATATCCTGAAAAACCATCAAGAAAACAATAAAACATGTTCCTAGATAAACGTTCTAACATTTGATCAATGAAAGGTAAAGGAAAATGATCTTTTCTTGTTGCATCGTTGAGCTTGCGGTAATCGATGCAAACTCTCCAACCCGTGACGGTTCTTGTGGGTATAAGCTCATTCTTTTCATTCGTCACCACCGTCATACCTCCTTTCTTTGGTACCACTTGAACCGGGCTAACCCATGGGGAATTGGAAATCAGATAGATTAAGCCCGCATCAAGTAGCTTGATTACTTCCTTCTTTACAACTTCTTGCATGTTAGGGTTAAGGTGACGTTGATGTTGCACCACCGGCTTGTACTCATCTTCCATTAAGATCTTATGGGTACAAAATGAAGGATGTATTCCTTTTATATCCATGATCTTCCAAGCCATAGCTTTCTTGTGCGTCTTTAACACCTCTAAGAGCTTCACCTTTTCATCATTCGTCAATCGGTCGCGATAATGACGGGTAATTTGGAATCCTCATCCAAGTAGGCATACTCCAAATGAGATGGTAGCTCCTTAAGTTCCAATGATGGTGGTTCCTCAACAGATGGTTTAGCCTTATTTGCTTCATCGCTTTCCGATACTTCAAATACTTTTGGACTTGAGGATGGTTCATTGGTTAACGAGCAAGCTAACTCATCAACAACTTGCACGTGACAAATGTCAAAGTTTTCCCCATCAAGCAATTGTGTGTCCAAAGCATTTTGTTCACAACTTTCCTGCAGATAATGATCCACATATGAGTCAATAGTATCAATAAAATATAATGAATCATCATGATTTTGTGAATGTTGCATGGAATTTTTAATATCAAAGACTACCTCTTCTTCATCTACCCTTAGAGTTAATTTACCATTGCATACATCAATTAAGGCTCTAGAGGTAGCTAAGAATGGGCGGCCTAAGATAAGTGGTACATTTTTATCTTCATCCATGTCAAGAATTACAAAATCAACCGGAAACACAAATTTATCAATTTTAACCAACATGTTCTCAACTATGCCTCTAGGGTACTTTACAGATCAATCGGCAAGTTGAATGCTCATTCGGGTTGGTCTAGGCTCACCTAGGTCTAATTTTGCAAATACCGAGTAGGGCATCAAATTGATGCTAGCACCTAAGTCGGCCAATGCATTGCTAACAGATAAACTACCAATTAAACAAGGAATAGTAAAACTCCCTGGATCGGTCATTTTCTTCGGTAGCTTGTTTTGCAAAACCGCCGAGCATTCTTCATTCAACGTCACATGCGAAAGCTCCTCGAGTTTCTTCTTGTTTGTTAGAATGTCTTTAAGAAACTTGGCATACTTTGGCATCTGTGATAAAGCTTCAACAAATGGTAAGTTAATATGCAATTGCTTAAAAAGTTCAAGAAATTTACCATATTGTTCTTCCATCTTTTCCTTTTTCAATCTACCGGGATAAGGAATAGTGGGCTTGTAAACTCTCAATGGTTTCTTGACTTGTGCGGTACTTGATGGGCTTTGCCTAGTATGTTGCACCTCGTCTTGAACCTCAACTTCCTCTTCATCAATTGGCTCGGATGTAGAAGCTAAGTTATCCGAATGAGTGGTCTTGCCACTTCTAGTCGTGACCGCCTTCACATGAGCTTTAGGATTAGGCTCGGTGTTACTCGGAAGACCACCGTGTTGCCTTTCGGATAATTGCCTTGAAATTTCTCCCACTTGAGCTTCTATACTTTGCATTGTGGCTCGATGGTTTCTCAATTCCATTTCGTGTTGTTGGTGACGAGCTTCCGAACTTTGATGACGACTTTCGGCTGTAGATAGAAATTGTGCCATCATCTCTTCCAAATTGGGTTTCTTTTCTGGTTGTGAACCACTACTTGATCCTTGATGTTGGAATTGTTGATATTGATTTTGATTTTGAGGGCGGAATTGATTGTGAGTTTGTTGTTGATACGGTTGATAGCCTTGTTGTTGATGGTTTTGATATGTTGGTCTTGGTTGAAATCCGGGGGTTGGTTACTACTACTTGCCTTCCAACTAAAATTTGGATGATTTTTCCAACCCGCATTATATGTGTTACTATATGGGTTATTTTAAGGACGAACTTGACTTCCCATATAATCAACTTGCTCCGGAGGGTTGAACATTTCCCTTTGTTGACAATCCAAACTAATATGTGGTCCCCCACACATATCACAAACGGCTTGAGCCCTGTTTACCTGCATTTGATTCATTCGATTTGTAAGTGCTTCAACTTGTGCAGATAAAGAATGATATGTATCAACTTGATGAACACCCTGTCTGGGTTGCCTTGTTCTTGGAGCTTGCCATGAACAACTGTTGTTAGCCAAATCTTCAATCAACTCATGTGCCTCCTCGGGTGCCTTATCCCAAAATGCACCTCGTGAAGATGCATCAATAATCTGACGACTTTCTGGACATAACCCGTTGTAAAATGTTTGGATTTGAAACCAAGGTTCCAATCCATGGTGTGGACACTTCCTCATTGAATCTTTGTACCTTTCCCATGCTTCATATAGTGATTCTCCTTCATCTTGCATGAATGATGTGATCAAGTTCCTTAATCTAGCGGTTTTCGATGGTGGAAAATACTTCAGAAGAAATTTTTCGGCCATTTGATTCCAAGTGATGATGGAACCAACAGGAAGTGTGTTCAACCATTGCTTTGCTCTATCCCGTAATGAGAAAGAGAATAATCGGAGTCTAATTGCATCATCACTAACTCCATTAATCTTGAAGGTATCACATATCTCAAGAAAGTTTGCAAGGTGAAAGTTTGGGTCATCATCCGGACGACCATCAAATTGACAATTGTTTTGGATCATTTGAATTGTGCTTGACTTGATCTCAAAGTTGTTAGCTTGCACATTCGGTCGTACAATGCTAGGTTTTGCACCTTCTAAAGATGGTCTGGCAAAATCATAGATTGTTCTTCTATTTTCTTGCCCCGCCATTGTGTCTTCGGTGTGCTCTTCTTCACTTTCTGTTCCGTTTGTATCCTCCTTTTCACTTTCGGTCTCGTTTGAGTACTCTAGCCTCGTCGCTTCACCTTCGATTTCTTGTGCTACTTTGTGGGATCTTGCCCTCAAGTTTCTCCTGATTACTTTTTCGGGTTCAGAATAAGGCTCTACAAGATCATCAACCGGTGAAGATGCGGACATAAGCTTCCTGAAACACAAACACTACCAAACGCGTAAAGAAAGATAAAGGTAACAAAATAATTATTTTAAATTAAAATAGTAAATACAAAGGATTGGCTAAAGTAATGACTCGGATCTTTCTCAGAATTGCCGTGTCCCCGGCAACGGCGCCAAAAACTTGATGTGTGTTTTTGATATATAAACTTTAGCAGCAAATTTTACACAATTAAGCTTTAAAATTATAAAATGATTTTCACCTTATGACTAACTACACACACAATAGGCAAGTGTACCTATCGAATAGTAGTATAGCTTTTGGTAAGAAACAAGTATCGATCCATGGACACGAGAGCTCCTGATACTAAGTCTTTATCATTATCTAGCCGATGAAAGAGGATTTATGAATATTATTGTTAACTAATTTAACTAACAATTAAACTAATTGAAGAAAGTAGATAAAGATGAAGTTAACCAATCAGAGGAAGGTGTCACTTAGACTTTGAATCCGCTTAGCAAAACAATGACGACATGTATGAACCTATGGTGAGATCATTTTCTACACATGAAATATGGATATAAACTAGACTTTGTCAAAGTTATCTAATTATATAACTCTTTGGAAAGCTAAGACGATAAACACACAATAGCCACCGAAAGTTATGCCATGAAGAACTAATGATAATATTATGTCAATGTTAAAGATGGTTTGGACTCCCGTCAAGGATACCAAACCCACAAATCTTTGGAAAGTTAACACGATGAACACATGGTAACCACCTCAATCCACGTAATGTAACAATACCTATGTATGTCCTTCAACTTATGAATATCCTAACATGAATATATGAACCATAAATTTGCGCATTATCTATGGTTTACATAACAAAGTTAGGAGGTATTCATAACAAACACAATGGTTTTCACAAACACATGTATAAGGATGCATACTTGTTCAACTTTACTAGATATTCAACCATTCATTCACTATTTCTAGTCAAATGCCATAAACTACATACTAGGTTATGCAATTCATGAATAAATGTTCCAACACACATGGTTTTCCAACATAATGTGGTTGCAACACCCACAAGATTCAATATTTCATCAAGTTAAACAAGAACACACCACCATTAAAGGACATTCATAGCTTTGTAATGAGCATTGACATAAACACCACCAAGGTTTCATACAAAATGTCAAAGTATGCTAAGCTTCATCTAATCTAAGTGATTAAGAGTATTTAGCCCATGAGGCTTACAAGAGTCACAACCAAACTCATAGAAATGGAAGAAAACATGTTAGGTCTAGAGATTTTCAAACCAAAGATGAGTGAGGATGGGTTGTGTGAAGTTGAATCTTTCTTTGAAATGCTTGATCTTTAACCTCTCTTGAACTCTTGAGAAACTTCCTTCAAATCTCCTTCAAAGATGAAGAAAAACTAGGGTTTCTTCTTCAAAATTCGCCCCCCCCTCAATGAAGAAGAAGAAGGGCTTAAAAAGGGGATCTGATGCGTGTCATGCCCATGACCCAGTTTGTCATGGCCATATTGCGCTCAAAAAGGGGTCTGCAGCTTGTTATGGTCTTGACAGCTCCTGTCATGGCCATGACAGCCTCTAAACTTTCAAACTCTTCATGAATTCCTTAGCTTTTTCTTTTGAAATCATCAAACCACCATTCGAAGCTACAAAAATCAAATTAATCACAATTAAGTATCGCTAAAGATTAATTTGAAACCAAAAATCACTTAAAATGGGAAAAGATATGTATTCTTAACATGTGTAATTTTTCACATATCAATTTCTCTATCTCTGGATGAAACACAAGTGGTGGTTTCCTACCCGAGTATCAGGTATGCATGCAATCTTGTCACCTGCACACTTAGAACACACCTAGCTTAAAAAGGAAATAAAAGAAATAAAGCAAGACAAGTAAACAAAACTAAAAACAAATCAATAACAAGACACCAAGCGTATCGATTCCCAAGCAACGGTGACAAAATTTGATCGATGTCAAAGTACCTATCAAATAAGATGTAAAATATTCACCTTAAACTAGTTAGGGTAAGTAGGGTTGTCGATCCTCGTGGAATTAGTGGTCGATGTATTGTAATTGAATTTGTAAAATAATGATTAAATTAGTAAACTACTAAATTATTACCATTTGGGTGTGAAAGTGAAATTTAAAATGATTAACAAATTAAATAAGAAAATAACTTGCAAGTAATGAAAATTGATTAGAAGATTATTATGAAAAGGGTAATCCACCCCGGGATTCAGGTTTGGTTTTTGATAGTTGTTTAGTTCAACTAAGTGGAATCCTTAACGGGGCTTCTATACATGTAATGATTAAGTGATAGTAAAACCAAGACTTAACGGGTCTTAGTACACAATACCAATTAAATTAACAACCAAAACCTTACAATCATACAACTCGCGCAAAATTATATGACATTCAAATCAGGATTCACTAAAACAATCATTTAAAAAGTCAAGACACAAGTTAAACTCAATAAAGAACTTAACGGGTTCTAAAGTTTAATCCCAACACAAGTTGAATATGAATAAAAACCTAATAACACGAACCCTATTACCCGAGGTAGATCACGCGAAGTTTAGCCTTGTATCTTCATGAACTCGGCAAAAAAAATCATATTGAAACATGATTTGATGGATTGGAATGAGTTGAAGAAGTGGAAGGAACCTCAAGAATGGCCAAAGTTCATCCCTTTCTGCTTCAAGTGCAAATTAGGGTTTTTAGAATTGATAACCCTTCTTAAATATGTTCAAAATCCGGAGAATTACGTCAAATCTAACCATATGACGTAAGTTACGTCCTTGGGGACGTAAATTACGTCCGTCCCATGATAGTTAGCCTCTGTCCTACATCTCAAAATCTGTTAGTTTTAGAAAGGACATAGCTTACTTCCTTTAGGACGTAAGTTACGTCGTATTTTTATTTTGCACCAATTTCTTCATTTTCTTCATCTCTTTTCATCCATATATAATCCAATCTTCATGCAACCCTTGAATACATCATTTACGCTTCCCACACCTATTATTCAAACCTAACACAAAGTGATTACACTCGATAGGAAAATAACGTTAAAAGCATACATTTAAACACTTAAAACACATACAAAATGTGAGCGTGTCACATATTCACACTTATCATTTGCTTGCCTCAAGCAAACTTGCCCATAACACTACAACTATCATTAGACAAATACAAAGCAGCCATGTATTCACCTTCTGTTAGCTAAGGTCCCAAGTCATACCAACTCACAGTTTCATATATCAAGCTATAGCTTTGTAAGCGAAGATAGTACTATTTGAAATATGATCTATCTAACCAAGCTTAATAAGCTTTCTAATGTTCCCTATTCATATAATCACACCTCTCATAAGTTTCACTCTTCTCGGTTTAGTATCTGGTCTAGCATATTGTATGCTAGTATATCAGTGTAGTACTCTCAACCAAGAACAACTCATAATTACCATAAGTTTGAATAATGATCGTAACTCCACCAATTAACACAACCCATACAAACATCAAAAGGTCTTTGAAAGGTTGTAATGTAAGGCTTAAGGTTTGGGTGTCGATATAGAATTTGAAGTGGCTAAAGGTGATGACATCCAAATAAGAATGCTGAAGCATACTAAAGACTAAGGCAACACTACACGGTGAATTTGGGGTAGACTTGACCCATATCCACAATTGATTACCACTGAAAACTTACATTGATATTGTGGTCATTTTGACCCATTATTTCATCATCAATTTTTTTTACTATATCAAAACACTTCACTGCTTTTAACAATAATATATAAAAAATTCAAGCATTACTTATCAGATTTCATCACACGGGCTTAAAAAGTAAAAAAAAAAGTTTGAAAGGGCTAATGGGTTGATTCGGTTTTAAACAAATGAAGAGGTTGGGGCTCAAAGCAGCGACTAGGGGATCATTTTAGGGTAGGATAATACAACTGAAAAAGGATAATACAACAAAGATTCATCCTAATGCCTTCATCATATATGTGTAACAGTTTGGTTCATGATCTCGAAACGTATCAATTATGCAAGTTTTATAATAATGCAATCGTTATGGTAAACACATAGAAAGAAGAATGAGCAATTACCCTATTGATGTTCTAAGATCATGTATAGGCTCAATCCTCCTCAAAAAAGATGGTAAACAGGTTAAGAATGCAAAAACATGCATAAAAAGTCCACTATCTGGCTTGTTACCCCGAGTTAAACATGTTTATCAATCCTCAGAAATTGCTTTTTTCAAGTAAAATAGCCATGAGCAAGGGCCTCTGCTTGTGTATATGTTAACCATACTTTCACGATTTACATTGAAAAAAATTAAGCTTTCATGCATAAATAAGTCGCTTTAGGGGCATTTTGAAAACTTTTATTCAATCAATTTTCTTCTCAATTTTAACATTCCCTCATCCTCATACTTAAACCTTACATTGTTCTCAATGTCAATTTAAAAATCTTTGTGTGAAACAAGGGTACTATCAAACATACTAACCTTTACCCAAGTGAAGTTACAAGGCTAACTCTCTAAATACGCATTATGCCTACCATAATTGTACTAAATAACACCAAACTAGCAAAGCTTTAAGATACGTAAAAAGCACATGGACCTGATCATAGATGATAAAAAGTGCCCCATCAACAATACATAATGGTTATGGGTCAACACAGATAAGTAAAGCCGCCCAAACACACATTCCTTTATGCTCCTAAAGATCCATGAGCTTCCCACACTTGAATATTTACATCGGTGTTTAAAGCTGAAAAAAAAATAAACAAAACAAAACACATACTAAAAGAAACAAATCAATTTCGGTTGCCTCCCGATTAGCCCTAAGTTTTAGGTTTTCAGCCAGACCGTGCCTGCGACCACTCATGGTGGTCGAATGGGATGCTTTACTCCGACATTCTCTAGGTATATTTGCTTTCAATGATTTGGTATGTTTTCAAGTTCATTGTATTTTGATTCAAACATCAGCGCCTTAACTTGAGGATTTATATATACATGTGGATCGCCAACTTTTTTCTTCTTTTTAGGCTTCCCATTCTTTGTTTCCACCTTCATTACCGGTTCTTTCTTTTCTTTTAAATCCACCAACTCGTTCAAGTCCACTTCTTAATCCTTTCATACTCAAAACCATTCTCAAAAGTGATGTTCGTACTTACATATGAACTGTAAGTAGTAACACACACATTAGTCATATCTGCCATATAAATTCTATCGTTAACAAAATACTTGACCAACTTGGAAAATACATCAAAACGTAACTTATGGGCTTCGTATGTTATGTCAATTGTTCCATCCTGACAGTTGATTTGCGTATAAAGTTGCGAAAAATAGCCGACCCAATATGACGTTTGGTTGCTTGTTTGTCCTTATAAATGCATAATCAAGCACCATAAAGTCCATCGAGTCGTAAATTTTTCCAACTTGATTATGATATTTTTTACCATTCCCCGAGGATGTTTCTGAGTCAAGTCAGTTAACATCACAGTGGTGTCTACTTCCTCTAGAGGACCAAAGTCATATTAATTGTATAACATAGCTGGCAAAATACTAACACTTGCTCCGTAGTTTAAGAGTACTCTTTTTATCTTCAGTTTTTCCACTTTGATTGAAATGATAGATGCTCCTGGGTCACTCTCTTTCATTATATCAGTTTCATCTTTCTTACCTACAACTTGTTTTGGAACAGAAGTAAAGTTATCATTAAAAATGATTTCATTCTATTAACTCATCCTTATAATACTTAAAAGACCAGTTTCAAGAGGTTCATATTTAAAGAAATTGATTAAGAAAATTTTCGTATCTTATATTCTTTTTTACTGTTTGTTTTTAAAAAATATAATTTTTTATTTTTATTATATCTATTTTTTAAATCTATAAATGCTTTAAATAATAAAATTAATATTTACTATTAGCATTTATTAGGAGAGAGATGCACCTATTAAATCTATAAATGTTTTAAATAAAACTAGGTTTTGGCGCTCGCATTGCCGCGCATATGCGAGTTTTAATGTAACCCTAAATCAAAATCAAAATTAAGGTTTAAAACCACAAAATCAGTAAAATACACAAAGTAAAACACACCAAAACACCAAATCCATAATAAACCAGAACATGCAGAACCCAAAAACTAAATCAAAGCCCAACACCATACACCAAAACAAACGAAAATCAAAGCCGTAAGAAATCGACGCAATCCAAATAGAAAATCGATGAAAATAAAAGCCCCAAAAAAGAGCAAACAAAAAAAACCCAAACCTTAATAGCGAGAATCGTCAGGGTAGCGATAACGAAAGAAAGAAAGCAGGAACCCGGAGAAAGACAACGTCAACGAACCCTACAAATCAAAACACGTGTCAGATACAAAAAACCTCATCCCAAAATCTCGAACCCACACACAAAACAAACCATATTAAAACACAAACAAAAAAAGAAAAGAATAAAACACAAACAAAATAAACAAAAGAAAATTTTAAACACAAAAAACAAAAAAAAAAAAAAAAAAAAAAAGGGAAAATCTACCACCGACCAAACCTTTTAATTAGAATAGTAATTATAAAGCCTAGTATGATGTAACTTAGTGTAATTTAGGAGTAGGAGTAGTATAAATATAAATTTGTTTAAAAAACAAGAAAAAAAAGAAAAAAAAAAAAAGAAAAAAAGAAAAAAAAAGAAAAAAAGAAAAAAAAAGAAAAAGAAAAAAGAAAAAGAAAAAAGAAGCCCAGCATTTTGACAAGTGCCACTTCAAAATAACAAATATATTTACTAAAATAACAATTAAAATTCTAAAATTATACCCTTAGTGAAGAAAAAGTTTTAGATTTGTAAGGTTTTTTTTAGAAATGGCAACCAAATAAAAAGTAGCTATATGCATAATTATACCATGAAGCAGCTAACAATGTTGGCGTGATGAACAACCTTTGGTGTCTTCGCTACACACAAAGTGTGTGGTGTGAAAACATGAATATGTTCCGATACACCTAATTTATTTAGACAACACTCAATTATGAGCAGATTTTGCATAATTTCTTAATTGAACAAAAAATATGTAAAATCACATCCAAACATTACTTTTTTTTTTCAATTTGAACACCCATATTAAATTAAATGGAAATGATATTGTTCACGAGGACACTAGTGCGTAGATATGTCAAACTTAACCCCTAGAGTGTTTGTCTAGATCCTTAGCTAGCTTAGCTATGTTTATTATTTCTTTTCCTATGCCTGTGATTAAAGTCAAATTTTCACCGACTGTACCCCGAAAAAGCCTGTTCCTTTTTGCTTTTAAGTTCTTTCCTAAACCTACAAAAACACACAAACAAACAACTTAAGTGTGTGCATCATACTCTCTATATATATGCACACAAACATCAAGGATTCAACGGAGACACAGGTTCTTTAGTTTGTTCAAGTTTTCATCTCTTGGCCTCATAGAAATGGGTGCTTTTTGGGTTGTAATCTTTTGAGTATTGTGGGATTTGTAGTTGGTTTAATCTTGAACCATTTCTTGCCTTTGTTGTTGTTGAAAAGCAAAAAACTTGGTGATCTTCCTAAAGGGTCTTTTGGATACTTGCCACTTCTTGGTGAAACCCTAGCTTTTCTTAACCCTCATCCTTCCACCACAGTTGGGTCATTTCTTCAAGAACATTGCTCTAGGTAACCTTGTTTAATCATCTTTTTAAATAAATTTCTAAACTTGCTAAAAAGAGTAAGATTCTTGATCGGACATAGAATTCATGTTCATGAAACAGGTACATGAAAAGAGTCACAAGACACATTTATAGCAAGAATATATGTTGAAAATTATCCATAATGTTTGTTTTTTCAGGTATGGGAAAGTGTTTAAATCCCATTTATTCTTCTCACCCACAATAGTGTCATGTGATCAAGAACTCAACTATTTCATACTACAAAATGAAGACAAGCTGTTTCAAGGTAGTTACCCAAAGCCCATTCATGGTGTTCTTGGGAAGATATCTATGTTGGTGGCTGTGGGAGATACACACAAGAGGCTTAGAAATGTGGCCCTTTCTCTTGTCTCCACCACCAAATCTAAACATGGTTTCTTACCTACATTGAGAAAACCACCCTCCAAATTTTGGATTCTTGGAAAGATAAGAAACAAGTCATCTTCTGTCAAGAAGCTAGAAAGGTTTGCTTATGGTTTCTGTTTTTTAATTTTTTAATAATATTTAATCATCATTATGTTAATATTTAGTTTATTATGAATTATGATTGATTTATTAATTAGTTCATAATTTCTTTCTTTTTTTTTTCAGTTTACTTTCAATGTAATAGTAAAGCAAGTTCTAGGGTTGACACCAGAAGAACCACATACTGCTAAAATTCTTGAAGATTTTCTCACTTTCATGAGAGGTCTAATTTCTTTTCCAGTCTACATCCCAGGAACTCCTTATGCAAATGCAGTTAAGGTTAGTAATATATTAATCTATTTTTAATATTTAATATTGAGGTATGATTATATGTTTCCAAATTTAAAGTTAATATGATCTTTTGAATACGTACTTGTCAAGATTCTATAAAGATTTTATCTTTTCCAATATATGAATTCTTGAATGCGAAACACCAGCCCATTTGACTTGTAAAAAAATCAGTTTGCACAACCTTTTCTGGGTAAATTGGTTATATTTATTAATTACATGTGTATATATATTTATATATATAAGAAAACATAATTATTATTGTTTGCATCGTTATTTTTATCATCTTGGTTTTGTAAGAGGCATGTACATGTGATGATGAACTTTGTGTTGGTGTCAACTTTACAGGCTAGAATCAGAATATCATCAAGTGTCAAGCAGATTATAAAGGAAAGAAGAAGAAATAATATTATTTTAACAATACGAATAATATTAATTCCCAAAAGGAGAGTGATTTCTTGGAGATACTCCTAGGTGTTGATACCTTATCTGAAGATGAAAAAGTTAGCTTTGTTCTTGATGCTCTACTGGGTGGCTATGAAACTACTTCTATCTTAATGGCCATTGTGGTACATTTTGTTGCCAAATCCCCTGCTGCACTTGAACAATTGAAGGTATATATTTATTTTATATTTTATTTACTTTTCAAAGTCAAATCGTGATACTCGTTGACTTGAAGTTGACACGGATTCCTTTGACCAAAACCATCAATATTGGACTTGCAATTATGGATTACACTGTGATCTTTCCCAATATTGTTTTGATTCTGAAGCTTGAGAATCCATGTCACTTTGAAGTCAAATGTAGTTTGTGTGACTTTTTAAAGTCAGATTAGTAGTTTTTGATTTGGATATATATTAAATTTGAGTCATTGTGTTGTTGATAGGTTGAGCATGCAAGCATCAGAAGCAAAAAGAATAAAGATGAGTTTTTGACTTGGGAAGACTACAGAATGATGACATTCACCCAAAATGTAAGTTCAATTATAAGTTTAATTCTATTTCAAGAATAATAATATAATATCCAACGTCAGTATCTCATTTTTCAAAATATTCTTGATATAATTAGTTTTGCTATATAACATTTATGTATATATACAAAACGATTATTTTTCCTTTCAAAAATATAATTAATTAATTAATTAATTAAAATTAGTTTGATAACTTTGTCAGTAACCTAGTACTCACTTTACTTTTGTCAAATAGGTCATCAACGAGGCTCTTAGATATGGAAACATTGTCAAGTTTGTGCACAGAAAGGCTCTTAAAGATATCAAATTTAAAGGTAATATTATGTCTTTCTTATTTTAATCAGTAAATTGATAAGCTTAAACTTTCTTTTTATAGAATAAAATCTTTTAATATCCACATTATAATTTATTTTATATTTAAAGTACTTTCAATTTGATATAGATTCTAACTATAATTAACAATTCTTCCAAATGACATTTATATTTTCAATAAATACTCTTTTGTTCACATGGTGACTTACTCGGTATACTATCCTTTTTTTTAATAGCGTATACTCTACTTATTTTTTTTTAAATAGGATTTTACCTAATTTACAAAGTTCATAATTTCTCCTAAAAAATCTGCCTAAGGTGTATAATTTGTTTGCCTTATAAATCAATCGATCTCATCAAAGGACATTTTACTATATAATGCCAAATTTCTATTATCAAAAAATTAAGAATTCAAATTATATCATGAACAAGTGGTTTAATTTTAAAAATATATGTAGAATATGGGTAAGTTTGCGGTTAAAAATTATATAAAAAATGAGTCAATCAAAATCAAATTTATTATAACCATGAAGGTCAAAAAGGTTCTTCCGTAACAATGATTCGTGCATGCATGAGCTACTTTATGTATTTTATAAGTTACAATTATTATTGATTATTTGTGGGTCTTTTCTATATTTATTAGTTAACATTATTATTTGCATCCAAATTCTGAAAACAGACTATTTTTTGTATTTTATGGTCAGATTATTTGATACCAGCAGGCTGGAAGGTCCTACCCATTCTAAGTACAGTTCATTTGGACCCATCAATCCATTCTAGTCCCCATGAATTTCATCCTTGGAGATGGGAGGTAATTCTATATATTAACTAATATTATTTCCTTTACTGTATAGTGTGTACGCACTAGAAAACACTCTTTTACGCGTGTAGACACAGAGACAAGATCAAACGAACAAGAAGTTTATACCATTCGGAGGCGGATCCAGATGTTGTCCTGGGTCCGAGCTAGCTCGGGTAGAGTGTGCATTCTTCCTTCACCATCTTGTACAAAAGTTCAGGTGATAGTCTAAATTTATCTTGTAGTTTTCTCTAATAAATGAAAAAAAAATGTATCATTCCTGCATTATAAAACCAAGGGTAAAATGGTGTTTTTAACTGTGTTCATGGTGTTGCAGATGGAGTGTAGAAGGTGATGATCAGCCAATTGCATATCCATATGTAGAGTTTCAAAGAGATCTAGTGTTAAATATTGTGGACCGTTTTGCCCCTTGATCAATTGAATCAACGTTACTATATATTTTGGAAATTATCCATATTTAGAGAGAATAATAATCCATGAGGAATATCTTTTTATATGCTTTGAATAGTATTCTCTTTCTTTTTCCCCTTCTTTTTTACTTTTTCTTATATATTAATTATTTTATAATAAACTAATCTTCCTATGATGCAAATATGAGAACAGTAGATCGATATTCAACTTTGTTATATTTTTATTTTTGTTTTAATTAATGCACGTCATACGTGGCCGTACCATCGCCTACAACTTTTGCTCATGTATGAGACTTTATTCATGCTAAAAAAATGTCATTGAGGATCTGCCTCATTACTTGATTCTCTATTTGTGCTACTGTTTTAGTAGGAAAAAAAAGTTGCTATTTAAATCAAAACAATATAAGAGTTTATTTGCAACCACGTGATCTAAACTTGATTGTTTTACACATGAATATAAAATAACTACTATACATGCATAAATAAGCAATGAAACGTAAAATACTCACTTTTTATTCAATTAATGATCGTAAAAACTAAAGTAAAATGTTCATATAATCGTTTATTATTTTTTTGTTCGACCCGCATATAGTGTAAGTTGAGATAGGGCTGGTAATTTTTTACACGAAACAGTTAACACGACATGACAAGACACGAAATTAACAGGTTTCGTGTTTGGGCTTAACATGTTTTGTGTTTTAAACAGATCGACACGTTAAGACACGATAAAATTTGTGTCTAAAGAGTTTAAATACATGTTAACCTGCTAAGACATGTTTATAATTTTAATTTTTAAAAATAAATAGATATACATAATATTAAAAACAAAACCCTAATATACTTCCCTTATTCACATTACCAGTTACCACAATCAACATTCACATACCCCACCCATCATCGTTGTTCCGTCTATCTCGACCGTCAGTCTCCGTCGATCCAAGTCGTTGTCCGTCTCCCACACCATCGTTCTCGGAGTCCGATGAGTTGGTGATGACGTTCCGGTCAAATCCCGATGCTCGGATCTATTGATTCATCTGGTACTCGACTGGTTGCTCAAATCCGACAGTCCGTTAAACTCATCTGGTGCAGCGCGCTGGTTGCTCAAATTCGACGATCTGTTGTTGATATTGTATGGTGTTCGGCTGCTCACTCACCATGACCGGCCACAACCTATAACCACCAATTAACCATCGTCGGCCACAATCCACCACAACCACCATATGCTACTCACCATCACCACCATAGTTCGAATCTAGTATGTTGAAACAACTACTGGATGTTTATTTCAAAGATATGCAAGTTGAAGATGTCACATTGGTTCTCTGTGTTGTTGAAATTATATGTAGAGTAAATTACTATTTACATCCCTGAGTTTTGTTCATTTTAACCACTTATATCCCTGCGGTTTCAAAATTGTCATCCACCCCTCACATTTCATGTTATCTTCAATTGAGTCTATATGATTCATTTTTATCTCCATTTGAGTTCAAATGACTAACACCGTTAGTGTTTCTGTTAAAATTATTATTAAAAAGACAAAACTACCCTTAAAATTAAATAATAACATAAAAAACTTATAGGTCCCATCCATCAATATCATCTTCTTCAAATTACCACCATCATCACCACCACCACATCCACCGGTCATCACCACGAGTCCATGGAAACCGCCCAACACCACCATCGCAGTCACTATCACCACCACCGTAGCCTCATCATTACCACCGCAGCACCATCACCACCAACGTAGTCCCCATCACCACCACCGTTGTAACAACCCGAGCGTTTGGGTCATATGAACTCCGCATTTCATATATTGTCAAACGAGTAAGTAATGAGTAAATTGTCTATTTAAAATTTGAAGTTTTTAGATAAGATTTTTATGTTATAAGAGACCGTTTGAATATAATAATAATATATTATATTCGAACCTGCTCCGTTTTTTACGAAACTTAGGTTGACTCGTAGAGAAAAATAAGCTCGTCATAACGACATATTTGAAATTTCATAATACGCTATATATTAAAAGTTATAAGAGAAAAACGAGTTAAGCAGCTGAATTAATTATAATAATATAATAATATATAATAAAATAATAATATAATCACTTTTCAATCGCAAGAATTTGCAATTCATCGTCCCACATCGAAAACTCCGTCTAAACTTCATCCCACATCGCCTCTGAAACTTTTTCACCTACCTTCTGCTCCCTTATAAATAGAAGCCTTAAGGTTGCATTTAGAACATAAGCTTCTTTGGGAACGCTCTAATATAAAGAAAATCCCGAGTTCTCAATACCCCGTTGGGTGTTGCTAGTAGTCGTTTTCGTACTCGAGTAGGAGCGCGACTAGGAGCGCGAGTAGAAGAGACTCTACATCAAATTGTCTTAGATTGTTTTCAGGTATGCCATTGTTTAAGGTTATGTTTAATTGTTATTATAGTCGTTATTATTATTATTATTATTATCATTGTAGGTATTAGTATTAATATAGTTATTACTAATATTATTATTATCATCTTTATAGTTATTATTATTATTATTATAGTTGTTATTTTTATTATATAGTTAGTATTATTATTATTTGTTATTTTTAGTGTTGTAGTTATTATTATTATTATTATTATTATTAGACTTTAAGGTTATCATTAGGGAAGGTATTGGGTAACCCCGAGGGTTGGCTCGGATATGATGGAAACACCCGAGTTATGCCAACTAGTAAGGGTTGTACCAAAGGGTTGGCATAGGATAAAAGAAAGTGCCCAAATAAAACCAACAAATAGAAAAAAAAATAACGAATCATCCCTAAAATTGTTACTAGCTAGAATATAGCTTAAGTAATGTTATTTTGCTTATAGGATAATACCTGATAGCAGTGAACCTGAGCAGACGATATCACTGACTTGATTGATTGAGGTGAGTTCCTCTTAACTGTTTTTCTAAAACGGGATGTGATATTCTGATAACTGATAATAATTGAAGAATTGACTATCAATAGCATCTGTGATATGTGGAAATGCTTGATAGGATGCATGAGGGCTGCTTGTATGATTCTGCTTTAGCCAGTAAGATTGCTACCCCTTTAACATCTTTGACTCGAAAGAATTTAAAGTTTGACTGGGGACCAAAGCAAGAAGAAGCTTTCAACCTTTAAAAACAAAAACTTAGTAATGCTCCTATACTTTCATTACCAGATGGTAAAGAAGACTTTGCAATATACTGTGATGCCTCATATAATGGTTTAGGTTGTCTGTTGATGCAACGTGACAAGGTTATAGCCTATGCATCACGACAACTAAAAATTCATGAAAAGAACTATACTACGCACGACCTTAAATTGGGTGCATAGTGTTTGCCTTAAAGATTTGACGACACTACTTGTATAGTACTAAGTGTGTAATCTACTCAGACCATAAGAGCTTACAACACATCTTTAATCAAAAGATGTTAAACATGAGGCAAAGAAGGTGGATGGAACTTCTCAATGACTATGATTGTGAAATCAAATACCATCCAGGAAAGGCTAACGTAGTCGCTGATGCTCTCAGTCGGAAAGAAAGAGTTAAACCGATTGGAGTAAAAGCATTAAAGATAGATGTCAAGCTTGATTGGAAAGACCAAATCAAGAATGCTCAAACTGAAGCGTTGAAAGATGAGAATATTCAGGCTGAAAGAATGATGGGTAACCAGAAATTATTGACTCAAGGAATGGATAGAGTCCTACGATTTGGTCAGAGAATTTGGATCCTAAAATTTGAAGGTATTTAGGGCAAAGTATTAGATGAAGCCCACAAATCCAAATACACAATGCATCCTAGAGCAAACAAAATGTATAAGGATATTCGAAATCACTACTGGTGGCCTAATATGAAAAGATCCATAGCCCAGTACGTTAAGAAATGCTTAACATGTCTGCAAGTTAAGATTGAACATCAAAAACCAGCTGGTCAGTTATAACAGTTGGAGTTGCCAGTATGGAAATGGGATAGAGTGACCATAGATTTTGTCACGAAACTTCCAAGAACACGAAAAGGATATAATGCTGTATGGGTCGTGGTTGACAGGCTAACCAAGTCAGCACATTTTCTACCCATAAGTGAGAGCTATCCAATAGAAAAACTAGCCAAGATATATATTGATGAAATAGTAAGTAAGCACGGAGTGCCTTTATCCATTATCTCCGATAGAGATAGCCGATTCAATTCCAGATTCTGGACAAGTTTCCAAAAGGAACTTGGAACCAAAATCAGTTTAAGCAATGCATATCATCCTCAGACCGATGGTCAGAGTGAGCGAACAATTCAAACTTTAGAAGACATGTTGTGTGCTTGCGTGATTGATTTTGGAGGTAGCTGGGATGATCATTTGCCTTTAATTGAATTTTCTTATAACAACAGCTACCATTCCAGCATTAAGGCTGCACCATTTGAAGCCTTATATGGTAGGAAATACAGAACTCTCATCTGTTGGACAGAAATAGGGGATGGTCAGTTGACCAAAACCAAAATTATTCTCGAGACAACTGAGAAAATCCAACAAATCAGACAACGACTAAAGGCTTCTCAGGATAGACAGAAGAGTTATGCAGATAACAGAAGGAGACCTTTAGAATTTCAAGAAGGAGACTATGTGATGTTGAAAGTCTCACTATGGAAAGGAGTAATGCGATTCGGTAAACGCGGGAAGTTAAATCCCAGGTACATTGGACCGTTCAAAATCATCGCAAGAATTGGTCCAGTTGCATACAAGCTAGAATTACCTGAAACTTTGAAAGGTATTCATGATACTTTTCATATATCGAACCTAAGGAAGTGTTTGGCAGATCTGACTCAAGTAATGCCATTAGTGGACTTGCAAATAGACGAGAAATTAAACTTTACTGAAAAATCGATAAAGATTCTTGATTCTCAAGAACGAAAATTAAGAAAGAAAATAATTCCACTAGTATTGGTCCAGTGGCAAGGTCAGAAAGGGCCCGAGAAGACTTGGGAAGTAGCAGAAAAAATGAAAGTTAAATATCCTCAACTGTTCGAGTAACCTTCGAATTTCGAGTACGAAATTCTTTTAAGGGGAGGAGAATTTAACAACCCGAGTGTTTGGGTCATATGAACTCCGCATTTCATATATTGTCAAACGAGTAAGTAATGAGTAAATTGTGTGTTTAAAGTTTGAAGTTTTTAGATGAAATTTTTATGTTATAAAAGACCGTTTGAATATAATAATAATATATTATATTCCAACCTGCTCCGTTTTTTACGAAACTTAGGTTGACTCGTAGAGAAAAATAAGCTCGTCACAACGACATATTTGAAATTTCATAATACGCTATATATTAAAAGTTATAAGAGAAAAACGAGTTAAGCAGCTGAATTAATTATAATAATATAATAATATATAATAAAATAATAATAAAATCACTTTTCAATTGCAAAAATTTGCTTGTATCGTCCCAAATCGAAAACTCCATCTGAACTTCATCCCATATCGCCTCTGAAACTTTTTCACCTACCTTCTGCTCCCTTATAAATAGAAGTCTTAAGGTTGAATTTAGAACATAAGTTTCTTTGGGAACGCTCTAATATAAAGAGAATTCCGATTTCTCAATACCCCTTTGGGTGTTGCTAGTAGTCGTTTTGGTACTCGAGTAGGAGCGCGAGTAGGAGCGCGAGCAGGGGAGACTCTACATCAAATTGTCGTATATAGTTTTCAGGTACGCCCTTGTTTAAGGTTATGTTTAATTATTATTACAGTCGTTATTATTATTATTATTATCATTGTAGGTATTAGTATTAATATAGTTATTATTAATATTATTATTATCATCTTTATAGTTATTATTATTATTATAGTTGTTATTTTTATTGTTATAGTTAGTATTATTATTATTTGTTATTTTAGTATTTTAGTTGTTACTATTATTATTATTAGACTTTAAGGTTATCATTAGGGAAGATATTGGGTAACCCCGAGGGTTGGCTCGGGTATGATGGAAACGCCCGAGTTATGCCGACTAGTAAGGGTTGTACCAAAGGGTTGGCATAGTATAAAAGAAAGTGCCCAAATAAAACCAACAAATAGAAAAAGATAACGAATCATCCTTAAAATTGTTACTAGCTAGAATATAGCTTAAGTAATGTTATTTTGCGTATAGGATAATACCTGATAGCAGTGAACCTGAGCAGACGATTTCACTGACTTGATTGATTGAGGTGAGTTCCTCTGAACTGTTTTTCTAAAACGAGATGTGATGTTCTGATAACTGGTAATAATTGAAGAATTGACTATCAATAGCATCTGTGATATGTGGCAATGCTTGATAGGATGCTTGAGGGCTGCTTGTATGATTCTGCTTTAGCCAGTGGAGTTTGTATACATAGCCTGGTTATGTGAATTTTTACTGCGCTTACTCTATTCCTATCTGTTTGCCATGGCTATATCCGCTTGATGCAATAGTTAATAATAACATGTTTTGAATTTTGAAGAATGCCATGTTTATGAACTCACAAGCTTTATGCTGAGTCCTAAATATTTTCTATTTTTATGGACACACATCCTAGGTGACAAGTGATTGCAAGGATTGAAGATTACGAGCTAGTTTATGAGAAAATAAAGTTCTAGAATGTTATTGAAGTTTTGCATCTGTAGTATAGTTAAACTGATGTAATGGTATTATCTATTATAACAAATGTATTGTACACGTTAATGTATAATTAAAGTTAGACTTCCGCTATGTACTCTATAACTCCTATGTGTTCTGTATATCCGATGCGTAACACTCCCCACGGTGAGCCCTAGGAGGCGGGTGTTACAACCATAGCCCTAATCACCAAACCATAACCACTATCACCACCACCATAGCCCCATCACTACCGTCGTGGCCCCATCACCACCGCCGCAGCCCCATCACCACCACTGCAGCCACCCCTCACCACCTTCACAGCCAACCATCAACCATCACCAGCCCCACCACCTCCTGTTCCAGTTCGCCCTCTTCCATCTGAACCCCAATCTCTCCCCTACCTCCGCCACCTCCCTGTTGCAGCATGTAAAAACAAAGATGATCTATAAGACTATAACAAAAGTTACCTGTTCACGGTGATGAGGATGGGCAGAGAAGATGAACTAGAGAAGATTAGGGAAGACTATAACCAATCCACCACCACCAGCACAGACAATCACCGCCCTCCGGCTGCCGTCCGCCGCCACGATATCCGCCAGGAATCGCGTGCCCAAGAAGCAAAAGCCGCAATCTAACACTACCAAGATTCGATGCGGCGGAGATGACGAAGGCGTAGGTGAAGGAATCGGGGCAAAGGGTGGTGTTGTGGCGCAATTGGCGGTAGATTGAGAATGAGTTGGAGTGATGGTGGTTGCGGGAGAGGGCTCTGATGATGATATTGTGGAGGAAGAGATCTGGGTGTGGGAAATGGGAGCAGATGAGGGTGGCGTCGGAGATGTGGCCTGTGTCGGAGAGTCTTTGAACGAGTTTGGTGATGGTGGGTAGGTTGGATCTGAGGGCGTTGAGGATGATTTGGGCGTGGGTTGAAGGGAGATGGGGTTGAGTTGCAACAGTGGTGATTATGTCAAGGTAGGTGTGTGTTTATAATGGTCAAACAAGAAGAAGAAGATGCAGATGTAAGTGGTCCTATAATTTTTTATTTTTATTTTTAATTCTTAGGGGTATTTTAGTCTTTTTACAAAGAATTAATGGAATAGCTAACGATGTTAGTGTTTTGGATACAAATGGATATAAAATAAAACATTAGGGGTCATTGGCAATTTTGAAACCACAGGGATGCAAGTGGTTAAAATGAACAAAACTCAGGGATGCAAATGGTGATTTACTCTTATATGTATTTCTAAACAGGTTTTCTAAATAGGTCATTTCATGTAATCTGTTTCTTAACAGGTTTGTGTTCGTGTTTGGAAAAAATGACACGATAAGTTGTCGTATCGTGTTCGTGTCTAGCATGTCAGATCATCATGTCCTATTGTCTGGTTAGAGCACACATGTGGTTTGTTAGACCTAATCAAAAACAATTTAATTTTGTGATCTTAGCTCACCAAATTAAGTAGATAGAGAAGTAAGGTCGTCTATACAAGGAATATGTGTAAAGTGAAAAACTTGATTGAAGTTTGAAATTTAATTAAAAACAAATTGAGAAGAAAATTGATTTTAAGGTGAAACAAATGTGAATTTGAATTACGTGTAAATAATAATTGGAAAGGTAATCCTCTTCGGGTTCAGGTTTGCAACTAATGACTTGTCCTAGACGTTTATGAATGATCACATAGATATAACCGTTATTGGTTTAACTAGGCCTAATGAGATTGAACGATATTGTCGTAAATAAACTACTCAGATCATACCCAACTTATGTTAACTGACCCAATCCTAACCCTTATGAAGTTTCCATCAACATAAATATTTTAGAAGTTCTAATTAACAATTGAAGTTACTTGGCTTAAGATGCCTAGTTCAACAATAACCCAATTGAAACAAAAGAATAATTCAAACGTGAACAAACCCTACCACTGGAGAAGATCACGGATGGTTTAGCCAGACATGGCGACGAAAATCAAATCCAAAACAAATGAAAACATTCTTCTAAACATTAAATATTCAGACCGAATGATAAAAATGAGATCTTGAGCCTTGAAATCGCCTTTGGAAGCCTTTGGGATTGTCCTTGATCATTCTTGGGACTTGGTGACGGCTGGGAATGAATTTGCTAGTCAAAACCTAAATTTCCCGTCTTTTTTTTAAATTCCAGCGTGCCTTGCATCATAGGTCATGTGACCACCGTAGGTTACGCTAGGTCTTTCTGATTTTCCAAGTTTTGTTGTACCGTAGGTCATCTCCCACCGTAGGTTACGGTGGGGCTTTTCTGCCCTTTTTCACTCCCAGACCACCATAGTTACGGTAGCCATGGGTCCTGATGCGTTCATGCTTTATATGCGGTTAAGTGTTTAATTATGAATTATTATCACATTATTATTATCGAACGGAATCACTTTGTCCTGCTTATGAAACGCAGGTACTTGGAGCTAAAAGGAAGGAACTTGAGCGTTAGACAAAGATGGATGAGATCTGGAACACGGGAAGACAACAAAAGAAAGATCGAAGGCAAAAATATACAAGGGACGTAGCTTACGTCCTATAGGACGTAGCTTACGTCCTTAAGTATTCTTCCCTGATTTGTGGACGTAAGATAGTAGCTCAGGACGTACACAAGTGAAGAGGACGTAGCTTACGTCCATAGGGACGTAGCTTACGTCGTGTTCCTGGGTTTGACCAAAATCTTTGGATTTTGACCATATTTATGAAGGAGAATTAATTCTAAAAACCCTAATTCGCATTGGGAGCAAGAAGGGACGAACTTTGGTGATTCTTGAGGTTTCTTGGACTTCTCTAACTCCTTTCGATTCATTCAATCATGTTCCAATCAAATCTCGTTGTTGAATTCATGAAGATGCAAGGCTAAACTTCACGTGATCTACCTTGAGTGCTAGGGTTTGTATTCTTAGGTTTTTGTTTATGTTCAAATTGTGTTGGGATTAAACTTTAGAACCCCTTAAGTTATTTATTGAGTTTAACTTGTATCTTGATTGTTTAAACAATTGTTTTAGTAAATCTTGATTTGAATTTTATATGACTATGCGCGAGTTATATGATTACAAGGTTTTGATTGTTAATTCAATTGACATACTAAGACCCGTTAAGTCTTGGTTAGCTTTGCCACTTAATCATTACACTTATAGAATCCCCGTTAAGGATTTCCCACCAAGTTGAACTAGGCGACTACCGAGAACCGAACTTGAATCCTGGGGTGGATTTCCCCTTTTTCATAATTATCTTCTAATCAATTTCAGTAATTGCAATTTGTTTTCTCAATTAAGTTGCTAATCATTCTAAAATTTACTTTTCACAGCCAAGAGGCAATAGTTAATAATTCACTAGTTAATCGATTTTCTTACAAATCAAAGTACGACACACCGACCACTAATTCCACGAGGTTCGACAACCCTACTTACCCTAACTAGTTAAGGTGAATAGGAACACACATTTTTATCTTATTTGATTGATACTTCGACATCGATCAAATTATGGCGCCGTTGCCGGGGAATCGGTGCGCTTAGTGTTTTGTTATTTGATTTGTTTTGTTTACTCGTTTTTGTTTTATTTGTTTTATTTCGTTGTTACGCTTGGTGTTTTTCAGTGTGCAGGTGACAGATTGCATGCATACTCGATACTCGGGTAGGAAATCACCATTGGTATTCGATCCAGAGATAGAGAAATCAGCAAGGTATAATCGTGTTCTGCATCGATCAGGGCTACCAACTACATCAATTTCACAAGCCTTTGATCAAGCAGCTAGCAACTCATCTGATTCAACTGAAATGGAAAACCTAAACAACCCACCACCTCAAAATCCAAACCCTCTTCCCAACAACCAAAACCAAAACCCAATTCCACCACCTCCACCCAATAACAACCGTCATAACAACCTGAATCAACCACCACCCAACAATAATGTGAATCCAAATAACCCCAATCAAGGAGATGATTTTGATCATGTCAGCATGCATAGTGTTCACACGGGTGATGAAGATTATGAAGACGAATGGAACAACAATGAAGAACTTTATAATGATGCAAATTATAATGCTTGGGATGGAAATCTTGGTGGCGGTGATGGATACAACGGAAATAACAATTGGGGGAATGATCAACATGGATGGAATGCACCACCTATCAATCAACAACGGGGCAGGGTCAATAATAATGTCAACCATCCAAGAAGGCCTCGAAGAGCTCATGTACAAGGTGTGGATAGCCATTTTAGACCGGCTATTTCTGAAAATCCAAACCCTATTGCACCTCCAAATCGTAGAGGAAGAGCTTTTGATGTACGCCCTCATTATCTCACCATTCTTCCTGCGTTTAGAGGCACTGCCACAGAAGAACCGTATGTGCATCTTGCTAAATTTGATGCCATATGCAGCACTATTGGTGGGAACCATTTTACACCAGATGAAGTAAGGCTTCGACTGTTCCAATTTACTTTGAAAGATAGAGCTAAACAATGGTTCCTCACGTTGCCCGATAATAGTATTCACACATGGCAAGAAATGCAACAAATCTTTTTGGATGAATACTATTCTATGGGTAAAACCAGTGATGCAAGAGATGCTATTCGCTCTTTTCAACAACAAGTCGGAGAACAATTTCATGAAGCATTCACAAGGTTTAAAGAATTGATCCGTATGTGCCCACATCATGGAATTGCACGTTGGGAATTGATTAAGGCTTTTTCGGATGGATTGACCAATGAGGAGAGAAAGTATTTGTATTCTACAAGCAATAGCACATTTCTTTCTAACCATGAAGATGCAGATTGGGAATTTTTAGAGAGAATGTGTAGAAACTCCAAAGCACAAGCTTCTGCTAGTAGGCGGTCAAAATCTACTTCAGTGAGGTCAACCACGGTTGATTATGAGACTAAAGAGAGAATTGCGTCATTGGAGAAACAGTTAGCAAAGCTAGGAAGAACAGGTCTGAAGGAGGTTGCAAATGTAGGATATGATGTATGTGAAGAATGTGGTGAAATGGGTCATAGTGGTGATTCATGTCCAGTGGTAATGGGAAGAAGTGAGGAAGTTAATCAAGTCTATGGAGATAGAAAGCAATTTGACATGAATTCCAACACTTATCATCCTGGATTGAGGAATCATCCAAATTTTAAGTATGGTAATGCTTCAAATCAAATGAATCCTAACTTTCAAGGCAATAATCAAGGTGGTCAATCATATCAAATCCGAACACAAGGGACTTACAATCCAAGTGGTTATCAAAGAAATTCATATTCTCAAGGAACCAATCAAGGGAGTTACCATCATGGGGGTCAACAAGGGAGTTCATCAAGAAGCTATCCAGGGAATTCTCCATCAGGACAAGTTGGCAATGAGGATTCTACAAATGCAAAGTTAGACGCTTTAATGAACATGATGAAAGAGAATATGCAAGAGAATAAGAGGGAAAATGAAATCAGAGATAAGGCTTATGAAGCCTTAAACAAGCAAGTGGGTCAATTAGCTGAGGATGTGGCTCAAATCAAGCAGAATCCCGGAAAGCTACCAAGTGATACCACCATCAATCCTCAACATCAAGGAGCTAACACGAAGAATGTAAGGAATGTGCAAATCAACCAGGTAAGTACTCTTCGTAGTGGTAAGATATATGACAACGAGGTTTTCCCTCCACCACCATTTGTAGAGGGAGTAGTAGAGGATGTCAATAGTGATAGTGAAAATGAACAAGAACTTGTTTTACCAAAATCAACAAAAAAAGTAACTTTTCAAGAGACAACTAAACCACTTTTAAAAGATATTGTGCAAAAAAGCAAGGACAAAGGAATGGAGGGTAATACCATTCCTTATCCTTCAGCTTTGATTGAACCCAAGAAAGTAGTAAACAAAAGAGGCCCACAACAAGAGGAGATGTGGGAGATTTTTAAAAAAGTAAAAGTGAACTTACCTCTTTTGGATGCAATAAAACAAGTTCCTGCTTATGCCAAATATCTGAAAGATATGTGCACTCAAAAACGAATTCACAAGTTCCCTAAGAAACTTGATGTTCCAGCGAATGTGAGTGCTATCTTGTCAGGTGCTCTTCCACCTACGCTTAGAGATCCAGGAGCGCCCATTATTTCTATTTAAGTAGGTGAATTTAAAGTCGTGGGGGCGCTACTTGATCTTGGAGCTAGTGTTAGTATTCTACCAGGGAGTTTATATGATCAATATGATTTTGGTCCTTTACAAAAAGCCAATACCACAGTCGTGTTAGCCGTTCTCACATTAAAACTCCCTCGTGGCATAGTAACAGATGTCATAGTCAAGGTGGATGATTTTTACTATCCAGTTGATTTCCTAGTTCTCGATTATGCATCATTTGACAAAACCAAACAATCTAATGTCATACTCGGTAGACCATTTTTAGCAACTGCTAATACACAAATTAATTGTCGAGATGGAACGGTTGACATGACTTTTGGTAATCGTAAACTAAGTGTCAATGTATATGACAAAGTAACTAACTCCTCTGTTGATAATGAATGCTTTATGGCGGACATTATGGACGGGTGTAAGCCTTATGACGATAAGGAGAACATCGAGGAGCCGTGTGTTTTTTGTGACAGGTTGGATGTTGAGCATGCATATGATCTGAATGAAGAGGAACGGAAACTTGACGTATCGGTTGTGCATGAAGGAAGACCGCCATGGACACATCAAGTGGAATCTTTACCTGATCACATTGATTCTCAGTTAAAGCCATCATTAGAGAGCCCGCCAAAAATGGAATTGAAAGAGCTTCCAAAACATCTGAAATATGTGTTTTTGGGAGAAAATCAAACTCTCCCGGTCATCATTGCATCAGATTTGGAAAGTGATCAAGAAGAATTGTTACTGAACGTATTGAAGGAGCATAAAGCAGCCATTGGATGGACAATTGCAGATCTCAAAGGTATCAGCCCATCTATCATGATGCATAAAATCATTACCGATGCTGATGCCAAACCTGTGAGAGACACCCAAAGACGACTAAACCCAAACATGCGCGAAGTGGTAAAGAAGGAAGTTCTCAAATGGCTGGATGCGGGAATTGTGTATCCAATTTCCGATAGCATGTGGGTTAGTCCGACACAAACAGTATCGAAGAAATCCGGTATCCAAATTATAAGGGGTGAAAATGGTGAACATGTAGCCACACGGCCGGTAACTGGATGGCGAGTATGTATTGATTATAGGAAGTTGAATGCCGCCACTTCCAAAGATCATTTTCCACTTCCTTTCATTGATCAGATCATTGAGAAGCTATCAGGTCAGAAATTTTATTGTTTTTTAGATGGGTATTCAGGATACAATCAGATTGCAATTCATCCAGATGATCAGCAAAAGACTACCTTTACTTGTCCTTATGGTACTTTCGCATTTAGACGGATGCCATTTGGACTATGTAATGCCCCAGCCACCTTCCAAAGGTGCATGATGAGTATCTTTTCGGATATGATTGGGGAGTCTTTAGAAATTTTCATGGATGACTTCTCCATTTTTGGTCCCTCTTTTGATAATTGTCTTGTCCAACTAACAAAGGTTTTAAAAAGATGTGTTGAAACAAATTTGGTGTTGAGTTGGGAGAAAAGTCATTTTATGGTAAAAGAAGAATTGTTTTGGGACATGTGGTATCAAAATGTGGGATAGAGGTTGATCATGCAAAGATTAAAGTTATTTCAACATTACCCCCTCCCATAAATGTAAAAGGTATTAGATCATTCTTAGGGCACGCTGGGTTTTATAGGCGATTTATAAAAGGATTTAGTATCATCACTAAACCACTTTGTAATTTGCTATTAAAAGATGTGTCATTTGTATTTGATGAAGAGTGTCTTAAATCTTTTGCAACTTTAAAACAAAAACTAGTTGAAGCCCCAATATTGCAAGCACCCGACTGGTCACTCCCTTTTGAAATAATGTGTGATGTGAGTGATTTTGCAATTGGGGCTGTTTTGGGACAACGGGTCGACAAGAAACCTGTGGCAATTTATTATGCTAGCAAAACTCTCGATGGTGCTCAAATGAATTATACTACCACTGAGAAAGAGTTACTTGCAGTTGTTTATGCTCTAGATAAGTTCAGGTCCTACATTTGGGGAAGCAAGGTCATTGTTTATTCAGACCATAGTGTCGTGTGTTACTTAATGGAGAAAAAGGATGCCAAACCCAGGTTGATTAGGTGGATCCTTCTGTTACAAAAGTTTGATTTAGAAATTCGAGACAAAAAGAGGAGTGACAATGTGGTTGCTGATCATCTATCCCGCATTGTGCATCATGATTCTGATCAAACCATGGAGATAAATGAAACGTTCCCAGATGAGCAATTATTTACTGTTTCTGAATTGCCTTGGTTTGCTGACATTGTTAATTATTATGCTGCAGGTGTCATTCCAGAACATTGGCAGAAATGGAAAAAACAAAAGTTTATGTCTCAGGTTAAGCAGTATATATGGGATGAACCAAATCTTTTCAAAGTAGGCCCCGATCAGGTTATCAGGCGATGTATTCCGGATTCTGAAATCAAGGATGTGCTAGGGCTTGTACATGCATCTGCATGTGGCTGCCATTTTAGTGGCCAGAAAACAGGACATAAAGTGTTATCTGCAGGGTTATTCTGGCCCAATATATTCCGGGATGCGTTTGAGTTCGCTAAGAATTGTGTAAATTGCCAGAAAATGGGTAGCATTTCTAAACGAAACGAAATGCCCATGCAGCCTATTTTAGTTGTTGATATTTTTGATGCATGGGGAATTGATTTCATGGGCCCATTTCCTAATTCTTTTGGTAATTTATACATTTTAGTGGCAGTCGACTATGTATCTAAATGGATCGAAGCAATTGCCACTTCAACAAATAATCACAAGATTGTTTGTAAGTTTGTTCAGAGTCACATTTTCTCCAGATTTGGTATTCCCCGTGTGATCATAAGTGATGGGGGATCACATTTCAAAAATTTCAATTTTAGAAAACTTCTTAAACAATTTGGTGTCGATCATCGCGTGGCAACACCATATCATCCACAAACAAGTGGACAAGTGGACGTATCAAATAGGCAAATCAAAGAGATTTTACAAAAAACAGTACGAACCGATCGCAAGGATTGGTCTACAAAACTCGACAATGCCTTGTGGGCGTATCGTACTGCATATAAAACGCCTATTGGTACTACTCCCTATCGGTTGGTTTACGGAAAAGGGTGTCATTTGCCTGTGGAGTTGGTCCATCGTGCGTTATGGGCGTGAAAGAAGTTAATGTTAATTATGATGTTGCAGGTAAATAACGGAAGTTGAGCTTGACTGAATTGGAAGAATTACGAGACGAAGCGTACGAGTCCGCAAGCTCATACAAGGCACGGATGAAAAGGGTCCATGATGCCAAACTGAAACGTGTGACATTTGAGGTAGGCCAGAAAGTTTGGTTATTTAACTCACATTTAAAATTTTTTCCAGGGAAGCTTAAAAGCAAATGGACAGGACCTTATTTAATTAAGCGTATTGGGCATTATGGTGATATCGAAATAGAAGATTTTGACAATCATCTGAGGCAGGTGGTGAATGGTCATCGGTTGAAACCATACCTAGAAGACAAGGAGTTAAATCCAGTGTCAGAAGAATCGGTGAAATTGCTACTAATTTCACCAAGCTCTGAGTTCAATGTTTGATCCCACCGCGCAGTCCAGCTGAAGACTTGTAAAAATTTAGCGCTTACTGGAGGCAACCCGTGTGTCGTTTTTCTTTTTCATTTTTACTTTGACATACTTTCCATGGGGTGGTGGTCTGTTAAAGTCGAGGACGACTTTATCTTTTTCGAGGGGGTGAGGTGTGACGTCATTTTATTTTATTTTCATTTAAAAAAAATACAAAATGGACGTAACTTACGTCCTCAGGGCGTAAGCTTACGTCCCCAAGGCTCCTTACGCCCGACCCTACTGTCTTACGTTCTTACAACAAAAGAATGCCAGGTTCGAAGAGGACGTAAGCTACGTCCCTAGGGACGTAACTTACGTCGGGTCTGCGCAGGGTGCAGGGACCCCGGTTTTCATCACATATTTTGGTTAAATATCAACCACATCTTAAAAAACCGACATTTTTAACCACAATCTTTTCACCACATTCGTTTTTTTTTACTCATTCTCTTCCACCTTCTCTACTTCATCTTCTCCACCACTACAAAACCCTAACTTCCATCAACCTCAACTTTCTTAATTCTTAACCAAATCTTGCATATTATATGTGCAAATGGCTTGATTTTTCAAGAGGAAAAAAACCCATGTGGTAATTTTACGTGAATCGTAGCTGTTTGGGTGATTTCGAAGGGTTAGGGTTCCTAAAAAGTGTGGGGATTTTGGGGTTTTAGAGTCAAGTTTGCATCTTTCTTCATTTCACACACTTTCAAGCATCAAGGTACGTGTATTTCCTTCTTTCATTAGATGTTATGAGGTTGATTATGCATATGAACATCTTGAAAGTAATGTTAGTAGATGGTGACATTGTGTGTGTGATTATGGATGGAAATGGTCAAGTTAGAGAGTTTAGAAGAAGAGAGTTGTGAGGAATAGACATAAACGCAGATTCTACGATGAATTGAAAGTGGTTTGGGTATTGGGTGTTAATGGATTTAGTTTGCCTCTAACTAGTTCATGACTATAGAAATAGTGTTTGATAAGTGAATGTTGTTGCAATGTGTTGAAATAGATGTTGATCGTGTGATGGTGTTACACTAACTTTGGTCATGTAAATGTAGATAAATGGTGAGAAGTAAGACTGCAGCAGGAGCATCAAAGGGAAAGGAGGTTGCTTCGTCCTCCTGGGTAAAAAGGGGAAGAGTGATCTATAATGAAGAGTCTGAGGATGAGGAGGTTGAAATGCAAGATGTTGAATCCGAAAACGAATCCGACAATGATTCTACACAAGCAGTCGATTCAGAAGAGGAGGACTATGGGGATGATGGACTTCCTATTTGGAGAAAAAACAGACGTCTATCATCTTTTAAGGGTGCAGATGTGCAAGCAGAGATGTATTTGAAAAAGATGAAAGCAAGTCAAGTATCTACGGATAAACTGATGATTTGTGACAGACAAATTTACCAGTCGGACTTTGAGCGGTTTGGAGTAGTTGAATGCTTCACCAGACTGGGTTGGGAATAACATTTAAGCTTCAACAATGATGGCGTTGAGGATAACTATGTGAATGAAATATTGGAATGGATGTCTACCCTGAAGAAGGAACCAGGAGATAACCCTCCCGCCACAACACAACTCACGGGAAAGGTGAATGGTAAGACAGTGAGTCTATCCTTCTTTAACTTGAATAGGATTGCTCACTTTGACACAGGAACAGCGGATGGAACCCCGTATACATACCCCACTGATGCAATGCTTGCATGCAAAGTTGCTAAGGAAGAAGTGTGGCGAAGTATGATATACGAGATGTTCCAAGTACCTGAAAGAACTAACGTGGCATGATGGTCTCTTGATCGTGCAAATCTGAAACCATTGCCCAAACTGTTGTTGATTTTCTTGAATCAGAATGTGCTCCCCAGAATGGGTGACAAAGCAAAGGTAAGGTTATATGAGGTGATGGTTCTACATGCATTAGTCACAGGAAAACCAGTTCTGTCTGCTCGGCATCTTATCTTGTGGAGTATTTGGGAATCTCGGGAGAAATCAGACAGAAAATCAGTCCCATATTGCCGGTTGTTGTCAAAATTTTTCAGGAAACAAAATGTTTTACCAAGCAGAGCTCAGAAGAAGAAAGTAACTCACATGCCATTCAAAATTAGCAATTTACCCCCGGGGTGGTCTTATGAGAGGTCTGCAGGTGTTCACAAGTTAGTAGATAAGAGGAATGGTCGATATTTAGAAGTGCAAGACGGGATTTCTGGCATTCGAGAAGGGGATTCTTTTGTGGAAGAAGGGAGAAGCCGTGATAGCCCAGTGAGAGATGATGTGGCAGATGATGATGATCCTTATCATAGAATGATAAGGGTTGCAGTGGCTCAAGCCCATCCTGTGGGATTTACACGTTGGTCAGAGCCAGATCAACGGATGTTTGATCGACAATCTGAGGAAATAGAGAGAAATAGGATGTACATGCAACATATGATGCATTCCCAGGAATTTTATCGCAACCAAGACTACATGTATAGGGAGAACCTTCGTCATCGCGAGGATTACATGCAAGGATTGCCTTATACGACCACACCACCTTCCACCGATTGGCAGTCACCCGATGTTCTTCCCTACAGTCAGACGCAACAAGCCCCATACTACCCACAATCCACACCATCTGTTTGGCTCCCCACTACCACAACACCATCAGACGAGCCAAGTGGATCTCATGCAACTCAAGCTGATGTCTTCAACATGGGAGATGTGAGGCGGGGCTTCTTTGAGAGTATCTTCGGGCAGCCATATCCAGGACCACCATCTGGTGGTTATTGATTCACTCGCTGATCCTATGATCAGGTCCACATGCTCTACCCTATCTATGTTGAACTATGCTTTATGTTCATGTGTGTCCTTTATTTTCTTTTCTGTCATTTTCTGTTTCTTTAGGCTAGTTGTTTCATGGCGTGGTCAAGACAATTATTTTCTTTTGTGTGTTTGGTGGTGTATTAAGTGTTATGTGATGGGAATGAGTTAAACTGATGTTGTTGGGGGGTAATTTTTAGGAAGCATGATCTATGACTTAAGTAGGGGAAAGTTGTTTTGATTCCCACATACAAGCTCTAAAACTTACATTGAGGACAATGTATGACTTAAGTGTGGGGATGAGGGAAAGTAAAAAAATGGTACATGAAAGCGTCGTTGTGTAATGTAAAATAGAGGTACCGACTCATGTTCAACTCAAGGGCAAAGGAAATTTTTAAGAACGGATAAGTGATAGCTAACTAAGTGTAACGAGCTAGATAATAGACCTTTTATGCATGTTTGCACATCCTTAGTCTGTCAACCACTGTTTTCTGTGAGAGTTGAGCCTATACATGAGCTTAGAACAACAGTAGGTTATTTGCTCACCTTCTTTTCATGTGTGTTTACCAAAACAATTGCTTAATTCTAGAACTTGCACAATTGATACGTTTTGAGATCATGAACCAAACTGTTGCACGCATGTGATTAAGGCATTAGGATAAACCGTTCTTTGATTAGCCTGTTTCAATTGTGTTACTCGACCCTACAATGATCCTATAGTCGCCAGTTTGAGCCCCTAATCTTTTTAATTGTTTAAACCCGAATCAACCCATTAGCCTTTTCAAACGTTTTTACTTTTTAAACCCGTGTGATGAAATCTGATAAGTATTGCTTGAATTTTTGATATAGCATTGTTAGAAGCAGTGAAGTGTTTAGATATAATCATCATTCAAAAAAAAATGAGTCAATAATGGGTCAAAATGACCACAATATCAATGTCATGATTCAGTGGTAATAAATTGCAAAAATGGGTCAAGTTTACCCAAGTCCATTGTGTAGTGCTGCTTTATTGGTTAGCAAGATTCAACATTCTTATTTGGATTTCACCACCTTTAGCCACTTTAAATTCTCTATCCTCACCCAGAACCTAAGCCTTACATTACAACCCTTCAAAGACCTTTTGATGTGTGCACGATTTGTGTTAATTGGTGGAGTTGCGATCATTGTGCAAGCTTATGGTAATTATGAGTTGTTCTTGGTTGAGAGAATAACATTGATATCCTAGCACATCTTTTGCTAGACTAAATATTAAACCGAGAGGAGTGAAAATTATGAGAGGTGTGATTACATGCATAGGGAAAATTGGGCAGCTCGTTAGACTTGGATAGAAGAATCTTGATCTGAAAAGTAATGTTGTTTAAGGGAATTATGAGTTGATCATGACGAGGGACCTTAACGGACATTACAGAGAAATACCATGTGATCATGAATACACATTAGGAGCTAATTGTGTCAGTGATTTGCTTGAGGGCAAGCAAATGATAAGTGTGGGGATGTGATGCGTTCATGCTTTATATGCGGTTAAGTGTTTAATTATGCATTATTATCACATTATTATTATCGAACGGAATCACTTGTCCTGCTTATGAAACGCAGGTACTTGGAGCTAAAAGGAAGGAACTTGAGCGTTAGACAAAGACGGGTGAGATCTGGAACACGGGAAGACAACAAAAGAAAGATCGAAGGCAAAAATATGCAAGGGACTTAGCTTACGTCCTATAGGACGTAGCTTACGTCCTTAAGTATTCTTCCCTGATTTGTGGACGTAAGACAGTAGCTCAGGACGTACACAAGTGAAGAGGACGTAGCTTACGTCCATAGGGACGTAGCTTACGTCGTGTTCCCGGGTTTGACCAAAATCTTCGGATTTTGACCATATTTATGAAGGAGAATTAATTCTAAAAACCCTAATTCGCATTGGGAGCAAGAAGGGACGAACTTTGGTGATTCTTGAGGTTTCTTGGACTTCTCTAACTCCTTTCGATTCATTCAATTATGTTCCAATCAAATCTCGTTGTTGAATTCATGAAGATGCAAGGCTAAACTTCACGTGATCTACCTCGGGTGCTAGGGTTTGTATTCTTAGGTTTTTGTTTATGTTCAAATTGTGTTGGGATTAAACTTTAGAACCCCTTAAGTTCTTTATTGAGTTTAACTTGTGTTTTGATTGTTTAAACAATTGTTTTAGTAAATCTTGATTTGAATTTTATATGACTATACGCGAGTTATATGATTACAAGGTTTTGATTGTTAATTCAATTGACATACTAAGACCCGTTAAGTCTTGGTTAGCTTTGCCACTTAATTATTACACTTATAGAATCCCCGTTAAGGATTTCCCACCAAGTTGAACTAGGCGACTACCAAGAACCAAACTTGAATCCTGGGGTGGATTACCCTTTTTCATAATTATCTTCTAATCAATTTCAGTAATTGCAATTTGTTTTCTCAATTAAGTTGCTAATCATTCTAAAATTTACTTTTCACAGCCAAGAGGAAATAGTTAATAATTCATTAGTTAATCGATTTTCTTACAAATCAAAGTACGACACACCGACCACTAATTCCACGAGGTTCGACAACCCTACTTACCCTAACTAGTTAAGGTAAATAGGAACACACATTTTATATCTTATTTGATTGATACTTCGACATCGATCAGGTCCTACGGTGGCCTTCCTTCTTTTTTCTTCAATTTTATCGTGATTATTTCTTATCTTTTGCTCGAACTTTCACCATTCACTCTTATAACTTCTCAATTAATTTTATTTACCTCCTTTAGCTTCCAGCACCTGCAAATCATAAACAAACCCGCAATAACCTCGTTCGGACAAATAATCTCATTAAAAGATTACAATTAATGCCTTTAAAACCCATTCAAACACCCGAACATCAAGCACACATTGGAGGTTATTATGCTTCTGGTACTTAGGTGATGTGGGCTTGTTTTAGTTTAAAATAAATATAAAGTTTGCTGGTTCAATTTGATGCCAGTTACGTAGAGGACACAAATTCACACTAACAAAAAAGCCTTTCTTCATAGAATTTTTTTTTTGAGAAATGATTTGCTACTAAAGAAATTTAAGAATAGATATATGGTTATCTAAATTTTTTTAAAGAGAATTCGTAGAGAGAAAAAAAATATCCCAGGGCTCAAAATAAGCCATAGTAAGGTAAAGAGAAGCTTTTTCCATGAGAACATGTTATTAATTTGTCACAATCTTTGTCACACCTTTAAAATTCACGTGCGGGATTTTATCACGAGACATATGAACAAACTAGGTTCCAAGTCACTAGTAACTTTTAATAACCTCTAAATGAAAGTTTAAAATAAACCTTAGAGTTATAAGTTTTAAATCACTACGGAAGCATAAGTTAAATATTCAAAACCATAATGTACGAATGTAAATGCGTAAAACACGCACCTAAACCATAGTTAAAATGTAATTTATAACCAATGTTTATAAAAAATGCTTGTATTTTGCAAGACTCTTGTTGTGCTCCTACATGTACCTACAGGCTGGCGACCTGATAAAGACATACTAAATTGTCAATAAAAGGTTGGTGAGTTCATGAGTTTGTAAGTAAGCAAAAACAGTGGCGCTTGTATAACACAAGTAAAGTTTACTTAAATAGATAGCTAGTCTATAACATAGGCAAGAACAATGGTGTTTTCATGATCGAAGCTGACTATGTTCGTTTGTTTGCCTTCCTCCATGACTTACCAAGTCATGACAATATGTTAGTTGTATGTGACTATGTTGCACCAGCTTGACCTTTAGTCGTACGGGTGGGGCTTGTTAGACCCAGTAGTACTACCAAATATTTCCTGTTAATTAACGATCCGAAAGAGTAGGGAATTATCAATGGTCATCTACACTATGTATATGCTACAACTTATAAAAATAAGGAGTATTTAAAAGAGGGACATTGAACACACCTAAAACGTAAGCAAGAGGTAAAGCAAATCAAATAACGGAATGGAAAGACAACCCATGATAAGTTACCTAGAATATGTGAGTACATAAGTACGTGCAAGACAGGGCGGTTTAACAAACCCTATGCATTCTATCAATCTTATTGATTTATGTGACTTTGAAAACATTGACCCGTTTGACCCAACTGACCCGTTGGTGACATGTTAAGTGAAATCATGTTTGCTCATATTTAACAAATCAAATATTCATAAGTTTAGATGAAATCGTTCATATATAACACATAATGAATCCTAAACTCTAATAGGACTATTATACTAGCAAACCTATCATACAACACATATGAATATCAAGTAACAACATGTACTTTACAGTTAATCCCAAATATACCTAATCACGCATATGGTTTTAACCATACACTACATGCCATGTAAAGTAACTTGCTACTTCATATCTTAAATCATGTCAATCCTACTAAGTAAGGGCATCAGATTCGCACGTGTGCATAATGTTCACCATTACAATCTAAACATAGATTATACTAGCAAAAAATCCAAGTATTCCATGTTGATCAAACATCATCATTATGACATGAAACCCTGATTTTCTAACATCCATCTGACATGATATATCATCACATCAACAATTAACTACATGAGCATTTGAACATGTAATTTCCCAAAGTAACATCTATATGATCTAACCTTTATATTTTAAACCACTAATGATTCCAACAACCAACCTAGCATGATCCTAATATCATATGCATGCTCAAAACATTAAAATTTATCAAAAACATTCATAAAGTTTCTTCTTCGGGAAAGTATCATCCTATAATCCAAATTTCATCAAAACTAATCATTGAACCATCATTTATATGGTAATTCTAGTTCATTATAATCATTAGAACACAAGAAACAACATAAAATCACAAAAACCCAGTTCTTGGAAATTAAAATTTTCACTTTAAGTAAGTTAAGAACTAGATGTTAAAATCATGATTTTCTTTCATAACCCACATAAATAGTCAGTAATAACATCAAACTAACACAACAACATAATCTAATATTATCAATTTTATGTTTTATTACAAGATCAAACTAGGGTTTGTTCATAATAAACTTTTGTGAAAAACAATGATAAATAGTTGATGATTCATACCTATTATGTGTTATTGATCATTAAACAAACTTGCTAATGCATTGCAATGATCGATCCAAGCCAACATCGAGTGTGCTTGTGTGTGTTTAAGTTTGAAATCGCAAAGGGGAGGGGATGGGGGTCTTCGGCCGCGACTTGGGGTTTGGAGGGGGCAATGTTCCATTTTTTATTTATATTTAGTAAGGATTTTTTTAACCCCTTGTTTTATTTATAAATTGTATATCTTTCTTTTGAAATTATTATAGTTCCTTTTCTTTATTAACTTTTAAGTTTTAATAAACTAACTACTAACATGATAATCTTCACTCATGAACATTTTTTAATTCACATAATCACGCGTTAAAACGTAAATCATAAAGTAACATAAAGAATGTATTTGAGAATCCTTTTAACACTATTATGGACATATCCAAAACAAAAGAAATTGCAAAGTCAAGGAAAGTAGTAGGCGCATATTGCTCAGAATTTGAGACGTAGATCACCATAACTAGAAACAAAGTAGTAAAATCATAAATATTGTATATCTTGATAAAAAACAACTGAAATCTATCCGTGAATGTTGAAGAAGTTGAAATCACTAGAAGGATATGCCAAAATTTCAGTGTTCGTAAACTTGAAGATAATAGCTTTTATAGCTTTAAGAGTCATGATATTTATGTGCGTAATGCCCTTATTTTCTATAAAATAAAGTCAAGTTTAAAGTGTTGAAGGTAAAGTTGAAAAATGATAAAGTAAAAGGAGGTGAACTCGGTTAAAGGAGCATATTACCCTAGAATTGCACCTATAAAATAAATGATAGCCACCTCATGCACTCTCTCCCTCCATTTCTTACAACCCATGATTTCTAGAAATTGAATTAAAAGAAAAAAATGCTTGAGGTAGAAAGAAAAACAATATATCTAAAGAAAAAATGCCTAAGTAGTTATGATTTTTTATTTTGTTTATGCCCAAAAAAGAATCTATGAATGAAAGCATGCATTGATGAGGTTTACTAGAAAAAAGAATGACAAAGTTCTTAACTTGTCATGTTTAGTCTAAATATCACAAGAAGGACAACTAATTTGAGGGTTTCTATTCTTAGTTCATTGGAATGAGTTCTAGATCCCTAATATTTTGATACTTTCTCAATAACATTGTGATGATATGCATACCTGATGATGATTAGATATGAAATATGAAGATTTAGATGTTAAAGGTTGAATCTTTATTAAGATAAATTTTAGGGTTATGGTTATGGGTGTGTGTATGTGCATGCATATAATGTTATTTATCGTTAAACCCTAAAAGTGATGAAGTTTTATTCAATATTGTATGAAAAAGATAACCGTGTTAACTTTTCAAGATCAATTAAAATCTATACTAGTTGGGGGAACAACATCATTACACATATACATAAAATAATATATTTTGTATGTGTGTAATGATGTTACTCCAATAAAAAAATGATTTTGATTTATTTTGAATAGTCAACACGGTTAATACAATAATAAAATGTTAACATTTGAACCCTTCCCAACATGCATATATATTGTTGAAGTACTTAAGTAAATTGTAATGTGGTTTGTGACGTGATCTTGTGCATAATTTGAATAATTAGATAGATTGATTAACATGTGGTTTGCTGAAATCTTTATAGTTAATATAATTATCTTCTCTTTTGTTAATCCTAGCTAGGATTACTTTAGCTATTTACATCGTGATAGATATGTAATTACATCGTGAGAGATGTTGAAACCGAGCCTAACTCAAAATGTGTATTTGATACATTGATAAAATCATAGTAGTTTTTTTATTTTTTTATTACTAGAATTTATAGTTTATTGTTAGTTTTTAGGAAATTTAAATATAGTTAATATTTTTTAATAAAAATGAAACTGCAGATGGACAAACACGGGAAATTCCCACAAAAAGAAACAATCAGTAACCTAATCTATTAGACAAAATGCTTGAAGGAGGCACTGGAATATATGTCACTAACACGACCCAATTTGTTTTGTCGTTGATCCCTCAATAATTTCTATCGGCAATCTATCAAAGGATGCATCACCCATGCTCTATTTTTTAATGGAGTATGTATCATTGACAGATCACGGACGAGAGCCACCTTTACCTAAAGATTTTATGGTAGTTCATTTGTATCGTAGCAATAACCACTTTCAAAAGTATGATAGAAATGTTTGTGGATAACTTGTAGTTTTTTAGTCATGAGCATAGTATTATGACAATTAGATTAATGTATTCTATTCATGGTGACAAAGTGCAATATGAGAAATCAGTAAAGAGGATTGATCAAACTTAAAGCACTTGAAATGAGCACTAAAACAAGTATGGATCCCACTTGTTTCATCTCTACAACGCTTAGGGCATTGGATAACACTACTGGTATGAGTAGATATATAAAAAAGGACGTACCCGGTGCATGAAGCTCCCGCTTTGCGCAGGGGCCGGGGAGGGGCCGGATCGCAACCTTTCCTTGTACAATTTTGTGCAAGAGGCTGTTTCCACGGCTAGAACCCATGACCTCAAGGTCACAAAGCAGCAACCTTACCAGTTGCTCCAAGGTCACAAAGCAGCAACCTTACCAGTTGCTCCAAGGTCACAAAACAGCAACCTTACCCATGACCTCAGTAATTTTTATAGTAATCTTATTTTTATAGTAATCTTATTACTTTTTTAAATCCTTATGAGTAGATACATAAGGATTTAAAAAACCAACAACGATTGATCTGGTGAGTCTATAGACTTCTCATTTGTATCGTAGAAAAACCAACAACCATCGATCTGGTGAGTCTATATTAGGATTTAAGTGGATGAGAAATTATCCACGAAACATTAACGAAAAGTAGGATAACGGATTGAGAATTCAAAAGGGTAAGCTGCTATACCCACTTTTTGAATACCTTATCTCATATATGAACGTGTCTTACATAATTATTTGTTTAAGAAAAATTCAGCAGCGTTCCCTCTTAGCCCCCAAGTATATATATACATATAGAAATATATACTCGTGGAGCAAAGGGAAAATGACAACCAAATTTTTCTTAAACAAACAATCATGTAATGGACATTCATATCCTAAATGAGATAAAATATTCAAAAAGCAGTTCCAAAACGGGGACAACCCGGAATAATTACTAAATCAATTTCGGACGGGTGTTTCTAAGCTTGTGATGATCAAAATGAAGTCACGAAACCTAAACGTTCATAATGCAAAACAATAAGATTACTATAAAAATTAAATGAAATGTGACAATGTTTAAACAAATTGAAACATTATTGTAATTGTTTTAAAAAATATCACGTTTCATTTGATTTTTTAGTGATTTCTTATTGTTGTTCATTACTCTAAAAATTTAACTCAATTTAACATAAATTTATTAAACAAGTTTCATTTAAATTAACACTTAATTACTAAACAATTTTCAACCAATAAAACACCTAATTTAACACCTAACTAATAACAAACTAATAAAGAAATATGTCTATCAAATAACACAACTAATAAATCATTTTCCACCGATATATTATTTATCAAATAACACAACTTGTTACACAACTATAATAACCTAAATAATCTAATTACTAAGCACCATTAATTACATAATAATTTTAACCAACAAAGCACCTAAACTAACATCTAATAACAAAACACTATAAACAAATAATTTAACAAATAACATGTACAAATAAATTAAAGATTCACACAACTAGCATAACCTAAATAATTCACCCAATAACACAATTAAATCAAAAGTTCAGACCTAAATAATGTTTCAACATAACTAAATAAAAAATTCATACCTAAGTGGTGGTCGGTTACAATGGTGGTGGTGGGTTGCAGCAGTGGTGGTGGTGGGTTGCAGCAGTGGTGGTGGTGGGTTGCAGCAGTGTGGTGGCGGGTTGCAGTAGTGGTGGGTTGCAGCAGTGGTGGTGGTCGGTTGCAGCAGTGGTGGTGGTCGGTTGCAGCAGTAGTGGTGGTGGGTTGCAGTAGTGGTGGTGGTGGGTTGCAGCAGTCGTGGTGGTGGGTGCAGCAGTGGTGGTGGTCGGTTGCAGCAGTTGTGGGGTCGGTTGCAGCGGTGGTGGTCGGGAGGCGGCGGTGGTGCTCGGGTGGTGACCGGCTAGAGGGCTTGATCGGGAGAAGGCAGTGGTGCTCGGATGGTAGCCGGCGAGAGGGCTCGGGAGAAGGCGGTGGTGCTCGGGTGGTGGCCGGCGGCTATGGCAAGGAAATGGCGGTGGTGGCTGCGGCTACAAGGCGGTCGGTGGCTACAAGGCGGGGGCTGGATTTTCAGGTGGAGGGAAAGAGAGAATGTGGAGGGAAGTCGTGAAATCAAGGCTATAACTTTTAAAGAATAGCGGCGACATGTCGCCGCTAATAGTGTCGCCGCTATTGGTTACGTACGAAAAATTTGAGACTGTCAGATCTGTTGCACGATCAATGGCCAGATCTAATTGAATAGTGTCGCCGCTAATAGTGTCGCCGCTATTAAAGGCATTTCTTGTAGTGTCTGGTGAGTCTATAGACTTCTCATATGTTTAGATCAATGTGATAAGTAAAAAATAGTTATTTTATATTTGAAATTTTATATATTTGCATTAACTAATAGAATTTCTCTTTAGTATTTTCAGATGCTAAATCTACGTAAAATTGATCAAATTTTCCAAATACAATAAGACAATAACCAAATACATAAATTTTCAAAAAATATAACAATAATAAAAATTATTTTATCGAAATATTTTTCTCATCCATGCCCTACCAATAAATTGCTATAACTAGGATCTCACTGGATATGTTTGTTTTCCATTTTTCCCACCCTAGATGTGGATCATATGGTCTTAACCACAATAGGACTCCTCACATAATGCTTTCCATCTGACCATCTTAGTTGTCCAAAAACATAATCACCAGCTCCCCTACCCCTCTTGGACTTCAAGGTAACCTTAAACATTTTCTCTTCACCAATCTTTTTAAACTTCAAGCTCTTTGGCTGAACCCGCACCGATATGCCATGCGGCTTAAAGACATGAGACGTGTAGGTGGCTGGTGAACCCACGTTCTTAGCGGTTCGAGTCACTGTCATTGAGCCATTGAGGTTAGGCACAGTGATTGATGGATAGTTGAAGTCTATGAGACTAATGTTCTTGGATGGGCATGTATAGGGTGTTTCTGAGAATTTCTCGACTTGAGATTTGGTGTAGCCGAGTGCACACAGCAAGTCAAGGTAATTGGTTGTGGTTAGATCATAAACCAGACCAGGGTCCATGGCTCGGTTTGGCTGTACATGTCCTGCTCCATAGCTAAATGGTGTTGCTTTAATGTGTGATGCGTTTGTCATTGGTTTAACCACATTATCACGTGTTCTTGCTGCATGATTAAAGATAAATTTAGAAAATAATAATCTGTAAACAATATAAAACTTATTCATCATAGTAGGTAGCCTCACCGGTGGTCATGATGGCAGATCTAATTGCTGCAGGGCTCCAATCTGGATGCAGGGTTTTCAGAAGCCCCACGACACCAGAAACATGAGGGCATGACATGGAAGTTCCTGATACACAATTATATTGAACTCGACGCGTGTCAAAATCTTGATTTGTTGGCCCTTGTGATTCTGTATAAGCAGCTATTATGCTTACACCAGGTGCGGTTATATCAGGCTGAGCATAATCAAGAAACATAATTATTAGTAAATGTACGATTATAAGGAAAACGATGGAGAATAGACAATTATATAACCTTAAGAATCTCGGGGGTGATGATGTTAGGTCCCTTAGATGAGAAAGCAGCCATGAATGGAGCTGGCTTTGTGTCCAACTGAGTTGATGGATGTGTGATGTAAGCCACTGGAGTCCTGTTGAAGTCATAAATGTTATTTTGTTTTTTCATAGCTTAACAATACAGAAATTACGCGTGATGTAAACATTACATGGTGGAATTGAGATACTGGTAAACAGCGAGACCATCGGTGTAAGTGATGTGTGTAGCAGGAAGGACATGAGGATCTGCAATAATCTCATTCCCGGAGACATCATTATTAGCAAGAACCATTCCCACGGCCCCAGCCAAAGCCGCTTCTTGACCTTTGTCGACCCTAGCATTGTCTCCCCGAAGACACACCACCAGTTTCCCTTTTGCTTTTTTAGGATCCAGTGATCCGGCTTTACAAAGCTGCCTGCATTACAAATACAGCTAAACTTAGCCCCTAAGCTAAACACCTCATGACTAGGGGGTGTTAATTGGATCGTGTTTACAGGTTGGCAATGTGACATGAACCAGAAATTTGACACGAACTTGAAAATCATGTCAAACATATGAACAAAAACATGACATGAGCCTTCACGAGCTGACACGAACATGACACGTTTAACCTGGATTTTTATTTTATTATCTTGCATATTAATACTCTAAAATTTACAACCAACAAAACAAATGCGTATAGAATAATTCTGTTTAAACTATAAAACCCAATAGCTCATTTCTCTTTTATATTTTAATTTTGGCATATAATACCCAATCAGTTTAAGTTACGACACAAAACACATTTTTTAAAAATGTATAAAAACAAACGGGCCAACCCGCGAACGTCAACCTGAACACAGACTGTTTAGCTAGGGGTTCAACCCGAAACTGACCAGAACATGTTTAGACTGAACCCAAACCCTCGAATTCCATGTTAGGTCATCTCGTGTTTTCATGTTGTGTCACAAATTCACACTCTAAATGACTCGCTAACTTAAAATCCTTACGCGTCTTTAGCATCTGCATTGGCTGCTTTGGCTTCTAGAGAGCTTATAATCGGAAAGAATTTGTTTTTCGGTAATGCTTTAGCAGAGAGACTTTCACCCTGAAAGTATGGTTTGCAACATATAATCAAGTAACCACTGATGAAATTATAAATTAAAGTACTGACCTTAAATTTCATATTATTTCCCAGAACCACATAGCTAGGGAACTGGCGATCCATGGTGCTAGCTCCAACGGTGATCTGCCAGGTGGCAACATTGGATACGGTGGCATCATCGGGTCCTGAATTTCCAGCGGAGCACACAACAACTATTCCATGCTTAACAGCATGAAAAGAGCCAATGGCAACACTATCATTAAAAAAGGGAACAGCATCACCACCAAGAGATACAGATAACACATCTACTCCATCTTGAATGGCCATATCAAATGCTGCTAAGACATCTACATCAAAGCACTCATTTCCACTCACTGGTGGGAAACAAACTTTATAAGCCGCAACCCTAGCATTTGGCGATCCGCCTTTAGCCGTTCCATTCCCATACCCAAATACACTGGCGCCTGATACAAAGTTACCTCCAGCTGTTGATAACGTGTGGGACCCATGGCCTTCATGATCACGTGGCGATTCATATGAGGAGTTTAGCGGTCCCACCACAGAAGCATAACCTTTGTTGAAGTATCTTGCTCCTATCAGCTTCCTTCACATACCATGAATAATCATATGAGTGTATAGGATATTAGTTGATGCCACCTAAAACCTCGATTACCATATTAAGGAAAAATAATCAACTTGCTGACCAAAAAAGTTTTATATTCATTTAGCAAAATCTTGCATACATATAAAACTTTTGGGCATAAACTATGGGCGCATTGTCATTGTAGGAAGCTGACCGATTACAGCGGAAGCTAGCATCTGCACCATTTTGACAGACCCCTTTCCACTTTGATGGAATTGGTCCCATTCCTTCATCACTAAAGCTCTTTGATTCTGGCCAAATGCCTGAGGTAAAAGATTTATCTAACGAATATGAGGCTGAAGATAATTTAGCATAAACAAGATACAGGCGCGTTTAGGTAAAATTTGAGAATAATGGTACAATCCAAACTTAGTTACGTTGAATTTTTTAATATACTAATTAGTATGAAGACGTTAGATTCAAATTTTCAAATAAAAAAAATGGTACTTTTCTTCAGAATAATGCATATCATCCTTTGTTATCTGCAAGAAAAAAATCATAATCCTAGCTTTTTGAAAGTTGAGATAAAAATCATAATCCTAGCTTTTTGAAAGTTGAGATAAACTTGGTTGCCAGTTCACAAGCATGTGCACCATGAAATTGGCCAACAGATAAGAGTTTTATAGTATAAAAGACCAATCGACTAGACGATCAAGATTCAATGAGTTTGCTATTCTTTTTGAATCTATTATTGCTTCATGATCCCTACAAATTATTCAATAGCCAATGCTATATAATAAACAAAGCGCCACTTTAATCACCCAAATGAAATATACATAAAATATATTAAAAGTTAAGCTCTGAAGATGCTAATGTACAAGTAAGCCATCCTGAAGTCAACGATCCCAAATGAATAAGTTAAAAAGCTACTTTGTTGGAAAAATATAACTAATAGTAAGTTATCTAGAGTGAGTAAACCCATATCACAGTCTTCAACAAAGATGTTGGAGAGTTAGTCAGCAATAGATAAACAAAAAATAGACTGAAACTTGTGTTTCAGTAACCAATGCGTTTGACAAAAGTACATTTTGGACCAATTGCATCAACTGTATTAAAAATTTCACAGACATCAAAATGAACTAGGATTCTCTTTATAACAAACAGATGAAGAAGATCAAACTATAAGCTGACCTGTGTCAAGGTTTCCTATGATAGTGTTTTCACCAAATCTTGCTTTCTTCCATATCGAATTCGAAAGAATCATGCCATTATCTTCAAGCCCCATGAAATCCCATGATCTAGTTGTGTGTAACTTTCTACCTCTGTTCAAGAACACTGAGACTACACTGGGATGCTCTGCATTGGATAATTACTCACATAAATCAAAAAATATCATTCTACAAAACCATCCACTCACCATAAACAGAAGCACTGACATCACTATCAACCACTTACTGGCTATCTGGGCAGCTTCATCATCTTCAAGCATGGCAGCAAAACCATTAATATGCCTCGTGTACGAGTAAAAGATAGCATCTTTGGCCTTATCTTTACTGTATATTCAAGAAAAGAACATTGTTATTGACAATAAAGGGCCAGTCATATGCACACGTGGGAGAGAATAAATTACCTTCCCAAATAAGAACCAAGAAACTCATAGTGAGTGTCCCTTACTCCATCAAAATCAGTGATTAAAGCTTCAGAACCATGTGAATGAGCTCCAAGATACACAACATATGACTATAGAAAAAACAAATTAAATAAATTGTAAACATAATCAGTAGCATTGATTGGTTGTTGGGAGATATAAAGAATGCTTACCCTTTTAGCAGCAAAGGTGGGTCTATGCAACAGTGCAGCAGTAAGAAGAAATGAAAGCAGAAGATAAAGAGAAGTAGCACCACTTGCTCTCATTGCTACCCTCACAAAAGATATTATGAACACATGAACATCTCTTTTGCCGTTCTATTTAAAGACTTCTATATTGTATCACTACTTCAGTGGACTACAAAAGACAATGAGAAGTTTAATAATATTACCAACCTTTAAAAAAAAGGTAAAAAGAAACAAACTGCTGAAGTCACAGTTAGACAACAACAATGTTCCACTAATATCCGCGTAACAGTTTAACCCAATGAACATTATCCGACCGGGCGAGTGAGGCAAGTGACAAAGTCTAATTTGTCATTTGGGAGCTTCAGATAACGTTGAAGCAATATATATGTGATTATTAATATTCTTTAATGACCACGTGATTAACAACAGAGGAAGGGCTTGTTTTGTCAAAAAGAATCTTCCTTTAATGACAAATTAGTGTCCTTGCAGTGTTGTTTTATACCCTGTTGGGGTCTGCACAATAGACAAGAGAACCCATGTTAGATGTGCGCATATTTTGCTTGAAAGATACAAAACATGTAATTATGTTTGATTTGGGTGAGGTCTTGATTAGCTGCATATAAACACAAGGGTCAAATTCACTCAGGTATTTTAACAAACAGATGGTGTGCATCAAGAATATAATTGAATAAGAAAGAAAATAAATGGTGGTCCAAGCATTATAGTGAGTGGCGCAATGTTGAAACAAAAGGCAACGACTCTTCTTCTAGTTGAAATCGATGTCTTCCTGAAATCAAAATAATGGTCCAATTTAGGATTCACACATGATTTGAAATGATATTCGCTAAATGTACTCTGTTACTATTGATTTTTTTAAAAAGACACTTCATATTATTTTCTTTGTATTTGAAAGGTGTCCTAATAACCGGTCCCTTTAAAACATGTCTATACTTTGTTCGGTATTATTATAGGTACACCTACTAATCTCTCATTCTCTCTATCTCTTTCTATACCAAAAGTTAAATGTTCATATAACCCAAGCAACTTTTTATTCAACTCGTGTCGAAAACTAACATGTATACTTCAGTATTTTAAGTTTATTCTTTATTCTACGCATATATTTAAGGAATTAAGGTTGAGAAGATAAAATAACTAATGTGACAAAAAAAGCACTAAACGAACCAAACCAAACCAAACCAAACCAAACCAAACCAAACCAAATAAAGTTTTGTTCATGTTTGTTTGGTTGGTATTAGTTTTGTTCATTAATGGTCCACGAACACATAATCAAAAGAATTCAGTTTCTATGCGTTTATTTAGTAATTAAACTTGTTCGTATTCATTTATATTTGTTTGTTAAGAAATTCACAAATGATTCTAGAACTAAGTATAGAAAATAAAATTTAACATTCTTAATTTCGGAAACTCATTTAATAAGATAGAACTAAATATACTTATACTAGGTTACTTTCCGTGTATTACACATATTGAATAAATAAAATATTAAATAATTAGTAATAAAAATTTATGCATTATAAAATCATGATTAAAGATAAAATGTGATTATAATTACGTATAAATAACTATTTTAAGTAAATAAACAATAATGTATTTTTCCTGAACTTTTGTTTTATAAAAGATTGTGATTTTTAAATAATTTGTTTTAAGAAAAATGAAAAAAAAGTTCGTTGTATTCTATATTTTATAAAAAAAATTTCTAAAAAGTGTGTTTTTAATAAAAAATAGGCTTTTAATTGATTAAATTATATATTTTTTATTTGAAGACGGTATGAGTAATATTATTAGTATTTAATATTATTATTAATAATATAGAGAAATGAGAAAGTAAGTATAATGAAGCTTATAATTGTTTTACGCTTATATTAGTTGTTTTATAGATAGATGGATAAGCTAAAACCCCATTAATTAAACGAATTATAGTTAGTAATTACAGGATCGGTGTTTGTCACTAAAACTTGGTTTTTCTCTCAAACTCACTAATACTGCACTCGAATCAGATGAAGTAGAGTCTTTTCTAATAGCTGATAATAATATACTAAATAACAAAGAACACAATGATATAGTTTTCAAGGTATTTGTATATATTACTTCTCAACTCAAAGTGTTACAAGACTCTTACAAGCATACTTTTGAGTTACAATGAGAAACTATATATAATACTACCTACAGCCGGATATACTTTGATACCAGCTGGGAACCTATGACTAAAGCATATACTACAATGCTAGAGTTAATGTATCTTAGATAAAGTATTATCTAAGATATGGTAGTTATAACATGTCCATGACTTACCTTTTGTTACTAACTAAAGATAGTAACTATACTAACTAATAAAGGTGAACAGTAGAATAAAGTATGGTCAACTACATGGCTTTTGAGAAAACGTCATGCAATATATCGGAGGTCTGCAGCGGAGTGTCAGGAGGACCATACTTATGTCCATTGGTTCATAGTATTGTCTTCCGAAGGTTAGTTGGCTTCGGAAGAACAACTTCTTCCGAAGCCACTTATACTTCGGAAGACACTACTTCTTCCGAGGCTTGAGAATTTCTTCTTCGAAAATTCTAAACTGATCTTTTCTTCTAAGTCTTGAATTTCTCAAGTAGACACTTTGTCTTCGGAAGTAGAATTTGTCTTCGGAAGTTCAGCTTACACTTTCTCTTCAGAAAAACTCGGTTTCCTTCGGAAGCTCCATACTTAGCTTCGGAAGCCTTTGTTAGATGTACCAAAATCGAATAAGTGATTTGGTTTTGGTTGCACCAGCCTTCTTCTTGATCTAACAAACTCCCCCTAAGCTGATGCTACCATAACCTCACTTGTTTCTGCTTCTCAAAACTTTCATCACCAGGGAAAGAAGATATTTACCAGTCTCTTTGTTCTTCCCAGAAGTGGTGCTAAGAAGCTTGTACAAATCATTCGTGGACAATAGATCCAGTCTGTCCTTTTGAATGACATGTACCCTTTGTTGTAGCCCTCTGAAGAGAGATAGTTAATGAGAGCTATAATCATACTCCCATCTAACTATTGGTTCCAATTCAGGTCCTTCCACCATCTGTAGAAAGGTTGTGCCTTTGGTGGTTAACCTTTCCTTGTCTTCCTTTTCTTTCAGTTTCAACTCCTCTTCAATCTTAGCTTTTATGGTTAGCTCAGCAAGATGAAGGCCGCTAAGATGATTTCTGATATGAGCAGCAGTATTAGAGTTGGAGGGATTGGAGAATGGTTTCTCTGCTAACTCAGCAATGTCAAACCTGCTAGAGTGTAGTAGAGAGGAGGCATTCAACATGTTTCTTTCTCCATTCTCTCTTTCCACAACAAAGTTCTGAGAAGCTACATCGAACCTCTACTGGATTATTTTCTTTCTAGGTACAAGAGGCTGACTAGGAATCTTGTCCCCTTTCTTTGTGTCTAGTAGAGTCACCAACTTTCTTCTCAGTTTCTTCTCCTCATCATTTAATGAATCAGAGTTAAGACCAAGAAGTGTAACATCTTGGTCCAATGTTCCTCGGGGAAGATCAAGAAATTCATTTCTTGTGAGAGAACGTAAAGATCCATCAACATAGGTTAGATTAGCAGATTCTTCCTCACAGGAAATGTCACTCAGGGTTGTGCAGTTGATGAGCCTCTTCTTGATAGCCTTGAACTCCTCTAAGGAGAGATATTTGGAAGGCTGAGGGGATGGTTTGGAAGTTTGTTGGGTAGGTTGTGGAGTTGTGGTTCTGGGGAGTGTTTTGGGTTTGAGGATGGGTAGTTTGGGTGGTTAAGGTGAGGAAGTGGGTAAGGGTACTAGTGTAGGCTCAGGTGTGTAGGGTTCAGGTTTGATGGTGAATTGTGACACCCCCCGCAGGAAGGTGTACGAGAGCCGCAACGTGATATTGTCCGCTTTGGCCACAGCCTCACGGATTTAAAACGCGTCACGATGGGGAAGGTATCCAGCCCCTTAGAAAGAGACCTTCGTTCACCTGCCCAACCGATGTGGGATGAGTCATAGCCATATTTTCAGGCATGTGTCCATCCACAAACCGAAGTGAGACCAGCGTCCTCGCTGGCACAACGGCCCGGCCCTGGCTCTGATACCAACTGTGACATCCCCCTGCAGGAAGGTGTACGAGAGCCGCACTTCGGTGGGTGGATGGACACAAGCATGAAAATATGGCTATGACTCATCCCACATCGGTTGGGCAGGTGAACGAAGGTCTCTTTCTAAGGGGCTGGATACCTTCCCCATCGTGATGCGTTTTAAATCCGTGAGGCTGCGGCCAAAGCGGACAATATCACATTGCGGCTCTCGTACACCTTCCTGCGGGAGGTGTCACATGAATAGAGAGGGAATTGGTTCAAGTTGGGGCTGAATGGTTGGTTTGACTGTTGTCTCCTGTCCCCTTCTATACATCTCTCTTCTTTTGCCCAAACGGATGTCAGCCTTGATTTCACTGACAATCCGTTAGAGTGTCTTTTCAGACATGAGTCCCACCTGCCTGTCAGAGAAGCCGTGAGCCCGAAGATAGTCTTTTATCCAGGCTTTCTCACCTATTTTCTTGGTTGTAGTGAGCCTTTCTTCTTCTTCCTTATTCTTTTTCTCCCTCATCTTTTCTTTAGCAGCTCTCTTTCTCTCCTTCTCCAGTTGATCCTGCTCTTTGTTGAAGAGCCATAGGATCGTATCATCATTGTATGGAGATAGTTCTTGAAGAGAGAATCCTCCGGAGGTCAGGAAAGATATCCTTTCCTTTCTGAGCTGCAGATCAGCCTCCTTCTTTTCCCTTTCTCTTTTCTCTTCCAAGGCCAACCTTGCTGCTTCTTCTGTTTGTTCAATTTGCAACCTGGTTGCCTCTTCTAGCTTGACTAACTCCTCTAATGGTAGCAGAAGTATGTCCTCATTGGCAGCTCCCAACTTGATGAGCTGGTCAATGATCTCCACTCTCTTTTTGTGGTTGACTGCCTCCTGGTTGATTGCAGCTGCTTTGGAACTGGCAGCTAACAACTTCCCAGTTGGAAGTCTACCTTTTCTTTTGAGCTTCTCAATCCTCTCCTCCCCCTGAAGCTCTTCCGTAGTCATTTTCTTCTTTCCTTTAACATCTTCGGAAGTGTTTGACTTTGGTGGTTCTTGGACAGAGGATTTGGATTGAGGTAGAGGTGGTGAAGATGTCTGAGCTAGTCACTGGTTGAGAAGGTCCTCACTATCCACCTCAGATGCTAGCTCAAGAATTGCATCTGTGATGGTTAGATCCTTGGATAGAGAGAATAGTCCTTCCACAGCTTCCATCTCAGCTTCGGAAGACTCAGATTGTTCTTCTGAGACTTTGACTTGTGCTTCGGAAGTTTGAGGGAGTGCACTATTTGTCCTAACTATTTCAGTTGCTGGGCCGTCAGTCCTCATTTCCCCTTTGAATTTAATCTCAGGTTCCATTTGGACCTTAGATTGACCAACTTCTTCCTTAGTGGTAGAAGGTACACATATCCTCTGAAGCTCTTCAGCTCCAAAGTATATTATAGCCATATCAGCGCTAGGCTAATCTAGAGAAGATCTCAATAGAAATTGGGAAAAAAGTCTATAGATATCTTTGAGCATCCTTGAGTCTATTTGTAGTATGACTTGGGATGGCTCAGGATACATAGTTATAGTTAGAGCCGAAGAGGTAAAAGTTGAAACTTGGCTCTGTGTTTCCTTAGTTATTTGTCCCTTAACACTCTCCCCCTTTTTAGTCACATCATCTTGAGAGCTAGATGAGCTAGATGAAGAATCCAAGGAGACTTGAATAGGTACATGCCTAACAGATCTCTTAATATGTTTCTCAGCTAGTTGAGCCTTGAGACTTTCAATCTCAAGTTGTTGAGTGGCAGACCTATCTTCTAAAGTTCTAACCTTTGATTCAAGGATTGAGACTTTAGATAATAGGTCTTTGAGAGTGAGTTACAGTCTTCCCTCATCTTCTTTTGAAGAATCATAGGGAGATGAGGTAGCATACCTAGTATGTTCAGCCTCACCACCAGATGTGATTTCTTGGCACCCTGGTTTCCCATGCGTAATGATGTCTCTTTCAGAGTCATCAATGGGCATGGTTACCGCAGATTCAATCTCAGAGATGTTACCACTGTCCTGAAGGTCCATTGAGGCGACTTTAGTAGTGGCAACTGAATCTGCATGAGTCCCCTCCACATCAGTGGGACTCACCTTAGTTGTGGGTTGCTCATAGGGGCTAGAGATAAGTGATCTCTCTAGGCTCTGTTGATCTTGGAGAGGGTGTTGTAGATCAATTTCATTGCCATGGAGGGATGTTATCTCTTCATCAGTTTTCAGCAGAAGGTCAGTACAGGATAAATGCATTGAGCCTATGGCGGGACTGTCCTTTTGTGGCTTCTTAGAGGAGTCTAGAGACTCACTCTGAGGGCTATCAGCTTGTGTGTCGGGCTCATGGGTTGGAGACTGAGGAAACTCAAATCCCATATTGAGGTCAATTGTGAAGGATGGTGAGACCTCTGACTGAGTGGGAGCCCATTATTCCACTCTAGTCTTTTTGGTTTGAGCAGGAGAAGCTTGTTCAATCAGAGTAGATTGAACAAGGGTTCGTTTGGGGCGTCTTTTGTAAGTGATTTTGATGGGGTGAGAAGGTAGTGTTGGCATTGTGAGTGTAGTTGCTAGTGTTGGTTCATCACATGTGGGGTGAACAGGGATGTCACCAGAAGCTATATGCTCAATCATACCTGGAAGTAAAGAAGTGTACCTTCCAGTGAAGTTGGTGGATACTTTCTTCAAGGTTTTAAAGATGGTAGGCCTCATGTGTGGGACAGTCAAAGCAGCTGCACAGACAAGCTGACTCTGGTCCAATTCACAGTTGATGATGTGCTGAAGGAATCTGTGATACATAAAGAATGTTTCCCTCTGAAGATTCCCAATGAGATTAGTTAGCACAAATCTTAAGTAGTTGAAGCGCATGCCTCTCACCAGTCCATGAACTAAGCATCCTAGTTCATATGGGATTTGGTCCCAACTCCCAGATTTGTTTGACAAACAGTGAAGGACAATGTGCGGGAGGAACTTCTAGTTGTAGGAGAAATTGAATTTGTAGACTGTCGACCTGCTCACGTCTCCACCATATCCCATGAGGATGTAAGTGATGTCTAAATATGGTTTGGGGAATTCTGTAGGAGCTCCCTCATCATGAAACTCGAGATGCTCCCTGATGAGTTGTTCAGTAATTACCAACTCTTGTCCACAAATACGGGACCGTATCACACGAACTCCGTTTAGGGTTACAACTTGACTGTTTTCCTAAAATTCTGCCATTTGATTGGAGTAAACAGTGGGATTCACAGTTAAGGTTGTGTAATAGGATGATTAGATTAGAAAGGAGATGATTTCAGAGAAGTTAGCATCTCTTGAAGAATCAAGAAATGCGACTTGATTATGCTGAGGGTTGAGTGCCATTTGGGAAAGGTGAAAATGGTTAAATTTGAGCTTGGGTGATCTGAGAGTGAAGGAGGCTTTTAGGGCAGTAAATTGGTAAAAGAAGATGAAATTAAATAGTCAGGATTGTTTAAATGGGAGTGGAATGGTGGTAATGGGGGTAAGTATAAGGTGAGGTGATGTTTTAGTGGATGAAATGACAGTGGCGGTAAGGTTAAATAATCCGACATTATTAACAAAATCTTTGCTTTTTACAGTGTGGGACCCAAAAAGATATCAGTTACACAGTAAAATCTCTCTTTCCGAGTGTAAAACATTTTCGAAGGTAGTTTGTCTTCCGAAGGCAATTCTTTCTTCCGAAGCAAAACTTTGCTTTCGAAGGTAAGTATTGCTTTCCGAATAGAGAGTTTTATAAGCTTCGGAAGTAGATCTGATATGAAATCAATCACTTCTTTCGAGACTAAAGACTCTTCCGAGAAGAAAAGTTTTCAGGGAGGAATTGGCTTCGGAAGATATTGAAGAATATCTTCCGAGAGTTAATTTCTCTTCGGAAGAAATTTACACTTAGAAAATTTCAAAGAGATCTTTTGTAACAGGGCTTAGATTGTATTGACACAAGATATTACACATTAAAAAATTTTCAAAAGATGTAGTTTAATCAATGTTTATCATCCCAATAGCTGATATGAGATATTTAAACCTTTGTTCATCAAAAGCTTTGGTGAACAAATCAGCATATTGTTCATTTGAGTCAACTTTGATTAGCTTGATCAGATTTTTCTCATAAATATCTCTAATGAAACAATACCTTATGTCAATGTGTTTTGTCTTGGAGTGCTTTACTTGATTTTCAGTGATGGAGATAGCATTGTTGTTGTCAATATGGATAGGAGTACTCATAAAGTTGATTCCATAGTCTAACATCTGGTTCTAAATCCACAGTAGCTGAGCACAGCAGCTAGCAGCAGCAATGTATTCAGCTTCAGCAGTTGATGTAGACACACAGGATTGTTTCTTACATTGCCATGAGATGATCCTTCCACTAAGAAATTGACATCCTCCTGATGTTGATTTCTTGTCAATGTTGTAGCCACCATAGTCACTGTCAGAGTATCCATAGAGATTGAAATCACTATTTCTTGGATACCAGAGATCTAGTTTAGGTGCTCCTTTGAGGTATCTGAGGATTCTCTTTGCAACAGCTAGGTGAGACACCTTTGGAGCAGCCTGATATCTTACACAAATGCAAGTAGCAAACATGATATCAGGTCTACTAGCAGTAAGATACATTAGAGAACCAATAATTGCTCTATACTGATGTTGATCAGTATCCTCCCCCTCAAGGTCAGGACAAAGATTATGGTTTCTGGGTATGGGTGTCTTGGCTGGTTTACAATCCTTCATCCCAAATCTCTCTAAGATGTCATTGACATACTTAGATTGATTGATGAAGAACCCTTACTTCAATTGCTTCACCTGAATTCCAAGGAAAAAGTCCATTTTTCCCATGGAACTCATCTCAAACTTCTTCTTCATAATGCTCTCAAAGTCTTTACATATTTGTTCATTTGAAGATTCAAATATGATGTCATCAATATAGACTTGAACAAGCAGGATATCCTTTCCAGACTTCTTTATAAAAAGAGTCTTATCAATGGTACCTCTGGTGTAACCATTTTTCAGGAGAAATTAAGACAAAGTCTGATACCACAACCTAGGTGTTTGGTGCAGCCCATATAGAGCTTTATCCAATTTGCACACATAGTTGGGGTGTTGTGGGTATTCAAATCTTGGAGGTTGGCACACGTAGACTTCCCTATCTATATCTCCATATAGAAAAGCACACTTGACATCAAGTTGGTAGACAGTGAAGTTCTTGGATGCAGCATAAGCAAGGAAGATCCTAACTGCCTCAAGTCTTGCAACAGGTGTAAAGACATCAGTATAATCGATTCCTTCCTCTTACGTGTATCCTTGAACCACTAATCTTGCTTTGTTCTTGATGATCAAGCCTTTTATCATCTCTCTTGTTTCTGAAAACTCATTTAGTGCCTATGGGTACTTGACCAGATAGCAGTGGGCATAGATTCCAGACCTTTTGTCTTCTGAATTGAAGTAGCTCCTCCTGGATCAATTCAACCCACTACTATCTTTCAAGGCATCTTCCACCTTCTTGGGTTCCATCTGGGATAAAAAGCATGAGTACAGGCAGATATTCCCATGATGAGTCTGCCCTCTTGTTCTCACACCTTTAGAGACATCCCCTATGATGTTCTTAGCTGGATGAGTATTGTGAATCCTTAGCCGAGGAATCACTTTCAGTTGTAGAGATAAATCCAGATTTGACATATCCTGCTCAGGAACTGGGGCACTTTGACCAGCAGCAGTTTCAAAGTCATTCAAAGAGGACTGATTGAATGAATGAGAAACATCATCAATTGTTGGCTGTGAAGCAGTATTAATAGTTGCATGTTCCTTCATAATGCTGCTTCCTTCAGCCTGGTGTTATATAGTGTCACCTGATGAAGTTGAAGAATCAACAGGTGAGTCACTGGTTGAGGCTTCACTATCTCTTGAGATGGTTATACTTTCAATTCTGCCAATAATGGGAGCTTGATTTGTTATGGATCTTGGAGAACTTGGAATAGGTCTGGGTTACTCAAATAGATGATTGTCTTCAGAAATGCTTTGAGTACCTGTTCCAGCTGAAACATTCTCACAGGATGGTTTAGAATAGTTTGGAAACAATTCTAAATCAAAAATATGACCAGGGCCATTCCCCCTAACACAAGGAGTGTGCTCATTAACAACTATATTGGATGACTCCTCAAATTATTGATTCTTAATGTTGTATACTTTATAAGCTTTAGAGCTAGAAGAGTATCCAACAAAGATAGCATCATCTGACTTTTTAGCAAACTTTGCCAAATTGTCTTTTGTGTTGAGTATGGTACACCTGCAGCCAAAGGACCTTAGAAAGCCAATGAACGGTGGCCTTTTGTTCCACAACTCATAAGGGGTTTTTCCATGTGGCTTAACTAGAAGAACTCTGTTCTGCACATAGCATGGAGTGCTGACTGCCTCTGTCCAGAATGTTAGAGGTAGTTTAGAATCAGCTAACATAGTTCTAGCAGCTTCAATGAGTGTCCTGTTCCTCCTCTCAGCAACACCATTTTGTTGAGGAGTTCTGGGAGCACTATATTGTCTGGCAATCCCTTTTGAGTCACAGAATGAGTCAAGAACAAAGTTCTTAAACTCAGTCCCTTGATCACTTCTAATGATCTTAACCTTGTGATCAATTTGATTTTCTATTTTAAGAATAAAAGATTTTAGTGTTTCAGCAGTTTCATCTTTAGTTCTTAAAAAGAATACCCATGTAAATCTTGTAAAATCATCAACAATCACAAGGCAATATGATTTCCTTCCAATGCTCGTTATACTTGTGAGGCCAAATAGATCCATGTGCAATAAGTGTAATGGAGTAGTAATAGAGTTAACACTTTTGGATTTATGAGATGTCCTGTGTTGCTTACCTTTCAGGCATGCAACACAGTTATCTTTGCAGAAAAATTCCTTTTTAGGCAAACCATATACCAAGTTATTTTTAGCCAGTTTATTCATTATCTTAAAATTTACATGACACATACGTTTATGCCAAAGTGTTGACTCGTCACTATCGGCTTTGGAAAGAAAGCATGATACTTCACCCAGTGGGGAAGCATTGTTCATATCTAGCTTGTACATATCCCCTTTCCTGGGAGATCTAAGAAGCACCAATTCCTTAGGAATTGTCATCCCAGGTTTGAGGATAATGCACTCATGTTCTGTGAACAACATTTGATGCTTCTGATCACAGAATTGAGAAACACTTAAGAGATTGTGTTCAAGCTATTTGACAAAGTGAACCTTGTCAATGTTTAATTCCCATTGGATATACTTCCTCTGCCAGAAATATATCGTCCGGTCTCACCTCCAAACTGAACAGGACCTCCATCAAAATGTTGAAATTGTCGAAGGAGAGATCTGTTCCCAGTCATGTGCCTGGAGCATCCACTATCCACAATCCAAACATTGTTATTTTTGTCATGGATGTTCCTGCACATAAGATGAGATGATTAGTTTTGATTGGAAACCCAAGCCTTGTTGGTCTTGGGTTCTCCCAAAGATAGTGACATAATTGAACCAAAGGTTAAGCATGGGGATTCAATGTATGTCTTTGAAGAAGAGGTTTGGGATGCAGCATCTTTCTTGATCTTCCAATCCATCCTTTGGTTGATCATAGAGGATGAGCTTGTTGAAGCTTTTGCAGGATGACATTCTTCCGAAGCTTCTTTCTTTTCGGAAGAAGCCTTCTCCATCTTTTCTTCCGAATTAGTCTTCTTCTGGGATGGTTTCAAGGAAACTTTCTTGTTCTTCCGAACTTTGACAGCTTTTGCTTCCGAAGCCATTTTCCCTTTGGGGGAAGTGTTTTCTTCCGAAAGCAACCTTGCTTTGGAAACTATCCTTCCCTTTTTCATCACTTAAACCATTTGATAAGGTCCAAATAATAAACCTTTCCTAACTCCTTCTTTCTTAACATTATTTGCATAATATGTGCTTGCAGGATCGTAGTAACAATCTTTAGTCATGTGATTTTGCAGACCACACATTATGCATGCAATGTTAGTCTTCTGGGAATATGAAGATTGTTGTTTCTTGTGTTCTTTCTTTTCATCAGCAACCTTTCCCTTTAACTTCTGATCCTTTGGTAGGACAGAAGTGCTGGTACTACACTCCTTTCCTAAATCAGAAGTACCTACCACTTGAAATCCAGCTGAGATAAATACACCCTTTTGTTTTGGGTCAATCTTTAGCTTAGATTCAACCACTTTCTTAGCAGTTCTTCTGGCTGCTTTGGCTCTACTTCTTCTGCCTTTAGTGGTTAGGGTTTGATCTTCACAAGGAGAGAAGGGTTGATTTACCTGTTCCTTCCCTGTGGTGGCCTCCATTACTACATCATTCTTCAACTCAGAAGAAGATGGGTTAGCAGTTGGGACCTCTTGCTCTTCAGTACCATATCTAGGTTGTCTGATAGACTCATAAGAGTGTGGTGGAGCAATTTCATTGGTCCCCAACCTCCCTTTATTCTGATAACAGATTTTGGAGTGGGAGGATGATGCAATAATAGCTTAGAATTTCTGCTCAGAAATAGCACACCTCTTGGTTTGAGCCTCAGCAGTGACAAGCTGGGCTTTAGCCTCGGACAATTTGGATATCAGATCCTTTATTTGAGTCTTGTAGCTGGTGTGTTCATGTTTTAAAAGGGATACAGTTTTCTCTAACTCTTCAATTTTCTTTTGATAATCGGATTCAGCCCTTTTAAAATCAGATTTTAAGATATTTAAAGACTCAATATTAGATCAAATTTCCATATTGTAGTCCTGATATAATTTAACCTTAGCTATACAGGCAGAAGTATAGAGATGTTCATATACCTTGCTGTCATCAGTTCCTGTCATGAGAGCTTGAGTAGGAGTCACATCTTGCACCATAAAGCTCCAATCAACTTCTTGAGCCATTGCAGCTGTTTCAGTTGACTTTCCACTGGGCTTTGAGGTAGAGGGATGTGTGGAGGCCTGTGGGGTTCCCGGATTTGCCTTGGGAGCTTGCATTCCCTTGCAAAGTGACCAAGTTGGTTACAGTTGTAACACTTTGCCTTGACTTTATCAAATCTAAACTTGCTGGTAGTTTGATTCTGGGGAAACTGCCTTCCAGCTCTCTTAAAGAACTTCTTTGCTCTATAGGTTAAAAGATCCATTTGTTGGACTATGTCCACATACTCTACATCATCTGGGCTGAAACACTCTAGATCATCAAAGCAGTACTGAAAATCTTCAAAGTGTCCACTTCCTGAGACAAAGGCACAACTGTCCTGAAAAGAACTGTGCCGAGCTTGTTGAGACCTTGGGGTCTCAGGAAAAGTTATGTAAGGTCCAGATGAGCAGGATGTCTGCTGGTTGTATTTCAGGAGCTGTTTAGGTTGAGAGGGTCCTGAGCCTTCAGCAACCATCAATGCATTTCTAGCGGGGAGACTCGAGGACCTGCTTGTCTGATGACCCTTTTTGCTTTCCATCTCCAAACGGTATCCATCAAGAATTCCGTAGAGTTCGGTCATGGTGAGAGTATTCAGATTTTCTATTCTCTTGATAGAGACACAGCAGAACGTCCACTTATTAGGAAGTGCACTCATGAACTTTCTTATGAGGTCTCTAAGTTCAGGAGTGATTCCAACAGACTGAAGGGAATAAATAAGATCCATGTACCTGAAATATTGTTGGCTGAGAGTCTCTCCATCAATGTAGGTGAAGTTCTCAAACTGTTGTTTCAGTGAGTCCTTCTTAGAGTCATTAGAGCAAGAGTACATCTGAGCAAGTGCATCAAACAATTCGTTGGCTGACTTACAATGCTCAAACCCCACTATAATGGAGTTGGGTATTGCAGTCATAAGAATAGTCATTGTATTGCTGTCAATATCCATCTTCTTCCGGTCCTCATTAGAGTAATCTTCAACAGTTTTCTCTATCATGGCACCGTTTCCTCCTGGTGTATGATGTGTGTAAAGTATATATATTTTAAATAAGGATTTTTCACACAATTTGAGTTTTAATTTAAGAAACGATTATCACTCTTAAACTAACTACACACAATAGGCAAGTGCACCTATCGCATAATAGTATAGTTCTAGGTAAGAACCGAGTATCGATCCGTGGACACAATGGCTCCCAATACTAAATCATCATCACTATTTAACCGATCAATTGAGTTTGGATTTGTGAGTATTATAGTTAACTAAAACGATTAACAAATTAAACTAGTAAATTAAGAAAGTAAAGATGAAGATACACAATCAATTAAATATATCACTTGGACTTTGATTCCACTTAGCATAGAATTAACAACTAGCACAAATTCGAGGTGAGACTATTTCTTACACATGAAACATGGAAGTAGCCTAAACCCCCGTCAAGGATATCTAAACATATAACCATTCGGAAAGCTAGAACGATAAACACACAATAGCCACCTAAAGTTATGCCATGAAGAACTAATGATATAATTATGTCGATGTTAAAGATGAATTAGACTCCCGTTAGGGTTACCTAATTCCACAAATCTTTGGAAAGTTAACACGATAAACACATGATAACTACCTAAACTTGGAAAAAATAGACAAAACTATAATTACTCTTCAACTCATAAACTTCATACCACGATTACAAAACAATTCATAACCAATGACAAGAGATATTTATGACATACACTATGGTTTTCTCAAACATAAGCATAAGGATGCACATTTAACCAATTCTACTAAGTCTTCAACCTTCATTCACCATTCCTAGTCAAATGTAACAAGATTACATACAAAATATGCAATTATATGCATAAGTCTTGCAAGAACATGAAGTTTTCCAACATAACATGCTTACAACACCCACAAGGTTGAACATTTCATCAAATTAGAACAAACACACACAATCATTGAAGAATAATCAAGTTTCATCATAGCATAAACATAAACATCACCAAGAATCATGAACAAGTTGTTAAATCATGCTAAGTTTCGTCTAATCCAAGTGATAATAAGAGATTAGCCCATAAGGCTTACAAAAGACACACCCAAACTCAAGAACATGGAAGAACTCATAGTAGATCTAGAGAAATTCAAACCAATTTTGAGGGGAAATGGGTGGATGATGTTAGATTCTTCTTGAAAGTGTGAAATCTTCAATCTTGACCTTCAAATCTTCCAAAAACTCTTGAGAAATGCTCAAAGACACCTAAAGGGTTTTGAGAGGCTAGGGTTTTGAAAGAGATGAAAGTTTTTTTAGAAATGAGGTGTACTAGGGTTATAAACCCGTTTTCTGCCCGAATATGGCCATATCTGAAGTGATATGACCATATTCAGCATCAAAAAGGGGCTATTTGAGATTTGACAGCTTATATGGCCATATTCAGCTGAATATGGTCATATCAGGAGCATTTTTCCTCTTGAACCTCTTTAAATCTTGGACTTTCTTCACAAAAATCACCGAGCTTCATCCGAAACCTACAAGATTCAAATAAAACACAAATAAGTGTCTAAATATTGAATTTTGTAACAAAAATGACTTAAAATGCAAAGAAATACATATTAAAAACATGTATATTTATTATCATATCAGTGTAGCAACCTTGGGTTTGTACGGGCCATTGACGATAGACTACCACATCTTGCTGTCTTGATATCTAATGAAGCCTTCCATGCGTCTGCTCCATGATCTGAAGTTTTCAGGGGTGATGATAGGTGCTTTAGTAATCGTCCCTATTTCTACTTCGGACTTCTTGAGGGCCATTTTGAGTGAGTTGTTAGGAGGAGTGAAAAACGGGTTGATTTGGATGGTAAGATCTCACAATCAAGAGCCTAAAAAGCTCTTATACCAATTGCAGGATCGGTGTTTGTCACTAAAACTTGGTTTTTCTCTCAAACTCATTAATACTGCACTCGAATCAGATGAAGCAGAGTCTTTTCTAAGAGCTGATAATAATATACTAAATAACAAAGAATACAAGGATATAGTTTTCAAGGTATTTGTATATATTACTTCTCAACTCAAAGTGTTACAAGACTCTTACAAGCATACTTTTGAGTTACAATAAGAAACTATATAATACTACCTACAGCCGAATATAATTTGATACCAGCTGGGAACCTATGACTAAAGCATATACTACAATGCTAGAGTTAAGGTATCTTAGATAAAGTATTATCTAAGATATGGTAGTCATGACATGTCCATGACTTACCTTTTGTTACTAACTAAAGATAGTAACTGTACTAACTAATAAATATGAACAGTGGAATAAAGTATGGTCAACTACATGGCTTTTGAGAAAACGCCATGCAGTATATTAGAGGTCTGCAGCGGAGTGTCAGGAGGACCATACTTATGTCCATTGGTTCATAGTACTGTCTTTCGAAGGTTAGTTGGCTTCGGAAGAACAACTTCTTCCGAAGCCACTTATACTTCGGAAGACATTACTTCTTCCGAGGCTTGAGGATTTCTTCTTCGGAAGTTCTCTTCTGATCTTTTCTTCTAAGTTTTGAATTTCTCAAGTAGACACTTTGTTTTCGGAAGCAGAATTTGTCTTCGGAAGTTCAGCTTACACTTTCTCTTCGAAAGAACTCTGTTTCCTTCGGAAGCTCCATACTTAGCTTCGGAAGCCTTTGTTAGATGTACCAAAATCGACTAAGTGATTTGGTTTTGGTTGCACCAGCCTTCTTCTTGATCCAACAGTAATAAATACGAACAGTTACAGTATAATATTTTAATATAAAATATAATTAAAATTATATATACGTAATAGTTCATGAAATAAAACAATTATACTATTTTTAACTCACTTATCTAAATATTTTTATTTTTAAACATTTATTTTAAGATTTTTTTAAAAATTATTTTTTTATAAAAATATGGTGTTTTAAAAACTCTTGTTTGTAATTATTCTAGTTGTTTAATAAACTTGTTTTTAAAAATTTCACTTGTTTATATTTTTTTAAAAACAAAATGATTTAAAATATTTTGTTTAAAAAAGGTTTAGTGTTTTATAAAATTTCATATTTATATAAAATTTTAGATAGAGTTAATTACATAAATGGTACCCGTGGTTTACAGCGGGTAACACTTTTGGGTACTAACTTATTTTTATAACATCTTTGGTATCTGAACTCTTCAAATCATAACGCACTCGGGTATTAAGGCAAACGCCCGTTTATTCTTAACAGATCACTCACCCACGTGCTAGTCACGTGAGGGTATTTTGGTCAATTTGGGCAAAAAAAAATAGGGTTTAAAACCCCCCTTTCATCTTCAATCGAACATCAGGCTTTCATCCATCGATCTTCAGTAATTGTCTCAAACCTTCGATTTCTAGGGTTGAATTTCAAACGATTTCTAGGGCACAATGCAGCATTGGATTGTTAGGGATAATGAAGAGCCTTTCGATTATGAATGCATTTACAGTAAGTGTCTCAAACCTTCGCTAATCTGATTTTTTTTTGTTTTTGAAATCGAATTTCTCAAAACCCTAATGTTTGTTACAGGCGAAGAACATTACCCACAATACTTTTCAATGGCAGTTCATCACGATGGCAGGATAAGTTATGTTGATTTTGTGTCTAAGGATGAATTTTGTATTGAAGTGATAAATGATATTGTAGAGGAGTTGTGCAACAAAGAAGAAGGTAAAAAGGTTTGTACTTATCTAATTCCTGGTAGCACTTTAGATTCTGGATTGAAATCTTTAGTTGGGAATGAAGATGCATTTGAAATGTTGAGTTATGCCAATGAGCATCCGTTATTGTGTATGTATATTGAAAAAGTTGATGATGAAAATGATGATGAGATTAAGGATGTTGAAAATGAAGTACAAGAGGTTGAGGTGGATATGAAAAATTTCAAATTGAACTTAAAGGAAGATACTGCAGCAGTAACAATTCATAATGAACTTGATGAAGATTACTTGAGTAATGATTCATTTGGTACATCTGAATCAGAAGGAGATCAACCAATGGATAAGAGAAGAAAAAAAGCACTTAGAAGAACTAGAAAACAACAAGAAGGTTCTAAGGATCCATGTACATTCTATGTTGGCCAAGTATTTGGGAATAAGAAGGAAGTGAAAGACTTAGTTAAGGATCATGCTGTTGAGACTAGGAGAGACATTGGGCTATATAGGAATGATGCAACCAAGATTAGGGCCGTTTGTAAAGGGAGCATCCTATTATATAAAAAAGGCCCAAGTGAAGGCCCAAGTGAAGGCCCAAGTGAAGGCCCAAGTGTGGGGTCAAGTAAAAAAGATGGTGGTAGAAACACTGCTGAAAACCCTAATAAATGTCCTTGGGTCTTGTATGCTGCAAAGTTGGAGAATGAGCCTACTTGGATGGTGAAAACATACAACCCAGAACATAGATGTCTTCCATCTAGATCTGTTAAAGCTTTTACTTCAGAGTGGATGTCAAATAAGTTGATGGTAGAAATTGAGTCGAATCCAGGCATACCCACCAAAGCAATTCAAGACAAGTTGCAAAAGAAGTATGAAATGTCAGTTCCAAGAATGAAGGCATTTAGGGCTAAAACACATGCATCACAAAAGATAATGGGTGATTACAGTAAGCAGTACCAAGATCTTAGGGATTATTGCCTTGAACTGAAGTTAAGAAACCCTGGGACTACAGTTAGAATTGACCATGAACCACAACCTAATGTGGAATCCGAGGTTAGAGTATTTAGAAGAATTTACATTTGTCTTGGTGCTTTAAAAATGGGATACAAAGCTTGCAAAAGGGATGTTATGGGTTTGGATGGGGCTTTCATGAAGGGCCCCTTTCCTGGTCAATTGCTTACAGCCGTGGGTATGGACCCAAATAATGGGATTTATCCAGTTGCATATGCTATTGTTGAAGCAGAGACAACAAACTCATGGATTTGGTTTCTGAAAATATTGAGAGAGGATCTTGGACTACAAGAAAGATCAAACTTTACCTTCATGTCTGATAGGAAGAAAGGTATAATACCTGCAATTTCAAAAATCTTCCCTGCAGCTGAACATCGTTATTGCCTAAGACACATACACCAGAACATGAAGTTGCAATGGAGGGGCAAGGCTTTCAAGGACATGATATGGATTATAGCATCAGCCACCATAATCCAGTGTTTCAATACAAAAATGGATGATTTGAAAAGTATGAATGAGGCAGCCTACAACTGGTTAAAACAAATCCCTGCTGTTCATTGGGCTAGAAGCCATTTTACTGGTAAGAACTTATAGTTTAAATGCCATTTTTATAAGTTATATTTAGGGTTTAATTCTGTTTCATTTGTGTTTATAGGTAGAGCAAAGACTGATGTCCTACTCAATAACTTGTGTGAGGTGTTTAATTCGAGACTGGTAGATGGTAGGGATAAGCCTATCATTACAGCTTTAGAGTTTGTGAGAGAATATTTGATGAAAAGAATTGTTAATGTGATGAAATTGATTGAGAAGGAACATGGTTTCTTAACTCCTACTATACAAACTAAGTTTGAAATCATAAAAAATGAAGCTGCTAAGTTGACATGTAAATGGAATGGGGGATCAAAGTTCCAGGTAACAGGCTACAATGGGTCGCAATATGTGGTTGATGTAGCTGAAAAAGTGTGTTCATGTAGAAATTGGGAACTGTTAGGAATTCCATGTAAGCATGCTGTTGCAGCTAATTGGGATATGAGAGATAATTCATTGGAAGTGGATGTACCAGAGTTGTGGGTGGATTCTTGTTATTGGCTTGAGACATGGAAGGAGGTTTATTCACATAAAGTTGGTCCAATTAATGGAAGGAACATGTGGCCAAGATCCGAGTGCCCTACAACTTTGAAAGAACCAAAATACCACAAGCCAATTGGAAGGCCAAGAAAGATGAGAAAGAAGGATCAAGGGGAGAAGGAGGATGAAATGGCTAAGAATGGGAAGTTGACCAGAAAGTGGAAGTCGGTGACATGTAGCAAGTGCAAAAAGAAGGGTCATAACAAGAAAACTTGTGTTGGACAAGTTGCAGAATCTTGAAGGTTTTATGTTTGTAATGGCAGTATGTTTGTAATGGTAATGCATACTTTTGTAATGGCATCATGTTTGTTCTGTTATGGTAAAGCATACTTTTGTAATGGTATTTTGCTTGTAATGGCATACTTTTGTAATGGCAGCATGCTTTTGTAATGGTCTTTTATGTTTGTAATGGCAGTAGTGCTTTACAACTTGGGCAGCATGTTTGTTCTGTTATGGTAAAGCATACTTTTGTAATGGTATTTTGCTTGTAATGGCATACTTTTGTAATGGCAGCATGCTTTTGTAATGGTCTTTTATGTTTGTAATGGCAGTAGTGCTTTACAACTTGGGCAGCATGTTTGTTCATTTGGCAGCAGCAGCAGCATGTTTGTTCAGCAGCAGCAGCTGCACTTGGTTTATTTGGCAGCATGTTGGTTCTATCATTTGGCAGCAGCAGCAGCATGTTTGTTCAGCAGCAGCAGCTGCACTTGGTTTATTTGGCAGCATATTGGTTCTATCATTTGGCAGCAGCAGCAGCATGTTTGTTCAGCAGCAGCAGCTGCACTTGGTTTATTTGGCAGCATGTTGGTTCTATCATTTGGCAGCAGCAGCAGCATGTTTGTTCAGCAGCAGCAGCAGCATGTTTGTTCAGCAGCAGCAGCTGCACTTGTAATGCACTTGGTTCATTTAGTCCATTTAGTCTATTTAGTCCATTTAGTCCATTTAGTCCATTTAGTCCATTTAGTGCAGCAGCATGTTGTTCTGTTAATGGCAGTAACTGCATTTGAGTAAATGCAGCAGCTGCACTTGGTTCGTTTAGTCCATTTAGTCCATTTACACATATTTGTTCAAACCAACCTGCAACTTTCAAAATGAAGCTGCACTTGAGTAAATGCAGCAGCTGCACTTGGTTCATTTAACAACAATGCAACTCCAATCAAGTATTACAAAATAACCAACTTCAATGTTAGAATTCATTACAAAATGAACCTGCAACTTTCATTTCAAACAATCCATGTTTGTAATAACAATCATTACAGTCCATGTTTGTAATAACAATCCACTTAGTCCATGTTAGAATTCAAACAATGCAATTCCATTTACTCATACCAAAAGCATCACTTCCATTTCATACCAAAAGCATTACATTGTTAGAATTCATTACAAAATAACACACATACAAGATGAACCTGCATCTTTCAATCAAATTACTTTACAAAAAAGACATACAATCCAAAAACAATGAACAAACACCAACTTCCAATCAAGTACAAATTTTTCCTATGAATTTCTTCTTTCAAAGCTGCTAGTTTCTTTTCAAGCTTTGCTTCTTTGTTCTTTGAATTTGAATTCCAATTTACACAAACTGAGCTCTCACATGGGGATGAACAAGAACCGCTTGTTTGTTTTTTTGAACATTGAAGGGGAATGCTTTCACATGAGGTAGTACCAATCTTGGGAAGATCCATCCATACAAAGAACTTACATTTGTTTGTCTGTCAAAAACAAGACTTTTGTTAGTAGAAGAAGCCATGAAATCGTCGGGTATAGAATAAATTACCTGTTTTGGACAAGTGTAGAAGCGTCTTCCAGGATTTTTGCTCGTTCGAGATGTTTTAATTGCTGCAAATCTGTCACAATTGCACAACACCATGATCGATTGAAGCTCTGATGTTCGATTGAAGCTCTGATGTTCGATTGAAGCTCTGTTGTTCGATTGAAGCTCTGATTAGGGTTTGGGGGTAAAGCATTTGATGGAGGAAGCTCTGATGTTCGATTGAAGCTCGGATGTTCGATTGAAGCCCTGATTAGGGTTTGGGGGTAAAGCATTCGATGGATGAAAGCCTGATGTTCGATTGAAGAAGAAAGGGGGGTTTTAAACCCTATTTTTTTTTTGCCCAAATTGACCAAAATACCCTCACGTGACTAGCACGTGGGGGAGTGATCTGTTAAGAATAAACGGGCGTTTGCCTTAATACCCGAGTGCGTTATAATTTGAAGAGTTCGGATACTAAAGATGTTATAAAAATAAGTTAGTACCCAAAAGTGTTACGCGCTGTAAACCACGGGTACCATTTATGTAATTAACTCTTTTAGATATTTTATTATTTAGATTTTAATTAAAAGACGTGATTTCTAATTTCTTAATAAAATCTCTTTTAAAAAAAGATAGTTTGTTTTAAAAAAAATTCGATAAGAGGGAGAAATATAGCAATTAATAAAATTCATTTTTAATTAGAGATAGAAATTCATATGAGTATTTAAATTACAATAATACTATTTTGAAGGAAAAATTGATGTGTAGATGTAGCAAAAAAAATATTTTTTTATTAGATGCTATAGATTACTCAATTATATAATATCAAAATATAATGAATAATGCTAATATAAAAGATATGTGCCTTTTCAATTCCTAGATATTGCATAAAATCAGTTTTTTAAAAATTTATTTGGAATAATGTAACTGTTGTAATCAATGTTGTCGTTAAAGAGAAGTAAAGCAAGTATGGCTGATGAAAAGTTTGACGATGTCATATAACTTTTAATCATGAAATCTTCATTGTTTATAATTATATATGATACGGTAATATAATATTGTTTGTATGTAATCATAGCTTTTTAAGTGATTATTTATAAAGAATAATTTGTTATTGTTTCATCCACATAATAAAACAAACGCCTTCGATTTTTTTTCTACATGAATGATAAAAACTAGATATTATTATTTGGATCAAACAAGGTTACATGCCGTCTAGACAATACTTTCATCTCATATGCAGTACTAGCAAGCATATATGGGCATATGGCCCCATTTGTTGCTCTTATTGAGTTATTTCTATTTGGGTCACATATTTGACGATGAAGAATAAAAGTTTGATGGTGTTTCATCATCAACGTGTCATCTAATCCACCAATCCTATCATTAGAGATGACGTACTATTTTCATGCTTATTTAGTCACGTCCCTTGTCCCTGCTTATGAAACATTCAATACTTGTCTTGATGATGCATCGTAAGAGACAAGGTCCTAGGTAGAGTATGGTGTAATAACTCATGTATGATCATGAGAATTCAATCGTCATTGGATCTTGCAAAAACCATCAAAAGCAGCTAAATCTAATCGAGTGGCCGCCTTTGAGGAGTGTCACCATAACACAACAATGGTCAATCAATTACCACATGTATTGAAAAGTTGGTACATTTGCATTTATCAAAAAATTACAACTTTTTTTATTCTCTAACTTTCTTCTACTCTTAAAAAAATAGATCCAAGGAAAAAATGTACTTCTACCCGAAAACCAACCAAACGATTACAAAAAAGTCAGTGAAAAAAAGGTTTCACCCACCTATCAGCATGAAATGATGTAAGAAACCATCCCAAATGTATCAACCATCCATTGATGGATTCGGAGTTTCAAAATACTCCATACGAAAAAAAAAAAAGCAAAGGCATCTGAATCTGGAAACTATTCAATATTGCCAGAAGGTTTTACATGATATGTTCTACCTCAATGAAGATACAACACCAACAAAATTAAGTTCTAGCATCAACTAGTTTTATAAATATACTTATTAGACATTTAGTATATGATTCTCATGTCACACATTGCAAGAGCTAGAATGGGAGACCCAGCTCCCTAATTTGGTCGGGATATTCATGGTTTGATTTTGATTGCTTTTAGGCTAACCTTATGTTAAACTGTTATAATAACGGTCTTTACTATTGTAAATCAAAACTAATCCATTCGAATACTTATAGACTAGATCTCCTCTCAATCTCACTAGTCAGAATACACCCAATGACATAAAATAGTAATCTAATTACACTAATTATAAAACAGGATAGCAAAAATTAAAAGATAATAAAAGGGTTAACTCACTCTCATGCACTATGTCGCAAACACCTAAAGACAAACACTGCCCGACAACCTATTTCCTATTGGTCTCACAAGTTGGTAGAATATTGATTTAGATCCACAACACAAGTTTACTATTTAGTTAACTATCCCTAGATTAACATCTAAAACGACCACAAACACAAAGTAAGTGAACTAGACGTGCAATTCTAATCGGAACACAATCTTTCAACATGAAGATCAACCATGAAACCAACATGCATACACATCATAGTTAGTAGCAATAAGATCTTTAAAGAAACGTATACATTCAAATCTACACTATTTTCATCCGATCTTAGATAGTTGTAAGTGTTAGACACACAAATGCTTAAGAACATCAAAAAACTAAATTCATTGACAAACATCTCAAAATCAAAAGTTAAAAACGAAGAAAGATGGAAACATGAGAAACAAACGCAAAACAAATGATGATCTTCAATCTCTAGGCTTCTTTATTTCACGATACCTCCAAAAGCTTGTTCTCAACCGTTCTCTACCGTTCTAGAAACCCTCGAATGTGTATGTTTTGAGACGAAAACATTGTATAAGTAGTAAAAAAAATTAGGGTTTCTAGGCGTGAACACGATGCCGACCACATCACCTTTCTTTAAAAACTCAATCTTTGAATATTTCTCACTCGGGATTCAGTTTACTACAATCGTCATCATATCTTGCAAATTCATTAACAACATTTCCATAACCTTATGAAATTGAAAAAAAAAACCCACTTTAAATGCAGACTTTTTAAAAGTCAAACATATGTGTTTCCCAACACATCAAAACCAAAGTTTTTAATAAAGAAAAAACCTTATGAAATTGCACAAAAACCCGCTTTAGATGTAGACTTTTTACATGTAAATCATATGTGTTTTGCAACACCTCAAAACTAAAGTTTTTAAAAAAGATAAAGAAAGAAAATAAATAAAATAAAAATAAATAAAATAAGAATTAATGAAAATTATACATTTCATTCTCTAAGAGTAATAGCAAATGGTCATTTAAAGAAAACTCTTTTTTTAGGATTACGAGGATGGGTCGGTCTATCCTAACATCATTTATGAGGAGCTGGACGACGAAGCGACCTCTTCAATTAAAGACGTCTACGATGCAACTCTCCGGACAAGTTTAACTTCGGTTAGTAAAAATGATATAAATCATGACAAGTTTTAACATAAAGAACACTATAAATTTAGGTGTCAATAAGAATAGAAATCTTACCGACGTTTAAAGATAAGATTCATAATTTGGGTTTATTTAAAAGACAAAATTTGTAAGTGGTTTAAACGGCTATTAATCTAAAAATGTTTTACAATCAATATTCCTCTAGAGGAGGGGTCCTAATAAAACCACATAGTTATGTGAAAAAAAAAATTAAACCGCTCACATAATCTATAGATTTTTTTTATCACCACCCTCTATATACATGTGTGTATATATATAGATAGGGGTAGTGATCACATGAAAACCGTTACATGGTTTTACATATAGGTCATGCATAGGTTACGTATACGTAACAGTTTTTCATTCGACATAGTATTACGCATACATAACTTTCTTCGTTCTCGTATTTATGTTCAGCATATATGTACCAAACACTTAAATAACCTTTTTAACATTTAAATAAATAAAAAAATATGAATTATGTTAATGGTTTCTATGTTTTTTTTCTTTTTTTATAACTATTGGTTTTCTTAAGAATTATCATCTGTCTCTCCGTGTAAGAAAAGAGGTTAATTAAATATTCGAAATTTAGAGATGGTGCTGTTAGTGTCAAAGTGGTAACTCATTTTCCCGTCAGTAAAAGGTTATTGATATGGACCATTCAATGAAAGAATGTCAAACAATATGGACAACACTATTTTCTACACTTTATAGCTTATTCCCAAAAGAACATCCAATCCAATCCTATCCTATCTCCCCCATTTTCCTCCTTTTTTTTATTTTTCATCATTTATTTTATTTTAGTTTTATATATGACCATGAATGATACTTTTGCAACATCATTACTTTTAAAACAACTTATTAATCCCTTGAAGATCAGTTTAGGATGTTGATTTAATCCACTCCATTTCAAGCTAAGGTCTCAACAAGTGTGATCAAATTAATAGAACTATGTTATTTGTAAGTATAAGTAATATTAAAACCTTTAATCAAATTATTATTATTATTATTTATATATAAAGGTAAAAACCTAAATAGTATGATTGAACATACTAAAATTGCATGCCAATAAAGTTTGAACAAAGAAATGATGACATGGTACACTTTGCATAATGGGAAAAAAGGCACATGATAGAAAATGTGCCTATCAATAGTCATAATTCATATCTATATATACATGCACGAGTGTGTATTTATGAATAATCACGTAAAACGAGATTTTAGATAAATTTTACAAAGGGTCCTAATAAATAGACACCCACTTTTTTAAATCGACACCTCCTTATACGCCGCGTATGGGTCCATACGCGGCGTATAGGGTCGAATGCACTGAAAACGAGGAAAATTCAGGGGGGTCAGAGAGCTATACGCCCCATATAGCCCTATACGACCCCCCCTATACGACACATATAGGGCTATACGACGCGTATAACTAATTTCGACACTGACTACGAGGAAAAATTCAGGGGGCTGTCAGGGGGTTATACGCCCCGTATAGGGCTATACGACCCCCTATACGACGCGTATGGGGCTATACGACCCGTATAGAAATTTTGGGGTGTTGATTTAAAATAATGGGGTGTATATTTAAAACAACCCTTTACAAAACTAATTCATGATACAATGTTGTTACCATAAAATCCGAGTCGGGTATCATCGTTGGGCCGGGTCAAGTTGAAACTAGCATCTCTGATCCGTTCCTAAGCTATGAACCTAACTATAACACACAAAAAAATCTATGTTAGAGGGTTATGGGACTCACCTTGAGGGCGCTACAATATTGCTCAAGCCAGTGACTTGTATTAGGAGATATGTCAAATGTGTATAACATAGTGTATAAGTAAAAATACTAAAGAAAAGATAAGGTGTATGGGAGTATATATAGAGAGAGAGAGTATGTGGGCGTTTGGTATGCAGGAATTCAATGGAATTGAATTCTGAATTTCATTGGTCATTACGTTTGGTTGGTAGGAATTCGTTGGAATTGAAATTTGAATTTCATTCTTAATGTGTTTGATTGAGAAAGGAATTGGAATTGGAATTGGAATTAATTCCCTCAAATAAAGGATTTCAAAATCCTTTCAAATATTGAAGGATTTCAAATTCCACCGACTCTTGCCTCCACCACCAACCGCCACCTACTACCCCGCTCACCGCCGACCGACACTACTAACGACCCCGACCACCGACCGCCAACACCCCCCGCCAACGCTAACCGTCGCTGCCTCCGATCGCCAACCGCCGCCCCCCGACCGTCGACGCCGCTGCCCGCCCTCGACCCTGCCTGCCGCCGCCCCCGATCACTAACCTCCGTCGTCGTCCGCCGACCGCCAACCCCCGCCGCAGCCGCCCCGACCGCTGACTCTCGCCCGTCGTAGACAGACCGCCGCCCTCGATCGCCGCCGCCGCCACCCACCGACTCGCACGCAACCCTGATGTTGACCACCGCCATCCCTAACCGTCGACCGTCGTTGCTGAACCATGTCTCGACGACGGGCGTTATCGGTTGGTGGCGTTGATTGGCGGCGGTGACGGCGGCGGCGGTCGGTTTTCGTCAACGGGCGCGGTTGGTGGTCGCGGTCGATTGTCGACGTTGACGGCGGCGGCGGTCGGTATTTTCTTATAGTCATGTATTTTCTTGTTCAGAAGGTCAGTTTGTAAGAAAGTGTTTATCATAAGTGATCGGAGAATTTAACAATAGCATGACGCAACACAGTGCAAAAAACTTGCTCCTCCTAGAAAGAAGAACATGAGTTTTTCTTCCTTCAAAATTTGTAACTAGACTTTATTTTTTCTTAGTTTGTTTTTAAAACTCCCTCTGTATGTGTGTGCATGTACATATGTGTGTGTGCATGTACATATGTGTGTGTGCGCACTTATGTATATATATACGTATAGAAACATATTATTATAGAAAGTGTAGGAAGTAATCAAGGTCGACGCCTATAATTAGGAAATATAGGTAGTTTTGCCTGTGTCACAGTTATGCACTGAATATATATAATTATGCAAATCATATAATATTATACAAGTTATATTTATAATTATGCAACATATGTTTATGATTACAAACAATAATAATTACTTGAGTTATATAAATAATTACGCAAGTTAAATATATAATTATACAGAATTGTAGTCAAGAAGTTATACGAACAACACATACATGTTTTTTAAAATGAAAATATATAAAGCCAAACTAAAGAAAAATGTTTGATTTGAGATTTAATTTAAAAAATAATGTTGTATGAAAAACTTATATCCGTTAAAAAAATAAAGGAATATGAAAAACTAGTTATTTTCATCGCGCGTTGCCGCATGGAGATTAAAATGATTGTCATTAGGCCTCATTTTGAGAGCTGATTTAGGCTCAACGTTTGATCTTGAAAGGTATCGGCTACAACTCAGGTATTGAGCTCGAATGTGAAATCATGAAAACTTAAAAAAAAAACCCAAGATTGTATTGGAAGAAAAAAGCGACTTACATTATTAAAATAAAGTTATTACCTATGCAACTTTGGAACTGGAGATGCGAAACGAAGCCACCATAAGAATGAAAGAAGGTGCTTGCCTTCTAGACTGTCTAGGATACAAATCATTTGGATCGGGTGGTTCAGCTAAGCATGCAACAGGACCAACTTCGATACATTCAGAATAAGCAAATTTGTATGCACTTTGAACATATTCATCAACATCCAAACCCCGTTACCTGCAGAAGTTCACGCCAAAAAATACAATGAAGATAGAAAATCATAAAAACTAATATTTACTGAATCCAACTCAAAAAGAACAGCATACCATTAAAGACCATTCTGCATATGAAGAGCATATTGATTGCTAAAGCAATAGCTGACACCCCAAAGAAGAATCCAGAAGGTGAATACCGCACGCATACATACACGCGAGAGAGAGAGATAATAAGATTAAACAGCCTACCTATGCACATTGACACAACACCAAATCGGCAGTCTCTACCGCGACGTTTCATCTCATGCAGGAGCGTAGCTACACAGCGAGCCCCTGCCAAAAATTTCCATGAATTAGATATGAATGAACATCTAAATGAAATACTAAGTTCTGCTTGGTATCCAGGAATCAATCCCTTCATAAGGAATGTGATCCCTGCAATTTTAAGGATTAATCTTCTCATGGAGGAGTGTACCTTTCTATTTGATTTTATTTTTGTTACAAAACAGTATAACATTGAATCTCCACACTAGGATCAGTAGACATATTAAATTGTTAGAACTTAATAAACAAATACTCTTTAACAAAACCTTCTATTGAGGTTTTCTATACCTTAGTTTTAAGTTCTTACACCTAGAAATATAAGTTTTTTGTTTTAGTTTTTGTATAATTACGTATCAGCAACAGGTGAAAATATATCCGAACTTATATCAACTAATAATTACTTATAGAAAAGATAATTTTTTATATCCATTATGAAACATGAGTATGACAACAGAAAAAACTATAACAAATTTGAATGACGCTTTCCGTTCCCTCAGGTAACCAACATACTAATGGAATGCAATGGATTAATCAATATTGTTGCCCATACCATTACCAAGTTCAAGGGTACATTCGCATATTCAACGCAAAATATATTTATGCTAAATTAATCAAACTTTCTTTTTAAGGGAAGACATGATGTAAGTAGATGATATCATTGTGCACGTTCTTGAACTTTACCTGTTGCACCCAAAGGGTGTCCAATTGCCATTGCACCTCCGTTGACATTGATCTTTTGTGGATCAAGTTCAAGCTTCTTTTGGTAATATACGAACTGTGAAGCAAATGCCTGAAATATTAAAAAGATTAAACTTATTATTCTCCAACTTCAACCGCAAATATAGAAACATATATATTTTGTATCTAATTATCACCTCATTGATCTCAAAGAGGTCAATATCATCCAATTGAAGTCTAGCAGCCTTAACTGCAGCTGGAATTGCAACAGCAGGGCCAATTCCCATAATTGCTGGTGGTACACCAATAGCAGAAAAAGTCCTGCAATTTAATAAAATACAATAGAAGTTTAACTCAAGGAAAAAGACATGGTGCTGTTGTGGCTTATAAAGATGCGATGTCAGATTAATATATTACTTTGATGTTATTTTTAGTTTGTCTAAAAATATGTCCACTTTTAAAATGGATAGTTATAAGTTATTACTTCCCTATTACTCTTAATTACTTGTGAATGCAAGTTCTCAACGTCAATGGAAGTCGTGGTTGCAAGGTATAATCGCATGTTTTTAATGGCCATATCATAATTTGAGTTTTATTCTTTGCTTGCGAGCAATAGTTTTGGGCGCATGTACAAAAAACCAAAAATGACCAGCTACCTGTTCAATAGGTAGTGAATTGAAAGTTTGCTAACATCAAAAGGAAAATTTCAAGTTACATAGTTCATTAAACCTAGAACGTTTTGGAGGGAACGTTTTGAGGATTTCAAGTCAAAATAGAAGGAAATGTAGAAATCATAATCAGTCCATTAAAGAAAAAAAATCAACTGGGTATGTATAGTCAAGAATCAACAAAGTAAATGCATACCTGAATACACCAAGAATTGGTAAGCCCTTCTGCAGAGCAAGACTTCTCTTCATCAGGAGAACAGCTACAACATCATCACTCACTTGGCTGGAAGTTCCTATTAAGAAAGCAATAAAAAGAAAAGATGGTTACATATACTAAAAAGACTACTTTTTGGCTAATAACAGAATCTTTATTGCTATGAAGAATGTACCAGCAGTGGTTGACCCGTCTTTCCTAAATACAGGTTTTAATTTTGCAAGCCCTATAACCAGATCACTAATGTATCCTCCCTACAAATCACGATCATCATTGCCTCAAAGCTAACCTAAAACAGCAAACTACAATCATTTACAAACAATGAACAACTATCATCAACAGCCTTTCATTTCTACAACATTTACATCATAGAAGCTAAACTACATCTCAAAACATTGCAATCAAAGCCAAAAAACTAACCATCCTAGAGGCATGAGAGGATAATCCGACGCACTAAGGTTAATAAACCAGCTCCAATCCTTCCCCTTTGTCAACAACAGAGCAACAGCGTGCAACATACACTCAATCATCGTCGGTCCTTTAGAAGTCACCAAATTCGCCTTCTCAACCACCATCACATTCTCCATCGCCTCAACACTCTTCGATAGATCACCTCTCTCTGCATCAGAAGCTTCCAGATCCAAATGCAGCAGATAATAATTTCGCCGGTGGTACACCGGCCGGAGCAGCCGGTGCAGGCGAGCTCCGTCGCCTCTGGTGCCGGTGATGAAGTAGGCGAACCGAGGAACCTCCGGCAGGGTTTCACCGGCGCCGGAGACGGAGGTTACGGTGGATGTTGAAGAAGGTTTGGGGGTGAAATTGGATGATTTTACAGTGAGGAAGATGATGATGGTGAATCTAGTACTTTCTTGCACCTCATCCTCATATACAACATAAGTAGAAAGAAAAAAAGAAAAAGGAAAAAAAAAACAAAATCCCCACCGACAAAAGGGATTAATAAGAATAGAATACCATCAATTGTAAGTTATTCCAATTTTGTCCTTGCAGACCATGTATGATAATTAAAAGTTTCACATGAAGTAATTAAAATTTTCTTATGTGATATTTCATCCATTGGTTATCTGAATCAATGGTCCATATGATTTTTCTACATTTTATATTAATAACTTTGTATAAAATGAAAAATAACTTTGTATACTAACTCTTCTCTATATATGTATATACATATATGCATACATTAGACTAGATAGAAATTTAAAATAATCATATGAAAGTGAACAATCAACAAGAAGTTTCAATTATCTTGTATGAAGTTCTAGTTGATCATAAAGATTATATGCTTTATGTTATTAATATCAATGATAGTATTTTAGATACATGTTTGATGTTTCATATCAAAGATTTACTTGTGCTACATGTTATTAGTAAAAACCTCCCACTTCAAATTATCAAACCACTGTTTTGATCGTTTTGATTAAGATATATCACACATGGTTTTTGATTATACATTCATCTATTAAATAGCGTGAAACTTAACGTTTCAAATTAAGGTAGGGTTATAATAAAATTGGTCTTTAATGTAAAAAAAATTAAAAATGATTGTGAGCTTGACTTGTGTCTTTATATTGTTTTAAAGATGATAGATTTTGATTATTGAGTTAAATACGTCAGCTCATTGTGTTACATACGTTCATTATGTCAAATATTAGTTCATAATCGTGTCATATATTTTACATCATATGTTATATGTATTAATCGTTATGTTTTACGTTTTAGATCATCTTATGTTATTTTTGTCATTCTTTCTATATATTATATAAACTTGTTATCTATCACTGTTTTTACAATTAGAAATACATAATAATATAATTTCACTAGAGATGTACAAACCGGTTTTTTTAATATGTACAAACCGGGCTTTTTTTAAATTGGTTTTTCATCAAGAATCCTCAAACCGCTCAAATTAGTTTGGACCGGTTTGTAAACCGGTTTGTTTAGAAAAATCAGTTTTATCCCAGTTTAACCGCTTTTTTAATTGAAACCAGTTTTGGGTGCGGGGCTATGAAACCGATATACAAACTGCCGGTTCGGGTTAGTCTAGGAACCGGTTTGCGGCTCAAACCGGGTTTTTTTTCAAACCGGTTAGTTTTTTACAGGTTTTTTTGTACACCTCTAACTTTCACCAATGTATTTTTTAAAACTTATAGCATTGAAGATAACACAATGTGTTATTTTATTATTTTTTTTATGGATTATATAAATTTGTCATTGTGTTTTACAATTGAAGTATAAAATGATGTTATTTTACTAATGTATTTTTCAAAAATCATAGTGTTTAAGCCAACATAATAACGATCAGAAAAACACAATGAAGCATTGTGTTATTTTTTTATTGTTTTTAATGTATTATATTAATTAGCTATTAATTTATTATTGTATTTTAGATGCTAGAGACTAGAGATACATAACAATATTATTTCACTCTTATATTTTTTTAAAATTAATTATTTTAGAAAAACACAATAGTATTCAGAAAAATAACGAACAAAAAGACACAATAAACTGCACAAGACATAATGAAGAGATCAGAGCTTAAAAACGTCAAAATTTTTTATTATCTTTTATATAACAATATTGTACTCGTTATAAAAATAATAAACACACGTTTTTATAGTGTATTTTTATATATACAAAATAATATCATACACAAAAATTATGAACGTTTGAAAAAAAAAAGAAGGGAACTTATAAAAAATAACAAAAAGGTTATTATTAAAATAAATTTCTAATAAACTTTTTTCTATAATTGAATATCAATCATTTATCAAATAGATTGATAGGTAAAATTATTGTTTACACTTTTAGTTTTAAATGTTTTTTTATTTGAACATTTCTCCCAAAATTAAATGCTCCATCATGCAACTCTACTTATTAAATTCATTTAGTTATAAAATGAGTTGTAAGAAAAGCGTGTTAATTTGAGAGTTTAAACTTTTAGAACACGAGATGTTGGATACCATAATTACAAGAAATTATGGTCGGTTGGATGTCAATTACCAAGTGGCATTAATAACATGATTTTTCTTAACAATGAATGTTACTCTCCTTCCAACTACACTACAACTAAATTATATCGATTCATCTTTAACAAGTCTCGGATTATTAACCTCAACTAAATAAAATGTGTATTTTACACTTGTATTAACCTAAGGGAGAGGATATGCTACAAAGGCTATATTTCCTAAAAAGGGTGAGAAGTAATTCTGGCCATTGGATCAACTCATTAAAATAGATCAATGGTTCAAAAAAACGCGGTGGCAAACATGTAAATAAGTGGAAAACTGCTAACAGGCGGAGGGGCAAAAAAGTAATTTGACACAATGGTTGTTTGACACAATGGTTGTTTGACAGTTTGTTTGACACAATGGTTGTTTGAAACAATAGTAATTTAACACAATGGTAGTTTGACACAATGACCCAACTCCCTTTTGATCTTTTCAACTGATTGAAAGACTGTGAAAGCTTCAAAATCAAACGTAAACAAAACTCTTCAAATATAACACAATGAGTCTTATAACACAATGAATATAATGACACAATGAATATAATGACACAATGAGTATATGACACAATGAATCTTATGACACAATGAATCCTATTCTTGAATAGGCATAGAATCAACTGTTGAGTTGTTTGAAGCTTGTTTATCCTTAATGTTTTGAAGATATAAACTGCAATTGCGTATAATGTGACCAGGTTGTTTGCAAAACCCATAATTTCTCAACTTTTTTCCTGCTTGTTCGATGGCTAACTCATGAGCTGACTTTATTCTTCTTGGCCTACCTGGGGATACACATTGTTGGCCAACATCTTTGTAATTTTCAACATCTATATGAATAAAAACAGTATGTCATAAAAAGACAAAATGAGTATTATGACACAATGAAGCTTATGACACAATGAAGCTTATGACACAATGATATATGTGACACATTAACACCATGACACAATAATCTTATGACACAATGAATATAATAACACAATGATATTATTACACAGTATATATGACTCATTAACACCATGACACAATGAGTCTTATGACACAATGAATCTTATGACACAATGATATAAATGACACAATGCATCTTATGACACAAATAATATATATGACACATTAACACCATGACACAATGAAATTTATGACACAATGATGTCATTGTGTCAAGTATTATTTTATCTATCTTATTTTATCTTATATTGTTTGATTTACAAAACGCTAATACAGAAACATATAGAAACATATTCATAATGTTCAGATTAATCTAACAGTATATACACAATAACTGTTTTCTTTAGACACAATGACGATACAAAAGACAAAATGACGAACAAAAAGACACAATGATGATACCTATGACACAATGATGATACCTATGACACGATGATGATACCTATGACACAATGATGATGTCAATCAATAACAAAATTCACAGAAATCAGACAGTATAAACACAATGATGATCCAAGCGATAAAATTACGGTGCGAAAATTAACATACTATGTCAATTACAGTATATAATCGTCCTCATACGTACCAATCTGACAATCACTCGTCGGCATCGGCGAAGTAATTGATGTAAAGCAATCTTCGACAGATGAATTCTATCGTTTGATGTAAGCTGAAACTTTGTATGTTTGAATCTTCAACGATTAAAATTGATGTAAGATGAATTCGATCGTTTGATCTTTTGAAAACCTCAATCGTACAGATATATATCTCACACCTTCATCTTAATAAATTAGACTTTCTAAAATACCTCTCCTTCCATTTTTAATAATATGTCACGTGTCACTCACCGATTGCTTCTCACATTTTTTACATAATATTCCCTTTGTATTTGAACTTTTCTCTTAATCTAAAGAGTAGTTCGAGAATCAATACGTTGAATATATAATGCACGGACAAAGCATATTTTTTCAATACTTAATTCACTTTATGTCGTGTTCTAAAAATTTGACCCTACTCATATTTAATTGATATGTTAAATGTTTTCAGAAGCAGATCGGATAGCGAATCGAATGCCTTACCGGTCATTTGGTTGGACCGGATACAAAAACCGGATAAATTATAATTATTTTAAAGAATGTATGTAAAAAAAACTCAAAAATTAAAAAAATATATAAAAAAACCGGTTCGACCAGTCCGGTTCCCAATTCGACTAGTCTGGTTCCCGGTACGATCACCATTTCAACATCAAAACTATTTTAAGTACCGAATTAGACCGGATTGGAGTCTGGTTTTCGATCCAACCGGCTGGTCCAGTCCCGTTTCCAAAACAACGGATATGTTCGTTATGAATACCTGAAGGCTGAAATAGTCTACTATTTATAACTTGCATAAACTAAAAGTCACGCATATTGATCGAAAATATTGGGCTTAGGCATGACATTTTTTTCACGTCTTAGTGGGCCGTGTTGCTCAAAAAAGGTCTAGGCTTTGTTTCTTAGTAATCTATCTTCTTTTTAGTTAGATTTTTATTTGGTAATCTCTTTCAGTCGAGTTAATTGTTATTTCCGTTCCTAAGTTTTGGTGTATTTTTTTTGTTTTCATATAAAAAACTTTATTTTTCCCTCTTCGTCCCTAACATTCTAAAAACTTGCTATTTTCATCCACTTCCGTTAACGCCGTTTGTTTTGCCCGTTAAGTGGACATCAATTTTGAATATTAAAAACAATCTAATAATGTTTGAATGCTCGGGGCAATTGAGCAATGTTTATTTAGGTTTTTTTTTCTGGTGAGGTCTAAAACAACATAAATGCCCCTCACATGAGGTGCACGTAATAACAACTTAACATGTAAATAAACGAGATTAATGAAATTAGATATATACACAAACCACATGATATACCGACCAACATGATATACCGACCAACATGATATACCGACCAACAATTGTAACAAAAACATATCTATCAATTTTCATAAAGTAAATATTAGTTTATTTAGCTTTGTAAGTTAACTCCAAAAAAGATTTCTAAAAATGTTTTCTTAGGTACCCAATATTACAGTATTACACAACAAATTATTGACTTCAAATCATCAAGGGATGCTACTGCACATGATAATTGTTCTTGTTTTTTTTTTCAATTTATATGTAATTGTTGAGAAAAGGAAAAAAAAAAGGTGTTTTGGTGACTCGAACTATGGACCACTCATGTAGAAGCGTAGTGAACAAACTAATTGCAAATTTACATGTAATTGTTGAGAAAGGAAAAAAGAAAGCAGTTTGGAAGATTCAAACCACGACCACTCTAATAGAAGCCTAATGAACAAACCAATTACGCATTTACGCTAGCTAACTTTTGTGCTATACTTCCAAAATATCTATACTAATAAATGATTACATGTGATGATTCATCATCAGCACAAAATTTTCCCCTTCTAAACTTCTTTAACAATTTTTTCATAAACCATGCTATATTTATTACTTGAAGTTTTTATTTTATTTTAATTTTTTTGACAACCTCAATCGCTACCAACAATTTTAGGGATTTTAAATCTATGATATCAACCATCTCAAATCTTATTTAACTCTTTAAACCTTATGATCACAAATCCTTATTTTTATATATTCAATTTAAAATAAAACGATAGAGTTTAAATATATTTGTTTACATATTTGAATTATATATTTATAACTTTTAACCCGTGTAATACACGGGTTAATAATCTAGTAATATATAAAAATACATTACATATCCAAAAAAAACGTAGTCGGTAGCATTGTGGCTACCGACATATCATTTTAACTATATATTAGTGTTTTCCCCTGCCACTTGTTGCGGGCAAACGTAGTAGTTGAAAAGGTGTCTCGCATAACCGAATGATAAAATCGTAACAACTGAAAAAAAAAATATCACACGTATTTAACATTAATAGTAACCACAAAATATTGGTCGAATCTTTTTAACTAAATGAGTATTATCCCTTTGGATTGATGTGAGCTCGCTAGTAAAACATTTAAAAGGCTAAAAGAATCGTTCATTATAAATTTTATTAGTTTTTACATAAATTGAAGCTAAACCATGCACTATAGATTTTTTAACTATAAATAAAGCTTCTCCGGTAATGTTTCAGTTGTTTTCATACATCTCTTTATTTTTGCATTTAAATAAGATAACTTTTACATTATATTAACTTGTTATATTTTCAATTAATAATTAAATTATCCATTTTCTAATAAATAGTTATGGCTGTCTCTACAACATAGTTTCATTATTTTTTACTGGACGTCAACCCATTATTAACCATAATACATAATATGTCTCTCACTTTAATAGTTAATAATAACTAGTAAAATGCTACCCGCGCTTTGCGGCGGATCGAAGAGGGTTAAACTGATTTGCTAATTCAATTAACATACTAACCATATCATACAATAGTTATTACCTTTGACATGTTATTAAGCATACCATGACCCGGAACCAAAAACAAATCAAGACCCACTGCACAAAATATCATGTAATTGAATTCCATCCAAAAGATTAGCTTCTTTTCATACCTATGGCCACTACATAAACACTGACGAAGTCAACTGACTACTTTACTATTTAAAGTCACTAGAATGTAAAATCTTTGAGATACTATGTAAATAAAGAAAACTATTTTGGGAAACTTCATATTGAAGTTTAAATAAAGTCAACTTCCTCTAAACCCAGACACCCCAAGGTAACGTCCACAAAAGATCCTCCATCCATTGGAACTTTAAGTCACTTTAAATCACACGGTCTAAATCTGGTTTTTGAACCCAAAACACTTCACCATAATCCCCAAGGCCAATGAGTCCTAAATCAACTGGTTTAGGAGGAAACACCCTATAACTTTTCAAAATGGAGGTCATGGGTTGAAGTCTCACTAGATGCAATGTGCTCCAAGTGGGCCAAGGGTTTTACCACAGTGGGTCTTTGGGTGGTGGGTTTCCCTTGGAATAGTGGGCGAGCCGGGTCATCAGCACTGTCTATGTTCGCGGGGGTGGGTGGCTTTTCACCAATGGGTTTACTCAGGTGACTGGACTTAAAAATTATTCGTTGGCCGTTTAAAAAAAAATCCCCTCAAAGAAGATCAAAGATTGAGATTAGAAATATACTAATTACATGAAGAAGTATATACAGAAACTCAAAACCTTTCGAATCACCTATAGATTGTAAAGTTTTCAATCCAAAATCTAATATTTAGTGGCTGGTACTTGGTTCATGCGATTTTCAAGGCCACTGAACACAAAATGAATCATCTGACATAAAACTCATACAATTCTCAACTTGAAAATGATTTCATAGATTAGCAAAACACATCTACTAATCGTCATCTCTTCCTCCAAGACCTCAATCCATATATCATTATAAACAAATCGAAGGTTGCTGTAGAACTATCCACCACCTGCTTTTTCCTTTTGTCACATACAAACAACTAATCACATACAGATTTGAGGGTAAAATCATCTTCAAACTGCAATAACCTGAACAGCGAAAAAGATTGCAAAATCGAAAATCAAATATACGTAAAAATTATAGATTCTTTCTTTGTCATGGATCGAGCCCGTACGGGTGTGTTGTGTATGTGAGAGAGTTGAGCATCTCTTTCTCCGCCATTGTTGCTGGAAGTAATTAAGCTCCAATGGAAATGTAATCGAGGCTCTTACGAACTCAAGTGTTCAAGAAACCAAGCTCGCCGGAGGTTATATGTGTTGCATATTACAATAACCTTTAAGAAAGAAATATATATAAAGTATCTTGTTATATTTAATATTACTAGTGGGTGAAACTCGTGCGGTATGGCGGGTATATAAATATTTTTAGTATTTTGTCTTTAGCTAACTCTCTTTTATTGTGCTAACTCTTATTTGTTTTTTTATTTGAACAATATGAGATATCAGATATATCTATATTACTATAGGGATAAACAAATTTGTAAATAATAAGTTGTTTATGTATAATCACTTATACCAAATGTAACAAAATTGTTTTTAAGTATCTTAAAAATGGATTAAAATTACAATATTGTCCAAAAAGTTGTATTATATAGTAGTGTAGATATAAATAGATTAAGATAACCTTAAATATAATAGTAATACTTTAAATTTAATTAGAAAATGATGGAGTACAAATATTTAAAGCTTAAAAGGGGTATAATAGGAATAAATCTTGTAACATTACATATTAAAGTTTATAACTCTTCATATGACATCTTAAAAAATAATATAAAATTACAAATCTATTCATGGTTTCTCTATTATATAGTAGTATAGATATAGATAAAGATATAGATATAGATTAAATAAACTTATAAAAAAATATCAATTACCTATCTATTAATATTAGAATGGAATGAATAGTGATTTTGATAATCAGAGCCGTTTGTTTTTAATCAACGGGATGGTTGTTTGACACTTGCCTTCATACGTGTTTTCTTCTAGGTGACATCCACCTGTCTAGCCCCTTTTCATGCATGTGTATCTCTATCCTTTTAAGCTTAGAGAGAGAAAGGAAAGTGTACAGATAGAACTTGGAATGTTGGAAGTAGAGAGGAAAGTCTTGAAGACGATCGATGTAAGGCCCCTATCTCAGGAAACCTCACAGTTGGTCATTCATAGCAAAACATAGATTTAAAGCAATCATTTACTCATATATTTATAAATATATATTGCAGCGGAAAGATACAGTAATTTCAGTTCATTACAATGTAGTTAAATTAAAACATAAATATCGTCTTTAACTATCAAAACTATTTAAAGTCCTCTTGTATGCTCCTCAGTCAGGGAGGCCAGTATTTAGATGCCAAGAAGCTTCAGTCCCATGCTCCCATCCCATAAGCCCTAGCTCTCACCTGTCAACTAATAAGAATACAAAAGTCAGCTTCGCTGAGTGAATTCTAGGTTTACTTTGTTAAATAACTTTTGTAAAAAGTATTAGCTTTAGCAGTCTGAAAATAATCACCATCTACCAGAACATCAGTACACACGAGCTATCACTTTATCGATACTTTATCATTACGTGTTAATTATTATTCTTCTTTATCCATCAATTCTCTGTCACTATCGGTGCCTATGATAAACACAGAACTTTACCGACATGCCAATTTAGGACTTACTGTCGTGCCCAATCAGGCCATTATTGTCATGCCAATCCAGGCCTTACTGACCTGCCTGTTCGAGCATTTACTTTATCCGGGTGAGGGCACAACGAATGCAACCCTCCTTTATCCATTGCTTGCAAGGCTTTACTTTATCCAGGTACACGTTATGGGCCCAATAACATTTCTTTAAGTTTCACTTATATCTTTAGTTTTCACACACACTTAATAAATAATAAGAAGCAAACTCTTAGTCTAAGCATTCATATTTCATCAATCATGAGAGATAAACTAGATAACTGACCCTCCGCGGAACAGCGGGGGTTCGGGGACGGCAGCCCCTGATAGCGGGGTTCTAGGGGCGGCAACCCCTAGTGGGGTCCAAGGGGCAACGCCCCTGGCTGGGGCGGGCAGAAAGGTCTTAAAAACCATCATCATAAAAGTATGTATTTTAGTATGCATATCACCCAAAACATTGAAAACGGGTAAAGGAGGGGTCTAGAACTCGCCTGAACTTATCCAAATAGCTTAAATTCTAAGTCACTTAAGCTATAGTCTGAATACTCGAGCTGCACGAAAGTTAATACACAAAAACGTCATTTTCTTCATAGTTTCGCTGACAGTTTCGCTGGTAGTTTCGCTGCCAGTTTCGCTACCAGTTTCGCTGGGCAGCACTTCTGCCAGTTTCGCTGGACAGATTCACTGCCATGAGCGCCCAACTTTCGTTGGAATTTCCTAGTTTCGCAATGTCTATAGGTCAGCCTAAGTACTTAGTGAAATTACCTGCGAAACTATGTTTCGCAGTAGCGAAACTGTAGTTTCGCTAGAAATCCTTTAGTTTCGCTGGATAAATGAACAGTTTCGCTGGATGAATACTTAGTTTCGCTGAATCGGGGCCCAATTTCGCTGGTTGAACAGAAACTAAGAACCAGCCCGTTTTTAACCCAAAATCTTAACTTTTTACGTCCAAATCCTTGGTTTACCATCCATGAAGCCATATCTAACCTTTTTACTCGTTTTCATACGTAAAAAATTGACCTTTATGTGTTTCTTTGAAACTTTTCAAAACCCAAAACCCTAGAACCCGGGTTTGATCTACAGAAGGGTTTAGAGGTCGATTCTTACATGGTTTTGTTGTTCTTTTCTTAGGATTTGATACTCCAATCACCCAGATCTTCAATCTTCCAACCTTTCAAGCTCCAAATCTTGAGTTTTCTTCACTTTCTCTCTCTACTTTCTCTCTCTATGAATTTGGAGGCTAGGGTTGTAAAGTGCTGGAATGGAACTGATCATGCATGTTTAAGGGCTGATTAAGGGCCCTTAAACCCATCAAAACCTAGCCCATTAAGGCTAATTTCGTCCATAGCCCACTAATTTACCTTTATTTCTTAAATTAACCCTTAAAATCCCATTATTATTAAATGGCTTGCTTCGGGAAATTTCAGGACGTTACAATCGGCCACCTCTCCACGTCGCTGTCGCCACTAATTTGAAGTGCTACTTGTCATCGCGCTAATTGAAGGTCCACGATGTTGATTTGTTATTTGCTATTCATCGATCAGGACCTTGGTGTGGAAGCCAAAAACATTGGCGTCTCTGGGATACTCCTTTTGCTGGTTCCACGATGATGCATGTCAGATCGTTTTCTGTTTCGCAAACCTGACCTGAGTCGATGGCGATGGCAATGGACCTTGGCGGGGGGAGGAGGTGACGATGGCGTCTACGGGAAACCCTTTCCTGTTGGTTCCATTGTCGTACACGTTATGGACATCGTCGGTGGTCCCTTCCGACCGCCTTTAGCGGCGTTCGAGTGTGGGTAGTCGCCTTTTTGCCACCTGTTTCCGATAAGGCCGACCTCGGCTATGGTGAACAGTTACCTGCCTCCTCTGCCACTATTCGCTTACTTGAGATGTGGGTTTGATGTTTGTGGGTTTTATCTTTATCGTGATGTTTCTGGTTTGAAACCCTAGCTTGTTTTGGATACTATCGTGAAATTGTTAGCCGATAATGATGAACACAGATTCATCTAAGGCCATCCTAATCACATCTAATTTCTTTTATTTCTATTGGGGTTGATTTCTATGTCTTCTATTGGAATTATACCCTTTGTCAATGTCGAGGGCTGTGATGATGATGCGTAACTCATCTGAGCCATGTCCTAATTTGGAAAGTGGTTCGATGATGATGAATCCAGATTCATCGGAGAGCTACCTTGGAGTTGCTGCCTTAGTAGTTGGTTGAACCCCGATAACTCCAGGTTAAAAGCAATTAACACCTAACTTTTAGGGTCATGGTTTATGTTTGTGATGATGAGTTGCTTCGTCCGTGCATGTTTTTGTTGATGTTATTGCTGAAACATATGGTGTTTGTTTCAGATTCAATGGTTTTTTTGTTTGGTTACTGAGGTTATATTTTTTAATATGAGATCATGTGGGTTTCTGTCCTATTGAATCCACCTGTTAATGCCATTTCTGATTAACATTTATGCTATTTTGTTTGGTCATTTGTTAAGCTATTGCTCATTTTAGACGTTTGGGTTTCTTACCTGGTACTAATAAGTCGTGATGTGGTCGATGATGTTGTGCGTATGGACCAGCTGAGACATAATTCAAGTTGTCACGATAGGTAGCTTCGTATTGTTGAGGTTTTCGTTTGCTTCTATGGTTGCTGTTGTGCCTGATTATGTATGGCGGGTCAATGATGATGGGTTGTTGTTCATATATTGGAGACAATTGGTCGGGTGTATGATGTTGGGTGTATGCCCGTCTGAGACATATGCGAAACAATGTGGTTTATGATTGCTCATGTGACTCTTTATTGTCCGATTGAGACACTACTATTAGAGATTATGTTATTTACATTATATCCGGGCTATGATGATACAAAAAAGAGATCCGTTGTTTGGCGTAACAGTAATTCTGAGTTGCAGCTGTAAGGCCCACCTTTCTCAGGGAAGCCTCACAGTTGGTCATTCATAGCAAATATAGATTTAAAGAAATCATTTAATCGTATATATAAATATATATATTGCAGCGGAAAAATATACTGTAATTCAACCCATTACAACGTAGTTAAATTAAATTATAAACATTGTCTTTAAACATCAAAACTATTTAAAGGTCCTTTTAAGCTTTTCATCATCGGGGATGCCAGTCTTCTAGTGCCAAGAAGCTTCAGTCCCATGCCTTTATTCCATCGCTCTAACTCTTACCTGTCAACTGATATGCATACAAAAGTCAGCTTCGCTGAGTGAATTCTAGGTTTTCTTTGTAAATAACTTTTTGTAAAGGTATTAGCTTTAGCAGTTGAAAATAGTTCTCGCCTATCAAGCATCAATACATACAGGCTATCACTTTATCGATACTTTATCATTTCTTTTCATTTCGCGTTATTTATTACTCTTCTTTATCCGTCAATTCTCTGTCACAATCGGTGCCTAGGCTCGCCTAGGACTTTACCGACACGCCAATTAAGGGCTTACAGTCGTACTCGATCGGGCCATTAATGTCATGCCAATTCAGGGCTTACAGACCTGCCTGTTCGAGCATTACTTTATCCGGGTGAGGGCACAACAAATGCAACCCTCCTTTAGCCATTGCTTGCAAGTCTTTACTTTATCCCTTGCCTGCAGGACTTTACTTGCAAGACTTTACTTTATCCAGGTACACGTTATGGGCCACATAACCTTTCTTTACGTTTCACTTTCTTATTTAAGTTATATATATAATATAACACAACACATCTCGAATGCAATCCATCACTACAAGTTATATCTCAATAAGGAAAAACACGTTATCAATTCATTAGGAAATCTCGTTTCCCATATAAGATAGTAAGTAAAACTTTACTCTAAAAGAACTGGTCATAAAAAGGTATATATATTAGTATGCATACCGCCCCAAAACTTTTAAAGCAAGTATAAAATAGGGGATCTAGAACTCACCTGAACTCGTCCAAGTAGCTTAAATTCTAAGTCACTTAGGCTATAGCCTGAATACTCTAGCTGCACGAAAATTAACATGCAAAAACGTCATTTTCTTTATAGTTTCGCCCATAGTTTTGCTACAGCGAAACTACAGTTTCGCCTGCAGTTTCGCTGGGCAGCACTTCTGCTAGTTTCGCTAGACAGATTCGCTACCTTGAGCGCCCAACTTTCGTTGGAATTCCCTATTCTCGCAAGGTCTATAGGTCAGTCTGGGTCTTAGCGAGATTACCGGCGAAACTATAGTTTCGCCCCAGCGAAACTGTAGTTTCGCTGGAACTTCTCCTAGTCTCGCTGAACTAATGTGCAGTTTCGCTGGTTAAATGCTTAAATTCGCTGGATCGGGGCCCAGTTTCGCTGGATGAACAGAAACTCAGATCCAGCCCATTTTTAACCCAAAATCTTAACTTTTTACGTCCAAATCCTTAGTTTACCTTCCATAAAACCAAATCTAAGCTTTTTACACGTTTTCATACGTAAAAATTTGACCTTTATGTGTTTCTTTAAACTTTTCAAAACCACAAAACCCTAGAATCCGGGTTTGATCTACAGAGGGCCTTAGAGGTCGATTCTTACCTTGTTTTGTTGCTCTTTCCTTGTGTTTTGATGCTCCAATCCACCAGAACTTCAATCCTTCCAACCTTCAAGCTCCAAATCTTGAATTTCTTCACTTTCTCTCTCTACTTTCTCTCTCTACTTTCTCTCTCTACGAATTTGGTGGCTAGGGTTGTAATGTGATGGAATGGGACTGATTATGCATGTTTAAGGGCTGATTAGGGCCCTTAAACCCACCAAGTCTAGCCCATTAAGGCTAATCTGATCCATAGCCCACTAATTTACCCCTTTATTTTTTAAGTTAACCCTTAAAAGCCCGTTATTATTAAATGGCTTGTTTCTGGAAATTTCAGGGCGTTACAAGTCTCCCCCCTTATTTAGGTTTCGTCCTCGAAACCTGACTCGTCACTAAACAGATCGGGTATTGGCGTCTCATTTCCTCCTCGGATTCCCAGGTGGCATCCGACCCTTTTCGGTGTTTCCATTGCACCTTGACTTGCTTGACTACTTTATTTCTCAATTATTTCTTCTTCCGATCCAGTATAGCCACTGGTTGCTCTACATAGTTCCGCTTCTCGTCCACCTCGATGTCATCTAGAGGTACGACTGCCTCATTTGGTGCTAAACATTTTCTTAAGTGCGACACATGAAAGGTAGGGTGAATCCCACTTAATTCTTCTGGAAGGTCTAGCCTGTAAGCTACGTCCCCAACTCGTGCTAGTACCTCGAATGGTCCGATGAACCTGGGACTCAGTTTCCCCCTCTTCCTAAATCGGATGATTCCCTTCCATGGTGACACTTTTAGCATTACCTGTCACCCACGCTGAACTCTATTGGTCTCCTTCTTTTGTCGGCGTATGACTTTTGCCTATCCTTGGCAGCCTTCATATACGCCTTGATTTTCTCCAACTTCTCCGTTGTGGCTTCCACAACTTCTAAGCTTCCTAGCTCTTTTTGTCCGACATCACCCCAACAAATAGGAGTTCTGCACCGTCGACCGTACAATAACTCATATGGGGGCATCTTAATACTGGCGTGGTAGCTGTTGTTATACGAGAACTCGGCTAGTGGCAAATGATCATCCCAGTTACCGCCAAATTCGATAACGCATGCCCGAAGCATATCCTCCAGTGTCTGGATAGTTCTCTCCGATTGCCCGTCGGTCTGCGGGTGGTATGCGGTACTAACATGCAACCTCGCACCCATCTCTTCATTGAACTTTTTCCAAAACTTTGAGGTGAACCACGTATCCCTATCTGAAACAATCGATACGGGCATACCATGTCGCGCCACGATTTCTCGGATAAACAGTCCAGCAAGCTTTTCTGAACTAATTGCTTCCTTGATTGGAAGGAAATGCGCACTCTTAGTTAGTCTGTCAACTATCACCCATATCGCGTCGTGGCCTTTTGCCGTGCGGGGTAGTTTGGTGATGAAGTCCATGGTAACATGTTCCCACTTCCACTCTGGCACTTCTAATGGCTGAACATAACCATAAGGTCTTTGGTGCTCAGCCTTCACCTGTAGGCACGTGAGACATTTATTTACATACGCAACCGCATCTCTCTTCATCCCGGGCCACCAAAAATCTTTCTTCAAATCGTGGTACATCTTATTTGCGCCTGGATGAATTGAGTAGCGGGTCTTGTACGCTTCGTCCATAATCTTCTCCCGTAAGTCACCATGCTTCGGAACCCATATCCTGCCATAGAAGGTCTTAACACCCAAGGTGTTCTCTACCAATTCATCCAATTTTCCCACCATCCTTTCCTTATTGATTTGCTGCTCTTTTAAAGCGTCTATTTGAGCTTTGCTTATCATCCTCATAACATCTGGAGTCACTACTAGTTGGCACGCCTTCACCCGGATCGGTTCATATCCTTCCTTTCGGCTCAGGGCATCGGCTACCACGTTCGCCTTACCCGGGTGATAATGGATTTCACAGTCGTAATCCTTTATCAACTCCAACCACCTCCTTTGTGTCATATTTAGGTCCTTATGCTCAAAGAAATATTTCAGACTTTTGTGGTCGGTAAATATGTCGCACTTAGTTCCATACAAATAGTGTCTCCAGATCTTCAATGCGAACACTACTGCGGCAAGTTCCAAGTCATGAACCGGGTAATTAACCTCCGTGCCCTTTAGCTGTCTGGATGCGTAAGCTATAATTTTTCCTCTTTGCATCAACACACAGCCTAGCCCACAGTAAGAAGCGTCGGAGTATACCATTAGGTCTTCATCTCCCTCTGGCAGGGTTAGCACAGGAGCTTTGGTCAGTCTATCCTTCAATTCCAGAAACGCTTCTTCCTGTTCTTTCCCCAGTCGAACACCACGTTCTTCCTCGTTAACCTTGTTAATGGGGAAGCTATCTTCGAGAAATCTTTGATAAACCTTCTATAATAGCCAGCCAATCCCAAGAAACTACGGATTTCGGATGGCGTCTTTGGGGAATTCCATTGCGTAACTGCCTCCACCTTTGCTGGATCAACCATGACTCCTTCGGAATTTATAATATGCCCTAAAAACTGCACCTCCCGTAGCCAGAAGGCACATTTAGAGAACTTCGCATACAGTTTCTCCTTTCGTTAAGTCTCTAACACCTCCTTAATATGACAAGCGTGGTCTCCTTCATTCTTTGAGTATATCAAAATATCGTCAATGAAGACTATCACTGATCGGTCCAACATCGGGCGACACACGCGATTCATTAAGTCCATGAATGCCGCAGGAGCATTGGTTAGCCCGAAAGACATAACCAGGAACTCATAGTGGCCATAGCGTGTTCGGAAGGCCGTCTTTGGGATATCTTGCTCCCTTACCTTCAATTGATGATATCCGGATCGGAGATCTATTCGGGAGAACCAGCTTGCCCCTTGCAATTGATCAAACAGATCATCTATCCGGGGTAGAGGGTATCGATTTTTTCACGGTCAGCTTATTCAACTCCCTGTAATCTATACACATCCTCATGCTGCCATCCTTCTTCTTCACAAACAGCACGGGAGCACCCCATGGGGAAATACTGGGCCTAATGAATCCCTTATCAAGGAGTTCCTGCAGTTGTGACATGAGCTCCTTCATCTCGGACGGAGCTAGGCGGTAGGGTGCTTTGGCAATGGGTTGGGCTCCTGACAGTATGTCAATCTGAAACTCTATCTCTCTATCTGGTGGTACTCCAAGCAGATCCTCCGGGAATACGTCAGGAAAGTCCCGCACCACTGGTACATCGGACATCTCTTTCGCCTTATCTTTAACATCCTTGACATACGCTAGATAAGCTCTGCACCCTCGCCTCATACATTTCCCCGCCTTGATCATGGAAATGATCCTTGGAACCTTACAATCGTTATCACCGTAGATCGTAACCGGACTACCATCTGGAGCCGTTAATCGGATCATCTTTTGTTGACATACTATGTTAGCATCATGGGCAGCTAACCAATCCATCCCTAGTACGACATCGAAACCTCCTAAGGGCATGGCAAACAATTGTGCGGGAAAGTAATGACCTCCTAGTTTAATATGGCAATCCTCTATCACTCTGACTATTCTAATGGACTTACCATCGGCTGTTTCTACTTCGAAGGCATCATCTATTTCCTTAGTTTGGGCATCTAGTGTAGCACAGAAGGATACAGATACAAAACTCTTATTGGCACCACTATCAAATAATATGGAGGCACAGACATCATTGACAAGGAACGTACCTGACACTACGTCTGGGTCTTTCCTTGCCTCTTTCTTGTTCATGGTAAAAGCCATTGCCTTGACCTTGGGCTTTCCATCATCTCCCTTGTCATCACCCCTGCTCGTTCCCGAGCTTCCTGGCTTAGGTTTCTTACAATCCCTGCTGTAGTGCCCCGACTCATGGCAGTTAAAGCACTCGTTTACTTCCGGGCACTCCCTAGCCATGTGACCCGTTTTCCCACACCGGTAGCACCCATGGCTACCCAATCGGCACTCTCCGGGATGCCTCCTCCCACACTTCCCACAGTTCTTAACTTCCTCGACCCCCTTCACAACCATCTGTTTTGCATCCACCCTTGCTTTCTTGTTCCCCGGTTGGTGGCCACTACTTCCATATCTCTTCCCATTGTTATTCCAAGCCTTCTTCGTCTCACCCACTATCACCGGCCTGCGATGATCGTACAACCTTCCACTGAGGTCCACCGCTGATCTAAAAGTACCAGGTCGGGCCGTGACCATGTCCCTACGAATGTCTAGAGGCAACCCTTGTATGTACCTCTTGATCCTTTTGGCTTCAGGAGTTACCAAATCAGGCACCAGACGTGCCATTTCATTGAATCTTGTAGTGTACTCCTGGTGAGTCATATTTCCAGCCTCCAAACTCACAAACTCTTGCTCGACCTTGTCAAGCTCTCTTTCCGGGCAGTACTCCTCTATCACCAACCTCTTCATCTCCGGCCATTTCATCCTCTCAATGGCCTCCTCTCCGTAAGACTCAGCAATGTTATCCCACCAACACAGTGCTGGATCCAAAAGGGAATGGGAAGCAAACTTCACCTTTTGGTTTTCACGACACTCGCTGATCTTCAGTACGGCTTCCATTTCCCTAATCCAACGCTAAGCAATGGCAGCGTTACCAGTACCATCAAATGTTGGGGGCTTACACCTCTGAAAATCCCCGTAGCTGCACCCCTTCGCCCTCTCTTCCACTTCAGGGCCATCATGGTTACCCAGACGATCTCCCTCGTCACTCAACTCCTCAGTCTTGACTGCCCCTTTCTTATCAACTTTTTCTGAAGCCGTACTCTTCTTACTGTCACCCTTAACCTGCTCCACAAACTCCGCAAGCAGAGCGGGCATCACTCCAGACAGGACCTGATGCACCTCTTGGGCAATAGCTTCCTTTACTGTCTCTTTCAGTTTGGCCTGATCAGGGGTAGACCCCTCGGCTCCCGTTCCTAACTCAACCTCCTCCTCCTTAATCGGTTCCTCAACCGGCTTTCTGGTTGACCTTTTTGTTGGCTTCACAGTTGCACTTGCAGTTTCCTTTGCCTTAGTCGGGGGCCTTCCCCTAGTGCTTCTCCGGGTGACCATGGTTGGAACTTCTTTCTTAGGTGCCATTCGTTCTACTTCCTATAAGATTCAGAATGTTAATGTGGTCTTTCAAGGCAAGTTCAGTTCACGACAAGTTTTGTAAATTTTTAATAACAGTGGCCAGTTGTGATTAACTACTTACAGAACTTCTCTTGCCATAAACTTTTCTATCCTGAACCACACCAACACCAGAACCTACTATACCTAGTCTATGCACGTATAAGTCACATAAATTCAGATAGGCATCACAGATAACATTATCCTACTCTACTTCGGCTCTAACTTAAATAAGAAGGCACTATCCACTAGAATAATACCTATAGCATATTTGTTACCTCTGGGCATGGAGCTTCTTGGACTGGCATCCTTGACACTTGGTCCCATTCTCTGTTTAAGTTTAGGTTTATAAAATGGTTTTCCCAAATCCCTTAAACTTTGGCTCTGATACCAACTTGTAAGGCCCACCTTTCTCAGGAAAGCCTCACAGTTGGTCATTCATAGCAAATATAGATTTAAAGAAATCATTTAATCGTATATATAAAATATATATATTGCAGCGGAAAAATATACTGTAATTCAACCCATTACAACGTAGTTAAATTAAATTATAAACATTGTCTTTAAACATCAAAACTATTTAAAGGTCCTTTTAAGCTTTTCTTCATCGGGGATGCCAGTCTTCTAGTGCCAAGAAGCTTCAGTCCCATGCCTCTATTCCGTCGCTCTAACTCTTACTCGTCAACTGATATGCATACAAAAGTCAGCTTCGCTGAGTGAATTCTAGGTTTCTTTGTAAATAACTTTTTGTAAAGGTATTAGCTTTAGCAGTTGAAAATAGTTCTCGTCTATCAAGCATCAATACATACAGGCTATCACTTTATCGATACTTTATCATTTCTTTTCATTTCGCGTTATTTATTACTCTTCTTTATCCGTCAATTCTCTATCACAATCGGTGCCTAGGCTCGCCTAGGACTTTACCGACACGCCAATTAAGGGCTTACAGTCGTACTCGATCGGGCCATTAATGTCATGCCAATTCAGGGCTTACAGACCTGCCTGTTCGAGCATTACTTTATCCGGGTGAGGGCACAACAAATGCAACCCTCCTTTAGCCATTGCTTGCAAGTCTTTACTTTATCCCTTGCCTGCAGGACTTTACTTGCAAGACTTTACTTTATCCAGGTACACGTTATGGGCCACATAACCTTTCTTTACGTTTCACTTTCTTATTTAAGTTATATATATATAATATAACACAACACATCTCGAAGGCAATCCATCACTACAAGGTTATATCTCAATAAGGAAAAACACGTTATCAATTCATTAGGAAATCTCGTTTCCCATATAAGATAGTAAGTAAAACTTTACTCTAAAAGAACTGGTCATAAAAAGGTATATATATTAGTATGCATACCGCCCCAAAACTTTTAAAGCATGTATAAAATAGGGGATCTAGAACTCACATGAACTCGTCCAAGTAGCTTAAATTCTAAGTCACTTAGGCTATAGCCTGAATACTCTAGCTGCACGAAAATTAACATGCAAAAACGTCATTTTCTTCATAGTTTCGCCCATAGTTTTGCTACAGCGAAACTACAGTTTCGCCTGCAGTTTCGCTGGGCAGCACTTCTGCTAGTTTCGCTAGACAGATTCGCTACCTTGAGCGCCCAACTTTCGTTGGAATTCCCTATTCTCGCAAGGTCTATAGGTCAGTCTGGGTCTTAGCGAGATTACCGGCGAAACTATAGTTTCGCCCCAGCGAAACTGTAGTTTCGCTGGAACTTCTCCTAGTCTCGCTGAACTAATGTGCAGTTTCGCTGGTTAAATGCTTAAATTCGCTGGATCGGGGCCCAGTTTCGCTGGATGAACAGAAACTCAGATCCAGCCCATTTTAACCCAAAATCTTAACTTTTTACGTCCAAATCCTTAGTTTACCTTCCATAAAACCAAATCTAAGCTTTTTACACGTTTTCATACGTAAAAATTTGACCTTTATGTGTTTCTTTAAACTTTTCAAAACCACAAAACCCTAGAATCCGGGTTTGATCTACAGAGGGCCTTAGAGGTCGATTCTTACCTTGTTTTGTTGCTCTTTCCTTGTGTTTTGATGCTCCAATCCACCAGAACTTCAATCCTTCCAACCTTCAAGCTCCAAATCTTGAATTTCTTCACTTTCTCTCTCTACTTTCTCTCTCTACGAATTTGGTGGCTAGGGTTGTAATGTGATGGAATGGGACTGATTATGCATGTTTAAGGGCTGATTAGGGCCCTTAAACCCACCAAGTCTAGCCCATTAAGGCTAATTTGATCCATAGCCCACTAATTTACCCCTTTATTTCTTAAGTTAACCCTTAAAAGCCCGTTATTATTAAATGGCTTGTTTCGGGAAATTTCGGGGAGTTACAGCAGCCGCTATGGATTGCTATTCCGAGCCGTTAAAAAAAACAACAATGATGAGTCGGACAACGCGCGACATGAAATAAACCTAGTAAGATGTTAATAGTGGGTTCACTCTAAATGTCTTTTGAATAGTGCAACTTGTCAAAAAATACTTTTCTTATATACATCACTAGTTTTAGAAAACCCGTGTATTACACGGGTTGAATAAATAAAATATTAATATAATAAAACTTATGGAAAATAAAATGATATTTAAAATATGATATGACTGAAATTACGTATAAGTAAGTGCTATAAGTAATAAAACAGTGATATCAACATTTTATAACTTTGTTTTTAATTTTTTTAAAATAATATTTTGTTCTAAAACAAACCATATAAAAATATCATTTTAAATATTTTATTATCATAACTCCTAAACTAAATTATTTTTGGTTTTTAAATAATTTACTTTTTAAAATAGTAGTTTTATAATATATCATATTTTTAACAAAGTTTGATATTTTAGAAAAAAATATTACTTATAAAAATTTATTTATTTTGAAATAACATTAATAACAAATATTTTCTTAATTTATAAAAAATTATTTTAATCTAAAAATTATTAAATAATATTATTAGTAATTAAGGTAATTATTTAATAGGAGAGAGAGGCGGAAAAATTTTGGTGAGGAGGATTGTGGTGGTGACACGTGTCATACCAAGTTACTCTTTTATTATAATAGATAGATACAAAGTCATATTTAAATTAGTTATCTTTAATTTTTAATATAAATAGATCAAACAGTAAATAGCGTATTCTGTTAAATACTTCAAAATATAGAAAATATATATTACTGAATTGAGATGCCGCTGTGTACACTAGATAATTATTTTTTTATCGTATTTCTTTAATGTTATATAATTAAATCTGAGATAAAAAAACCAAGAACTATGCTAGATAATTAGTATTTTATCATATTTCTTTTATGTTAATAGTGATTTTCTCGAATGCCCTGGGTTCGAAACCTTTCAGCATTATTTTTTCCTATTTCACCAATTATTTTAATTCTATTACAAGAATTGTGGGTCACGGTTTATAGGTGTGATGTTGGATACTTATGTTTTGGGTTTTTGCTTAACAATTTATCATCATACTTGATAATTTATTTGGGTTCTAATGCATGAAATCAAAAGGTTTCATTTTAAGCCTTTAAAACTTATATTCCAGATTCCTCAAGTTAACTATATTTACATTTATAACGTATATTTATCTATTTGTTTTTTTACACACTCACTATCTTTTTTCTATGGTTTTCTTTTGACGTTTAGCTTTCGTATTTCTTATATAAATTACGTATGTTATCAACGTCTCCTTCACCGTGTGGGTGCGACAACATTTTGACGTTACTTTTTTACCCGTTTTACATTCCTGACACAATAAGGTGTTCCATCTTTTTTATACAAGGCTTTGAATGTTATCAACAACATCCAGGATTCGTTTTTCTTATATAAAGTTAAATCTGTTATCAACCTCCCTTTCAACATGCGAGATCAAGATCACGCGTCCACGCTAATCTTTTTCACGCTTTTGCGCCCCCACCACAATATGGGGGGCTTAATACTGGTTGTAATTATTTAAAATAGGGTTATTAGATTTTAATAATCTCAACTGAATAAATGTTTACAAACACTCATAATATTAAAGCTTATGTTTCTCCGGTGATTGCTTACTAATTGAGAGTTAATTTCGTTAGTTTTTTTGTTTTATGAAATGTGACCCACTTTGAGCTTATTTTTAATTCTGGTGTTGCCCAGCCTCAATCAGGTCCGTTTTTTTGTGTCTAGCCTTCATCATCACCTGAAATATACCTCCAACGAGTCAAGTGGTTCAGGTCAAGAGATGAAGATTAACGGGTTTCAGGGTACAGAAGTTTAAATTGACGAACCAGATGGTAGATTAAAATTTTTTTACATAATATTTTGGCTACATAAGCAATCCACGTCACCAAAAAAACTAAAGAGATTGGCTCTTAATTAGTAAGGGATCATTGAAGGGAAAAGAATGTTCAAAGTTGAAATTATCTGTAAATATATGTAGAATTGGGATTAATCTCGATCAATAAATAAAAATTATGATTATTAAAGTCCAATAACTCTTTAAAATAATAAAATGAAGACATCATCGATAAAAGGTCAAATTAAGAATAAAAATGATTCCAATATCAATTGTTGGCAAAACAATGGTATATACCGTGAACTAATGTTTTCAGAACCGGATCGGACGCTGAACCGGATCGGACGTCGAACAGGACGCCTTACTGATTTGGTGGTCGGACCAGTTGGACCGGATTTAACTATATTTATATATGCAGTTAAATATATGTAATTTATATATGTTTATATATGTATTTTATAGTTATATATAAAATTTAACTATATTTGTATATCCAACGTACTAATTTATGGTTTAACACCCCGTTTTTACCCATTAAAATAAAAAAATTTACCAAAATCGGTCCGAACAGATCCGGTTTCCCGGTTCTACCAGCGGTTCGGGACGAACCGGCCGGTTCGACCACTAAAAAACGATCCATATCAGACCGGCCTGGCCATCGGACCGATCCCCGGTCAAACCAGTCGGACCGGCCGGTCCGATCCGGTCTCCAAAACACTGTCGTGAACAAACAATGTGTAGGAGGGTTTGAAACATTCAAGACTCCTATGTTTTAGTAAAACTTAAACTTATGTACCCTTTATGTCAGCGTCACATTATATATATATTAAACACAAAGGTCGGTGTGTGAGAGGGGGTTACTGTAGCTAACAGTACCTCCTCTCATCCACACAGTACAACTCCTATTGCACCCCTATCATTTTTTCCTACCACCGCCGGAGCCATCGATGGGGCCGCTGCCATCGTCGCCGCCGCCGCCACCGCCAACGTCACCGCCACCTTACTGCGTGATGTACAATCCTATTAGCTCTGTATTTCGTTCTCACCGCCATCACCACTGTACATCAAATTTGTGTGGTCCGCTTGCTCCACGCCGCTTGGCAAGGTCAAAGGAGACCCACCTGCACACCGCCATACCACCGCCAAAACATCACCGGTGAGCCACAACTATAGCAAGATGGTTCGAGAGGCGCCACCAGATCGACCTTTCATATATTATATATATAATAAATGAAGCAAGTAGACAAGGCCGTTGTCTCCGACGGTTCCCCACGACGGCGATGCCACAACCCAACTATAATTATAATCTAGACCGTTACCATGACCACCATCACCAGATCCGCTAACCGTTGCTGGGGGGTCACCAGCCATCGCTACCACCAACGGATCCGCTGCACCCACTACCACAACACCACCGATACTACCACACCACCATCGATACACGCCATAATCACGCTGTTAGAAGTTGTTACGACCTAAGAGGCTACTTACCGCTTTAACACCACCATACACAAGTACACAACATTAAAGGATTGAGGTTTCAGAACCGTTGTAGAGAGAGAGAGAGGTGTATTGGTTGGCTTCCGATTAAAGAGATAGATGGATAGCGTGAGAGAAAGACGAAGAAATTTATGAAATTTTACTGTGGGTGGATTTCAAACTAGATATCAATTGATTTAAGTTAATATTTGAGATCCACACAAATATGAGATTTTAAATTTCGTCTTTTTTATTTTTAAAACAATAAAATACACATCATATATTTATATTTTAAGTTGGTGTACGTTCCGCCGTAAATTTTGTTTGGTAATACATTAGATTAAATATAACATGTTTTCATTCAATGGTAAAAAAAGTAAGTGGCCTACGCTTCGATGTAAACTTAGGTCGGAAGCGATACCGGACGGTTGTAATTTATACTTTATCATGCCATATACTACATCGTTGAACGTGTTTATTATGTACGTATGATTTATTCAGCGTTTTGATGTAAATTTATTAGAAAAAAGATCCGGTCATATATAATACGTTTTCTTCAACGTCACAAATTCACGTTACACTATATTTTGACATAATTTTAGTTGGAAAACAAATCGAATCGATTGTATACTATACTTTATCACGTTGTGTCCAATGCCGCCGCAACGCGCGGCGGGCAAAAAAACTAGTTTGTATTATTTTAAAAAGTCAATGCGAGTGATAATCCGAAAGCACGCTTGCACACGTCATCAAGCACATCCAACTACAAGCTCCATACAAATTAAATAAAAAAATCATCATAAAACATTCGTATCTCTAAATCTCATAGCCATGAACCCATGATGATTGATGATATCATACGTTGATTTAACTACCATAACAATTATAATAAAACAGACACGATATAGCATTCGTTCGTTCAAAGGACGCAAACATATTTTTTTATTGACCGGCATAATAAATTTTACATATCTTTTTTTATTTATAGTTTATGCAAACGTTTAGAAAGGTAGTTATACTTGTTTAATTTATTTGACAATCTCTTTTTCTAAAAACAAGAAAATGTTTTCCCAAAATCATTTGATTTATAATGATTTATTGTAGATAAAGTAAAATTTAGTTGTGGATGAAAGATATTCGTGGTTCAGTTTGAAACCACACAAATCGTTCTACAGTTCAAGGGTTAAATACCATATTTTTATTTGTTCAAGCAAATTGTGACAAGGTTTCTAACCTAATTTGCATTAAGCATGTTTTGGATTTTAGAAATAACAAATTAACAAATGAATAGATAAAAAAGAAAACTAGGTTTAAATATTTATATAAGAAATTAAGAGGAGTGGAATAACAAGTAAAAATGAGGTAAAAAAGGTTATGTAGCTAACACCTTATATAAATATATATTCCATGTATAAATCGGGTATCGGTCGCTATGAATTAAGAAATAATGTATGACTAACTTGTCATAAATGTTCAATGTGTATTATTGGACCAGTTTAGTTGAACTATTATTTGAGGTGGTTGCTAGATGAGTTGATTCATTATCTTTCTCATAGCGGGTCCGTCCTTTAATTTTATCAATTACATCTAATGTTTTTTTTTAAAAATATGTGCATACATATTATCCTTTAAACTAACTTTTAGTTAAATGTACAGTTAACTCAGTTATGTATCTCTTACATGAGGTACATTTGTCATTTTATTTCTACATTTAACATATTACACAAATAAAAGTTATTATTTATATGAAAAATAAAATTAAAAGATATTGAATGGGTGGGTAAGTCAGTGAACCCGCATTACTCTTACGTTCAACACTATTAAATCCAGCATCCCGCTCTATTTGATATCCCAATACCGGTCATCTTCACCTCCACCTACAACATCTCACATATCATCGAAACCCCTTGAAGTTGAACAAACAACGATGGTAAGATTAAAACACCAATTCACTTTTTGTAATTTGTTGCTTTTTGAATTTTTGGCTTATGTTATTGTGTGATTAACAAGCGATTTATAGTTTATTTTCCGGCTTTGACAATTGTATAAGCAATTCAAAAAATCACAGGTAATCTTTAAGTTTGTATTCTTTATTGATTCTTTATTATTTATTGGTGAGAGTAGTTTAAAAAGTATTTACGTGTATTTTTTGTTTTTTGTTATGGATTTTCCGACCTTCTAAATGATTTATGACTTAAACTTCTTAGTTTAGTAAATATTATGGGAGATGTTTCCATTAAAAGTTTTAACGATTAGTCGAATGGATACACCAAGAGTGATTGGTTTCATTGACTGCTAAAATATTGTATAAGAAGAAGACTGTTTGTTTTTAATATCTGCAGTCTGCTAAAATATTCTGTAATTAAAATAAATCTATTCAAACATTATATTCTCATTTTTCAAAGATTGATCAATTCTTTAGTAATTTCACCCAAACATCCCAATCAATTCTGCACCTTCAAATCCAATGCTTTTTTCCTTATTTCAATCGAAGCAATTCTCCCTAATTTATGCTAAAATTTCTCAAATTATACAAAAAGGGTTACAGAACTAAATATTACACAAATAAAAGTTATTATTTATATGAAAAATAAAATTAAAAGACATTGAATGGGTGGGTAAGTCAGTGAGCCCGCATTACTCTTACGTTCAACACCATTAAATCCAGCATCCCGCTCTATTTGATAGTTCAATACCGGTCATCTTCACCTCCACCAACAACATCTCACATATCATTGAAACCCATTGAAGTTGAACAAACAACGATGGTAAGATTAAAACACCAATTCACTTTTTGTAGTTTGTTGCTTTTTGAATTTTTGGCTTATGTTGTTGTGTGATTAACAAGTGATTTATAGTTTATTTTCCGGCTTTGACAATTGTATAAGCAATTCAAAGAATCCCAGGTAATCTTTAAGTTTGTATTCTTTATTGATTCTTTATTATTTATTGGTGTGAGTAGTTTAAAAAGTATTTACGTGTATTTTTTGTTTTTTGTTATGGATTTTCCGACCTTCTAAATGATTTATGACTTAAACTTCTTACTTTAGTAAATATTACGGGAGATGTTTCCATTAAAAGTTTTAACGATTAGTCGAATGGATACACCAAGACTGATTGGTTTCACTGACTGCTAAAATATTCTACAAGAAGAAGACTGTTTGTTTTTTAATATCTGCAGACTGCTAAAATATTATGTAATTAAATAAATCTATTCAAACATTATATTATCATTTTCAAAGATTGATCAATTCTTTAGTAATTTCACCCAAACATCCCAATCAATTCTGCACCTTCAAATCCAATGCTTTTTTCCTTATTTCAATCGCAGCAATTCTCCCTAATTTATGCTAAAATTTCTGAAATTATACAAAAAGGGTTACAGAACTAAATATTACACAAATAAAGTTATTATTCATACGAAGTTGGAATGTTGTACATGTTGGTCTTGTACGTCGTGTCTATCAACATCACGTGCGGGAATGCGCGCCACATTTTATACGAAGTTGGATGACAAAAGAAAACATCTTCCACGGTCTTAGTAGTTGCATTCATTCGTGTTTCATACACGAACTCTTTAGATTATAGCAGGTTTTCAAGTTCCTGCATTGGTGTCATGCCTTTTCTCCCCTCAGCCCTAAACTTCGATGTCAGATTGTATATGTAACATCCTGTATTTTACGTGAAATAAAAAGTTAACTTCGTTTATTCTCATAAGTGTTATTGTTGTCAATCTTGAAACTTATGGGTAATTTATGCTTATTTCTTGGTTGTTATTAATATGTAATGTATGTAACCTAAAAAGTGGGCTATAATAATAATTATGATAATAATAATATCACTAATAACAATAATACTAATAAGATTACTAATAATAACTATTATAACAATAATAATAATCAAACTTATGTTAACAATAATAATAATGTTAATAATATTAGTAATAAATAGGGTTACTTATAACAATAACTTATAAGGGTTATTAAATGTAATAATGTTTAAAATATAAAATCCAATTAGGTTTGAGGGGCCCTAACGTTATTTTATAAACTTTAAAAACAAGTTTTATGCTCGAGATGATAACAAGTAAACCACAGGGACCATTTGTGTAATTAAACTAAAATCATAAACCAACCCCCCCCCCCTTACCCGCTTTTCCGGCCAGCCCTCCGGCCACCGCCGGAGCGGCTCCGGCCACGCTCAAAACCCAACCAAACCAACAAATCACGACCCAAATCGTTCCAGAACTCTTCGCATACGTGTCTCGAACATGAATGCGTGAATTAGTGGCGTTTAAACATCGGTTACAAACCCGAACGACTCCGCGACCGATCACCATAAACCCCATAACCTTTCAAGCCTTAAACACCAATAATAACTCAATTAATTCAACAAGATCAAACGTCTATCTATCTCTAATCAAACACAATCATCAATTGCACCTGAAACAAAGAATAAACATTGATTTGGTCACCCTTTCACCGCAAATCTGCAACATTATCGAAACCCACTTTACAAATGATTTTAACCAAAATCAACAGAGGGCTTTGCATCATCACCATCATTAGAAGCTTTCCTAGAGTTTAATTCGATTGTCATCAGCGTCTGATCATCATTTGGATACAAGTCAATCTCGGCCTGTTCTTCGTTCTGTTTGATCTCAACTCATCATCAACCTGGTAATTAAGTACATACAAACACTCGTTTTTACATGTGGCTCAAAAGCCCATGATTATGATCGTTAACATATTCGAATTGGGGTTCAATTGGATGGAATTCGAATTAGGGTTCTTGGGTTTTGGGGGAAATCTTAAAGGTTCTGTTTTTATCATTTAAAAACGGGCATCTAATGCGGCTGAGGCCTTGGTTCAATGGTTAAGGAGTGGGTGTGTAAGCATGAGGTCACGGGTTCGAACCCGGGGACCTTCATGCAATTCTTTAACGGCTTTTAGCCCAAAATAAAGTACTAAAATATTTTAATAAATATAAAATGGATTTTGTAAGCTCTAAATATTTGTAAAAGTATCAAATCATTTACTATATTATTTTTAAAAGAATTAAACAATTAAAATAATATGTTTTTCTTTTAGCAAGGGTTGTACCTGGGTATATTTTAAATGGTTGTTAGTTCGCATATTTTTTTATTGTTTAACATGTGTTATTCTTATTTGGTTATAAAATTTTATTTTAACTCAAATCAAATCCCTTCAAATTTTTGTAAATATCTTTCTCCTTCATACTTTTGTATGAAAATGTAAATATATTTCTTATCACCTATTTCTTGAAAATATAATTATTATTCACTTGTTAAATATAATTTGTTGACAAAATCCCAAATACCCAATCCTTATTGTGACCCTAGTTCACGTTTAATCGTTAAACCTTATTATTAACCTAAATCTTATAATATATATACATATATATATATATATATACATATATATATATTTAGGTGCCTTGTGACGTTCATCTTGGAACAACGTTTATTATCAATCTTATAAATCTTCATTCTTATACTTATTTTACCATGTGAGTTTTCCTTGCCCCTTTTTACTTTATTTCATACCTTTTGGGGTGAAACATATTAACTTTATAAATTTATACTTGTAAACATCTTGATACTTGTAAATGCACATGCAATTCATCTTTACCTTTTTGTCATGGTTATTTGTGTTATTGTAAGTCTTATATGAGATACATATTTTGTTTACAATCATTAACTATTGCTAGCCTAGCGACGTCTTAGATCTTTGGGCCTGACAAGCCTATTTGGTGCTAAAGTCGATGTATTGCTGACTCCTGATTACGTATATAACCTATGACATAAATTGCTACTTGTAATCTTTTCATATTATGTATGAAAACCTTAGAAACTCACCAACTATTTATAGTTGACCTTTTATTTTTATCAACTTATGTTGCTGTCATAATCTAGGACTTGGACCTAGTTAATAAAATCAATTGATTATACTGTGTTATGTCATGTTGAAACTTATTTCATTATTGAGACTTATGCTTGTAATGTACCTTTCAAACTTATGAATAATATATATTTGGATTTAATAATAGCGTTATGTGGCTGTGAACAATCGTAACCCTCACATCTCGACGATTCCGCCGTCAAGGTTGGGGTGTGACAGATTGGTATCAGAGCCCGTAACTATAGGGATTTAGGTTATTAGAAATGGTGACCTAGACTATAGTTGCATGAACCTTATAAAAAGATCCTTATACTCTTGTGTTTACTTATTGTTTGCATGCTACATAATGCTATGCCTTTTGTGCAACTTGATGCCTTAGCATAGGATTGCCTTATGTATGCTTAAAACTTAGTTACTTGTCTCCCTAAACTTAACTTTGACTCTTTGACTCTCCCCGACAAATGAACTTCCTAAACTTATTCTCAACGAAATTTGGGATCTACACTTATCATCGTGGGTTCAATTCCTTAGACTCTATGTCTAATCTATGAAAATCTCATCAAGGTTTTGATTCTAGGAACCAAAGAAATTTGTGTGACACATAGACACCTGTATTCGGGATTTCCTGGCAAAAGGCCTTCGGGCTAAGGCAAGCATATCGTATAAATCTCATTGCGAGACCAGTTATGCTTACCTGGGATTTCTAGGATGAGTGATAAACTATGGTCAACATACACAAGTTTCTAAGGCAAATGGGTCAATTTACCTTGACGTGTCAATGATTCCAAATGGTGATGCGTTACCAAATGGAACCATCCTGTTTATATTTTAAATATCAAAAATCTTTGATTCCTTGGACTAATTTATCATCGAAACTCTAATATCTTCTCATTCCTATCTTACGTAATGTTCCCGTTAGTATTGAACTCGTTATACTCCTCAATTCCTACGTTTAAAAATCGTTATACGTTGTGCGCCTTATGTAACTATCTTTATACCTTGACCAACATGTACATGGATCTTAATAAATCCAAAAATATTGGGAATCTAAACCGTATGGTCTTTAAAACTTTAAACCATTACTTATGGTTCTCAAATCTTCTTAAGGATTTGTCCCATAACTAAGAACATGCAATGCTGTAGGTGGAATTCCTACATCTCGGGATACTTGTCTAGGCAAAGTGTAAATGGTGATCTGATTTGATTATTGAATCCGTTTACTTGACTTGAAACCCTTGAGATGAGTGACCACTTATAAGTACACGTGTCTTCAATAAGGTTATGGCTGACCTCGTATCTTGAGAAGTCCATGTATTCCCTTCGATTGTGAATCGAATGTTCACATCTCATTGTGATGTCGAATCATTTTGTCCTTGATTTCGTCTTCCCGATTTAAACCATCCAAGATTTGAACACCATCATAACAAATCCTGTTACCTCGAACTTTGACCTTAAATTTTGTAAGCATGATTTTCCTTTTGGTTACATTGATGTAACTTGAAATTTTCTGAATTTCTAAGTGATATTCTTTTCCTTTCGTTGTTAAGTCGAACCTTGAACCGTCTGCACCGTGGAAGATACAAGAGTCTGTAAGTCAATCTATGACTAAGAACACTCGTACCTCCTAAATAGTTCTAACTCATCAAAATAGGGGTGATTCCCTTACTTTGATGGTTCTCTATTCGTTTCGATAAATGGTTTCCAATTGTGTGTTTTATGAAATTTCATTCTCTGGATTAGGGCAAATTCCTCATCCTGAGGATTGACTTCAATTATTCTCATTGGAACTTGCACTTCACAAATGACATGATCTCACCAAAATAGGATTGAAACCCGTACTTTGGTGACAAATGTTAATCTTTGATTGTTTTCTTGTTATTATGAAGCTCAATCATCAAGATAGACGTAAATTTCATACCTTGATGATAATTTCATTTTATGGATTGTATTTTCTCAAATGAAACGACCTCGTCAAAGTAGGAGTGAATTCTGGATTTTGATGAAGAAGTTCATCCTGTTATATTTTGTTTTTGTAAAACTTCATCGTTAAGATAGGAGTGATTTCCCTTACCTTAATGGTAAGTTACCTCGTCTTATTTCTGTGGATCCTTAACAATGAGTTGGGATCGAACTTTTTGATTGGTAAGTTAGTGGTCATACCTTGGGAATACACCATCAAGTTAGGAGTGAAAACCACACCTTGATGACTATTCTCATTTCTTGATCTTCAACTTACCAAGGTTGTAATCAAGTGACGAGAAGCATGTAGTAACTTGAAGGGTGAATCAATGTTAGTGATTTGACCTATCAAGCCAAAGCATGATCTCTGAACTTGAAAGGAGACCCGATCGCTTTAGGTTGATTTTGATTCCAAGCTTGGAGCATTTAAATTCTTAAATCGATTTCTTTCCTTTTATTCTCATATTTTGATTTGATCTAGCTATATGGAACCATTTATTCCTTACTTATCAACCTTCATTTTGAGATATCATCAACACATGATTGAGTGATGGTAGCTTTATTAAGCAATCTTTCTGCTAAATAAAGATAATATCAACTTGTGATTATGTCCTTCTAGACATACGAATGTCCTTGATTGAGCTTTTGATGAACTGTGTATGCAAACTGTACTTGGAAATTTGCTACCTTGCAAAATATCTTTACAAATGCATTTCTTATTGGTTGCGTCACTCCTTGCATCGTTTTTTTTCCTTAAAGTTGGAAATCTCTAAAATTCCATCTTGATTTCGATCAACAAGACTCGTTATTATCCTCATTGCGATATGGATATAACGGTTCATAAACCTTCGTAACTTGTAGTCATGGGTTTGGCATAAAGGAAAACACGTAACTTGGTGCGTGTCCAAGTGTTTTACCTTCACATATGACAAGACCTAACATTCGTGATCCTATGGATCTCCTGTTTAACTTTTTGTACAACTAAAATGCTTCTTATCTTAGAGGTCATATTGACTCATATGGGATAACGGGTCGAGAAATTGACCTGTATCTGTTTCAAATATTCGTACACCGTGGTATGGCGTTAAAACATCGATCGTCATTTTGGATGACCGATTCATTTTCTGCTTTAATAATGTTCCTAATCACCGTCGTGAACTCATTCCAAAATTTCTGCATATCGTATTATACTTAGACCGATGGTTGGTCAAAGGAGAATGCATATTCACAAGACATGCGTTAAGATCGTTTCATATGGTGACGTTTGGGATTCTTAAATTTCGACGGTTAACCTTTCTTATCATTGTTGGTCTTTTATTGATTTCTAGACATGACCTTACCACGAAATTATATTCTGGAAGTTGTGATTTATAAGTCTAACATACCATGGTAACTCGTCATCATTTCCAATGTTTCCTCTCAAAATGTCTCGTATTTCACTGGAAGTGTTCAAGTTGGCATATATTATGTCAAGGGACTTGAAGGATTCCCTAAAGTGAAACATCTCATCTATAATCAAACGTCTATCACTGTCCGTTCGTACACTTATCTTTCATTTAAACCCTCTTGTTCGTTTAAGTTTCATTCTTAATTTCGGGATGAAATTTTTAAAAGTTGGGGAGACTGTAACATCCTGTATTTTTACGTGAAATAAAAAGTTAACTTCGTTTATTCTCATAAGGGTTATTGTTGTCAATCTTGAAACTTATGGGTAATTTATGCTTATTTCTTGGTTGTTATTAATATGTAATGTATGTAACCTAAAAAGTGGGCTATAATAATAATTATGATAATAATAATATCACTAATAACAATAATACTAATAAGATTACTAATAATAACTATTATAACAATAATAATAATCAAACTTATGTTAACAATAATAATAATGTTAATAATATTAGTAATAAATAGGGTTACTTATAACAATAACTTATAAGGGTTATTAAATGTAATAATGTTTAAAACATAAAATCCAATTAAGTTTGAGGGGCCCTAACGTTATTTTATAAACTTTAAAAACAAGTTTTATGCTCGAGATGATAACAAGTAAACCACAGGGACCATTTGTGTAATTAAACTAAAATCATAAACCAACCCTCCCCTTACCCGCTTTTCCGGCCAGCCCTCCGGCCACCGCCGGAGCGGCTCCGGCCACGTTCAAAACCCAACCAAACCAACGAATCACGACCCAAATCATTCCAGAACTCTTCGCATACGTGTCTCCAACATGAATGCGTGAATTAGTGGCGTTTAAACATCGGTTACAAACCCGAACGACTCCGCGACCGATCACCCTAAACCCCATAACCGTTCAAGCCTTAAACACCAATAATAACTCAATTAATTCAACAAGATCAAATGTCTATCTATCTCTAATCAAACACAATCATCAATTGCACCTGAAACAAAGCATAAACATCGATTTGGTCACCCTTTCATCGCGAATCTGCAACATAATCGAAACCCACTTTACAAACGATTTTAACCAAAATCGACAGAGGGCTTTGCATCATCACCATCATTAGAAGCTTTCCTAGAGTTTAATTCGATTGTCATCAGCGTTTGATCATCATTTGGATACAAGTCAATCTCGGCCTGTTCTTCGTTCTGTTTGATCTCAACTCATCATCAACTGGTAATTAAGTACATACAAACACTCGTTTTTACATGTGGATCAAAAGACCCATGATTATGATCGTTAACATATTCGAATTGGGGTTCAATTGGATGGAATTCGAATTAGGGTTCTTGGGTTTTGGGGGAAATCTTAAAGGTTCTGTTTTATCATTTAAAAACGGGCATCTAATGCGGCTGAGGCCTTGGTTCAATGGTTAAGGAGTGGGTGTGTAAGCATGAGGTCCCGGGTTCAAACCCGGGGACCTTCATGCAATTTTTTAAGGGCTTTTAGCCCAAAATAAAGTTCTAAAATATTTTAATAAATATAAAATGGATTTTGTAAGCTCTAAATATTTGTAAAAGTATCAAATCATTTACTATATTATTTTTAAAAGAATTAAACAATTAAAATAATATGTTTTTCTTTTAACAAGGGTTGTACCTGGGTATATTTTAAAATGGTTGTTAGTTCGCACATTTTTTTATTGTTTAACACGTGTTATTCTTAATTGGTTATAAAATTTTATTTTAACTCAAATCAAATCCCTTCAGATTTTTGTAAATATCTTTCTCCTTCATACTTTTGTATGAAAATGTAAATATATTTCTTATCACCTATTTTATGAAAATATAATTGTTATTCACTTGTTAAATATAATTTGTTGATAAAATCCCAAATACCATCCTTATTGAGACCCTAGTTCGCATTTAACCGTTAAACCTTATGATTAACCTAATTGATAGGATCAATTAGAGCAATCTGTAACAATTATATGAACAATTCAAAGGAAAATACAAGCAATTGTAATCAAATCAAGCAAAATCAACAAAATTCATATTTCATTGATAGCAAAAGACGATTACAAAAGATAGAGAGCAGTTCTCATAAAAACATACAAAAACCTTCAATCTATACTATGTCTATGCTATTTATACTAGAACTAAGGAACTAAAATTTACAAAACTAGTCCCTATACTAGTATAAAATACAAAACTAGACACTAAAGACTAAATGTTAATCTTCTAAGGGACCTAACAATACTCCCCCTAAGATTTACATAGTCTTCAGTCTTCAGTTCAGCTCCATTCTTTCTTTTCTTCTTTTATCTTCAATCTTCAAATAATTCTTCAGGTTCTTCTTTAATAGTGAACATCGGTTTCTTCTTGTAAATCTCTGTTTCTTTCAATGCATTCTCTATTGCTGACTTGAATTTCTTTGCTAGAACAGCTTGCTCTGGTTTTGATCCATTCACTTACATTCACAATCACGAATAAACTACAACAATCTGGAATTTATGTTCGAAATAGATTCAATCGAAAAATAAGGGTTTTTGGTCGAAGAAAGTTCGAGAGTTTGAGTGGTCAGAGAGGTTTTGTGAGGGTTTTGAGATAAAAATGAAATGAATAACACAAGTTACTAAGTAAAAAAATGTTAGCCGTATAAGCACTGTACAGTCGTTTAAGAACTGTTCAGACTTATTAGGTCACAAATTTTACTAAGTGTTGAGACATATGAGCACTATTCAGTATTATGAGGCCAGTCGTATTAGCACTGTTTGGTCGTATAAGGTCAGTCGTATGACAACTATTCAGACTTATGAGAACTATTCAGTAGTATAAGCACTGTTCAGTAGTATAATGATACTGAAATGTCCACAAACCAACTTCTCATACACATAACAATTGTTTGAACATACGACAACTGTTCAGCCACGTAACAACTGTTCATGCATTTTTGCACTTGTATTTTTCAAATCTTCCACCTGCACACTGTTTAAACACATTAGTAATATTTCATACTAATATTTAAACTAACATATTTTTATTTTTCCCTCAATTTACACTTTTGACCCTCAAAAATGAATTTTTACATTTTTTACCTCAAAATTAAACTTTTTACATTTTGACCCTTCATTTTAGATTCAAAAAGAACAAACCAAATATTTCAAAATTTGTCTTGTGTTCAACTTAGAAGCTTTTCCACTTTGCTAAAAATAAGCTTTTCCACTTACTAAAAATTATGAGCTCATTTTATCATAGATAAACACATACATGCTTTGAAATTAAAGCATCATCCTTTTAATTCAACATGATCATTTTGATTTTCTGAGAATATTCTTATTGGTTTATTACTCCCCCTAAACTTTTAAGTTTCTCAAAACTTAGAAGTTTACCAATAGATCATAAGAATATCACACTTAACATTGTTATATTACCTGCACACAAGAAAACAAGCATAAATTCAAAATGAAAGCAGAATGAAAATCTAATATGTACAATAGAATCATATATTGCAGTGAGATCATATTAGATAAGATCAGAACATTAAAATAAAAAATTATATGGATAGTCATAGACAATGATTAAATCCTGATCAAGTGTGTTCCAGGTCAGTGACATCACAGCAAAGGAGACACAAGATCTAAGGACAGCAAATGAGTGTTTTTGACACAAACTATCAACTCACTTACTTTTTCAATTCTTGGATGAGTATGGTAGAAGTATATGACAAGATGTGACTCATACCAAGACTTAGAGGATCAACCATCATCATGACATGCAAGAAAGCACATATTCTCAACTTATTACCTAACAAATATGCATAATCAGAGTTCATGTTGCTGAACTGAACAGAGAATGATCATGGATAACCATTTGATCAACTCTAACCATCCTTTTGAATGGGTTGTGCACATTGGCATCTTTTGCATCAAAGGAGAATATCCAGGTCTGTAATGACTTACAACAGAGGATATCTCAGCACTTCAGGTCTATGATGACTCATAACAGAGAAGTGAATGATGCTTGTAATAGATCTCATGATTAGTCACATTGCCATTAGGTGTGAGCAGGAGTAGCTTAACAAGCAGTCAATCTGATAAGCTAATACACTCAAAAGTACTTAGATGAATACACAAACAAGCATAAGGATGTGGGTAATCACAAGAATTACTTGTTCAGTATACTAGCATGATAGTGTCTACACATCAAATCCTGATCATGTCAGACTTTATTAGCGAGTGAAGTATGCAACTGATCTTACTAATGTACTATCATTTCTCACATAAGGCAAACACAGATTCATTCCTAAAATAATGAATGAAAAATGAAAAGCACTCTATTTTTGGATTTTTGATTTATAATTTTCTATTTGAGTTTTGAGTTTTCTAATTTTGTATTTGTTTTTCTATAAAAGAAAGCACACACACACAAACAATCAGGCAAATAACTATGAAAAGTTACCCTTATGAAAATATCAGATTTAGGAAAGTATTTGATCATGAAAAGATTCAAATTTGTAACCAGGTTTACACATGCTTAATAAGGCCAATTGACTCCACTAAATACTCAAACCTTCCTGGTAGAAAAGCTTTAGTAAATAGGTCTGCCAACTGTTTTTCAGTTGCTATTTGAATCAAAATGATTAAACCTTTTTCAGAATTATCTCTTAAAAATGATATCGAATTTCGATATGTTTTGTTTTTGAGTGTTGAACTGGATTAGCGGTAATGAACATAGCAGCAGTGTTATCAATGTAAATGGGTGTTTTAAGAAAATTGAACCCATAATCTAGCAGTTGGTTTTGTAACCAAAGGATTTGAGAACATCCTGCTGATGCAGCTATGTACTCAGCTTCTGTAGTTGAGACAGAAACATTTGTTTGTTTCTTACATTGCCATAAAACTAATCTGGGTCCAAGAAACTGAAAACCACCTGTTGTAGATTTTCTGTCTTGACAATATCCACCATAATCACTCTCTGTGTATACATGTAACTCAAAATTACCCTCGTAAGGATACCAAAGCCCTAAAGCTGGTTTACCTTTGAGATACCTGAATATTCTTTTGACAGCAATTAAGTGAGATTCTTTCAGGTCTGATTGATACCTAGCACAAACACATATAGCATACATGATGTCTGGTCTTGATACAGTAAGATACATCAAAGAACCAATCATAGATCTGTATAATGTTTGGTCTACTGATTTTCCTTTAGGATCAGGCTCAATCTTGGTGTTTACGTCAGCTGGAGTTCTTATGGACTGACAATCATGCAGTTTGAATTTCTTCAAGAGTTTATCAACAAATTTCTCCTGATTGATAAAAATACCATCTGCAGATTGTTGAACTTGCAATCCAAGAAAGAAATTGATTTCTCCCATAGAACTCATTTGGAAACGAGATTTCATGATTTCTTCAAATTCATTGCACAGAGTTGGACTGGTAGAACCAAATATGATATCATCTACATACACTTGCACACATAAGAGATCATCATTATCCTTCTTTATGAATAAAGTAGGATCGATTTTTCCTCTTGTGTATCCATGTTGAATCAAGTGTTGAGATAATGTCTCATACCAAATTCTAGGAGCTTGATGTAGGACATATAAAGCTTTGCTAAGCTTATACACTCGATGTGGAAATTCTGCATCCTCAAAGCCCGGAGGTTGCGTCACATACACATCATCAGTGATTGTACCATACAAGAATGCACCTTTGACGTCCATTTGATACACCTTGAATTTCATGAATGATGCATAAGCCAGGAAAACACGAATAGATTCGAGTCTTGCAACTGGAGCAAATACTTCATCATAGTCAATTCTTTCTTCCTGTGTGTATCCTTGTGCAACAAGTCTTGCTTTATATCTTATTACAATGCCACGATCATCAGTTTTATTTCTGAACAACCATTTTGTGCCTATGGCATTTTCTCCTTCAGGTAATCCCACTAACTTCCACACTTCTTGTTTTCGAAATTGAAGAATTTCTTCCTGCATAGCTTCAATCCAACCATTGTCCTGTAATGCCTCGGTGACATTTTTAGGAACAATCTGAGAAAGGAAACAAGAGTATAAACAAACATTTGCATGTTCAGATTTACTCCTAGTAGTTCTTTCATTCAGAGGACCAATAATCTTTAATGTTGGATGGTTCCTGTGGATACGAGATATCGGAATCTCATTTCCTTGAACATTAATATTAAAATTGGTTTGGTTCAAGTTGGAGAGCTGTTGCAATAAGGTAGAAGAATGTGGATTGAAATTTGGAACTTGAGTTAGTGAATTGATAAAGTAATCAAAGTTGCTATGATCAATTGCATCTCCAGAGATGGAAGATGTGCCAGACTCAGGATGTCCAATTTCTGTACCATCATTAGGAAAAGAATGTGATGCTTCTTGATCAGCTGAAAATGAATGATCTGATGCTGAAGAATCATGAACATTGTCATTAAATTGGATTATTGAATCCTTGACAAATGAAAAAAATGGATAATCTGGGTGAGAATCATCTGAATCATCAGAATCTGAATCATCACTGAAAGATCCAAGATCTCCTCTTGAGTTCTTCTTACCTGAAAAATCATCAGATTGATTAAACAAGTGAGATTAAAATGAGTTTGACAAAGAATCTATATCAAATAACCATGCAGGACCATTTGAAACTGATGGAAAAGAATTTTCCAGAAATTTAACGTTGAATGTTTCATTAATAGTATTTGTCCTAGAGTTATAAACTTGATAGGCTTTGGAAACTGATGAATATCCAACGAAAAATCCATGATCAGCTTTTTCTTCAAATTTTCCTAAATGATCACTTGAGTTTAAAATCATAACTGGACAGCCAAATGATTTTAAAAAGTTTATGTTTGGTTTCCTGTCAAACATTAACTCATATGGAGTTTTCTTTTTATCTTTAACAAGTAAGATTCTATTCTAAACAAAACAGGCTGTTGATATCGCTTCGTCCCAGAAAGTGATTGGAATTTTAGCATCAGCTAACATAGACCGGGCAGCTTCAATCAGAGTTCGGTTTTTCCTTTCAGCAACTCCATTTTGTTGTGGAGTTCTGGGAGCACTGAACTGATGAACTATTCCTTTTTCTGTACAAAACAAATCAATGTTAGCATTTTTAAATTCAGTTCCATTATCACTTCTTATTATCTTTACTTTTTGTTCAAGTTGATTTTCAACTTTATTAATAAATTTTTTTAGAAGATCTGCAGTTTTAGATTTAGCTTGAAGAAAGAAAACCCATGAAAATCTTGTATAATCATCTATGATGACTAAACAATATGATTTTCGACCAATACTCCTAACATTAGTTGGTCCAAAAAGGTCCATATGTAACATCTGGAGTGGTTTGGTGTTTGAGTTTATCAGTTTGGACTTATAAGACGCTCTATGTTGTTTTCCCTTCAGACATGCTGAGCAATGATCAGTTGTTGAAAACTTCTTGGAAGGAAGTCCAATAACATGATTTCCTGCTACAAGCTTGTTCATGTTTTTGAAGTTGGAATGACCAAGACGTCTATGCCAAAGCTGGCTTTCATCATTTGAAGCTTTAGCAATCAGGCAAGTAGTTTCAGTTGTAGGATCCACTTGAGACATATCCAGTTTGTATACATCTCTGTCTCGAGCAGCTTTAACTATCACCCAGTCATTGCTAATCTGAAAACCTGGTTTCAAGACATAACAGTGAGATTCATAAAAAGAACAGAATAAGATTTGTCACAAATTTGGGATACACTTAGAAGATTAAAATTCAACTGTGAGCAAAAGTTGACTTTATCAAAACTGATAATCCCATTGGACACTGTTCCCTCTCCTGTTATCTTTCCACCTTCATCACCTCCAAACGCAACATGAGTACCATCCTTTAACTTAAAGTCTTGCAACAAGGCTTGATTGCCTGTCATATGCCGGCTACACCCACTGTCAACATACCATGAGTTGATTGGTCTCTGCGGGCGTACCTGCAGTCACAAACATTTAAGGTGAGTTAGTAACCCAAGCCGAGATGGTCTTGGGCTTGCCAAACTTGTCAACAATTGTAAATTGTTTGAAATGAAGTTTGTTGACATCTGGTTTCTTTTGAATTTTAACATGTTCAAATCCTTTTTGAGAAACCAACTGATTATCTCTTTGTGATTTTGATTTCAAAGCATTATCAAGAAATCTTGAACTCTTGTATGAATCATTTGAGAATGTTCCTTGGTTTATTCTCACAGATCGAGGAATAAACTTTTCTTGATTGTATTGCTGTGATTTGACAAAATGATTATTATCATAATCAGAATTGTTTCTTCTGAAAGATCTTAAACCCAAGGTAGATTGTTGTTGTGAAAATTTAAATCCAATATTTTGATTTCTTATAAGTTGTGGATTTACAAAGCCTTGATTATTGAATTCCTTCCTTGAAGAGTTCTTCCTGAAGTAACAATCATTGGTATTGTGATTTCTTTCATCACACAAAGCACAGTATTTGTTAAAATAACACTCAGCTGTTGTGTGATTTGTCATATCACATATGTAGCAATACTTGTTAAAGTAACATTCTGAAATGTCATGATTGTACATGTCACAGATATCACAATACTTTTCAGAACATTTAAACAACATTTTATTAACCGTTGATGTTGAAGCAACATTTGATTCTTGTTTAAATTTTGGGTTAGGCAATTTAATTTGTTGTTTAATTGGTGTGAATTTGGTCTTTTGATCTTTAGGATTTTTCTTTTAAACTTGAACAAAATTCTTTGACTCCTTTGATTCAAATCTTTTATACACAGCGAAAGTCTTATGATCTGAACTTGTTCTCAGATCAGAGTTAGATTTGATCTTAGGTGTAGGTGTCGTTTTTGTGTTTGTGTTCAAGTCAAAGGTTCCTGCAGACACAAACTTCACAGGTTTAATTTGAGTATTGTCCTGTGACTGATTAATTGATTCAGCTTTCTTTGCTTTTGCAGCTTTTCTTCGTCTTTGATTTCTCAATCTTGATGAAGTTTTCTTGCTTTGAAGTTTAGTTGAATCTTGAAAAGATTCCTTTTGATACTCTTGTACTTCAGTTAGTTCATTTGAACTTGAATCATCAGAAATATTATTATCTGTTTTAGCTTCTTCACATTTTCCTTTAAGTTTGTTATTGAATTCAGTAGATTTTTCACTCATTTGTTCACTTTGTTCAATAACAGTTTCACCTTTTGGTACAAGCAGCTTCTTTTGCTTTTGTTGAGGTTCATACGATTTGACTTTGATTGGATGACCATTTTTGATCTTGTCTAAGTCAGTTTCTTCATAAACTTCAACATTTTTCTTTTTAAAGTTCTTTTGATCTTGAAATTCTTTCAGTTTAGCTTTGTTTTCCGGTGAATGATCATGTGTATTGAAATTCTCTGGTAATGTTTTTGAGATTGATTCAGGCATAGGTTCATGTGTGAATCCTAGTCCTGTTTTATCTTTGTCATTTCTTCCATTCACCAGTTGCTCAACAATTTTCTTTGAGCTTTTAACTTTGGCTAAATCTATTTGAGTTGCTGCATGTGCTAATTTTTCTTGTTCAAGTGTTTTGTTCATCTTTCAAGTTGTTTCTTTGCAAGTTCAAGTTCTTTAATAGTTTTGTTCCATAAAGCTTGAAGAGACATTATCTTTTCATCAGCAATTTTGTGATCTGATTTTAGTTTATTGTGCCTTGATTCTTCTTGTTTGAGCTTGTCACATATTTTGAATGAATATGTTCTGTAGTGTTCAACTAGTTCAAAACATGCTTTTGTGCACATTTTCTCTCTCACGTCTACTGGTATTTCAGGATATGAGTTTGAAGATTCAGTATCAGAAGAGTTAACAACCTTTGGTTGTTCTGATTGAGCCATAAGAGCAACTTCTTCAGTAGTATCTTTTGGGTCTGATTTGTCGCTCCAATCATACTCTTCTTCTTGATCTGACTCATCATATTTAGGATCTTTAACTCCAGACCAGTCTTCATCATCAACTTCAGCAACTAGTGCCAGATTAGCAGTGAGATCAGCCGTAAATTGCTCTGCATATGCACTCCAGTCATAACCATCTTTGATGTTTACAACCAGTGCCTTCTTAGTTTCCTCACTGTTCTTCTCTTCTTTGGGTTCTGGCATTGGTAGACTTTGATATGGCTTCTGAAAAGTCTTGTTTGCATGTTGCTGATATTTTTGACCATTTGAGATGCCTTGAGTATTTCCTCCTTGGTTTCTTGGAGCTTTACATTCTCTTGAAAAATGACCATAGCTGTTACAGTTAAAGCATCTTGATTTTGATTTATCAAACCCAACAGTTTTGTTTGCACTGGGTTTGTAATTTCTGTTAGTGTAAGAATGCTTTTGAGTTCTATAAGCTATCATGACCATCTGCCAGTTAAGATCCATTTCTTCTACATCATCTGGATCCATTTCAAACAAATCTTGTAAAACTAGCTCCATTTGAGTCAGATGACTGCCTTGATAAGCTTGAAAGCTTGCCATGAAAGCAGTGAAAGCAGTTTTTGACTCTTCATCTTGTAAAAGAATGTTGATCACATCTTTCACTTTACTTGGATTGGGAGAGTTTTAGGAGGATGGCATCTCAGTTGAAGGTTTAGGCATTTGAGCTTTAGGTGAAGACTGTGGTTGTGGTTGAGTGGAGTAAGCAGGTGTACTGGTGAAGAATCCTGCTCCCACAAACAGATCACCTTCATCTTCAGGAGTTGATTGGTCTTTAGCCAGAAATGCATTCTCTACAGTATTTACTGGTGAAGCAACATACTTATACTGAGTTGTTGATGCATGTCTATCATTGTTCTTGAACTCTCATCAATCTCTACAGATTCAATTTTAGCAATGAGAAGGTCAAGATCCATTGGAAACTTCTCAGTATGTTTCAGTAAAGTGACAGTTTGTTTCCAAAAAGATGGTAGTGCATTCAGAAGTCTGTTGTTTAGGTCCTCAAGATCATTCTTGATTCCCAAATTAGACATTTCTGTGATTAATTGCACAAACCTATTCATCATTTGATTTATTATTTCTCCTAAGATGTGCTCAAAGAGTTCCAATTGCCTTTTCAGTTTTTGCTTTTTCAGATCTTGAATTTCTTTCCCTCCTTCACATATAATCTTCAAAGCTTTATACATTGTATATCCAGTTTGGTAGTTTTCAAGTCTGGATAATACTTCCAAAGGTAGCCCTTTACACATGAGAGAATAGGCTTTAACATCATTTTTCACCTTCTTTAAGTCTTCTCCATGTAGGTTATCTTCTGGATATGGTTCTTGTGTATCTTTTGTATACACAAATCCTCTGTCTGGACCATCAGTAGTCACAGGAATGTATGGTCCCTTTTCAATTGATTTCCACAGATCAGTGTCTATGGAATTCAAATGATGTTTCAGCCTAAGAGACCAATTTTTAAAATCAGCTCTGTTTTTAAGTTTTGGAACTCTATTCTCAGAATCTTCTAATTTCACCATTTTTATATTTTTGTCGTTTTCTAAGCTTTTGAATTAAGAAAAAGACTTAAAAAAAATATTTTTTGATTTTTGAAATTTTATGAAAAATTTCCAAGTGTCAAGGCAGATATGTCCGAACAGTGGTGATACGTCCCAACAGTGTAAAACGTCTCAACAGTGTTAAAACGACCAGCTGATAAGTCTAAGGAAATGCCTTAGAAAATTTCCAACACAATAGAAACTATCGCACAGTGGTTATATGTCCACACAGTAGTTTTACGTCCATAGTGAAACTCACAGTAGTAATACGACTACACAGTGATGATATGTCCAACCAGTGAAACTACCACACAGTGGTAATACGACTACACAGTGATGATATGTCCAATCAGTGAAACTCACAGTGGTAATACAACTAGGGGTAAAACGACTGAACAGTTGAGAAAAGTCTAACAGTTCTCAAACGACCAAACACTTAGGCAGATTTCAGTGTTTTTCAGCCCTAATACGACACATTCATCAGATTCATATGAATGTAACGAACTCAGAAATCTCAAAATCCTTCAATTGTTGATGAATTGAGCTGAAATTTCACAATTAGTTCATGATTATACCGATAATCAATCCTATAACCTCAATTTCAGTAATTATCAACAAATTTCGATGAATTTTGGAGATTTAAAGCCGAACACTCAAGAACACTTAGTCGAACTGTTTTTCACTAATTCACTCGATTTTATGAGATAAACTGCAATTTGTGATTCAAAACATGTTTCTGATGATGAAACACAGCTTCGATTCACAATATTTCACTTGAATTGTCAATTGATTACAGATTTCAGTGGATTTTTGAAGTTTCTATCTTCGACAGAACCTTCAAAAACACTCAACCGAGAGCTCTGATACCAATTGATAGGATCAATAAGAGCAATCTGTAACAATTATATGAACAATTCAAAGCAAAATACAAGCAATTGTAATCAAATCAAGCAAAATCAACAAAATTCATATTTCATTGATAGCAAAAGACGATTACAAAAGATAGAGAGCAGTTCTCATAAAAACATACAAAAACCTTCAATCTATACTATGTCTATGCTATTTATACTAGAACTAAGGAACTAAAATTTACAAAACTAGTCCCTATACTAGTATAAAATACAAAACTAGACACTAAAGACTAAATGTTGATCTTCTAAGGGACCTAACACTAAATCTTATAATATATATATATATATATATATATATATATATATATATATATATATAGGTGCAACAGACTCAGATGGAGTTCAATCCAGGTGATTGACTCGACGAGATCTTTGTCGCGTATCCCGGTACAGACGTGAGTCGGGGATATTGCATGAGACAAGATCTAGATGAAAGAAAGAGAACCATGAAAGAAAGAAAGAACAAACCGAACGAAGGTTAAAGAACGTAATGAAAGTTAATGAATGAATGAATAAACGAATGATGATGAAGATAATAATAATAATTATCATCTGTATGTATGTATGATGAATGCTCACAAACGAAATATCATAATAAGAACGAAACGGGATCCTTGGCATTTGACCTCAGTAATCGTGACTGTGTGCCATGAAGAGGGTAAAGCCCGACGGGATCTAGATAAGAAATGAATGATAAAGATGTGCGATGAACGAACGAAAAGTTAACGATTGGAATGAAAGATAATAATGATATTGTGTGTACGTATGATGTGTGAGCATGTACGAAACTATAGTATGAATTGAAAGAAAGAAAAGAATGATTTTAACAAAAGTAAAGTATTTTATTATAAAAACTAGAACTCACTCAGCGTTGCTGACTTTTGTATGCATGATAGTTGGCAGGTATATTGTTAGTGCTGAGGAGTTGCAGGCATGGATGCATAAGCTACTAGGAGCGTTTTGAGGCTGGCACCCATATTTTGACATGTCGTAGTATTTTAAGAGGAAAGAATGTTGAAATGTAATAAAATGACATGTTTTAGTTACTAATGAATGTTTTTAAATTCCGCTACAAAGTAAATGTGTGTTTTAAAATGTTTTATGTGCGATGAATGACCAACTGTGAGGTGCCCGGGTACGGGGCCTTACAAGTTGGTATTAGAGCCATAGTTTAAGTGAAATGGGTAAATATTTTCAAAATAAACCTAATCTTAAACTGAGAATGGGACGAAAAGAAAAGGATGCCAGTCCTAGTAGCTACGTGCCTGCAGGTAAAAGGTTTTTCGTAAACATTTTATGTAAGCAAACGGTTAACCGGTATTATGTGCGCATGTTATGTGTTTATGTGTTACTGGTAGATTTAGATGCTAATATAGTCAGGACAGGTTATACTCGGGGTATGAAAAGTAAGGTAAGTGGCTAATCACAACTGATCACTGTAATTAGGGACTTACCATACTTAACATGAACTGAGTTATTCCCTTGAATGATCGTTAGTGTTTAAATCTTACAGTGTAAGTTAGAGAATGGCCGGTGGTAGACCTTCTAAGGCTGCACGTGGTGGAGGTAGTGGCGGACGTGGTGTTGAACCACGAGTCACGAGAGGAAGACCTAGAGTGGAACAGGTGGTTCACGAAGGACACGAAACCCCTCAACCGAAAGGCGGTGATGAGAGTGCTAACTTGAGAGCCTCGGTGAAAGAGGCGGTAGTTGAAGAAGTGCATCAGGTCATGCAGACGATCCTACCGTCTGTAGTGACCGAGGTGGTAAAGGCTGTTAGAGATGGGGAAAGACAGGAAAGGGGTAGATCATCAGGCTCAAGGAGACGACCCGAGACTGAAACGGTTTTCTTCGATGACGAAGAGGAAGAAGAGCCTGCGCCGGAGACGGCACAAGGCTGTAATTATGGGGCGTTTCAGCGATGCAAGCCCCCAACTTTTGATGGTAATGGCACTGCTGCTGCAGCTCACCGATGGGTGAGAGAGATGGAAGCTGTTTTGAAAATCAGCGAATGCCGGGAGGATCAGAAAGTAAAGTTTGTTGCTCATTCTTTTGTGGACTCAGCTTTGTGCTGGTGGGACAACATAGTCCAAGTTGAGGGTAGTCGGGTTATTGGAATGATGAGATGGCTAGAGTTGAAAAGGTTGGTGATTGAGGAGTTCTGTCCTCACCGTGAGATGGACAAAGTAGAAAGGGAGTTCCTGCAGTTAGAAGCAGGGACGATGACGCATCAGCAGTACACCACCAAATTCAACGAAATGGCACGGCTGGTGCCGGATCAGGTGGCACCTCTTCGCGAAAGATTAATAGGTATATTCAAGGCTTGCCGGCGGATATCCGTAGGCACATGATCGCTGCCCAGCCAAGCACGTTTAGGTCGGTAGTTGATTTGGCGGGAAGGCTGTATGATGAAAGGACGGTGGTGGTGGCTGAAGACGGCGAGAAGGATGACGGAGACCGGAACTGGAAGGGGAAGAGAACTGAACGGGGTGGTATCCTAATGAATAATAAGCACGCACGGGGGGATGACCGTCGTGTTGTCGCACCTGGTGCGAGGTCGGATATGTGTGTAAATTGTGGGATGGAGCATTCGGGAGAATGCAAAAGGGAACCAAATACTTGCTACAAGTGTGGGAAGTGTGGTCATATGGCTAGAGAATGTGGAACCGTGAGATGCTATAATTGCGGAGAAATTGGCCACATGAGTAAAAACTGTGAGAAGCCAAGGGCGGAAGGTTCGGGAGTGAAGAAGGCTGGAAGAAAAAATACGGAGGGCAAACGCAGCACCTACACGATGACGAGGGAGGAGGCTAGGGTGAACCCCGATGTTACGTCAGGTATGTTTCTAGTCAATTAACCTTTAGCCTTTGTGTAGTTTGATTGTGGCTCTTGTTTCATTCCTGCTTCCTTTTGTGATAAGTTGCATGTTAGGAATAGAAAGAATCGATGTCATTCGACTTAGGAGCTACTATAGGTAAGTCTACTAGATTACACAGTGCACTAAAGGACCCCGCAATAGAATTGAGAGAGCGCTTGTTTTTCTGTTAGACCATCCCTGATAGACGTAGGTGGATAGACGTACACCTCCGGGTGAATCGAACAATAACTTATTAGGCAAGCACCAAGTGCTGCAAAAGAGGGATTGACTGGTGGTGCCCGATAAAAGTTCGGTGCCGGTCTGTGACAATGGATTGTGATAAAGGCTTCACCGGGAAGGTGGTACGACGACCGGAAGACGATGGTGATAACGGGAGAAGCGGAGGAACAAGTCTGTGTTAAGAAGGGAAAAGTAAGGCGAAATAATGATGGTGGATTCCTGTCCAAAGGTACAGCGTTGAGGGACGACGATCGGAAGAGAACGGAAAGAAAAGGAGACTGGAAGAAGAGGTGAAACAGTATTGCCCACAAGGGTTTAAGGAACAACAGGTTTCGGGGACGAAACCCCTTTAAGGGGGGTAGACTTGTAACACCCCGAAATTTCATTTAAAAAAAAAGAAGACTAAATGGAAAGAATAGATAATGGATAAAAGTAGAGGGGGATAAAGTGTACAGAGTACAAAAGTCTAATATTTTGTATTAGACATAGGTATGGCCACCCATATCAAAAGCAGAAAGCTGCTTTTGCTTTCAGAGGAAAAAGAAAAAGAAGAAAACTCTCGATTTTTAAAGAGAGAAAGGAAGAAAAAGCCATAAAGGGTAAGTTTTTGTAATCTAAGCTCGGTTTTAACTGAATTCATAGCTTCTTGATCGAAGTTCTTGGTGTTTAGTGCTTATTTTTGTGATTTAAGAGCAGAATTTGAAAGTGGGTCTCGGATTTGAAGTGTGTTGTTCGAAAGGCTGCTCAAGGTGAGTTACTAGAACTCCTCTTTTACTGATTTTAAAGTGTTTGGGGCTATTATGCATACCAAATAAACGTTTTCAAGTAAAACCGTGGATTTATAGCTGTATTTTCGAAAAAATATGTGTATGTATGTTTTTATAAGGTTGGGTATTATACCCGAATGTTCGTATGCACGTGTATGTGGGTCGGGTATGTTTTAGGCGATTATGTTGCTATGATTATGTTAAGTTCGTGCTTAGAACTGTATGTGAATGTTTAGAATTAAGAGATATTATGTTTGGAACTTAAAAATATGAGAACAGGATGCTAATACGCCTATACAAGGATCATGAGTCTGAATAGTGGTCATGAGTCCAAATAGTTCTCATATGCCCAAATAGTGCTCATATGTCTGAAATTTGACTAAGTGTAGGGTAATACTTCCAAATAGTGCTCATAAGTCTAAACAGTGCTCATATGTCTGAAATTTTACTAAGTGTATGGTAATACTTCCAAATAGTGCTCATAAGTCCAAACAGTGCTCATATGTCTGAAATTTGACTAAGTGTAGGGTCATACTTCCCAACAGTACTCATATGTCCCAACCGTACTCATAAGTCTGAAAATTTACTATGGGAGATGAAACGGCTGAACAGTGGTCGTATGACTAGGAAAAATTTTCTAAGTATAAGGTGAAACGACTGAACAGGGCTCATACTTCCCAACAGTGCTCATACTTCCCAACAGTGCTCATACTTCCCAACAGTGCTCATGTGTCCAACACTTAGAAATTTTTTTAGAAATTTTCTGGAAATCTGGATTTCGGGGATTTGACCGAGGTTGACCAAGGGCCATTTAATGATGATGTTTTGTGCACACAATGATTATTAAGGATTGACCCTTTGTTATTATTACTGATATTATTATCAGTAGTTTATTATTACTGACAATATTATTATTATTATTTTAATATTGTTAAGCATGAAATGGGCATGATGATGTGATGAAGTTTATGAATGAGAGTGATATGTTATCTTTCTTCGTTAAATTGTTTTAAAACGTACGTATTATGTTTTATAATACATATTGTATGACTTTACGTGGTGTGATGTATGAATGAATAAATTAATGAACGTAAAGTATTATGTAACGAAGTGAAAGATAATGATTATGTACAGACGAATGAATACGATAAAGTACGAAACGAACGAACACATGAAATAACGAATGGACGAAAGGCTTGCAAGCAAGTGTATGAGGTGAGCGACTCTGTGTCGTAACAGACTCGAAAGAGGTCCTTGTCGCATACTACGGTATTGCAGGAGACAGGATCCAGATGAATGAGAGAAAGAATGGCTTGCAAGCAGAAGGAAAAGAGGTTCAGAACTCCATGAGAGTTGTTAGCTCAACTGTGTGTGTATGTTATAGCGTGCGATCTTGGCTAAAGGGGACATAGACACAGTGGGGTTCAGTTTTGGTAACTGCTCCGATACGTGCGATGTGGTATTACTGTGTGCTATGTAGCGTGCGATGATGGCCTACCTCATGTGGATTATGTAGCGTGCGATTTTGGCTAACCCATGAGATGGCGTGTGATTTTGGCTAAGCCCCAAGAGATTCTCACACACAGGGAGAGTTGGTCTTAGTGACAACTCCACTGGTGCGAATTGCAGGAGACGAGATAGTGAGGTGAGCAACTTTGTGTTGCAACAGACTCGGATGGAGTTCAATCCAGGTGATTGACTCGACGAGATCTTTGTCGCGTATCCCGGTACAGACGTGAGTCGGGGATATTGCATGAGACAAGATCTAGATGAAAGAAAGAGAACCATGAAAGAAAGAAAGAACAAACCGAACGAAGGTTAAAGAACGTAATGAAAGTTAATGAATGAATGAATAAACGAATGATGATGAAGATAATAATAATAATTATCATCTGTATGTATGTATGATGAATGCTCACAAACGAAATATCATAATAAGAACGAAACGGGATCCTTGGCATTTGACCTCAGTAATCGTGACTGTGTGCCATGAAGAGGGTAAAGCCCGACGGGATCTAGATAAGAAATGAATGATAAGATGTGCGATGAACGAATGAAAAGTTAACGATTGGAATGAAAGATAATAATGATATTGTGTGTATGTATGATGTGTGAGCATGTACGAAACTATAGTATGAATTGAAAGAAAGAAAAGAATTATTTTAACGAAAGTAAAGTATTTTATTATAAAAACTAGAACTCACTCAGCGTTGCTGACTTTTGTATGCATGATAGTTGGCAGGTATATTGTTAGTGCTGAGGAGTTGCAGGCATGGATGCATAAGCTACTAGGAGCGTTTTGAGGCTGGCACCCATATTTTGACATGTCGTAGTATTTTGAGAGGAAAGAATGTTGAAATGTAATAAAATGACATGTTTTAGTTACTAATGAATGTTTTAAATTCCGCTGCAAAGTAAATGTGTGTTTTAAAATGTTTTATGTGCGATGAATGACCAACTGTGAGGTGCCCGGGTACGGGGCCTTACATAAAGTTGATTAGTGCGATCTAGAACCAAACCCACTTTCGGCCGAGAATCCTGGCCACGATCGCACTAACACACTATAATAATCGAATTAATCAAACCTAAACAATCATATAACTACATCTAATCGACTACCCCTTCCAATTCCATCTGAAACACACACAAACACCACCATCGATCAACCATTTTCATCGCGACCTGCAACCAAGGTGTTCGTCACCATTTAGACATTCTAAACTCAAATTGATAAGGGGTTTTGAATCCATAACACTATATGAAGCTATCCACGAGTTTAATTTGATTAACATCAACAATTTCACATCAAACGGATTCAAGCCTCGGTCGAAGCTTTTGTGCATCTGTTCTTATCATTTTAAAAACCGATTCAGGTAATTAAGTGTGCACACAGACTCGAAATCACATGGGGATTAAAAGCCCTATGTTTAATTTCGTTATCATGATCATCTTGGTGGTCAATTGATCCGAATTGAAATTAGGGTTCTTATGATTTGGGGTTTAGTGGAAAAAGTGTTTAAAACAATTAAAAACCAAGTCTTTATCGCGGCTTTATGCCTTAGTCCACCGGTTCCATACACACTTGCAATCCATGAGGTCCCGGGTTCGACCACGGGCACCCTCATTTATTTTTTTTAAAGGCTTTTTGAGCTTTTAAATATTACAAAAAAATTCCTAAAAATTATAAATATTATTTTTATAAACTTTGTTATTTTTAAATCATCAAACTCATTTTCTGCAATTTTTCTTTAAATTTAAATATTTATAAAGCCATAAAACAAAGATTATTTTTAGTTATTTCATATTTCATGAAAATTCATTCTTATTTATTTTAAGGGTTATAAATAAAATATTACAAGTGTTACAAAGTTATTTCTATAAAAGTGAACTTTTAATAATAATTTAAATTATTAAATTATTATTGGGCACTATATTACCTTTAATATGAATTATTCAAGATAATTGCAATTATATATATTTTATAGTTTCACAGATTATTTACAAAAAGTCGTTTTGTATTATTTAAATAATTAAATATTTTAATTAATTATCATATAATTAGTTAATAAAATTAGTTATTTGTTTTTCCCACACTTTAACAATAAATCAAACAGTTACGCGTATTGATACATTTATAATCACTTTCAATAAATTCGTCTATTTATTTCAAGACATTCAAACTAAATAAGTTATTACATTCAATATCTATTCCCAATAGAAACCCTAATTTATTCCCAAATTCTCATATTATTATTAATCTAACTCGAGACACCGTTCCGTAGATTACTCGTAAGGAAATCGTTGGTGTCTAATTTATCACATCCAAATTCTAATCTCATCAATCAAGTGAGTATTCATATCCCCTTTTTATATCATTTCTTATTTGGGGAAAATCATGTGATACAATATTCAATCATGATATTCTATTGTTATTTCATTCTAAATTCAATTCAAGACAGGTTATGTTATTACTTGCAACTATGTGAACATACTATGATGAACTGAACGACAGTAGAAACCCTAATTCAATTAATCAATCAATCCTGGTATCAATGGTAGATCTACTGGTTTGGATAACCCACCCCATATGAATAGTCGAGAGGTGATTGTGCTAGAGGCAAATAGTCAATCTATGGTGTATGTGTGCAAGTCAAAGTGTCAAGTCAAGGGGTTTATATTGTGTCGGTTTATCTATATGCTCCGCCATTGCATTATAAGTCTTAACATTACCTTGTGAATTGGATTATTCTCAATCAAACAATCAATCTATATGTATATCAAACTATGATTACTCACCAGCTAATTTTTAGCTGACTCGTTACTTTTCATATGATTTCAGGTTAACCAAGATAGTGGACTTCTACATGCTCATTTAAGATCTGTATTTAGCCAAATAAAAGACGATTACTATTTGTGACTTCAATTGTTGTATTTACATATGTTAAACTCATGTCATCTTGTAATCTGATTTTAATATTATCTCCACTATTAGACGACCACGTGTTATGAACAATCAAACATTACCTCATCCGCTCCGATGATTCCGCCGTCGGTCGGGGTGTGACAGATTGGTATCAGAGCCATGGTTATAGGGATTTAGGTTATTAGAAATGGAATGACCTAGACTATAACTAAGAACCCTTACACATGAGTCCTCTCATGTATTTTATATGTTTAGATAGGATTTTATATGCCTTATATGTTTATTTTTGATTATGTGATTATATGCCTTATGTGATTCTTCTTATACTTTGATTCTTATCAATGCACACACAAATCTTAAATCATATTCAAGGCGTTATGTGCCTAAATCAAATGGTTTTCAAAATGAGCTTTGAATCGTTATTTGTGGTTTTCAAATTCATCAAAGCCTGTGTCTTACAACTTGAAACATGTAATGCTGGAAGAGCGTGATACCCGTATCTCGGGGTGTTCTGTCTAGGCAAGGTACTCGTATAAATCCAAATCAACCGATGGATCCGTTTACCTTACCTGGAAACCCTCGGGATGAGTATCTGCTTATAGGTACGCATGTCATCAACAAAGTTGTGGTTGACCTAATACTTTGGTTAGTCAACGTTTTGATTTACGAATCAAACGATTACACTTGGAACATCTCATTGTTATTATGCCAAATTCCCGATTTTGGTTTTCATGTTGTATAGCTCATATTACCCAATTTTCATAAAATATCTTAATGATATTTCAGAATGTCTTCTCGACAAATCCGTTCACGGTCTAGAAACTCTGGCCGCAAGATTTCTACCCTTGTAGCCCGGGAGGTTGCTGCAGTCATACCAACTCTCCTAACTCATCTGAATCAAGGTTTTGATTCTGTGAACCAAAGAAATTTGTGTGACACATAGACACCTGTATTCTGGATTTCCTGGCAAAAGGCCTTGGGCTACGACAAGCATATCGTATAAATCTCATACGAGACTAGTTATGCTTACCTGGGGATTTCTAGGATGGTGATAAACTATGGTCAACATACACAAGTCTCTGAGGCAAATGGGTCAATTTACCTTGACGTGTCAATGATTCCAAATGGTGATGCGTTACCAAATGGAACCATCCTGTTGTATCTTAGAAATCCTTAATTCCTTGAACTGGTTTATCACCAAAACCCAAATATCTTCTCATACTTATTTCATGAAATATTTCCTATTGATATTGAACTCATATTACCTTTCAACTCCTATGTTTAAACACCATTACACGTTGAGCGTTTCATGTAACTATCTTCATACCTTGACCAACGTGAACATGGATTTTAATATACCCAAAGATATTAGGGAATCTAAACCGTATGGTCTTTAAAACTTTAAACCGTTACTTATGGTTCTCAAATCGTCTTAAGGATGTGTCCCATAACTAAGAACATGCAATGCTATAGGTGGAATTCCTACATCTTGGGATACTTTGTCTGGGCAAAGTGTAGATGGTGATCCGATTCGATCATTGAATCCGTTTACTTGACTTGAAACCCTTGAGATGAGTGACCACTTATAAGTACGCGTGTCTTCAATAAGGTTATGGCTGACCTCATATCTTGAGAAGTCCATGTATTCCCTTCAATTATGAATCGAATGCTCACCTCTCATTGTGATGTCGGATCATTCTTGTTCTTGATTCTGTCTCCCTGATTAAATTATTCAAGATTTGAACACCATCATAACAAATTCTGCTATCTCGAACTTTGATCTTAAGCTTGTAAGCATGATTTTTCCTTTGTTACACTGATGTAACTTGAAATTTTCCGAATTTCTAATTGATATTATTTTCCTTTCGAAAATAGGATTGAAACCCGTACTTTGGTGACAAATGTCAATCTTCGATTGTTTTCTTGTTATTATGAAATTCAATCATCAAGATAGGCATGAATTCCATACCTTGATGATAATATCATTCTTATGAATGTATTTGTTCAAATGAGACGACCTCATCAAAGTAGGAGTGAATTCTGGATTTTGATAAAGAAGTTCATCTTGTTATATTTTGTTTTTGTAAAACTTCACCGTTAAGATAGGAGTGATTTCCCTTACCTTAATGGTGAATTATCTCGTCTTATTTCTGTGGATCCTAACAAAGAGTTGGGATTGAACTTTTTGATTGGAAGGTTAGTGGTCATACCTTGAGAGTACACCATCAAGTTAGGGGTGAAAACCATACCTTGATGACTATTCTCATTTCTTGATCTTCAACTTGTCAAGGTTGTAATCAAGTGACGAGAAGCGTGTAGTAACTTGAAGGGTGAAACAATGTTAGTGTTCTGGCCTATCAAGCCAAAGCATGATCTCTGAACTTGAAAGGAGACCCGATTGTATTAGATTGATTTTGATTCCAAGCTTGGAGCACTTAAATTCTTAAATCGATTTCTCTCCCTTTATCCTCATGTTTTGATTTGATCTAGCTATATGGAACCATTTATTCCTTATCTATCGACTTTCATTTTGAGTTATCATTAAAACCTGATTGCGTGATGATAGCCTTCTAAACAATCTTCCTGCCAAAAAAAGACATTATCAACTTGTGATTATGTCCTTCTAGACATACGAATGTTCTCGACTGTACTTATGGGTTTGATGAATTACGTATGCAATCTGCATTTGGAAATTCGTACCTTGCAAAACATGGTTACAAATACCTTTCTTATTGTTTGTATCACTTCTTGAATCGCTTTTAAATCCTTAAGCTTGGAAATATTTAAAACTCTACCTTGACTTTGAACAACAAGACTCTATATTATCCTCATTGCAATGTGAATATAATGGTTCATAAACCTTCGTAACTTGTAGTCATGGGTTTGGCATAAAGGAAAAGTCGTAACTTGGTATGTGTCCAAGTGTCTTACCTCCACATATGACAAGACCTAACATTCGTGATTCTATGGATCTCCTGTTTAACTTTTCATTCACTAAAATACTTCTGGTCTTAGAGTGGTCATGATAGCATCTGGATCATCGTTGACCATTTGACTAAGTCGGCACATTTCATTCCAATTCAGGAAGATTATAGAGTTGAGAAACTGGCTCGTATTTATATCAATGAGATAATCAGCCGACATGGTGTGTCATTGAACATCATTTCTGATCGTAATGGTCGCTTCATCTCTCGTTTCTGAAAAGTCTCCAATCAGCTCTCGAAACTCAACTGAATCTTAGCACAGCCTATCACCCGCAAACCGACGGTCAGACTGAAAGAACGATACAAACCCTCGAGGATATGCCCCGGGCTTGTGTCATTGATTTCAGTGGATCGTGGGATTCTCATCTTCCGTTGATCGAATTCTCTTACAATAACAGCTACCATACCAGCATCCAGATGGTACCATTTGAGGCCTTGTTTGGCCGAAAGTGTCGATCTCCCATCTGTTGGTCTGAAGTTGGTGAATCACAGATTACTGGTCCGAATTGATACAAGAAAAAACCGGCAAAAATTCATCAGATCCGTGATAACTTGGTCGCTGCTAGAAATCGTCAAAAGCATTATGCTGACAAAGGACGAAGACCCATGAAATACAATGTCGGTGATCTCGTACTTCTTAAGGTATCACCTTGGAAGGGAGTGATTCGCTTTGGAAAGAAAGGGAAGCTAGCATCTCGTTACGTGGGTCCATTCAAAGTGCTCGAGCGAATTGGGAAAGTGGCCTACAAGCTTGAACTACCCCAAAAATTCAGCAATATGCGTCCGACGTTTCATGTGTCCAACCTCAAGAAATGCCTTGCCGATGAAAACCTCAACATTCCACTCGATGAAGTTCGCATAGATCAATCCATGCACTTTATTGAGAAACGTGTGGAAATATAGATCGGGAAGTCAAACAACTCAAGCGTAGCCGGATACCCATTGTCAAAGTCCCTTGGGAATCTAAACGTGGCCCAGAGTTCACCTGGGAATGTGAGGACCAAATTAAATCCAAGTACCCTTATCTTTTCGTTTCAGCCTCGTGATTAAATTTCGGGACGAAATTCCTAAAGCAGGGGAGACTGTAACATCTCATATTTTGTTAAGTTAAAGTTAACCTTGTTAAGTTTTAAAAGGACCTTTATGTCATTTTGAAACTTTGAGGTTTGTTATACTTAACAATTAATTTGGTGATTAACAAATTAATTTAATAATAAATAATAATAACATTATAAATGTTATAATGTTTATTTATTATTATAAAATTTAAGGTGATAATAATCTTAAATAAAATAATAGTAATAATATTAACAATATTAATAATAATAATAATATGGTAATAATAATATTAATAACAATGATAATAATAATAATGTTATTAATAATGAAAATCTAGGTTTTATAACTTTAACTTATAATTAATAACTTTGTACATAAAATAATAACATTACAAACTTTGGGGGTTAAATTGTAATTTATTTAAACTGAAACAAAACTTTAGTTTTCAGTTGACAAATCTTAGAATTCACAGGGACCATTGGTTAATTTTTTTAAAACCAGCCCCCCCATCCCCGTCGACTCCTTCCCCTCCGGCCACCATCTCCGGCCGCTTCTCCGACGACCCACAACCCCCAAAACTAATCGGTTTCAACATAATTAACCACTCCCGACAACATCGCGTGTAAGAATCGAACCCAATCCCCAAAACAATTTAAAAATAAAGTTGATTAGTGCGATCAAGAACCAAACCCACTTCGGCCGAGAATCCTGGCCACGATCGCACTAACACACTATAATAATCGAATTAATCAAACCTAAACAATCATATAACTACATCTAATCGACTACCCCTTCCAATTCCATCTGAAACACACACAAACACCACCATCGATCAACCATTTTCATCGCGACCTGCAACCAAGGTATTCATCACCATTTAGACATTCTAAACTCAAATTGATAAGGGTTTTGAATCCATAACACCATATGAAGCTATCCACGAGTTTAATTTGATTAACATCAACAATTTCACATCAAACGGATTCAAGCCTCGGTCGAAGCTTTTGTGCATCTGTTCTTATCATTTTAAAAACCGATTCAGGTAATTAAGTGTGCACATAGACTCGAAATCACATGGGGATTAAAAGCCCTATGTTTAATTTCGGTATCATGATCATCTTGGTGGTCAATTGATCCGAATTGAAATTAGGGTTCTTATGATTTGGGGTTTAGTGGAAAAAGTGTTTAAAACAATTAAAACCAAGTCTTTATCGCGGCTGTATGCCTTAGTCCACCGGTTCTATACACACTTGCAATCCATGAGGTCCCGGGTTCGACCCCGGGCACCCTCATTTATTTTTTTAAATGCTTTTTGAGCTTTTAAAAATTACAAAAAAATTCCTAAAAATTATAAAAATCATTTTTATAAACTTTGTTATTTTTAAATCATCAAACTCATTTTCTTCAATTTTTCTTTAAATTTAAATATTTATAAAGATTATTTTTAGTTATTTCATATTCATGAAAATCCATTCTTTTTTCTTTAAGGGTTATAAATAAAATATTACAAGTGTTACAAAGTTATTTCTATAAAAGTAAACTTTTAATAATAATTTAAATTATTAAATTATTATTGGGCACTATATTACCTTTACTTATGAATTATTCAAGATAATTGCAATTATATATATTTTATAGTTTCACAGATTATTTACAAAAAGTTGTTTTGTGTTATTTAAATAATTAAATATTTTAATTAATTATCATATAATTAGTTAATAAAATTAGTTATTGTTTTTCCCACACATTAACAATAAATCAAACCAGTTGCGCGTATTGATACATTTATAATCACTTTCAATAAATTCGTCTATTTATTTCAAGACATTCAAAATAAATAAGTTATTTCATTCAATATCTATTCCCAATGGAAACCCTAATTTATTCCCAAATTCTCATATTATTATTAATCTAACTCGAGACACCGTTCTGTAGATTACTCGTAAGGAAATCGTTGGTATCTAATCTATCACATCCAAATTCTAATCTCATCAATCAAGTGAGTATTCATATCCCCTTTTTATATCATTTCTTATTTTGGGGAAATCATGTAATACAATATTCAATCATGATATTCTATTGTTATTTCATTCTAAATTCAATTCAAGACAGGTTATGTTATTACGTGCAACTATGTGAACATACTATGATGAACTGAACGACAGTAGAAACCCTAATTCAATCAATCAATCAATCCTGGTATCAATGGTAGACCTACTGGTTTGGATAACCCACCCCATATGAATAGTCGAGAGGTGATTGTGCCAGAGGCAAATAGTTAATCTATGGTGTATGTGTGCAAGTCTATTATATGCAAAGTGTCAAGTCTAGGGGTTTATATTGTGTCGGTTTATCTATATGCTCCGCCATTGCATTATAAGTCTTAACATTACCTTATGAATTGGATTATTCTCAATCAAACAATCAATCTATATGTATATCAAACTGTGATTACTCACCGGCTAATTTTTGGCTGACTCGTTACTTTTCACATGATTTCAGGTTAAGCGAGATAGTGGACTTCTACATGCTCATTTAAGACCTGGACTTAGTCAAAATAAAAGACGATTATTATTTATGTCCTCAATTGTTGTATTTGTATATGTTAAACTCATGCCATCTTGTAATCTGATTTTAATATTATCTCCACTATTAGACGACCATGCGTTATGAACAATCAAACATTCCCTCGTCCGCTCCGATGATTCCGCCGTCGGTCGGGGTGTGACAGTACACTTAGCCAATCTTATATACTTGTAATCAAGTCGAGGTTTGGTTGTAAAGATATGTGTTCTATAACCTTACTAGCTTATTATCACACCCTGACCGACGACGGAATCATCGGACCGGAAGAGGGGATGATAAAGTCAGCTAACGAGTTAGCTGGTGAGTAATCACAGTTTGATATACATAAAGATTGATTGTTTAATCGAGAAATAATCCAATTCCAAGGTAATGTTAAGACTTATAATGCAATAGCGGAGCATATAGATAAACCGACACAATATAAACCCCATGACTTCACACGTTGCATATAATAGACTTGCACATATACACCATAGATTGACTATCCGCCTCCGGCATATCACCACTCGACTATTTATGTGGGGTGGGTTATCCAAACTAGTAGATCTACCATTGATACCAAAATTGATTGATTGATTGTATTAGGGTTCCTACTGCCATTCAGTTTATCGTAGTATGTTCCACATAGTTGCAAGTAATAACATAACCTGTCTTGAATTGAATTTAGAATGAAATAACAATAGAATATCATGATTGAATATTATATCACATGACTTCCCCCAAATAAGAAATAAATAAAAAAGGGGCTATGAATACTCACCTGGATTGATGAATCAAGGTTGATTTAAACGGTTTAGACACCTAAGAAACCCTCAAGGTAAACCTAAGGAAATGGTGCTTTGAGAGTTAAAATCATAATGAATTTGTAAATCAGAATTAGGTTTAGAGGTTCGAGTCGGATTTGGGTTTTGTTTAACAGTTTGAAGAAGATGCTTGCTAAATTTGAATAACTTTGTTTATAAAGATTAGGTTTAACAAGTAATTCATATTTCCAGAAATTAATAGTATTAAAACTATTAAATAGAACACTTGTTTTATTTGTTTGATTATTAATGTAAAATAAACATTTAGATTATTATTAAGTAATAGTTATTTTAAAATAATAAATAATTAATAGTGCATCAAGTATATGGAATAATAAGAGAACGAGAAAAGATACCACCAAAAAACTTCAGACGATCCACAACATCTTGCGTCTTGAATAAAATGGCAAGGCAATAGATTGAATGAAACAATCTTTGTATCTCACAACTCTCTAATCTCTATTTTTTGAGATATGATGTTTTTGTGATATGATGTTTTTGTGATAGGATGATCATCATCAACCAAAGACACACATATTTATAGTTCATAATATCAAATGTGCACCACACAAATGTGATGATTAACCTACTCCACTCAATTATCATGTCCACCAACTATGATAATGATTAAGCTACTCTACTCAATGAAATAATGAGAAACCATTATGGAGGAGACTTATTTGGTGGATTCAATTGTGGTGAGTTCCCATATATATATATATATATATATATATATATATATATATATATATATATATATATATATATATATATATATATATATATATATTTACTACATTTAATTAAGTTTGTGAAACTTATTAAATAATTTGAGGAATTTGATAAACGTCATAAGGGTTTCATACAATTCATTAAACCAACAATAAAAGCGAAAACGGGATTGTTTCATTGATAATCGCCCAATCGGGTTCGGTTTCACAATTCAAAACGGGTCAAATGTCACAGTCTCCCCTGCTTTAGGAAATTTCGTCCCGAAATTTAATCACGAGGAGGCTGATGTGAAAATTGAGGGTACTTCGATTTCATTTGGTCTTCACGTTCCCAGGTGAATTCTGGGCCACGTTTAGATTCCCAGCGGACTTTGACAATGGGTATCCGGCTATGCTTGAGTGTTTTGACTTCTCGATCTATAATTTCCATAGGCTTCTCGATAAAGTGCATAGATTCATCTATGCGAACTTCATCGAGTGGAATGTGGAGGTTTTCATCGGCAAGACATTTCTTGAGGTTGGACACGTGAAAAGTAGGATGGACATTGCTAAGTTCTTGAGGTAGTTCAAGCTTGTAAGCAACCTGCCCAATGCTCTCGACAACTTTGAAAGGACCCACATAACGAGGCGCTAGTTTCCTTTCTTTCCAAAACGGATCACTCCCTTCCAGGGTGACACCTTAAGGAGTACGAGTTCGCCAACTTTTTATTCCATGGGCTTACGTCTTTTATTAGCATAATGCTTTTGACGATTTCTAGCAGCGACCAAGTTATCACAGATCTTATGAATTTTGTCGGTTGTTTCTTGTATCAATTCCGGACCAGTAATCTGTGATTCACCAACTTCAGACCAACAGATGGGAGATCGACACTTTCGGCCATACAAGGCCTCAAATGGTGCCATCTGGATGCTGGTATGGTAACTGTTATTGTAAGAGAATTCGATCAACGGAAGATGAGAATCCCACGATCCACTGAAATCAATGACACAAGCCCGGGGCATATCCTCGAGGGTTTGTATTGTTCTTTCAGTCTGACCGTCGGTTTATGGGTGATAAGCTGTGCTAAGATTCAGTTGAGTTCCGAGAGCTGATTGGAGACTTTTCCAGAAACGAGAGATGAAGCGACCATCGTGATCAGAGATAATATCTAAAGGTACACCATGCCGACTGACTATTTCATTGATGTAAATACGAGCCAATTTCTCGACTCGGTACTCCTCACGAATTGGTATGAAATGAGCCGACTTAGTCAATCGATCAACGATAACCCAGATACTATCATGACCACTAGCGGTACGAGGCAGCTTGGTGATGAAATCCGTGAATATGCTCTCCCATTTCCATAATGAACCTCGGGTTGTACGAGTAATCCAGAGGGATGTTGATGCTCGGTTTTGACTTTGGAACTTGTGAGGCATTTAGATACATACAAGGCTATATCCTTCTTCATGCCAGGCCACCAATATTGGTTCCGAAGATTCATGAACATCTTATCTGCTCCCGGATGAATAGAATAACGAGCCTTATGAGCCTCATCCATGATGGTTGCTCGAAGATTATCGCGATTCGGAATCCAAATTCGATCTAGAAAATACAGTAGTTTGTCCGACTTGGTTTCCAATTGGAGTTCAGCACCGCATGACATTTCCTCATACATGTTGCCCTCGGTGACTGATTCGTGTTGAGCTTCGAGTATACGGGTCAGGAGGTCGGTTTGAATGGTAACACTTTGAAGCATAACCTGGCCCTTACGACTTGATACATCGGCTACGACATTAGCTTTACCGGGGTGGTAACGAATCTCACAGTCATAGTCGTTGAGTAGTTCGACCCAACGTCGTTGTCTCATGTTAAGCTCCTTCTGGTTGAAGATGTACTGGAGACTCTTATGATCGGTGAATACAACACATTTAGTGCCATAGAGATAGTGTCTCCAGATTTTGAGTGCGAATACAACAGCACCCAATTCAAGATCGTGCGTCGTATAATTTTTCTCATGAATCTTCAATTGTCTTGAGGCATAAGCTATAACTTTGCCTCGCTGCATGAGAACGCAACCTAGACCTTGTCTTGAAGCGTCACAATAGACAACAAAGTCGTCGTTTTCATCAGGAAGTGTTAGAATCGGTGCCTCACACAACCTTTGCTTGAGGGTTTGAAATGCTTTTTCTTGATCAAGCCCCCAAGAAAAAGGCTTATCCTTGTGGGTCAAAGCAATGAGTGGCACATCAATCTTCGAGAAGTTAGGAATAAAACGTCGGTAATATCCGGCTAGACTAAGGAATGAACGAATCTCTGTAGGAGTTTTAGGTTCTCCCCATTTCTTTACTGCCTCGATCTTCGTGGATCAACGTGAATCCCCTTGCTGTTTACTATGTGACCAAGAAATTGAACCTCATTAAGCCAGAATTCACACTTTGAGAATTTGGAATAGAGTTTCTCTTTCCTCAGAAGTTCGAGTATTAGACCAAGGTGGTTCTCGTGATCGGATTTGGATTTGGAGTATATCAAGATGTCGTCGATGAATACGATCACGAATTTGTCTAGGTATGGCCGACACACGCGATTCATTAAATCCATGAATATTGCTGGTGCGTTGGTTAACCCGAAAGGCATAACTGTAAACTCGTAGTGACCATATCTCGTACGAAAAGCGGTTTTTGGAATGTCATCATGTGCACACGGAGTTGGTGATAACCAAAATGAAGATCAATCTTTGAGAAGTACAAGGCTCCCTGAAGTTGATCAAATAGATCGTCGATTCTGGGCAACGGGTAACGGTTCTTGATTGTGAGTTTGTTGAGTTTCCGATAGTCGATACACATGCGAAAAGAACCATCCTTTTTCTTCACAAAAGACTGGAGCTCCCCATGGTGATGAGGTCGGGCGAATGAATCCTTTGTCTGACAGTTCTTGCAATTGGCTAGCAAGTTCTTGCATTTCCGATGGTGCAAGTCGATAAGGAGATTTTGCCACGGGAGTTGCACCAGGCACAAGGTCGATCCGAAATTCAACTTGACGAACGGGAGGAAGACCGGTTAAGTCTTCGGGAAAGACTTCAGGAAATTCCTGAATGATTGGATATCTGCAATTCCTTTTGATTTTACATCCATCTTCACAATGTGTGCTAGGAATGCCACATAGTGTTTACGGAGGTATTTCTGAGCTTTCGTGCATGACATGAGTCTAAGCCCTTTGGAAGGCTTCTCCCCGAAGATTTGTAGTATGCTTCCGGTTGGAAGAGGAATACGAATGGTCTTTTCGTAACAAACCACTTCGGCATGATTCTTTGATAACTAGTCCATGCCTACTATGACATCGAAACTACCCAGTTTCATGGGTATAAGATTGATAGGGAAATCGTGCTTGCTTAGATTTAAGGTACAGTCGGGAATAACAGAATTAATTGTAATGGGTTTTCCGTCAGCTATCTCTATCGTAAAGGGGTTGTCTAGCTTGGTTCGGGCACTAGCAAGTAAGGGCTCAAAGTCTAAGGATACAAAGCTTTTATCGGCACCGATGTCAAAAAGAATCGAAGCGTATTGATTATTAATTTGGAACATACCGTTCACCACGTTGTTGCTAACTTGGGCTTGTTGGGCATTGATGTTGAATGCTCGACCTTGAGCTGCAGGGACGGCCTTGAGGAGCTTTGGACATTGGTTGCGGAAGTGGTTAGGATCCCCGCATTGGTAGAAAGCTCTTGCTTGTGTGATTGTCGGGGTATGCTGAACAGTCGGTGTGGTAACTGGAACCCTTGTAGTATTCTTGCACAGATTGAATGTGTGACCAAAACGACCACAGTTTGTGCATTGACGACACTGAACGTTAATTGGCACAGCGGAAAGGGTCCAGCGTATGACTTTTTCTTCAGCGATTGGTTGTTTACTGCTGGTTGACGAGTTGGAGGGACTTGATTAATTGGCACAGCGGGGCTAATTACAATAAAGTTTTGAGATTTAGCCTTCCTCTTCTTGTTCATGGAAGGCTCAGGTTGGTCGGTTTTGACGGTTTCGTTAGGAAGTTTATCGGTATTCTTCTTCGACCCTATCCTGGTTAAAGAACCAGCTTTCACATGATTATCGGTTAACTGCGCAGCCAGCCTAATAGCATCTTCTAGTGTCGAAGGATTCCTTCCTAACACCGTATCCTAAATCTGCATGGGTAGTCCACCAATGTATTTCTCGATGGCTCGGGAGGTAGGGGTAGCAAGGTGCAATACCAGAAGGCTCAGTTCGTGAAATCGGTTAGTGTATGCTAGGTTCTCGCCACTGTCTTGGGTTAACTCCCAGAATTCAGCTTCTAGTTTCCGGACTTCATTTCTTGGGCAGAACTCTTTAATCATGAGCTCCTTAACTTCAGCCCATGTTAATGCTAGAGCAGTTTCAGGGCCACGAGTTCTTTTCTCTCCGTTCCACCAAGTGTGCGTTTCTGGAGAACACTTGTGGCATACCGGACTTTGAGATTTTCAGGGCATTCGCTATTTAGGAAAGTGTTCTCGATGCTTTCGAACCACTATAGTAATCCGGTAGCTCCTTCGGTTCCATTAAATTTAGAGGGGTTGTAAGAGTTGAAGTCTTTGTATGTGCATGTTCGAGGAGGTTCGGGGACGACGATGCTTGGAGTGGAAGTGGTGGCTTGATGTAAGTGCGCCAAAAGAGTCGGAACGACTGCAGCAACTTCTTGTGCCACTATAGAGGCAATCTTGCGATTGGGTTCCTTGGTCTTGATTGTAATGAACGAGAAGACATTCTGAAAGTTTATTATGAGATTTGGTGAGAATTGGGTTACATGTATCATGAAAGCATCGTTTAGAAAATCGAATAATAACAATGAGATGTTCTGAGTGTAGACGTTCGGTCCGCAAACCGAAACGTATACGTTGACTGATCAAAGTGTTACGTCCAACACAACCTTATTGAAGACATGCGTACCTATAAGCAGATACTCATCCCGAGGGTTCCCAAGTAAGGTAGACAGATCCATCGGTTGATTTAGATTTATACGAATACCTTGCCTAGACAGAACACCCCGAGATACGGGTATCCAACTCTTCCAGCATTACATGAATCCGGTTATGGGACATTGACTTGACGGGATTTGAAAACCATCAATAACAATCTAGTTTTGGAGTTTGAAATCACTTGAATTAGGCACACAATGCCTTAGGCTTGACTTACGATTTGTATGTATATCAGTCTGGATTAAGGGTCAATTACATACATAAGGCATAATTATTACCTAACGATCCTAAGCAATTAGCACATACTATCATCAAGAGGTAAGACACATAATTTCATATCTAAACATGTAAGATTACATGAGAGGACTCATGCGTGAGGTGCTTAGTTATAGTCTAGGTCATTCCATTTCTAATAACCTAATTCTCTATAACCATGGCTCTGATACCAATCTGTCACACCCCGACCGACGACGGAATCATCGGAGCGGACGAGGGGATGATTGATTGTTCATAACACATGGTCGTCTAATAGTGGAGATAATATTAAAATCAGATTACAAGATAGCATGAGTTTAACATATGCAAATACAACAGTTGAATTCACAAAAGATATTCATTTTTTTAACTAAGTCCAAAAGTCCTAATTGTAAGCTTGCAGATAATCCAACTATGCAGCATGTCCTGAAATCATATGAGAAAATAAAGTCAGCTAACGAGTTAGCTGGTGAGTAATCATAGTTTGATATACATAAAGATTGATTGTTTAATCGAGAAATAATCCAATTCGCAAGGTAATGTTAAGACTTATAATGCAATAGCGGAGCATATAGATAAACCGACACATATAAAACCCTTGACTTGACACTTTGCATATAATAGACTTGCACATATACACCATAGATTGACTATCTGCCTCCGGCACAATCACCACTCGACTATTCATGTGGGAGGTTATCCTAACCAGTAGATCTACCATTGATAGCAAATTGATTGATTGATTGTATTAGGGTTCCTACTGTCGTTCAGTTTATCGTAGTATGTTCCACATAGTTGCAAGTAATAACATAACCTGTCTTGAATTGAATTTACAATGAAATAACAATAGAATATCATGATTGAATATTGTATCACATGACTTCCCCCAAATAAGAAATAAATAAAAAGGGGCTATGAATACTCACCTGGATTGATGAATCGAGGTTGATTTAAACGGTTTAGACACCTAAGAAACACTCAAGGTAAACCTAAAGAAATGGTGCTTCGAGAGTTAAAATCATAATGAATTTGTAAATCAGAATTAGGTTTAGAGGTTCGAGTCGGATTTGGGTTTTGTTTAACAGTTTGAAGAAGATGTTTGCTAAATCTGAATAACTTTGTTTACAAAGATTAGGTTTAACAAGTAATTCATATTTCCAGAAATTAATAGTATTAAAACTATTAAATAGAACACTTGTTTTATTTGTTTGATTATTAATGCAAAAATAAACATTTAGATTATCAATTAAGTAATAGTTATTTTAAAATAATAAATAATTAATAGTGCATCAAGTATATGAAATAATAAGAGAACGAGAAAAGATACCACCAAAAAAAACTTCAGACGATCCTCAACATCTTGCGTCTTGAATAAAACGGCAAGGCAATTGATTGAATGAAACAATCTTTGTATCTCACAACTCTCTAATCTCTATTTGTTTTGAGATATGATGTTTTTGTGATGGGATGATCATCATCAACAAAAACACACATATTTATAGTTCTTCATATCAAATGTGCACCACACAAATGTGATGATTAACCTACTCCACTCAATTATCATGTCCACCAACTATGATAATGATTAACGTACTCCACTCAATGAAATAATGAGAAACCATTATGGAGGAGACTTTATTTGGTGGATTCAATTATGGTGAGCCCTCCCCCCCACACATATATATATATATATATATATGTGGTGTGTGTGTGTGTGTGTGTGTATTTACTACATTTAATTAAGTTTGTGAAACTTATTAAATAATTTGAGGAATTTGATAAACGTCATAAGGGTTTCATACAATTCATTAAACTAACAATAAAAGCGAAAACTGGATTGTTTCATTGATAATCACCCAATCGGGTTCGGTTTCACAATTCAAAACGGGTCAAATGTCACACTTATAACCTATGACATGAATTGTTACTTGTAATCTTTTCATATTATGTATGAAAACCTTGGAAACTCACCAACTATTTATAGTTGACCTTTTATTTTTATCATGTTTCATGAAAACCCCTAAGTTTGAAGTGAACCTATGTTGCCGGCATAATCTAGGACTTGGACCTAGTTAATAAAATCAATTGATTATACTGTGTTATGTCATGTTGAAACTTATTTCATTATTGAGACTTATGCTTGTAATGTACCTTTCAAACTTATGAATAATATATATTTGGATTTAATAATAGCGTAATATGGCTGTGAACAATCGTAACCCTCACATCTCGACGATTCCGCCGTCAAGGTTGGGGTGTGACAGTATATGTCTTGAACAACACAGACGCTGTGGGGAAAGTTCTCCCTTACGGCTGAATGGATATGTTGTGGCCGCACGTGCTGCCTGTGTAACTTCTCGACAAGATCAATTTCTTCGGCGGTCATCTTCCTAAGATGCGCGTGGCCCTCCTCGTACACAACAGGATCATGGTTGTGCGTCTCGTTTCTCAACTCTAACATCCAACTGTCACTCTTTCCTACGTACTTCCCTACGAGTTTAAAGGGACATCCTTTCTTTATGCTTCCAGTACGTCTACTTGTGCCAGTGAATTTAGGTTCACCACTACGATTGCATAATAGTTCCACATCCTTTTTACGTGACCGACCCACCACAATGACGCACCCATGCTCGTGTCCTCTCATTTTAGCCCACTTCTCCAAGTCCTCACGAGAATCAAAATACTGAAAAATGATAAAGCTAGACATAAAAAACAATATATAAACAAATAAAAAAATAAAATAAATAAAAGAATAAAAACTTTTCGTACTTTATCGGTTTTATAAGAAACAGTATCCTTTCTTATCCGATCCTCATCCCCATCATGCTCCGCGGTGTCCCCATGGTTTTCTTTGAGGTGAACCGAACCGTCACTCTCATCTGTGTCATTCCCATTAAAAGTATCCGACACATGTGTAATTTCTAGTTCTGACTGGTACGGGGGATGCCCGTAATCCAGCTCTGTTTGTGAGTGGTACGTGTTCAGGGCATGCCCGTAAGAATTGCAAGGGGGATATCTGTACCCTTCACCGTAACCTGTCGGTCCAAATAAAGAGTTGTACGCCTCTTGAGCAAATGTGTTCGACGGGTTGGTTTCCTCCTCCCCCCACGGAGGGTGACTCCCGTATAAGTAATATTCCTAAAAAAGATAATGGTTAGATATTTCAAATAATAAGTTATAATAAAACATATACTAGTTCAACATGGTTCGAATATTCGATATGTGGCACCTCATTCAAATCTGGAAGCTTCGGCTTTTGATAATGATCTCCCGAACCCGACATTGTTTTGAATTAACGTGTTTTTGGAATGACGAATGCTGAAAAATCTCGAGTGTTGGATGAATGAAAGCTCAAATGAAAAAATTTCGAGTGTTGGATTAGATGTCGAGTGTTGAAAGCTCAAAGGTATTTAAGGTGAAAATCTGGTGCACAAACCGTCACGGTTTGGCCTCCACGTGACGGTTCGTGGCGCGAATCCCGACCCTTGTCAAAATCACGTCTACATCGTACCTACATCGTACCTTAAACTGAGACCTTGTACCCTAGAGGTCACGGTTAGGCCAAACCGTGACGGTTTGGTGATCGGTTTTCAAACTTTATCAACCCATTTGTCGTTTTGTTGTCACGGGGTCACAGGTAGGCCAAACAGAAACCGTGACCGCAAGCCCTTGCGGTCACGGTTAGGTACCAAAATGTGACCGCAAGCCCTAACCGTGACCTTTTGACCCGGCCTACCCCCAAAAACCCCAGTGGTGTCCCCATTAGGACCCCCACCAAATTATCTCTCGTTTTCGTAAATCCACCGGAGAATATCTTCTCTACATCTTTCTTCGCCTTCTCTTTGATTAATCGGCCAAATTTGGTGAAAAATCTGGTTTCAGAACCCGCGGCGGAGCATCTGAGCTTGGAGAATCGAGGTCCGCCACCGCCATCGGTGGTTGGAGATTGGAAGCGGAGGAACAGTGGCGGCGAGAAGTGGTTGAAGACGGTGGTTGAAATGAAATCTTGTGGATGAAGTGAAGAATCTATGAGGAAGTGAAGATGTTGTTGGTTTGAGAAGAAGGATAATAGGTTGCTGAGAAGGTGGAGCGTCGGCCAATTGGAGGAGCGCCGGCCTGCTGGAGGAGCGCCGGCTGCTAGGGCGGCGGTGGTCGGAGTGGGTGCGGGGCCGACGGTGGGTGCGGTGGCTAGCGGAGATGGGGGGAGGAGGGTAGTGAATGAGAAGAGAGAAGATGTTAGAAGTATTGGATAGGGTAATGGATGTGAAGAAAGAAGTGGTTAGAAGTGGCAAGAAGTGAGTGATCCACATCTGCACCAAGAAGAATCCGCGCAGATGTTTTTTAATGAAACGTTTTCGAAAAATCAAACAGTCTGTAGAAGGAAATGTCTGTGCGTGGTCTGCGTGGTACAGACATAAGAGCTCAAGAAGAGCTTTCTAAAAAAAACCCTTAGTGTAAAGGACAATATGTGTGTAAATTTTTTAATAAAAGTATATTATATGTATTATTAAAACTAAAAGACATACCATGCAATTTCATGTATTAATAAAGAACATACTCTAAAAAGAATACTTACCTAATTCTAAAAAATATATATAAATGTATATTTGTTCTTATCAATATAGATACATCATCATTGAAATTGACTCACCCTAACTTTAAATGACGATTTTAGCAAACATCATGTAACTGAGGTTTTAGTGAAATTACTAGACGACTTATTCTAGTTATTGGCCCGGTTAATCTCTTTTTGTCATTAATTTCTAAACTTTCAAGATATAACACCACAATCTAAGTTCTTGATTCAGTTATCAAATAATTATACTTTAACATAATTTTGATTTATTTAAAAACCATGATCATATCCTACATGTGCAATCACCAAAACGTACACAAACACTAATCATTTAATTTCATGCGAGAATTCAGTACATCATTTACATGTTCGTTGAGTAATCAATCAGTACATTCTCACTCATTATATTTATCATATCTTTTCCAATCATACAATTACTTGAATGCTTAAGAATAAATGAGCAAACATTCAAACAATCATTTCTAGTCTATATAAAAAAATGTAGAAAATACCCGAACATGGCGTGTTGGTAAGTGTATTCTATCTTGAGTTACTCGTTTTTAGTTAATTATCGATGCAACATGGTGAGCACATGAATTTGACATGCAACATGCTGATTTGATATCACTTAAGTGAACTTGGTTGGTCTTGTGTGTGCATGATTTTATGATCATGTGGTACGTTAAGCAGGATTCCTATATGTAATTAGGAATGAAATTTTTAGCGCTATATGTAATTAGGAATGAAATTTTTAGGGACTTTGATGAAGGATGAAGTTTCCACCACTAAGTTATCATATAGATTCAAATACAAAGAGGGGCTTTAAACAGTTATCACAGGCTCAAGGTCATACCTAGGATAAAAAAAATGTAGTGTTAGAAAAATTAAAGCATAAACAAAATCATGCTACTAATACAAACATATATACTTCAAAAAAAAAAAAAAACAATCAAGAAAGATCATGGTGTACATCGTGTCTGGATTACAACTTGACTGGTGGAATTGTCTAACTTAAACATGATTAATATATGTTTGAAGCGGAATGTCAATCCTAACTCTAACCCAGACACATATAAAATAATGTGACCTTAATACAACTAGTTTAACTCACCAAATTTAAATGTGTCAAATTGTTTCACAGATTGTAAGGTTGTAAACGTCTTAAATGACTTAGAGGATTGTAATAATGGGTCAACATGTTCAACAGGTTAAGCTAACAACATAAACACGATTAGTTAAATTCAATAGGATAAACTGTATTATAATTATAACTATGTATCTGTATATGCATGTATGTATATTTATGTGTGTGTTTGTGTATGTATATGTATATGTATGTATGTATAACTATGTATATGTATATGCATGCATGTATGCATATTTATGCGTGCACTTGTGTATATGTATATGTATATGTATGTATATGTGTTGTTTGTGCATAACTATGCATATATGTATGTATGTGTGTATATATGAATGCATGTGTATGTATGTGTGTGAATATGAATGTATGTATATGTATACGTGTATTATGTATGTGTATATATGTTTTCTTGCTTAAAGTTTAACTTTCTATAAAGAAAAATTATATTTATATTTGACCTACCCGATTGGAAAAGATTCCTAGACCCGACTTAACCTACTCGGTTTCACATAGGTATGGTTCCTTCACTAGCCTATTCAATTCTGGTCCCTACCTGGTTAATCTCAAAACCTGCTTCCTTTAAAACTTGGTATCCATCGGTTTCAATTCCTACTAGAACCAGATCCTTTAACAAATCGATTTTGTGCACCTCTAGGGCAGGAAGTGCATTAGCGGCCTCACACAAGGTGTGTGTGTGTATATATATGTATATATATATGTGTGTGTGTGAGGGGTGTGTGTGTGTGTGTGTGTTTGTATGTATACATGTATGTATGTATGCACTTGTATGTATGTACGTATGTATGTGTACGTATGTATGTGTGTGTATGTATGTATGTATGTATGTATGTATGTATGTACGTATGTATGTATGTACGTATGTATGTATGTACGTATGTATGTATGTACGTATGTATGTATGTACGTATGTATGTACGTACGTATGTAGGTATGTACGTATGTAGGTACGTACGTATGTAGGTACGTACGTATGTAGGTACGTACGTACGTAGGTACGTACGTACGTAGGTACGTACGTACGTAGGTACGTACGTACGTACGTACGTACGTACGTAGGTAGGTAGGTAGGTAGGTAGGTAGGTAGGTAGGTAGGTACGTAGGTACGTAGGTACGTAGGTACGTAGGTACGTAGGTACGTAGGTACGTAGGTACGTAGGTACGTAGGTACGTAGGTACGTATGTACGTATGTACGTAGGTACGTATGTACGTATGTACGTATGTACGTATGTACGTATGTACGTATGTACGTATGTACGTATGTACGTATGTACGTATGTACGTATGTATGTAGGTAGGTAGGTAGGTATGTAGGTATGTAGGTAGGTATGTATGTAGGTAGGTATGTATATAGGTAGGTATGTATGTATGTAGGTATGTATGTATGTATGTATGTATGTATGAGAAGTGGGTAGAGGTGCTGAAAAAAACCCAATTAACTAAACCGACATGCCTTTGTAATAGAAACCTTAGCCGGTTGTTAATCGATATAGGAGTAATCGGTTACTAATCAATCCTAAACGGTGGTTACAAATGGTTCTTTTAACCTCTTGTAATTTGGTTAACCGACAAGCCACCAGCCTTTTTTATTATTAACTAGTTGTTATGATTGGCTATATGATCATCTTTTTCAACATCTGACTGTTTTTTCCTATATATCCCCATATGTTAGAAGTAAATAGTTAGCGGGCATACTGGTGCTTGCTCAAGTGAACAAACACTAAAAACACTTAATGTTCTTTGTTAAAAATCGATATGAATATTCAAGTCAGTCTAAGTTTAAATATCTATCAAAATCATCAACCTGAATCAAGCATTGATTTATGGCATTACTTGAACTTATCTCTAATCTAAACATATATATACATATCAACAACAATGATGATGACTTGACGATGATCTATATGTATATATATATATATATATATATATATATATATATATATATGTGTGTGTGTGTGTATAGTTTTAGATATTTTTATAACCAATTAATATTTTATATTTTCTTAAGTTTTATTGAATTAATAAATAATAAACTTTATTGAGTTTATGGCATATGTTTAGTTTTTAATTGATTCTTTTATAAAATTTTACAAGATGATTTATTTTAACCAATTCCAGTTAACTGTTTCGATTAATAACTTAACCGGTTAGACATGTTAGGTTTTCCAATACCGTAAAACCAGTTATATGATAACCATTTTTTCCTCAAATTAACCTGTTCGATTATTAAACAAACCTATATTTTGTAATCAACTGATTTGTGCACCTCTAGAATTGGTGTTAGAGATACTTTTAAGATACTTGCGTTTGAAACTTTGTGTGGTTATATACACTTAAACATGCTTTTATATTTTATTTTAGAGTAAATTACTATTTTGGTCCCTGTGCTTTGGTCATTTTAACCATTTGAGTCCAAAAACGAATTATCTAACAAATCAAGCTCTATGGTTTGTATTCTATAACTATTTCAGTCCAATACACTAACAGAGTTAGATTTTTCAGTTATTTTTAATAAAATGACCAAACTGCCCTTGGACTGAAATGGTTATTTTTTAATAACCTCAGGGACCAAAAATTTAATTTACTCTCTCACACAAACATATTATATATATATATATATTATATAAAATATATATATTATATATATATATATTATTATTTATTTTGTATTATATATATATATTTATATATATTATATTATATAAAATATATTATATTATTTATTTTGTATTATATATATTATATTATATATTATATTATATTATATTATATATTATATTATATTATATATATATATATAATATATTATATTATTATTTATTTTGTATTATATATATATCGTTCAATTCTATAAACTTCTTTTTAAATTTTTTTGTATTTATACATATTTTTAATTATTTGGCTCGTTTAAACGTAATTTATCGCTCTTTTATTTGAACGTATTTTTACTATTTGTTTATTAAAAAGCTTTCTTTTTCAAACCAACCTGTTAAAATTATTTAGCTGTTTGACTAATATATGTGTGTATATGTTAAAATATTTTTATTTTTTATTTTTTAAAGTTTTAAAAATATATTTTTAAACCGTTTGGATTTTAAACTGATAATTTAATTACTAAAAAACATTTTTTAAGTGTTTATAAACCATTTAGTTTTCAAACATCACTCTTTATACAATTGGTTTTTAAAATTTAAAAGGTTGGTTTTCTAAACAATTTTTAAAATTACTAATCTTCAAATTGTTCGGCTTTAAAATCTTTCGGCTTTTTAAACATATTTTTTATAATCATTCGGCTTTTTAAATTTATTTTTTAATCGTTCATCTTACTTAAATGTCTTTTAAAATCTTTTTTTCCAAATGTTTTGGTCATTTTATTAAAAACTAACTGAAAAATCTTACTCTGTTAGTGTATTGGACTGAAATAGTTATAGAATACAAACCATAGGGCTTGATTTGTTAGAAAATTCATTTTTGGACTCAAACGATTAAAATGACCAAACCACGGGACCAAAATAGTAATTTACTCTTTATTTTATTACTTTTTATTTTTTACCTCACTCTTTTTAATTCCTTTAAATATTTATTTGTTTACTTTACAAGTTTTTATTTCTTCATATTTATATCATGTTTACTTTTAACATCATTTTTATTATTTTGTAATATTTTGGTTTTTTTTGACTCACTTTACTTTTTATATCAACTCTCAATTAATCAACTCAGATTTGATTTCTATTTTAGATAACCAATTTTCTTTTACTTTAAAAATAACCTAGTTTATAACATGATTAGGAGCTATATAAGTTTCATCTTAGTAATTTATATGTCATACTATCGAGAATACAAACTCGAATAGATTTAAAAGAAAAAAAAGTTCTTAAATTTTACTTAGTTTTGTGTCCTCAAAATGGTTGAGTCGTCAATGAGGGAGTGAACTGAAGATGGTTATGGGCAAGATATATGCCACGAGTTATCACGTGGTAGAAGCAGTGAGATGCGTTGAGGTTCGGGTGGGGTGGTTAATCGAGAGGGGAAAACCTGAGGGGAGAAGAGACAAAGAAGGAAGAAAAGAATCAGGAAGGAAAAGTAGCATTGTGGGCTTATGTGACTAGTGGTAGAAGTGGGAACATCATCCAACCTTTTTATGCGCTACAACAAAAAATCACGTCCTTTTTAAATGCTTTGTATGACTCCCTACACCCTTAGAAGGGCGGGAGTGGGTGAATGATCACGATAGGAGTACTGAGGTGCTCTCGAATGAGTTGTCATGAATGAAAGTTCTCATACGTGTGGTGCTGAGAATAATGGAGGAGAGAGTGTGTGATGGTTTGTACATTATAATTTGAAGCTTGAACGTATAATGGATGAGTAGAATGATTCGAGTGAACGTCATTTTCACATTTAAATGAGAGTAGGAAAGAAGAAATTTGACGTTTGAAGGGTTACAAAACTCAACAAGAGATAAAACAAAAGACTGCCATGTTATTAAAGCATGATAAAAAGTTTTTTTTTAAATGAACATTCATAAGCTCACTTAGTATTTTACTACAAAAGCTATCTTTATGTTTGAAAAAAAAAACAAACCCCCCCTCCCCCTCCCCCTCCCCCTCCCCCTCCCCCTCCCCCTCCCCCTCCCCCTCCCCCTCCCCCTCCCCCTCCCCCTCCCCCCCCTCCCCCTCCCCTCCCCCTCCCCTCCCCCTCCCCCCCCCCTCCCCCCCCTCCCCCTCCCCCTCCCCCCCCTCCCCCTCCCCCTCCCCCTCCCCCTCCCCCCCCTCCCCCTCCCCCTCCCCCTCCCCCTCCCCTCCCCTCCCCCCCCCCCTCCCCCTCCCCCTCCCCCTCCCCCCCCCCTCCCCCTCCCCCTCCCCCTCCCCCTCCCCCTCCCCCTCCCCCTCCCCCCTCCCCCTCCCCCTCCCCCTCCCCCTCCCCCTCCCCCTCCCCCCCCTCCCCCTCCCCCTCCCCCTCCCCCTCCCCCTCCCCCTCCCCCTCCCCCTCCCCCTCCCCCTCCCCTCCCCCCCCCCCTCCCCCTCCCCCTCCCCCTCCCCCTCCCCCCCCCCTCCCTCTCCCCCGCATGAGGTTATAGGAAGGAGCATAACAAAACCCTAATCTAACTAATTGATGTTGACATCTTTGCTCTTCTTGGTGTAATCATTTCACACATTCCTTATGTCGAATGCTAGGTGTCTTTATCTCCTTTCACTAGAATGGGACTCCTTCTAAAAGGCTTTCTCTTTCATTCTCCCAAATTTGCCGCAAATCCAATTTTAAATGTTTATTCTCATACGTCTTCATGTCCCTCTGTTTTATTTGATTTTATAAAGAAATCAAGCTAAGACTGATACTATAAGATAATTAAGTTCCGCATAACTAATTTTAAATGTCTTATTTGATTTAATAAGTAACACTTTCAGTTAATACTTGTATTCTAGTTCTTTAATAACGATTGTATAATAAAAGAGAATGACTAAGTTGGAGGTAATGTGTCGTAACTGTTTTGAATCAAACTGGTTTCAAGTGACTAAAGTAGGTTAGACCGAGTGTAGAAAACTTGTACCACCTCATGTTATTGAGATTGTAACTCATCTAGAATACAAAAAATATATATTTAAATCAAATCTAGATAATGTATGAGTTAAGACTAAAAAATATATAAACTAGTTTGGACAATATGAGCCAATAATCTCTTGATCTATTCGTTGAAGAGAAAGGTAAGAGGTTTTATCTCTCTTAGAGATTTAACGTTTAAATTTTAACATTAACGAATTATTAATAACTTGTTGTTATTTATTTAAAAAAAACAAGAAAAGGTTGTTAGGACAAATGAACTGTTTTTATCTAAATGTTTTCAGAACCAGATCGGACGTCGAATCGAACGCCTTACTGGTTTGGTGGTCGGACCGGTCGGACCGGTTGGACCGGATTTAACTATATTTATATATGTAATTAAATATAAGTAATTTATATATGTTTTATATATGTATTTTATAGTTATATATAAAATTTAACTATATTTGTATATTCAACGTACTAATTTATGGTTTAACACCCTGTTCTTACCCATAAAATTAAAAAAATACCAAAACCGGTCCGAACCGATCCGGTTTCCCAATCCGACCAGCGGTTCGGGATGAACAGACCGATTCCACCATTAAAAAACGATCCATATCAGACCGGACCGGTCATCGGACCGATCTCCGATCAAACCGGCCGGTCCGATCCAGCCTCCAAAACAATCATATTTAGTTCTCCAAATTTTTTTTTTTTTGAAAATATTTAGTTCTCCAAATATCCAAGTTTTTAATTGTGAAGAAAGGGACAAGGTCCCACCTTTTGAACCCACCTTTCTTCTCCTCTCTCTCTCTTTGCACTTTTTACCATTTTTAAGATATTTTCTGATGTGTTGTCAGATATTTAACACCCTCTACAACCAACACCTACCTCACAACACACACCATCCCATCAGATCACAAAAACAACATTAAATCCATAAAGCTCTCATCTTCAACTTTATTTGGGTTTCTGTCATCTGCAACTCAAAAATATCTCTGTTTTTGCGATTTTATCCTCAATATTTTGGTAAGCTTTCTGGGTTTTGTTTCTTTCACCCTTGCACAAACAGGGTTTTCTAGGTTTGTTTGATTTCTTCATGATCTGTAAGTTATGATTCTGTTCATTGATTGCTCATCTCCTTCATCAAATCTTGTTTCTTGATAAATTTATGATCTTATTTTGTATATATTCGTCTATTTCCACTGGTTTTGTTCTGATTTTGCAGAAACTTTAAGCTTGAATTGAAATTCTTTAATTGAAATTTCCCATTTTTATTGGTTTATTTAGGTTTTAACTGCTTGCTGATCCTTAATTTTTGCAACCCGTAAATTAATTTGCAGGGGTTCTTAATTAGCTTTGGTTTTATAGATTCTGGTTCAGTTTTGTTGGGATTTAAGATGCTTAAAATCTTGTTCTGTTTAAGCTTATATTCTTTTGGCATCTCTACCATTCAATCAATTGTGTATCAAAATGTTTAAACAGCCATTTTTTCAAGAAATTATGCATTTATTCTTGGATATTATCAGGATATATTCAACTTGTTTCATTAAATTTGTTCTAAAATTGACACTTTTGATCAAATTGCAAAAGTTCCAACTTTTTGATAAAAATTCTCATTCATATTGATTGATGCAGACGGCCTGATCCAACAACGATAATAGGAGATCGACTCTTGATCAGATCATTCAGCTCTGTTTTTTTCGTGCTCGTTTCTGTGTTATAACTAGGGCAGGATCAAAATCTTGATCTAGGTGAGTAATTTTCTTGAAAGAATGGGTTACAATTGTGATTACTGTGGAGAGGCAAGATCGATGGTATATTGTCGATCTGATGCAGCCTACTTGTGTTTATCATGTGATCGCAATGTTCATTCTGCGAATCCACTGTCAAAACGCCACATGAGAACACTTGTATGTGATATGTGTAACTCACAGCCTGCACTTGTTAGATGTGTGGATGAAAAAGCTTCTCTTTGTCAGAATTGTGATTGGGTAAGTCACAATGGACCTAATTCGGATGCAAGTACACACAGTAGGCAAACACTAAACTGTTATTCAGGATGCCCTTCGGCTATTGAACTTTCGTCTATTTGGTCCTTTATGTCTGAATCTTGTGAACAAGAAATGGGTTCGATGAGCATTGCTGATAACACCCAAGAACCTTCTGGAAACAGTAAGAATCAAGATTCATCTGTGAACGTTGAGGTTGGTAATTTGCAGGTTAAAGATAACTCAAAGGTGATATTTTGTTACTTTGTGATCTGTCATCATATTAGTTATTATATTATGAGTCAATCTGTTGAAGTTCTCATTTTATGCATCGTTTACTTGCAGATATCATATTCAGGGACCAAAGATCCTGAACAAGTCGTTGATGATGGTGCCTACGATGACTACACCATGGATGAAGTTGACATGAACATTGAGAATTATGAAGAACTGTTTGGTGTAGGTTGTAACGACCCAAAACATCTTTTTGCACAAGATGGGATCGATAGCTTGTTTGGCAAGAAAAATATGACAAAGGTATCACCTTGATTCATTAGTCGGTTATCATGTTTGATGAATTTACCCTTTGCTAAAGTTTCAGTTGTTTTAGGAGTCATCACCTATAGCACAGCCTGAATGCAGTAACGCAGCTTCAATGGACTCATTGGTGAGCTGCAAAACTGAACCAAACCCGTGTTATGCACGCCAACACTCTAACATCTCATTTTCAAATCTAACCGGTGAGAGCAGTGGTGGTGAATATCAAGACTGTGGAGCTTCACCTATGGTTCCAATGGGTGAGCCGCCCTGGTGCACTCCTGGTGCAGGAAGCACCACCACCAGAAACGATGCTGTTCTTCGTTACAAGGAGAAAAAGAAGACGCGAAAGTGAGTTTTTGAACATAAATTCATTGTGGCGTCGGCTTCTGTAATCTAATATCAACGATCTTTTCTTACATCTAATTTTTTTGTGCAGATTCGAGAAGAGAGTAAGGTATGCAACACGAAAGGCTAGAGCTGATGTGAGAAAACGTGTGAAAGGGCGGTTTATTAAGGCAGGAGATTCGTATGATTATGATCCCATGAGTAAAACAAGAAGCTACTGAGAGCATATTAAGACAGATTTATACATATATGCACGTATATGTGTGTGTGTATATTGATTGTAGTGATTATAAATTGCTGTGTACTTGTGTATGGAGATCACTGTAAATTACAGTTGAATTTAGGGTTCGAGTCTTGACAATTTAACACCATCTTTAGATGAGTTTTATGAGTTTTATCTTTGTGACCTTGGAAGCTGCAAATGAATGTGCACACTTGATTTTGTTCCTTAAAATTTTGTGGTTTATATTTTTCTACATTTTCCCTTCTAAGTTTTAAAACGTATATACTTTAAAACCCATATAACAAAGTATTCAAGCATATGGTATAACTTTTTATGTATAATTTTTTTTTGTCTTTTAGGCTCTTTTGTCTTCTATTATATAGTATGAATTGGTATTTTTTTATTATAGCCCTTCAAGTTTGGACATGTGTACATTTTGTATCCTATAGTTACAAATATGTATTTTTTTTGAAACATTCATAATTTTTTAGTTATTTTAGTTTTTCTACTTTTTCTCTTCTAAGTTTTAAGACTTAATGTTTTAAAAATATTTGAATATACCTTTGAGACTTGCTTCTTTGGTATACGTTTTATTGGAAGTTAAATTTAAAATGGCATCGTGCTTTAAACTGTATAAGTAATCGAAACATTAACATATAAACCCTCGAAATTCATTTAAGGTTAACTTTAAAATATAACTTTTATAAACTCCAAATTTGAACATGTGTTAACTATTTGTTAGCAGTTATGTTGTTTGAGATTACGACATATTTATTTTTATTGATGTTTGGACGTGAATTTTTTTAGTGATCTCAATATAAACTTTCGAGTATTATTAACGGCTCACCCGAGCACACATGTTTATGAGATTTTAGTTTCTTTTATATAAAGTTTTGAATGTTATCAACGACATATCTTTTTAATGTATTATATACAAAATTACATATGCTATCAACACATCTCTTAGTTCATGGCAAAGTTTTTTTTTTTTCTCGGTTTTATGTCCCCGCCGCAACACAGGGTCATAATACTAGTTTGATGTGGCTCTAAGCCACTAAGAAGGAGCTGCACCTAACAACTCGGAGCTCGATGAAGTACGGTTGGAATCATTGATTGGTGGTGAAGGCTGTGAAGCAAAATTCACATCCACATGCAAGGATAATTTTTCTTTTAACATTCTAGCAATTCAATTGCATTAGTGAGTCTTCTAGGCTTCTTTAACTTCACCTCCGAACGTATTTCTTCCTTTAATCCCCCAATAAAACACCCTCTAAGGAATGGCTCCGATAACCTATCGATACGGCACGAGAGCCACTCAACAGCTTCCTGGTAGGCAGCGACGGTGGTAACTTGTTTTACGCGATGGAGGGCCTCCGAAGCACTCGCAGGACCTTGCTCCTTCAAAGATTGAACTTCCTTCATCACCCGCTCAAACATAGTAGTGCACTTCTGGAAGTTTTCTTGTGTTTCCTTTTGAAATTGCTCAAGAGATCTTGTACGAGTTTCCATTGGATTAGCACTGCTCTGATATCACTGTTATAGACCAAATAGAAAAACCCAACACAAAAGACTAGTCTGATGGGTGAGAGAACCCATTTGGCCTATAACCTTCACATCAATTGCTCATACAACCGATGTGTGACACGTTTCATACCTTATAGTGGTTTCAATCCATAACATATTGTTATGTGTCTACACCCTCATTGATTATGCACAAGCCCATGACCAAATCCATACAGGTTTTGGAGTAATGGGTCTAAGGCCTATGCAGATTACTCAACACCTTTGGCAAATGGTAACGTATTTATTTTGTTTATTTTAAATTAGCCTAACCACCCGTATGATACATGGGTTGAAAAAATTATTTTTAAAATAAGTTACAATTATAAACAATAAATAGTAACTATGCCATATAATAGAAAAGCATGTGTAGTCGAGTTTGTATCACTTTGTAGTCGAGTTTCATTACATAACCCAATTCTTTGTCAATGTTTCTGAGAAGCTTGACTGGAACACTGATTTTTAACACTAAGATACAATTGATCGAACCACCATGTTTAATTTCATTCAAACTTTGAATCATATACTACAAAAATTCAATGATACTCAACCTTGAAATACATTCTACATGATAGCCCACTTTAGATAAACTCCTTATCATAACCTGTTAGCTACCAAATGTAGAGAGATATACCTCAATGTATTGATCAAACCACCATGTTTAATTCCATTCAAACTTTGAATCATATACTACAAAAATTCAACAATAATCAACCTTGAAATACATTCTACATGATAGCCCACTTTAGATAAACTCCTTATCATAACCTGTTAAATACCAAATGCAGAGAGATATACCTCGGCTTGCCGACCAACATGAAGCCTAACACCAGTTGCATCCTCCATTGCATGTTCGATACCAAGGTAATCAATCAATTGATGAAAACAATTATGTTATCAACAACTTTTCTAATGTTAAGGTCATGCTAATTGTTGTTTTGTTACAATCTAATACAAATTTTCTAATCTCAAGGGTCGATTTCATCTTCAATTCTTTATCTTTGCAAGACAAAATATTTGGTGTTTTCAGATTTATTTCATTACAATTATGTTTTTAAAAAGGTCTTGTTTCTAACAAAGGTAGCTTGTTAAGAGAACCTACCATTCGGCAAAACACCATCACGTTCATCTTCTTCATGTGAAACGCAATATGAATAAATTAATGGTTGCTCGTTTACAAAAGTTTAACCTAGGCGACCAGTGTAAAAATTAAGTGCCATCTACAATATTCCCATCATATAGTACAACATTGAAATTTAAACAAATGCACAGTACACACAGGTATTAAATTATGAGTAGCTTGTATTATAAATGGCAAAACTATCAAGTCATTAGTTGTTGTAATTAAATTTACTTCACATAGTGAGATGTTATTAAAGAATTTGAATCAGTATACATGGTTACTTGCTACTAATGTATCCGTCTTCTTAACTCTTTTTATACATATTCATAGCTTACACCTAAACAATTACATGTACCAATTGCTTGATAATCATGCTGCTCTTACATAGCTTGATAACAATGAATATGAGCTCCATCTGCACAAGGAAATAAAGGGATCCACAGTAACATTAGGTTATTAGATTGAAGGTAAAATCATACAGAAAAACTGGTTGTGCTGAAAATGGCCAAAATGACTCATGCTTTCCAATTTCAATGATAAAATTTTTGAAGAGAATCTAATAGCTTTATGCATGTGCATTTTGGTCTTCAAGCATGTATAGTTTTAAGAAATTGAAAAGAAACAAATTAAAAGATTTCACAATAAGATAAGTCAAATCCTAACACACAAAGTAAAAAAAATCCTACATTGGGTTATTCAGATAATAATAGATAGAAAAAGATGAAAACCTGAGGCAAGAAGAGCAAATGCTCCAGCCAATGTGCTGAATGTGTTTCCAAAACGATCACATCCAAAAGAAGCTAAAGCTGGCAGGATCTTCTTAGAGTGAAACTCGTGATAGGAGCAACAACATATCCTTCTTTTACAAATAAAAAAACAATATGTAAATTTTACATTTTATCAAGGTTCCATTAACTACTAATCTATACTTTTATGGTTCACATTATGGCATACCATGAAATATCATCTGCAAAAAGATAAAAAAATGTTCTTTTAGTTACAAAGTTCCAGACATAGCAATAACAAAGAGAATACATACATTTCCCATAATGCTTCATATTATGGATTGTTAAAATTATTATTGGTTTCTACAAAATTTGGTTTTATTAATCAATGGATTCTTTTACAACCTTTAAAGATCCTAAAAAATAAAGTGAAACATCAAACTAAGGTCATACCTGAAGTAAAAGATAATCGTTCATATCCCTGTAGAGCAGTGAAAGAGCACATGTCTTGCATTCATAGACATGTATAATATTTAATCAATGACTGCTTAAAGATATTCTTAGATTTCTTGAAGGTCTTGAGTAATTGTGTAAATAAGGGTATAAAATTGATTTAGTATATCAAAGATAATATTCTAAATCGATGAAGGTAATCACATACCATAAATTGCATATATTTGAAATAATTAGATCTTTAAACAACTCATAAGGATGTTTATTAGTGGTTATGGGCATGCGAATAAGGAGTATGGGGATGCCCATATTCAAGTTATTTATCCAATTAGGACGTTAATTTGAAATTTGAATTGTTCTTGTAGTTTCCTTTATAAGGAAACCTTTGGGGCTTGATAATACTATGCAGAAAAATAGTCTCAATATTTCTCTCTAAATTTCTTCAAGCTTCTTATATATTTTCTTTAGTCCATTCGATTACCGATCAGAACCACATCAGTGGTATTAGAGCCAAACTCGAAGTGGTGGCCCACAGAGTGGTGGCCTAGGGAGAGCTGGTCGTGACCAACATGGCCATGACCAACGAGGACGTTGGGCCTTAAGGAGGGGAGAATGTTATGGACTGAAACCATTGTAAGGTATGAGTCTTGTCTCATATAAGTTTTCTAGCAATTGATGTGGGGTTTATAGGCCAAATGAGTTTCCTCACCCATCAGACTAATTTTTTGAATTGAGTTCTTCCGTTTGGTCTGTAACATAGTTTCATACATTAGCAATGTATGACGCTTAGATAAATAAATATAGAAGTGTTGACAAGACAACTTGAACTCTATTAAATATGATAATAGATATATCAATGTTATACATAATTGGTGGTTGTATAAACAACTGTCACTACTAAACGTACAAGTAGACTAATCATAAATAATTTGAGTTACGGTGGGTTTCTAGAGCCATGCATATGTGTGATAGTTCCTGACCATTCAAACAGCAAGTATCTCATAATCACATATTTTGTTATTAAATATAGGACCCAAAAATCCAATCAAATATGAAGAAACCAAGTTGTCCCTTCTGTTATTTTTTATAATCAAGACTAGGTTTTTGTTGATTTATAATTTTATGTTACTTGGTTACTGAAATTGTTTTAATATTTGTATTATATTTACGCACTAAAATCTAGTGATGATGATGTAGAAATTTTAGTTTTTTTTAAGGCAAGTAGAAATTGAGATGGGCGAGATTTTGGGTTTGTTTTGGTTGCATATGAAAATTATAAAGGGCGTGTTATAGCAATTATCTGGACCTTAAGTTTTGAAGTAGATGAAATTGTATTTTAATATTGGGTTGAAGTATGTTGGTATATGGGCTGCTGGTGGATTTTCTATGTTTTCAATTGCATATTCAATGTTTGTGTTTCATCAAATTTCTAGAAATCTAGAATCTAGAATCTACCTACTCTGATAAAAAGCTATCTTGGATGACACGTGGCAGGACCACAATCATTTTCATCAAAATTTTCCCGCCTCTCTCTCTTATTAAACAATTATCTTGATTACTAATAATATTCTTTAACACCTTTTTAGATTTAATAAATTAAGAAAGTAATCTATTTATTAATGTCATTTCTAAATAAATAGTTTTTTTTATAAAATAATAAACTTTTCTAAAGCATAAAACTTTTTTAAAAATATAAAATATTTTAAAATTTGTATTTTTAAAAAGTCATTTTTTAAAAACAAAAAATAATCGAATTTGAGATTTAAAATAGAAAAATTTTTAAAAATGACATTTTTATAGGGTTTGTTTTAAAACAAAATGTTTATTTTTTGAAAAAGTTTAATTTTTTTAAAAACTTTATATTATTGTTTTATTATTTTATTTATTCAACCCGTGTAATACACGGGTTTACTAAAGCTAGTATATAAATATAAGTGTATCTTATAAAAATCATATATATAATTGAAATTATAAAAACCAATCAACTGATTATATTTTTTTAGTTAATTTTTTAATTTAAAGGATAAAGTATGTAATTTAAACCCCCTCTAATTGTAATAGTTATATGTTAATTTGATATTTTTTAATTATTTCCATAAGCAATTGATTTGTTTTCTTAAAAAACCCCATTCTCTCTCTCCATCATCTATCTCTCATCATATTGTTCGATCAACACACAAAAACACAACTACTGTTCAGGTTTTGAAGTTCTCATTGACATTGGCATTAGATGGCAACATCAATTAAGCAAAATCCAAAGATCTAGAATCATATCGTTTGAAAAGAAAAACTGAATTTAGCGATGATGAAAATGAATCACTCTAGGAATATATAGATGAATGAGAATATGTTCAGGAAGAAACAAGATATTGAAGATGTTGTGGAGATTAAAATTTGTTGCGTCAGTTGCGAGTGAAAGTAGAGAAGGCGGGTGACATTCATTCACTACTACGAATTCTGGTCTCTCTCGTCGTTATTCCTCTCGAATTTCTCTTTCCTTTTGTGTTTCTCAATCTGTGAGACTTTTTACCAACACAGTAAGTTTCTTCATATGAGAATAATAACAAAATCTCTACGCATCTTAATATAACAATGAGTTTATTCAAATACCACATTCAAGATTTGTAGTTTTCCTTGACCGGTCACTTCATAGTTACACTTCTATTCACATACTTACCTCACAAAATATACAAAACAACTAGCTTTATTAAACCCGTGTATTACACGGATTTAATAAATAACATATTAATATAATAAAATTTATTATTTATAAATGATATTATAAGATACGATATGACTGACTATAATTAATAAAAAAGTGATATCAACATTTTTAAATTTTAATTTTAATTTTTTTCCAAAAAATAAACATTTTATTCTAAAACAAACCGTATAAAAATGTCATTTTTAAAAATTTCCTTATTATAACTCCCAAATGTAATTATTTTTTGTTTGAAAAAATTGAATTTTTAAAAATACCAATTTAAAGTATTTAATATTTTTAAAAACATTTTATGCTTTAGAAAAATTAATTATTTTATAAAAAATTTGTTTATTTAGAAATAATATTAATAAATAGATCTCTTTTTTTAATTTATTAAATGTAAAAGAATGTTAAATAATATTATTAGTAATTAAGGTAATTATTTAAGAGGAGAGAGAGGTGGGAAAATTTTGGTGATGATAATTGTGGTGCTGCCACGTGGCATCTCGATGATTATGGTGCTACCACGTGGCATCTCAAGTTACTCTTTTATTAGAGTAAGAAGATATGCATAATTACCTACATTCAATATATATCCTATGCACATTTACATATAAGTGTACATCCTCAACCACTACTTAATCTATTATCAATATAGATATGGTTCAATTACCCCACAATTACCATTATCACCAACTACACTTTGTAACTTTGTATTTATCAATCATTTTTATCAAAATCATTCTAAACTACCATGATTCCTTGTAAACTACCAAGTCAACACATTAATGGGTCAATAGCGATCTCAACATTATATACATGATATTTATGTTACTGCTGTATTTGAACATCTACATACTAATTTATTCCATAATTATGAAACATTATATACTAATACCATGACCCATTCTATTCATTTGAACAAAACCAACATAATCCATGTTTAATAGAACAAAACCCACATAATCCATGTTTAACATATGAAACATGTTCATTCAACTAATTAAAAATAATCACAATAGTAAGTTTCATACTTTCATTATGCTACTTGATTCGTAATTAACTTTCATTCAAATCTCAATTCAAACATTTTTAACTATCATCAACTGTCAACCTATCAAGAAATTCAGATAGCACATCAATTTTAGATATTGTCTAGTTGTAACATGTACATAAACACCTTGAAGGCATAAATCTTTAATCATACAATCATGTTCATAAGGATTTCTAGTTTACCCTACTTATAAACAACTAAGAATGGGTTATAATATGAATCATCACTAGACCCACGATTTCCCCTTTTAAATCTCATTTAATATATTTAAATCTCCTAATTAAATGTCTCATATAGTTGAAGTTTAGATTATTAAAATTCGCTGTAACGCCCTGAAATATTAAAGCAACCAACTTACTAATAACAAGGTTAAATCGGGATATAAAAATATATATTATTATATTTATATATATATGGATTATGGACTCAATTCACTACTAGAAAACTGTTAATAGATGACGCGCAAAAGATGACACGCGAAAAAAGATGACGCGCATTTACGCGTATCATAAAATATATGTCGGATTTTAAAATATTTTTAGAAAAGATGACACGCATTTTTGCGTGTCAACTTTGCGTGTCATTTTTTAAAATTTTTTATAACCCTTCCCCCCTTTTCAATACAACGCGCGCCCTCAGCTCTCCTCCTCCCCTAAATCCCCTAAATCCCCCAAATCGCCCTTTTCAATACAAACATCGAAGAACATATGTGGTGTTTGACCACTCCGCCGGAGACACCGTGTGCTCCCAGTGCGGACTCGTGCTTGAATTGCACTCGATCGATGAAACGTCCGAGTGGCGTACGTTCGCCAATGAGTTTGGGGATAACGATCCGGTCCGTGTCGGTGGTCCGACTAATGTGCTTCTTTGTCGAAAAAGGTAAATGGGGAGCGTAGGTCATGAGTCAGAGTTGGGAGTAGATCTACTCGATAGCGAAACTCGTGTGTTCATATAAGGGGTAACGTCTCTGATCCTACTTCTAGGTTGTGATTGTAGATATAAACATCTACATCACATCACTCGGGTAGTTTTGGATTTAGGGTTTACTTTCTTCGTGTTCTTGTTTCATTCAGTAATAAAACCTCGAAATTGTTGCTTTTTCTTCTGTGTATTCACTATTCATACTTGTTTACATGGTATCAAGTCTATATTTAATTCGAATTTCAAGTTTCAGTTCAAAACTGTTAAGTTCTGAAGAACTGATTGTCTTTATTGCTTTGATTTGTTAAATAGCTAGGGTTTCTATTGATTTGTGGTTCAATAGAATCGGTTGTTTGTAGTTTGAACTATTAGTATTCTGATTGAGTGATGTTCTGTTGTTGTGCTAGTTGTTGCATCTTGCATTTCTATGTGTATGATTGTGATATTACTGTTTTGACTGAGTATTATTCTGCTGTTGTGGTTTGATTTTAATATTGTAAGAATTGTTAAGTATGCTTGTTTTGTAAGTATTGATTGTGGAAACTCTTGTTTCACCAACTTGACTCCCTTTCTACACTTGATGAGTTGATTCATGTGTGTGTGATGATAATAGTGTACATAGTGATCATGGTGATGTCTTTATTAGTAAACTAGATTTTGTAAAACCCCTTTACTTGCTTGCTAGTGATATGAGTACTTTGTGTATTCTAAAGGTGAAACTTAAAGTATTGAAAACTGTATTGTTTGGCTAATTCAATGGAACTTGCAATTAAGTGTAAAAAACAAGTTGGTGTTTGTAAAAAACAACTTGATATTTTTCATGTTAAAAGCTGTAGTTGATTAAAAGAATTTAACTATTGTCTTTGACTGGTTATTCATTAACTCCTTTTTTTTCTCCGCTGCAGGAAAGTAATAAAAATTTCCTTACAAAGTTGTCTCAAAAATCAAATTTCAGAATATAACACTAGTTGAGTTTTGCTTGCCGAGTTCCCTTTTTCTTAGAAAGCAGATAATGAACCATTTTCTTAATGTACTTATACCTGTGAGTGATTTTATAAAAAACCATATTCAAATTTCTAGACTAAACAGTGACTGTGGTACTCATTAGCACCATCATTATCATTGTTGACGTTATATATCCATATGGTGAAGCATAGTATCTAAGTTCGCGTTCACTATGGATTTAAGTAATTTGCAAACAATCTTTACTTGAGTAACAAATCGTTTTATGCAGGTGTTTTTATTCCAGAAAGCTGCTCTTTACAAGTGTAATATGGCTGGTAAACCAGCTGCTCTTTACAAGTGTAATATGGCTGGTAAACCAGCTGTAATATGACTGACAATTTAAGACCTACTCGTGCAGAAGCAACTGATGTTGCTAATGCTATATTGGATGGTGAGTTGCTTATTCTAACTGTATGTAATCAGCACTTATTTTCCACAAATCTGGTGGAAATAAACCAGATTTGGGTAATGGGCTGGAAGAAAGGCCGCTCCATGGAATGAGGTGTTCAAGGTTTTAAATGTTCTTTCAAAAAAGGATTAGTTCGTCTCTTTTGTGAAGAGAGGAAAATTGTTTTCTCGCTGACTTATGCCTTTTTCAAAACAATCTTCTGAAGAAGATTCCAACACGCTTTTTGGAAAAAAACAAACACAGCCTAATCTATTACTCTTATTTAAGCAAGAATAGGGGTGCCAAAACTGAACGAGGCAGGTGAAATGCATAATGGGCCAAAACGTCAGGCCGTGTCGGGCTGAGAAAAAGACGTATCTTTTGTTCCTTTTTTTAAATTTATAAATATTTAATTTCATGTTTTGTAGTGGATTGTGTGGTTTTGCTTCAATTTTGTGTGTTTTGTAGTGGATTGTGTGGTTTTTGGTGAATCTTGTACATAGGGTTGGTTTTTGTTGTTGTTGGTGTATTGTTTTGAGTTAAAGATTAGACTTTTAGTGTTGGAGTGAGTCGATGTTTGCATTTGGTATCTGGGATTTAGATGACCGAAGAGGTAATCTTGTTTATTATATGATTTGATTGTTGTGCAGAGTAAATTGTATAGAAGATTGTGGGGACCCAATTTCATGTGTTTTGCAGAACTTTGCAGTTTTTGATAAATCTTGTTCATAGGGTTTACTTTCTGTTGTTGTTGGTGTAAACTTTGACTTAAAGTTTGAATTTTTAGTATTTGAGTAAGTCAATGCTTTCTGTTGTATTGCAGTTATTGATGAATCTTGTTCATTGGGTTTACTTTTTCTTGTTGTTAGTGTACGATTTTGAGTTAAAGATTGGATTTTTAGTGTTGGAGTTAGTCAATGCTTGCATTTGGTATCTGGGATTTTTATAACCAAAGAGGCAATCTTGTTTATTTTGTGATCTGATTGTTGTGCAGAGTAAATTGTATAGAAGATTATGGGGTCCTATTAGGCGTCTTGAATCTTTACAACCTCATGCTAAACCTAGACAACACTATGCAGGTTTGTTTTCTTTATATTTCATCTTTTATTACAGAAATCATTCTGTAGATCAGTTGAAACATGTGTAAGTCTTAGGATTTTGGATGGTTTGGCTGTTTTTTGTGTCAAATGATTAGAGGATTACATAGGTTTTAGTTCCAATTTTGAACATTGGGCCTGAAATCAAAGCACTGTTCTGCAGCTTGTATATTGTTATTAGCGATTACGAATGAATATATTGCATATGTGATTGAAATCCATGATCAGTTATCTTTTATATATAAAGGTAATTTGCAGGTTGTTTTGTTTGTTTGTTTTGTTTCTTGGATTGTGGCCTTTTGTTCATCCTTTGACGTTTGTGATTATCCTCTTCATCATTTTCCCTAGCAACCCCTTGTTCATGTGTTATATCTATATGCCATAGTTGTGTTCTAAGTTGTTAATGCCTTGCTCAACATGTTTTCAGCTGCAAGGGCTGCTGGTGGTGCTGCTGACGATGGTGGACATCGGTGTTCCTCAATGCGATTGATGTGTTCCTCAATGCGATTCATGTGATAATTTGCTGAAATGTATGGAAACTGACGTAGGATAAGCACTCTCGAAAGGGTTTACAAGCAATGGTACGGAAAAGGAAGAAACTATTGAAGTACCTTAGAATTTCATTTATATGTAGGCCATATGATTAAATATTTGAACTTGTACTTGTATTGCAATGAATTTGGATTTGCTTTGTAGTTGATATTATGTAACAACTTTTGTAAACTTTGTTGGTCTTTAATGGATTTCGCTTTTAATGTTATTCGACAATTTGTTTTAGAAAACAACAGGTAAATTTATTAAAAATAAAAAAAATTAAAAAATGCAGCTAATTTTATGACGTGCAATAGTCATTTATGACTACCCCTTCCTTGACGCGCATTGCCCGTCATCTTTTGCACGTCATAAAATGCGCGTCATCTTTTGCGCGTCATAAACAGATGACGCGCGGATGCACGTCATCTATCATTTATGACTACCCCTTCCTTGACACGCATTTGCGCGTCATCTGACCCCAAAGATGACGCGCAATGCGCGTCATCTATTGCAGTTTTTCTAGTAGTGATTTGGATCCATGGGTTAAGGGATAGATGGGCTTAAGAGCCCATTACCATCCTTAACAACCCTAATTAGACATTAGAGTCACACTTACAACCCAAGTAACAAAATTCTAGAAAGAGAGTAGAGAGAGAAAGTGGGAGAAGATCAAAGGTTGGAAGCTTAATGGATTGAGGGTTTGAATATCTGAGTGTTGGGGCATCAAACAACGAAGGATTAGCAAGGATTTCAGGTAAGAATCGTCCCCTAAACATCATTTTAGAACAGATCCGGATTTCTAGGGTTTTGGGTTCAAATGTTTCAAAGAATCACATAAATGTCATATTTGTACGTACGAAAACATGCAAAAAAGGTTAGATATAGTTTCATGGATGATAAACCAAGGATTTGTACGTAAAAAGTTAAGATTTTGGGTAAAAAATGGGTTGGTTCATCATTTTTATACGTCCAGCAAAACTGTGAGCCCGATCAGCGAAACTGTGGGCTCTTCCGGTGAATCTAAGAGAATTCCCAGCGAAATTGTAGTTTCGCTGGTAATTTCGCTAGTGCCCAGGTTGACTGGTAGAACTTGCGAACCTAGGAAATTACAACGAAAGTTGGGCACGCCTGGCAGCAAAACTGACATGCAAAACTGATGAGCGAAGCTGGCAGCGAAACTGCCAGCGAAACTACCAGCGCAACTGGCAGCGAAATTACATAGAATTGACCTATTTGAGTGTTAATTTATGTGCAAGCTTTGTAGTGCGAATCTAGCATAGAAAACCTAGACGAGGAACCATTTACTTTGACCAGATGAGTTCTAGATCCCCTTATTTACAAGTTTTTCTATGTTTTGGGGGCTAATATGCGTAGTAAACTTAAGATTTTTAAGGCAAAGATTTCAAGAGGCTTTAACAAAAAAATAAATTTTCCTATAACAAATTATGCTATATAAAGTCTTTTAAATAAAAATTTTCATGCTGACTTGGCAGCACGGCCCCAGCCAGGGGTGTTTGCCCCTTGGACCCCACTAGGGGCTGCTGCCCATAGAACCCCGCTATCAGGGGTTGCCGCCCCCGACCCCCCGCTGTCTCGTGAAATGTGAAAGTATATGTATAACTAAAAATGTAAGTGAAACTTAAAGAAATGTTATTGGGCCTATAACGTGTACCTTGGTAAAGTAGAGCCTTGCAAGCAAATGACAGAGGAGGGTTGCATTTGTTGTGTCCTCATAACAGTAAGGCCTGGATTGACATGTTAGAAGAGTAAATGCTAAAGCAGGCAAGTCAGTAAGGCCTGGAGTGGCATGAAAATAATGGTCTGTTTGAGTACGACAGTAATACCTGAATTGACATGTCGGTAAAGTTCTGTGTTTATTATATGCACCGATAGTGACTGAGAGTTGACGGGTAAAGAGAGTAATAGTTAATAATTAAGTGAAAATTTTAATGATAAAGTATTGATAAAGCGATGATCTGTGTATACTAATGTTCTGTTATGTGATGATTACTTTCGAAGGATAAGCTAATATATCTTACTAAAAAGTTATTTAATGAAGTAAACCTAGAATTCACTCAGCGAAGCTGACTTTTGTATGCATATTAGTCTGACAGGTGAGCTATAAGGCTTAGAGGGATAAGAGCATGGATCTAAAGCTTCTTGGAAACCGAAGACTGTCATCTCTGATTCAGAAGATTGTTAAATACTCATTTTAAAATTTGTTTGATGTACTTAAGACTATGTTAACGAAATTCTTTTAATTATATCATGAAATTTGATTTAAATAAATTTCCGCTGCAATATTTACTTACGTAGATGTTTTAAATTGATATTATGCTGTGAATGATCAACTGTGGGGCTTCCTGGGATCAGGAGCCTTAGAAAAATATCATGCGACTCCTAGTATTTCTTGTTTGTTATGATTTGGTCAAGTTTTTTTTTTATCTTAGAAACAATCGTAACCAGAGAGTCGACATGACTTTTCTTGGACCGATTCGATCTTCTTCGCCCCAATGGTTTATTACCTATTTGTCACCAACTTTGATAACTTGATTTTTACTCCATAAGATTGAAGAATTAATTGTAGCAACCATCCCATACAAAGGTAAATATAATAGGGACAAAAATTTTATGAAAGTTCCATATGTTTTATTTTAATTAAATTATTTTAATAGAATTAACAGAATAGAATTTATTTTATATCTATAAAAACATAATCGTAAGGACTTTTAATGTATGACACATGTGACATGCCGATGTTTCTTATTGATAACACAATCTTCGTATAATTAAGCTTAATACCTTTGTAAATAATTTTTTTTAAAACTTAGTAAAAGAAAACATGTACATAACATGATAACATGATAACATGAATATGATCAACAAATTTAGCATTCATAATACTATGTAACAAGGTTGTCTTTATGATTTATTTTATTTTACTCGTGTAATTGTGTAAATGAAATGAGAAATATCTTTTTTTAGTTTTACTACGTTTTTGTGTATCACGTAAATATTATACTATACCTTGATTCCAGGGGGGTGCTAACCGATATCTCTTGCTTTGATTTCTTTCTTATTCCTTTAGTTTTTTTTTATTTGTGATTTTTTAAATTGTTTTTAGATATAAATATTTTTAAATTATTTTGATTTCTTTTTACTAACTTCTTTTAATGAATTTGTCGTTTTAAGGTTAGAATTAATAACTGCCCCTTGATTTTATATATTGATTTCATCAAAGTTTCACAGTTGAATTTTTAACAATTTCTGAAATTTTCAACTTTAAAGGTCAATTTTCAAAAGGTTTTGTTTTTATATAAGTTTGAATTTTATCAACGTCAATTCACAATTTTAAGCGTCTTTATGTTTACTTCATCTATAATCTCTTATTAATCTGGTGAGTGGTAAATATTGACACAACATAAATTTTATGTAAAACTTGTTTATTTCCTAACATACGAGCCATAATATTTTTTTATCTATCTATATTTCGATTTCTAAAATCAATTCGCCACCACTTCATACATTTTGTTTACATTATCAACGAACTAGGAAACACACCTTGTCACACGAGTTTCGAAAGTGGAAGCAGTGGATATACGGTCTCTCTGTTTCACCCTCGGTGTTAAAAATCAACTTCAACACCCCCTGTTTCTAAACTAGCGGTGCGGTGCCTCATCATCCGCCTTTAATGCCCCTTTGTCATCTTCTTCCTCATTACTCATAATACCCACCTCAACTTTACATTCTAACTCACCAGCTTTCAATCTCCCATCTCCCCTTCAACCTTAATTTCTTAAAAGTATGCATCTTTCTCTCAATTTCTTCCACATCTCTACGTAGATTCTGCAACTTTTCTTGATACATGTGTTGTGTTTTGAAGAACTGAAGCTGAATCTGTTGTGGGTTTTCGATTTACAAATCGGGTTTTGATTTATAAACGTTAATTGCATGATATGTATCGGACATCGTTTTGGGGGGCGTTTGTTCGTTGTTCTTCGTTCTTCACAATCTGTAGCGTTGCGTTTCGATTAAATTGTGATGTTTTTACTGATTTATACCGTAGATTCATGAATTAAGTGTGAATTGAAACGATAATTGTGATGATTATGATCCAATGCTACCTAATGTTAAATTAGGTCGTACCAATTTGATAACTTATTTTCAAATGTATAAATTGGTGATCATTATTTAGATTTGGTTGATGATAGTCTAAAAATAGGCGGTGATTAGTGTTGGTTCTTGATTATGGTACCTTGTTGGTTTTTATCTGCAAAGGTTAATACTTTTTGTATTGTTTACTGTCATTCTTGTGTTATATTCAGGTTTGAACCAGCATGGGTCTTTCACCATATTCATACCATGCTGATGCTGGGATTTTATGTATGATTCTGGTTCAAACCGCGATATCGATATCAATTTCGATTTCGTTCATGAAGGAAAACTTGCTATCCATCCTGCAGATCATTCGAATCCGAATGGCACCATTGGAAGAATACCCTGATCAGCCCGCTACAGAACCACCAGAACGCCGAGAAAGCACATCAAGAGCCTACATGAACGAGCTCAGAAGCGCGATCCCAACAGTTCGATACGAGTCCCTTTCGTGCAGCATGAAACAAGAATGCTCGGTTTGCTTGATCGAGTTCAAACCGGCTGCAGAGATAAACCGCCTGTGTTGTGGACATGTTTTCCATAATCTTGCCTTGAGAAGTGGTTGAACTACTGGAACTTAACATGTCCCCTTTGTAGAAACCGCATGATTGTGCCTAAAGAAGTTCAAGAAAACACTTGGCCAATGTGAGCGTTTTTTGTTCGATACAGTGTATCTTTGTTCATGATCATTCATGTTTGTTTGAGTGTTTAGTTTGTGTTAGTGTACATGGTAGAATCGCGTTTGTAGCCATATGGTTTCCGGTGTGATACACATCTGAGAAACTATTAACCTGTGTTTATTGCGCCTTTGTTGCCATTTGAATCAGATAAAGAACTGTTATATCAACATATTTGTGAGTAAAGTCATGAGTTATATACTTATACACTTCCATATGTTTGAATACAAGTACATGTTCATTAGCATTCCCTAGACCTTTTGGGTGGTTTAGTGGTGTTACTGGTGTTACCTAACTGATAAAGGTTTGCACCAACAGAAGCAGTCCTCCTGGTTCCTAGTTCAGACAGGTTGGACCCGACTGACGCGCTGTGGCGGTGGTGTCGGCACCTGAACGAACCGGGGTGGTTGGTTGGTGCACACATGCACCTGACCTTTGCGGCTGATGATTTTCTCGCAGGTGGTGAGGTTGATGATGCTTTCGTGTCGTTGTTCATGTCATCGTCTAGCGATAGTTCCTGCATATCGACCTTTAGGCGTGCAGCCATGATCTTGTCGTCGGACATGTTTCTCGAGGAACCAGAGATGGAAACTCAGGTGGAACATGAACCTACAGATGGATGAACAAAGAGGATGTTTTAGAAGTGTGTTCTATCTATCTGCATTCGATGTTAATGAGCATTTACCTTTGTTATTGATTGATAAAATTTAAAAGGTGATGAATAGGATGAACCTGAGGATGTGTTTTTGATTTCCTAAACTAACAATTTTCCATTTTTTGCTCTTTTAATTGAGGTTATACGGTTGATATAATCCCTCTTTTACACACCACAAAGATTTTTCTTCAGTTTGACCAAACATTGACCATCAATTTTCAATTTTCACTCTCATTTTTCTTGTCCAGTTATTATAAAAACAGTATATTATACACATGGCTGATATAATAAGAAAAGACTCAATCTTCACAAACAGAAAGCACGAAGCTTTATTTCCCTTGTGGTACATTGCATCGCACCATGCGGTTTCAACCCAGATTGAAGTTCGTTCGGTGAAGCTGCCTCTCGGGATCAGTACACCCTATCGAGTCGAGAACGGTAAGATTAGTCATAACTAGTCTTCTATAGAGGAGTCTTTTTGCTCGCACTCTTCCGTCTACCATTCTAGTTCAAATGCTAGTGAGATAGACAAACTCATGTCATGCGTAAAAATAGTAACTACCTTGCTTTCAAGCTCACTGGGATTCAAGGTTCTCAGTATAAGAATTGTGATTCTTATTGATCCGCAAGGTTAAAGCAAGGCTATTATATAGCCTTTTTACAAAGAGTGCTTATCGGAAATATATATGGTATAATTACCTCTTGACTAATTGCATTGACAAAGTATATATGATTGAATATTCATGGAGTAAATTGAGGGATTGTGGAGTTATTCACGGGATCTTTAATACGCCCCCGCAAGATGGAGGTCCCATTTGAGACGGCAATCTTGGAGCATTTACGAAGAAACGATGCTCTTGGCAGCGGCTTGGTAAGCATATCAGCAAGTTGATCTTTTGAACTTATGTGAAGAACACATAGAACACTTGCGGAGACTTGTTCTCGTACGAAATGATAGTCAAGGGCAATGTGCTTCATGAGAGAGTGGCAGACCGGGTTTGCATATAAATATGGCGCACTGGTATTATTGCAAAATAAAGTTGGTGTGTGATTAGTGGAAATACCCAGTTCTTTTAGCAATTTTTTTGTCCATGTAATTTCCGCTGAAGCATTGGCTAAGGCTTTGTACTCGGCTTACGTAGAGGGGTGAGAGACTGACTTTTGTCATGTGGATTTCCATGAGATGATGTTGGTGCCAAAGTAAACAATGTAAGTAGTGGTGGACCGACTACCATCCTTGGCACCACCCCAATCAAAATCTGAGAAGACCAAGAAAGTGAGAGGAGAATTACGGCTTAGAAATAAACCATGATGAACTGTTCCCTTAAGATATCAAATGACTCGTCTAAGGGCTTGTTAGTGATTTTGGTGAGGATTGTGCATGAACCGAGATAGTTTATTGATAGCGGAAGAGATGTCTGGGCGAGTGAAGGCCAGGTATTGAAGAGATCCAACTAGTTTTTGATAAGGATTCGCATCAATCGTGGGGGATGGATCGGTAGGAGACAAGGGTTTGGTTGCACTAAGTGGAGTGTTGACGTCTTTTGCACCTTCCATAAAGACGTCTTGGATGTGACAGTGTTGATACAAAAAAAGGCCCGTGATGTAGAAATGACATCAACTCCAAGGAAATGATGAAGCATACCAAGGTCCTTAATGGAGAATTGGGTACTTAAGGCTTTGACAAATTGGTCAAGGAACTGTGGATTGAAGAACAATGTTATCCACATATACCATAAAGTAGCAAGTGACATTTTGGTGTTTGTAAATAAAGAGTGAGGCATCGGCTAAGGATTTGCGGAATCCATACTTGACAAGAAAGTTGGTTAGCTCAATGTACCAAGCTCGGGAGCTTGTTTTAACCCATATAAGGATTTTTTTGAGCTTACAAATGTGGTGAGGGAATTGAGGGTTAACATAACCTGATGGTTGAGTCATAAAGACATACTCATGAAGAGTGCCATGAAGAAAGGCGTTGTTAACATCAAGTTGACGTAATGGTAATTTTTAGAGAGTGATACCAAAAGAATGGTATGGATGGTTATGGGTTTGTAACTGGACTGATCGTATCCGGATAATATTTCTTGTATTGTTGGAGGAAACCTTTCGCCACAATACATGCTTTACATTTTGCAATAGAGCCGTCGAGATCGCGCTTAATACGAAACACCCATTTACATTGAGAGTTTAAGGGCACAAGTTCCCATGTTTGATTTTGAATGAGAGCGTTAAACTCCGAGTCTATATATATATATATATATTACTAATAGATTTTATACAGTTAAGCTTTAAATTTATAAAAATAATTTCACCTTATGATTAACTACACACACAATAAGCAAGTGTACATATCGGATAGTAGTATAACTTTTGTTAAGAAACAAGCATCGATCTATGGACACGAGAGCTCCTGATACTAAGCATTTGTCATTATCTAGCTGATTAGAGATGATTTTATGAATAATATGATTAATTAATTTAGCTAATAATTAAACTAATGAAGAAAGTAGACGAAGATGAAGATAATCAATTAGAGGAAGATATCAGTTAGACTTTAAATCCGCTTAGCAAAACATATGGTGAGATCATCTTCTACACATGTAACATGGATGTAAACTAGACTCCTGTCAAGGTTATCTAATTGTATAACTCGTTAGAAACCTAAAATGAAAAACACATAATAGCCACCTAAAGTTATGCCATGAAAACCGAATGATATTATTAAGCCAAAGTTGAAGATGGTTAGCACTCCCGTCAAGGATACCAAACCTAAAAATATATGGAAAGTTAACACGATAAACACATGTAACCACCTCAATTTGCATAATGTAATAATAGCTATGTAAATCCTTCAATTATACCATTGATGGGTTTTGTCACTTGTAAAACCAAGCAAGTTTAACCATTTAAACTTAGAAAAAAAACGCAGCGGATATAAAGGTTAACATGTGGTTTGTAATCTGAAATTTTTGACCATTTTCAAGCACAAACAAAACCAAGAATGAGGATCTTTATTTATATGAAATAGCAAGCTATCAAAACAAAAATACAACCATAGGGAGTTGTAGAAAACAACCTTTCTTTGACAAGTTGTTGTGGTTGTTTAGGATGAATAAGATGATGTTTTGAGTGGCTAATCTTCAAAGGAGAAGACCTCAAACCGTGATACCCCAAGCCCTTCAAACACCTTGCTTGTTAGGATGCAACACCAAAAAGAACCTCTTTTTCTTGCTCCTCTAAAACCCGAAACTTTCAGCAAAGTTTTTGGCTTCAAACTCGAAATTTTCAGCCAAGTATTTTGCTTCAAACTCAAAAATGCCAGCCTTGGTTAAGAGGATTTCTTGTGTGTGAGAGAGAGTGTGTAAGGGAGAAAATGACGGACGAGTGTAGAGTGAGTTATGACTTGAAAGAAACAAGGCAAAGTTGGGATGTCCTAGGCCCCTTGGGTGGCCGAGATTCCCATTTAAAATGGGTTTCCCACCCATTTTATATTTTTATAAAATTTACACTCTTTCAATCCCTAAATTTATAAAATTAAAACCTATTTTAATTTTATAACATCAACTCAATTTTATTTGTTATTATTTAACCAACTTAAATAATGAAACAAATAAATATCTCATGAACAAATTATCCATATAATGTTGTTCTATCACAAGAGCAACGATTTAAAAAAACCAATTTTCTAAATAGGTGTCAATATTTATGTGTATGATCTCATCAACAAACAAATATTTATTGGTGTTTGTATGGCTTGTTATTGGGTATGACCTGACTTGGATCATATCGTACTAACCACATCTATCTTGTATGTGTCTTGTGCATATAAGATCCAACAATCTCCCACTTGCACAAGATTCATAGAAGATTGATGCAAGCAGTAAATACCTCCTAACAACGGTTTACTACCCTTAATACGTATGACTAAGTGCCATTCAATAACATCATCCTCTTCAAGTACCATACTTGAAATGTTTTAGGTGAATCTATCATCTATCCTTTTGTCACAGATGTCATGTTAAATCTTAGAAACATAGAGTGATCATTCTCTGTTGATTTAACTTTATCAGGCCTTAGACATCTTACTCTCAACGAATAAGAGAGACAAATCCCATCTTGACTACATACGTCTCTCACAGTTACCTCATATCATATCTGAACTCAGACTTATGTACTGCCATATTTCAGAACAGCGAAGAACTGAGCCAAAGTATAATATTTGATAAATATCAAGACCCAATATGTATCCGAGGTCAGAGGATACCAAATGATGTTCGCCTTTACTCAAATTACTTATGATCAATCATGAAGATTCCATGTAGTAATATTTGAGATGCAGGTCAGTCCAATATTTGTATCCCACAAATATCTATGAACCTTGGTAGCAACCCATTGCTCTATATTCATCCTTATGAATATCAACCAATCCAAGTTCATAATAATCTTACCCTCACACTTGTTCCCACAAGTCTGAACGACTACGGACATTTAGAGTAAACAATTTACTCATGGATTAAACATGCTAAATTAGAATATTAATTGAAACATTATAACCAAATAATTTTATTCAAATAATAAAGAGTTCCACATATCCAAATACAAAATTTACAGATCAAATCCAATTATTAGAATATCGAAGTCCCATGGCACAAGTATGACCTTCATGCTTTGCCTTTTCAAGGAGCTTCGTGAGAGGATCCGCAATGTTTTGATCCGTGTGAACTTTGCGAATATATATCTTTCCCTTTTCAACTTCATCTCGTATGTAGTTGAATCTTCGCTCAATGTGCCTAGTCTTTTGATGAGCACGAGGTTCCTTGATTTGAGCAATCGCACCCTTCGTTACACAAAAGATCTTAGGGGGTCCTGAATGGAAGGGACAACCCCTAGATCGGCAATGAATTTCTTTAACCATGCAGCTTCTTGAGTTGTCAATGAGGCGGCGACATATTCTGATTCTGTAGTTGATAGAGCCACCACATCCTGTTTGGAGCTCTTCCAAGAGACCGTTCCTCCATTCAGAATGAAAATATATCCCGATTGTGACCATGAATCATCACGATCGGTTTGGAAACTTGCATCCGTGTAACCTTTTACGACGAGTTCCTCATCACCAGATCCATAGATTAGGAACATATCTTTCGTCCTCCTTAAGTACTTAAGTATGTTCTTAACATCCATCCAATGACTGCTTCTAGGAATTTGCTGGTATCAGCTTGTCATGCTTAAGGCGCATGACACGTCCGGCCGAGTGCATATCATTGCATACATGATGGATCCAATAGCAGACGCGTATGGGATTGCCTTCATTTTATCTTGCTCATCCTTTGAGCTAGGACATTGAGCTGTACTCAATATTGTTCCTCTTTGAATAGGTACCGTACCTTTCTTAGAGTTCTCCATCTTGAACCTTTTCAAGATTTTATCAATATATGCACTTTGATTTAAACCAATCAACCGCCTTGATCTATCCCTGTAGATCTTTATTCCCAGAATATAGACGGCTTCACCAAGATCCTTAATGGAAAAACAACTTCTAAGCCAGGTTTTTACAGCTTCTAAGGTTGGAATGTCATTTCTAAATAGTAGTATGTCATCAACATACAATACTAGGAAAGTTATTGTGCTCCCACTAGCCTTCTTATACACACAAGTCTCATCAGCGTGTTTGATGAAGCCAAATTCTTTACCTCTTCATCAAAACGGTGATTCTAACTTCTCGATGCTTGTTTCAATCCATAGATTGATTTCTTTAACTTGCATACTTTATTAGGATGTTTTGGATTGACAAAACCTTCAGGCTGAACCATATACATCTTCCTCAAGATATCCATCTAGGAAAGCGGTTTTGATATCCATTTACCAAATCTCATAATCATAATGAGCAGCTATGGCAAACAATATCCTTATAGACTTTAGCATCGCAACAGGTGAGAAGGTTTCATCATAATCAACCCCTTGAGTTTGAGTGAAACCCTTTGCTACAAGTCTAGCTTTATAAATATCCAAGTTTCCATGCATATCAGTTTTCTTCTTGAAAACCCACTTACTTTCAATTACCTTGGAATTAAGAGGTGGTACAACAAGTTCCCAAACTTGATTGTCATACATGGATTGCATCTCAACGTTCATGCCTTCAAGCCATTTGTCACAATCCAAATTGGACACTGCATCATGGTATATGGTTGGTTCATCTGAATCTATCACATAGCATCCATCCATAAAAAATCCATATCTTTCAGGTAGATTACTAGTTCTACCACTTCTGCTAACATTTTGTGTATTGATCAACCGCTTGATCATCCTCAACATCCTCATGTTGAGTGCTAGTTTCAACCAAACGTCCATCGGGTTGTGGTTCTTGATCCTCATCAAGATCCACTGTTCTACTGCTAGTTCCTTCCATAAGGAACTTTGCTTTAAAAACTCACCCTTTCTGGTAACAAACACCTTTTGTTCCAATGGATCATAGAAATAATATCCTATAGAATCTCTAGGATATCCAATAAAGATACACTTGGTGGATCGGACTTCTAATTTCTTTGGGGTGGGAGTCTTAACATAAGCCTCACAACCCCAGACCCTTAAGTATGATATCTCAAAAGGTGTCCTTTCCACCCTTTTGGTTGGGGCCATATTTAGAATACGGGCCACGGAGAGCAAAGCGAAACCCTAAAATGATAGAGGCAATGTGCTTCTAGCCATCATAGATCGGACCATATCCAATAAGGTTCGATTCCTCCTCTCAGACACACCATTATTTTATGGTGTTCCAGGTGGAGTGAGTTGTGAGACAATTCCACAACTCCTAAGATGATCTTGGAAAGCATCACTTAGGTATTCACCTCCTCTATCGGTACGGAGAACTTTAATCGACTTGTTGAGTGATTTTCTACTTCATTCTTGAAGATTTTGAACATTTCAAAAGCTTCATCTTTGTGCCTTAATAAGTATACATACCCATAGCGACTATAATCGTCGGTAAAGGTAATGAAGTATCTTTCACCATTCCTAGTCATTGGTTTAAAAGGACCACATACATCCGAATGTATGATTCCTAATAATATTTTGCCCTTTCGTTAGTTCCACTAAAGGGCGCCTTAGTCATTTTTCTTTGTAAACAAGATTCACATACATCAAATGAATCATATTCATTTGTTTTTAAAAGACCATTCTTTTGTAGTGTTTGTATACGTTTCTTGTTTATATGACCAAGAAGACAATGCCAAAGATAGGTATCACTCAAATCCAACTTGAGTTTCTTGGTGTTAGTTTGGTACAATGAACTATTTAAAGCATTTTCATGAACCAATTCATAAATACCATTAATGGGAATAGATGTTCTAAAACACAAAGTTTTACAACAATATGTGATTATAACATCCACAAGATTCATCATTTTATTAATTTCAACAAGCATACACAATCATCAAAAAACATTCATAGCCTTGTAATAAACATCGACCTAATCATCACTAAATGTTACATGTAAAATTTCAGAGTAAGCTAAGTTGCATCTAATCCAAGTGATAAAGAGTTTTTAGCCCATGAGGCTTACAAATGCCACAACCGAACTCGTAACAATGGAAGAAAACATCTAGAGATTTTCAAACCAAAGACGAGTAGAGGTGGGTTGTGTGGAGTTGAATCTTCCTTTGAAATGCTTGATCTTCAAACTAGCTTGAATTCTTGAAAGAACTCCTTCAAAGTTACCACAAGAACGGAGAAAAACTAGGGTTTTTACTTCCAAATCCGTCTCCCCCAAAATGAAGAAGAAGAAGGGCTTAAAGGGGCATGAGCGTGTTATAGCCATGACATAATCAGTCATGACCATAATGCACAGGAAAAGGGACCTGATGCATGTTATGGCCCCGACAGAATCCAAATTAATTATAATTAAGTATAGATACAGATGAATTGTAACAAAAACATTTAAGATGGGTAAAGAAATGTATTATTAATATGTATATTTATTCACATATCAAACAACCCTACATTTAAGCTTTGCTTTCCCTCAAGTAAAATCTTAAAAGACCTAGCAAGATTCCTATTGGCTTTACAAACATAGATGGGTAGTCCACAAGCAAAGTGAAGTTCCAAATGCATAAATAACTTTCAAGAAATTTAACATTTAAAAAGAAAACCAATGATTCAACCAAAATTTAATATATGAGAACATAAAAATAAATTTAACAATGTCTATGGAAAGTATATAATGCCTTGCTTGCACCTCTGTAACACCCGGATATTTTAAAAGTTGTAAAAAAGAAGAATAAAAGGAGGAAATGCAAATTTAACCCAAGTACAGGGGTTAAAAGTGTGCAAAGTATGAAATATAATAAATTTATGTACAAAAGCAATATGACCGCCCATACCATGTACCCTTTCACCTTTTGTGCATTCAGATTGTAGAGAGAGAAAGCTGAGTTTTCGGGTTTTGAAGAAGAAGAACAAGGAAGTCGAATTCAAGGTAAGAATTTGATGTTTTAAGGTGTTCTTTACTGATTTCAGTTCTGGTTTATGCTTATGTATGTGTTTGTACGTTTGTGTGTGGGTTTTTGGTGGGTCTCTAGGTATTTGAGCTCATAGCAAACGGGTTTGAAGAAGTCATACTCAAAGTTGCATAAGATGAGTTCTAGAACCCCACTTTTACATGTTTTAACTGATTTTGGGGCTGAAAATGCATGTTTAAATGTTTTTATAATATGGGTGTGTATACCTATATGTATGTGTGAATGTGTATGTGGGTGGGTATATATATTGGGTGATTTATGGTTATGATGATGTTGTGTATGTGTTCCTAATGCTTAGAATGTTAGAACTAAGCTTAGAACATGTTAGAATTGAATTTGGGCTTGAATTATGGTGATGTTAGTTATAAGTAGTTGTTCACGTGCTTGAAACAGTACCCATGCGCCCAACTACTTGAATGTCTAAGTGTGCCCAAACACCCAAAGCTCATGCGCCCCAATAGTGCCTGAATGCCCGAAGTGCCCATGCGCCTAGAATGTTCCCCGAAACAACTAAGTGTAGTCCATGCGCCCGTATAGTGCCCATGCGCCTAAGGGTTTTCCCATGCGCCAAGTGTTCCCATGCGCCTGAGAGCTATGCGCCTGCATAGTGCCCATGCGCCTGCATAGTGCCCATGCGCCTGCATAGTGCCCATGCGCCTACATAGTGCTCATGCGCCTATAACACTTAGAATTATTTCTGAATTTTGGGAAAAAGGGAAATTTTAGGTTATGACTTGGAATGTTCCCGGTCTGATGTGTGATGATTAGATAGGGGTGATAGATGATAACGTGTGATGATTAGATGATGATGTGTGATGATGAATGATGATGATGATGTGTGATGTATGTTTGTTCCTTAATACATATTATTTACGTGGCTTCATGTAGTGCGATTATGTTAATATACGTAAAGTATTATCTTAACGAAGCGAAAGAATTAAGATAATAAGAAGTGCAACATAACACAACTCCATGTGAGTTGTTAGAACAACTGTGTCTGGAATAGCGTGATTTTGGCTAACTCATGAGGGTTCACACACAGTGGGAATCAGTCCTGGTGGCTGCTCCATACGTGCAATGTGCATTAACTTTAGGGATTTAACAAGTCTATCAAAGTCCATATAAGCTTGTTTATATGAAAAACAGCGGATTATGAGTTTTAAAACTTGTTAATATGTTGATTATTAAACCCATTTAATAAGCAAACCCATACCATGGATCCATATACGAAATGCATACAATGAAACAAACATAGGATGTTTAGAAGACAACCTTTGGAGCTGTTAGAAAACGAGTTTGTTGAGGTGCAAAAGATGAATTTCGTGGCTGAATCTTCAAGTAAGAAGACCTCAAGATGGTGATACCCCAAGCCACCAACGAACACCTTTGAATGCTAGGATTCTTGACACCAATTTTCAGCTTTTAAACACTTTAAAGCTGAAAATTCCAGCCTCCTTTTCCCTGGTTGCTGCCGAGAACAAGAGGAAGAGAGAGGAGAGGATTATGCTTATGATACTTGAGAGATAGAAGTGTATTTGCATGTGGATTACTTGTAGGTGCAAAAGGCATCTTTAAATCAATTGGATGGCCCCCTTTTCAGCCCTCTTGGGCCGAGACATTGGCTGCGCCAATGGGTGGTGTGGCTTTTGTTTTTCCATCCAATTTATTTAATTGAAACCCCAAAATAAATTTTGTAACTCTTACATTTTATTTTGTACACTCAACTAACTCTAACATGACATTAATTTGTAACACCTTACATGCCATGTTATTATTCATTTTATAAATGTTAATTAACCATTAAATAACAATTATAAAGTAATCTCTCAAAATAAATAAACCCATGTTATTTATTAATTTCATAAGTGCATCTAATTTAGAAAACCATTTTTTCTAAATGTTTTTGGTGTTGTTATTTATTTAACTGATCAAATCAATAAATAAATATTGCAGGTGTTTGTCTAGCCTGTTATTGGGTATGACCCGACTTGATCATATCACACTAGCCACATCAATTTAATATGTATCTTGGGTAGATCGAATCCTACAATCTCCCACTTGCACAATATTCATAGAAGATTGATGCAAGCAGCAAATGACGCCTAGCAACGGTTTGCTACCCCTAATGTATATGACTAAGTGCCATTCAATAACATCATCCCTTTCAAGTACCTTACTTGAATATGATTTAGGTGAATCAATCATCAATCATTTTGTTTCAGATGTCATGTTAAATCCAGAGACACAGAATTATCATTCTCTGATGATTTAACTTTAACAGGCCTTAGACATCTAACTCTCAATGAATAAGAGGAACAAATTCCATCTTTACTACATACGTCTCTTACAATCACCTTATATCATACCTGAACTCAGCCTTATGTACTGCCAGTCTTTCAGAACAGCAAAGTACTAAGTCAAAGTACAACACTTGGTGAATATCAAGACCCAATATGTATCTCAGGTCTGAGGATACAATGATATTCGCCTTTACTCAATATCTCTTATGACTAATATAAAGATTCCATGTAGAATAATTAAGAGCGGGTCAGTCCTATATCTATATCCTATAGATATCAATGAACCTTGGTAGCAACCTCTTGCTATATATTCATACCTTATGAATATCAACCAATCCAAGTTCATTATAGTCTTACATTCATAGTTGTTCCCACAAGTATGATCGACTACGGACGTTTAGAATAACTTACTTATTCACGGATTTAAACATGCTAAAATAGAAGAACAAATGAAAATTATAACCATATAATTAAGTCAAATAATATAAGTTCCAATATCCAAATACAAAATTTGATCAAGTCCAATCACTAGAATATCGAAGTCCTAAGGCACAAGTATGACTTTCATGCTTTGACCTATCTAGGAGCTTCGTGAATGGATCCGCAATGTTTTGATCGGTATGAACTTTGCGAATACATATCTTCCCTTTTTCAACTTCATCCCTTATGTAGTTGAATCTCCGTTCAATGTGCCGTGTCTTTTGATGAGCACGAGGTTCCTTGATTTGAGCAATCGCACCCTCGTTGTCACAAAAGATCTCTAGGGGGTCTTGAATGGTAGCAACAACCCCTAGATCAGCAATGAACTTCTAAGCCATGCAGCTTCTTGAGCTGCCAATGAAGCGGCGATGTATTCTGATTCTGTTGTAAATAGTGCCACTACATCTTGCTTTGAGCTCTTCCAAGAGACTGCTCCTCCATTCATAATGAAGACATATCCCGACTGTGATCGAGAATCATCTCGATCAGTTTGGAAACTCGCATCCGTGTAACCCTTTACAACGAGCTCCTCTTCACCAGATCCATATATTAAGAACATATCCTTAGTGTTTCTAAGGTATTTCAAAATACTCTTAACAACCATCCAATGACTATTACCAGGATTCTGTTGATATCTACTTGTCATGCTTAAAGCACATGACACGTCCGGCCTAGTACATATCATTGCATACATGATGGATCCTATGGCAGATGCATATGGGACTCCATTCATTCTTTCTTGTTCAACCTTTGAACTAGGGCATTGAGATGAGCTCAATATAGTCCCCTTTTGAATAGGTACCAAACCTTTCTTAGAATTCTCCATCTTGAACCTTTTCAAGATCTTTTCAATGTATGCACTTTGGTTTAAACCTATTAACCGCCTTGATATCCCTATAGATCTTTATTCCCAAAATATAGGTGGCCTCACCAAGATCCTTAATGGAAAAACAATTCCAAGCCAGGTTTTTACACCTTCCAAGGTTGGAATGTCGTTTCCAATTAGTAGAATGTCATCGACATATATACAAGGAAAGTAATAATGCTCCCACTAGCTTTCTTATATACACAAGCTTCATCAGCGTTTTTGATGAAGCCAAATTTCTTTACTTCATCATCAAAATGGTGATTCCAACTTCTTGACGCTTGTTTCAATCCATAGATTGACTTCTTTAACTTGCATACCTTGTTAGGATGTTTTGGATCGACAAAACCTTCAGGCTGTTTCATCTGGACATCTTCCTCAAGATATCCATTAAGGAAAGCGGTTTTGACATCCATTTGCCAAATCTCATAGTCATAATATGCTGCTATGGCAAACAATATCCTGATAGACTTTAGCATAGCCACAGGTGAAAAGGTTTCATCATAATCAATCCCTTGAGTTTGAGTGAAATCTTTTGCTACAAGTCTAGCTTTATAGGTATCCAAGTTTCCATGCATATCGGTTTTCTTCTTGAAAACCCACTTACTTCCACTATCTTGGATTTAAGAGGTGGTGTAACCAATTACCAAACTTGGTTATCATACATGGATTGCATCTCAACGTTCAAGGCTTCTTGCCATTTGTCAAAATCAGGTTTTGACATTGCCTCATAGTATGTGGTTGGTTCATCCGAATCCACCACATAGCATCCATCCATGAAAAATCCATATCTCTCAGGAGGAACACTAATTCTACCAGATTTGCGAACATTTGTGTATCTTGATCATCCATATGATCATTCTCAACATCCTCATGTTGATTGCTAGTATCAACCAATTGTATATCGTCTTGTGAATCTTGAACCTCTTCAGTTCCACTGCTCTTCCACTAGTTTCTTCCGAAAGAAACTTAGTTTCCAAGAACTCTGCCTTTCGAGCAATAAACACTTTCTGCTCTATTGGATCATAGAAATAATATCCAATACAATCTCTAGGATATCCAATGAAGATACACTTTGTGGATCGGGCTTCCAGTTTTTTTGAGTGTATTGCTTAGGATAAGCATCACACCCCCAAACTTTTAAATATGATAATGATGGAACCCTTCCATGCCATACTTCGAAAGGTGTCCTTTCCACTTTCTTGGTTGGGGCCATATTTAAAATACGGGCCGCGGAGAGCAACGCGAAACCCTAAAATGATAGAGGTAGTGTACTTCTAGCCATCATAGATCGAACCATATCCAATAGAGTTCGATTCCTCCTCTCAGACACACCATTATGTTGTGGTGTTCCAGGTGGAGTAAGTTGTGAGACAATCCCACAACTTCTAAGATACTCTTGAAATTCACTACTTAGGTATTCACCTCCTCTATCTGTACGAAGAATCTTGACCGTTTTGTTGAGTTGATTTTCTACTTCATTCTTGAAGATTTTGAACATTTCAAAAGATTCATGTTTGTGTCTTAATAAGTACACATACCCATAACGACTATAGTCATCGGTAAAGGTAATGAAGTATCTTTCACCATTCCTAGTTATTGGTTTAAAAGGTCCACATACATCCGAATGTATGATCCCTAATAAATCCTTTGCCCTTTCATTAGTCCCACTAAAAGGGGCCTTTGTCATTTTACCTTGTAAACAAGACTCGCATACATCAAATGAATCATTTTCATTAGTTTTCAAAAGACCATTCTTTTGAAGTTTTTGCATACGATTCTTGTTTATGTGACCAAGGCGACAATGCCAAAGATAGGAACCACTCAAATCTGATTTGAGCCTTTTGGTGGTTGCTTGGTACATTGAGCTATCATATGTGGTGTTATCATGAACCAATTCATATATACCATTACAAGGTATAGCCTTAAAATAAAACATATGATTTAAAGAAACATGAATATCATTTTCAACAAACTTGAAATCATAATCATATTGTCTCAAACGGGAAACAGAAATAATGTTCCTAGTCAAACTAGGAGCATATAATACATTCTTTAAAATGACTTCCAAACCACTTGGAAGCTTAAAATGTAGTCTCCTTGGGCTTCCACGTGAACCTTTGCACCATTGCCCATGAAGAGACTAATTTCCCCTTTTGCATAATGCTCACTTCTTTTGAACCCCTGCAACAAATTGCAAATATGAGTTCCACATCCGGTATCTAATACCCATGTGTTAGAAGAAACAACATTTAGCTCAACATGTATCATAAAGGTTGTACCTGAGGTTTGCCCGTCCCTCTTCGATCTCAACGCTTTGAGATAGACCGGACAATTGCGTTCCAATGGCCTACCTCCCCACACTCAAAACACGGGTCATCTTGAGCAACCTTTTGCTTCTTTTCTTTTGGTTTGGGCGGTTCCACTTTTGCTTTACCTTTTCCCTTCCCCTTGACGTGCCCCTTCCCTTTTACAACACTTGCCCTAGGGTCGGGGAGGTGCCTTTTCCTACTACCTCCTTCATTGATCGTAAGGACCGGTAGAACCTTTCTACCCATGCCCGCCTCGGCCGTCTTGAGCATTGAATGAAGCTCACCAATGCTCTTGTCCCATCCATTCATGTTATAGTTCATAACAAAGCTATCAAACTTCTTGGATAAAGAGTTGAGGATCAAATCCGTTGCCAACTCATTGGACACATGACAGTTAAGCCTTTCGAGGCGATCAATGTGGCTCTTCATCTTAAGAACGTAAGATGACACTGATTGGGTCTCGTCCATCCGACATGCATGGAGCGCTCGAATGTTTCGAAGCGCTCCACCCTTGATTGTTGTTGGAACATTTCCTTCAACTGGGTGATCATGTCATAGGCATTGTGGTTCTCAAAGTCCTTTTACAAGTCGGGAATCATACTCGCTACATGAGACACAAGACTTGCACAGAGTCCTCGGTGTACTTGACCCACTCGGCAAAGGCCTCAACGTCATTCTCATCGGGTTGATCGGGAATGGGATCGTCTAACACATAGGACTTCTTTTCTTGCTTGAGAACGATTCTCAAGTTTCGGTACCAATCCATGAAGTTCCCATGGTTCAGACGTTCCTTTTCAAGGATTGTTCTTAGTGATAGGTTATGGACGGTCGGGATTGCGTTGTTGTTGTTGTTAGCCATCTACAATTTTACAAAGTTCAATTTTTAGTATTTTTAATATCAATGTATTTTGATTATTAATACCCTTTTTGTCTCATAGACAATTAATAATCAAAATTTAGAATCCAACGTTACATTTAAATATCGGTTAGGTGACCTTTATCCCTTTATTTAAATTAACAAGGTAGTCAACGTTTGACAATTGTAACCTATTACAATTTCTTGTGTATGGGATCGGTTAAACATCTTATGTTTTGTTTGGCATGTTTATCCCATCAACACCCTTTGTACGTCATACTTTGGTGATCCTAATGCATGATTTCCAAATTAAGTCGTCCTACTTAGACACACGTGTGGATTTGCTAATATAAGTGGTTAGGTGACCTTTATCCCATAAATATGGCAAACCCACCTCAAACTCATAAGTTCCTTCTAATGTGGTTAGGTGACCTTTATCCCACATCAAGTTCTCAAATGATTCGAGTGTTGTATAGGAGGATGGTGTTTGACTTATTTAAAAGGGATTTGTGTTTTACAAAATTCTAGTTTGGAAAACAATTTCATACCTTGCATTTGCATGCATTCAAATGCATGGTACTTGTTTGAAACTTCATGGTACTTTGTTTGAAAACTTATTTCAAAGTTCCTTTTAATAATCCATTTAATTACGAAATCAATAACCTTTGGTAAAATCCATTTTACTACTTATTGATTTCTAAGGAACCAATTTTATGCGAGTTGTTGATTTCTTGTTGTTAACTATCCAATTCCACAATAAGATAAGATAAACATAAATCAACCATACATGCATATAACAACCACAAGTTCATAACCATAGCCAATGGATTTGGCAACACTTGTTGGCCAAAAAAAGTGTGCCAAAAAGGGTCTATTATAAAGCACAAACATGACACAAGGCATTGAAATGGTGTGCTCCCACTTGATCCCGCATCCTAATGCATCAAGTGTCCATTTTGTGTTGTCATCATTTTGCTTTATTTGGCTTTCTTTTGGGCTCCAATTTCAGCTCCTAGCTTCCTTGGGCCACCATGCTTTGGGCTTTGGTTATTGGGCTTAAGACCAATGTTGGGCTATGAGGCCCATTTTGGCTAAAATGGCCCAAAACAAAAACCAAGTCTTGTTGAACTTCTTTTACAAAATATATCCTAATGCATTTTTACTAGTAAAAGAAATACAACTAATCTACTTATTATTACAAACCAACATAAATAATAAATAGATTACAAGCCCAAATGAATAAATATTACAACCCAATTTAAATAATCAACCAATATCACAACACAAAATGCATCCAAACATACATCCAAACACAAGGTATTGGCTAGGTTATGAACATTCAAATACACATCCAAATATGCAAGCATTTCTAGTTAAAATGGTTCCCCTTTTGACCCCTAAATTTTCAGCCAAGGTTAAAGAAACCGAAAATTTTTGGTTTTGTCCAAACAAAATAAACAATCCATTAATATGACTTGGTTTTTAAAGATTACCACATGCATGTAAAGTATAATCTTTAAAACAAAATAAGGGTAACCATTCATCCCTAATATGTCTCGGCCATATGGTGTTTCACACCATAAAACCCTAAATTGTATAATCTATACATGTATGCATTCGTATAAGTGGCTCTTGATGCCATTGTAGGGATTTAACAAGTTTATCAAAGTCCATATAAGCTTGTTTATATGAAAAACGCAGCGGATTATGAGTTTTAAAACTTGTTAATATGTTGATTATTAAACCCATTTAATAAGCAAACCCCAAACCATGGATCCATATACGAAATGCATACAATGAAACAAACATAGGATGTTTAGAAGACAACCTTTGGAGCTGTTAGAAAACGAGTTTGTTGAGGTGCAAAAGATGAATTTCGTGGCTGAATCTTCAAGTAAGAAGACCTCAAGATGGTGATACCCAAGCCACCAACGAACACCTTTGAATGCTAGGATTCTTGACACCAATTTTCAGCTTTTAAACACTTTAAAGCTGAAAATTCCAGCCTCCTTTTCCCTAGTTGCTGCCGAGAACAAGAGGAAGAGAGAGGAGAGGATTATGCTTATGATACTTGAGAGATAGAAGTGTATTTGCATGTGGATTACTTGTAGGTGCAAAAGGCATCTTTAAATCAATTGGATGGCCCCCTTTTCAGCCCTCTTGGGCCGAGACATTGGCTGCACCAATGGGAGGTGTGGCTTTTGTTTTTCCATCCAATTTATTTAATTGAAACCCCAAAATAAATTTTGTAACTCTTACATTTTATTTTGTACACTCAACTAACTCTAACATGACATTAATTTGTAACACCTTACATGCCATGTTATTGTTTCATTTTATAAATGTTAATTAACCATTAAATAACAATTATAAAGTAATCTCTCAAAATAAATAAACCCATGTTTTTTATTAATTTCATAAGTGCATCTAATTTAGAAAACCATTTTTCTAAATGCTTTTGGTGTTGTTATTTATTTAACTGATCAAATCAATAAATAAATATTGCAGGTGTTTGTCTAGCCTGTTATTGGGTATGACCAGACTTGGATCATATCACACTAGCCACATCAATTTAATATGTATCTTGGGCAGATCGAATCCTACATTAACTGTGTGTTATGTAACATGCGATCTTGGCTACCTCATGAGAGTTCACACATACAGGGGAGTCAGTCTTAGTGACTGTTCCGTACATGCGATATGGAATCCTTGTCATTCGACCCGGGCTTTGTGCCAATATATGATACGGCTCCGTTCCAGATACTAGCGGGCTTTATGCCTAAAATGGTGGCTTCGGGCCACGGGCTTCAAGCCAATTAGTAAAGGAGCTTCATGCTCGGAATGGCAGTTTCGGACGCGATGGGGGAAAAGCCTGACAGGATCTAGAATTAGTACGAAACGAGAGAGAAGATAAAGTATGAAACGAACGAAGTGATAAAGTATGAAATGAACGTTAACGAAAGATAGTGATAAAGTACGAGACGAACGTTAACGAAAGATAATAATAAAAGTACGAAACGAGATTCTTGTCATTCGACTCAGAGATCGTGGTTGCGTGCCATGATGAGGGTAAAGCTTGACAGGATCTAGAATAGTGAAAGAAAAGGATAAAGTACGAAATGAACGATAAAGATAAAGTACGAAACGAACGAACATGTGAGATAATGAACGAAATGTACGTGTGTGATCATGTGCGATAGTAAAGTAAATGTTTTAACGAGCGAAAGGTAATATATATTTTATAAAACTAGAACTCACTCAGCAATGCTGACTTTTATGTATTTTCCAGTCGGCAGGTAAAAGTTGCTGAGGATGGCACGGGCAGCTACTTGGATTATTTTGGATGGCATCCATTTTATGTAAAATGACGCTTTTGTGATGTAATGCAACGAATGATATTTTGTAACGATGTTGTATTATTTTGCAAAAGTAGTTATTATATATGAAATGATTTTAGTTAATGATTCCGCTGTAATGTTTTAAAAAATTTGTGATTTATGTGCGATGAATGACCAACTGTGAGGTACCCGGGAACGGGGCCTTACAGGTTAGTATCAGAGCCAAAGTTTAAGTGAATTAGGTAAATATTTTCAAACCTAATCTTAAACTGAGAATGGGACTAAAGGAAAGGGATGCCAGACCAAATAGCTATGTGCCATCAGGTATGTTCGTTAATGATAATCGGTATTATGTGCGCATGTTAGTGATTTATGTGCCTTTAGTAGATTTAGATACTGATGTAGTCAGGATAGTAATGCTTGGGGCATGAAGAGTAAAGTAAGTGGCTAATCACATTGGCCATGTAATTAGGGACTTACTATACTTAACACAACTGAGTTATTCCTTGAATGACCGTGTTAGGTTTGAATCTTATAGTGATTAGAGAATGGCTGGAGGTAGATCATCTAAGGCCTCTAGGGGTGGAGCATAGGGTGGACGTGGTGATGGACTACAGGTCAAGAGAGGAAGGCCTAGAGTTGAAGAAGTGGCTCATGAAGAGCCTGAGGCCCCTTATCGGAGGGTGGTGATGAGAGTGCTAATTTGAGGGCCTGAGTGAAGGAGGTTGTGGTAAGTCCACTAGAATTACTAATGTGATTGAGGATTGTGCCATAGAATTGGAGGGTCATAGGTTTTCTGCTAAATTACATGTGATGCCCATAGGCGGATTTGATGTAGTCCTAGAATGAATTGGTTAGTGGAATACGAGGCGAACATTGTGTATCGTAAGAAGATGATTAGACTAGCAGCTGACAGGATCTCAGCCTCTAGTTTGATCAATTAGGTTGTATTCGCAGCGGATTTAACATGAAATTAGCAATTAATGCAAGAACATAAAGAATATTGCATGTAAAGTAAATGTAGAGAGAGAATAATTCTGCCTAAAAGGAATAATATTCTGTTTATTTCACATGTTTCGGCACAAAATACAATTAGGTCACTGCCCTTTTATAGGCAAAAGACCCATACTGTTGTCAGATTCCACTGACATTACAGTTATTTAACTAACTACTGATAGAACACTTAAACTACTGAAGATGTCACAACAGCTGACATCTTCTTACAAAATTACTAAGTGTTCTACCTATTACAAGTACTGAAAAGGAAACTACTGAAAAGCTACAACGACTGAAGAACAAACTCTTCAATCGTTTACAACTACTGAACTATAACATCTGAAGAACAAACTCTTCAGCTGTTGTACAAACTACTGAAAGGAAAAACATAAAACTACTGAAAAGAAAAACCATCACAACAACTGAAGAAGACTTCTTCAGCTGTTATGACAAATTCTGAAGCTTCAGCACTTTGGTCTTCAGACTTTGATCTTCAGATGATTCATCAGCTGATGACTTCAGTAGTTGTCATCAGCTGATGTCTTCAGTCGTTGTCTTCAGACTTTGTGCATCAGTAGTTGATCTTCAGTTCTTCAGTTCTTCAGACTTTGATCTTCAGCACTTATCTTCAGTACTTGAAGTCTTCAGTACTTGTATTTATCAGTACTTCAGACTTCAGTACTTATCTTCAGCACTTTGGGATCTTCAGCTGTTGTACTTCAGATCTTTGATCTTCAGCTGTTGATTCTTCAGACTTTGTCAAACTGCTGATGAAGGTCTTCAGCAGTTGTTGTGATGTCATGTGGGACTTAGAGATTTTCCTGATCTTGGCTCATTGGTTCTTTTGTCCAACAAACTCCCCCTGAACCAATGCAGCCAAAACCTCTAAGTTATTTATTGTCCCACTTATTGTTGGTAGAAATATTGGTCTATTTCCTTCTGGATCAGATCAGAAGTTGATCTGATAAGCACTGGCCTGGGAGAAGTCTCTGATATTTGTTTGGCTAAGTATGGATGGGAGCCTGTCTTGGGAAACTGGACACAGGGCTGTTGTCCCATCCATGAGACTTACCTCCGTCGTACAAGCCTGTAGGATTCTCTGGTGTAGGCTTGAAGGAATATCATCTGTTCTTCTTTAGTCAAGTCTTCAGCCACACCATCTAATAACCCTTCACGGCCGTACAGCTCTGAGACAAACTTAGCCTGTTTGCCATTCTTGAGCTCAACTGTTGTGACTTGCCTATATGCAAATTCATCTGGACGTCTTCCTTCTAACAACAAGTTGAGCTCATCCCTATGGAAGTTCTCAAGCCTCTTATAGACTAAGCCCTTCCTCACCACCCTATTGTCTAACATTTTTTAGGTGGCTGCTTAGCTCTATAGGCTTTCTCGAACTCCTCTATTATCTCCCAGGGTGTTATTACAAGAGCCACAGAGATCACTTCATCTACGATCTTCTAAATTGGCTCTTGTATCTCACAGGCATATCTTTCTTAATTATCCTGTGAGCCACCCTAGGATCAGGCCAAGTCCTCACTCTCTCCTTATCATATTGAAAGGTTTGCTTAAGAGTGAAGAGTCTAAAGCTTCCTTCTTCATATTCATAATAGAAGTAGAAGCAGCATAGGATTTGTCAATGCTTTTCAGCATTTCCTCATCGTGTAATCTTTGCTACTCCTCTTCTTCTAACTTCACCCTCACAGTGTCCATCTGTGAGTGGGAGTGATGGTTTTGGATTTGGCTTTGGGTAAAGGAATGACTGCAGACAGGGCAGTCTATCCTCCTCATCCTCCATCTTCTTCTTCTTGCAGCCTCAACACCCTTCTCTTCTTCTGCAGGGTGGATCATTGGCTGTGGGTTTTGATGGTGAAGGGGTTGGTTTTATGGGTTTGTGTTTGGGTTGTTGGTGTGGAATGTTGGCAGGCCCTGCTAGCAATCTAGAGATAAGGTAGGTTTTGTTTGTTTACTAGCAGGGTCCTGTTCCCAGCACCGGACTCAGAAAGGGCCTCAGCGACCAGTTCTTTGGTGAAATCACCAGCTGAACAGATCTTGGTGGATATAGCCAAGATTCTATCCCTGGTCCATGCCTTGACATCAAGGACTGGCCTGCCCAGATACTTCGAAATGAATCACTCATAGCCTCGAGTCTATTTTATCCTCTTGGCTATAGTAGACCATCGGTATTCAATCTCTCTTGCCTCCATCTTCCTAATCTCCTGATCTAGCAAGGCAGTGTCCTTGTCAAAGCCTTACCTGAACAGCTGATCAATGACAAAGTCCATTGATCTGCTTTGTTCAGCATCAGCCTCCTTGACAAGGGCTGCTAGATCAGGATCACCCTTCTCTACTTCTCTCCCTCCTCTCCTCTCTTCTCTCCTCTTTCTTTTGATAAGTGACACTGAAATCCTTTTGGATTTCAGCCACTTCTATTTGAGCTCTCTCCTCCCTCACCTTCTCCTTCCCCTTCTCCCTACCCGTCTCCTCAGACCTCTCCCTCTCAACTACCTCCTCTCTCTCTACTTCTACTCCTCCTCTCCCCTCTTCCTCTTAGGTTGCACTGATGTCTCCCCTTTTTGGGTGCATTGGTTGGGGTTTGACTATCAGCAAGCGCTTTAGCAACAGCAACCTCCACCATGGGTTGTATATAAGTGGGAAGCCTCTCATCAATGGTTTTCATCACAATTTCTGTGATTATAGGTGTGATGAGAGGCAGGGATTTCTGGAGGATAGCATCTAGCTGCTCAGGAGGGTTCTGTTCCTGAGAGCTAGCCAGAAGCAGGGGCAGGTGGCTGAGTTTGTGGGAGTGGCTGAGTGTCTGTGAGACCTTCGGGTGAAGGTGCCATCTGTGGGTCAGTGGTGGCAGATGGACTTCTATCTTGAGACATTTTGGCAAGCAGCTCTTTGAGTCTGCTTACCTCATCCTCTAAGATAGTGTTGTGAGCAACTACATCAAAGAAGAAGCTCAGGTCATCATCAGTGTGAACTGAATCACCTGACCTCCTGACAGGGTCAGGATGTACATGCACTGAGTGTGGCTCAGATATTGCATGTGCCCCTTGTTCTTGGTACTGGGGACTTCCAGCCTCCGGATTGGATCCATCATCGGCAGTTGCCTCTGGTGAGGTCTTATTGCTTGTACCAGCTTCGTCCTGCTCATGTGCTGATGCAGGGGAAGTGGCAGCCTCACCAGAATATCCTATCTCCCTAGCCACACTGGGAGATTGGACATGTGATTCCCTGTGTTGTGGGCTCCCACCGGCACTTGTGTCCACCCTCTCTTCGGTTGGGGTCTCCCCAGTTGGAATTGGTTTCTGGGGAGAGGGTGGAGTGCTCAGATGGGTCAACACTTTGGCAATTATTAGTGTGGGGCTTTGTGGGGCGGTCTCAGTGGGAGATGGGCTTGAAGCAATGTGCACATGGGGAGGAGTGTGCATTTCAATGGCGGTCTCCTCAAGTGAGAAAGACCCCAGATGTGTGGGTGCCCTGAAGTGGTTGCATCAGGCTCCTGTTGAGAGAGACCTGTGCGGTTGTGGTGGGTGGAGTCGTGGTGGCTGCTGGGAGAATCTGACCAGCAGCCACTTCCTGCCTTTGTGTTGCAGGGGCATCCTCAGGGGACTCATTTCCCTGAGTAGCCTTTGTGGGCTTCTTTTTGGTTTTGATTGGTGGGGACTTTGGATTTGGAGGTGGAGGCTGTGGGTTCCAGCTGCGTGGGTTTTCGCAGCCGGCCAGCCTGTTTGAGTGATTGGTCGGTGTTGTGCCTGGAGTATACCTCGGCTAGAACAGCCATGGCAGGGACCCCAGTGCCAAAAAGTCCCTCAGCTTGAAGCTGTTCTCCTATCATGGCCATAATGAACCGAGGATATAAAATCCATCGGTTTAAAACAGGTTAGCCATGTCTTTGAGTTCCAAAAATATAATTTCAGTTAAGTTTAGTGTTGTTTCTCAAAGATAGAATATAATACCTGCTGCCACCTTGTTGACATCTGGTTCCATGAAGATGTTTTGGGGGCCAGACACACATTCACCATGTGGAAGATAGACGTTGGGGATCTGGGAAGTGTTTCTTCAACAAGGTGGTGGCAGAGAGGTCGCCCTGATAGTCGTTGGCTGTGAAACATAGATCGAGGGCGCCTTTGGGGTAAGAGGTTGGGTAGGTGCCATCCTCCAGCTTTAGGGTTTGGCGAATAGTAGCTGGAGTGATAACCACTGGGTGGTTGTTGACGGAAGACCGGAGAGAGACCTCGCCATCATTCTCTCCGGTTTGGACGGTGATGTTCGTCCAGAACTCCGATAGGGAGTTGGTGTAGATGGTGGGGTTCAGAAGAAAAGCCGTTTGGTAAGGTGAGTCGTTCATGAGATCGACGGCATTGTGAAATTTGGCCCGGAATGGCGATTTTGTGAGATGAGCGACACAGTTGTGTCGAGGTTTGAGTTGCATGGTCGCATTAATGGTGTATGGGAATTTCAGAGGTTTTTGAAAAGTTAGGTCAAGTAAGAATAAAAAGCTCTGAAGGTTGGGTATTTATAGGGTATGGCAAAGGCTGAAAGAAAACTACTGAAGGTTTTGGTGTTAGTCATCAGTTGTTGAAACTACTGATGACGTGGTTTTTAACCTTCAGTGGTTGTAACATCTGAGGACTTGGTGTTAGTCTTCAGTAGATGAAACTACTGAAACCTTGGTTTTGTCCTTCAGATGTTGTAAACGGCTGAAGATTTGTTGTCAGTCTTCAATAGTTATAAACTACTGAGGACCTAGTTTTCATCTTCAGACGTTGTAACAACTGAAGACTTGGTGTTAGCCTTCAGTAGTTGTGAACTACTGACATCAGTAGTTGTGAACTACTGAAGACATGGTATTGCTTCAGTGTTGTAAACAACTGAGGACTTGGTGTTAGTCATCAGTAGTTGTGAAACTACTGAAGACATGGTTTTGTCCTTCAGTTGTTTGGGTATGAAACAGCAGTTGTTGGCATCAGCTGAAGAGTAAAATTACTCATCAGCTGTTTCCGTCAAATCAGTTGTTTCATGCTGACCTCCACATTTACTCATCAGCTCTTTGGCTGACTTTCAGATGTTTCATTGACCCTTAGCTCTTGTGAATATTTATGCCTTCAGCTCTTGTGATCAGATGTTCACAAGTGCTGATGAAATACTCCAGAGCTGGTGAACAAATTTTGTCTTCAGTACTTGTGTTACACATCAGTACTTGTGAACAAAATTGTTCTTCAGTACTTATTTGTTTGAAAATGATACATCAGTAGTTGTAATCCACCTCACTACATCAGTTGTTTTCAACAAATAATGTACATCAGTACTTTGAAGCATTTTAGTCTTCAGTAGTTGTGAAAATGCTGAAGACTAAATTACTCATCAGTACTTATATTTGACCTTTGCATACTAATGCTCATCAGTACTTGTGAACTGAGCATCAGTATTGGTCAAATTATTCTAGTTGCAGCATACCAAGCCTTAGTACCAAGTTTTGAAATGTGGCACTATCTAAAGGCTTAGTAAATATATCTGCAAGCTCATCAGCACTAGGCACAAACTTTGGATCAATCAGACCTTTTTCATAGCAATCCCTAATAAAATGATGTCTGATCTCTATATGTTTGGTCCTAGAGTGCTGGACTGGATTTTTAACAATGCAAAGAGCTGAAGCACTATCCATTAATAATGGAGTCTTAGTCTCTGTAATGCCATAATCCAAGAGTTGGTTCTGAAGCCAGAGTATCTGAGATGTACAACTTGCAGCAGCAATGTACTCAGCTTCAGCAGTGGATGTAGCAATTGATGTTTGTTTCTTACTCTGCCAAGAAACTAAACAATTGCCTAGGAATTGGCAACCACCAGAAGTGGATTTTCTGGTGACTTGCATCCTGCATAGTCACTATCAGAGAAAGCAACTAATTTGCAAGAATGACCAGTTGAATACCAAAGACCTAGTGATTGGGTACCTTGCAGATATCTAAAGATCCTTTGACTGCAATCAAATGGGATTCTTTAGGTGCAGCCTGAAATCTAGCACAGGCACATGTTGCAAACATGATGTCTGGTCTAGAAGCTGTGAGGTACATCAAGGACCCAATCATACATCTGTAAAGGGTTTCATCAACCGCTTTACCTTTCTGATCTATATCTAGTTGTGTGATGCTGCTCATGGGAGTAGAACAGGGCTTACAGGTTTGTAAATCAAACTTATTCACAACTCTTTGGTGTATTTGGACTGATGGATGAAAATTCCATCATCCCTTTGTTTGATTTGCAAACCTAGAAAGAACTGTAATTCCCCCATAGCACTCATTTCAAACTTTTGCTTCATGAGCATTGTAAATTCATCACACAACTTTAGATCAGAGGATGCAAAGATGATGTCATCTACATAAATTTGAACAAGGAGCTTATGTTGTCCCACAGTCTTGATGAATAAGGTTTTATCAATGGTGCCTCTAGTGAACTTATTCTCTAGAAGAAAAGTTGATGGTGTCTCATACCAAGCTCTAGGAGCTTGCTTCAGCCCATAAAAGCCTTATCAAGCTTGTACACCCAATCAGGATGTTTATTGTCCTCAAAGCCTGGTGGTTGACACACATAAACTTCTTCTTTTATTTTACCATATAAGAAGGCACTTTTGACATCCATTTGATAAAACTTAAGACTGTGAAAGGCAACATAAGCTAAGAACAGTCTGATTGCTTCTAGTCTTACACAGGGCAAAGGTCTCATCATAATCGATGCCTTCCTCTTGTGCAAACCCCTGGACCACCAGCCTGGCCTTGTTCTTAACTATTTGGCCCTTCTCATCTGTTTTGTTCCTGAATACCCATTTAGTGCCTATTGCACACTTCCCTTGGTGTAAAGGAACAAGCTCCCACACTTGCTGTTTCTTGAACTGAAGAAGCTCAAGCTGCATTGCTTCAACCCATCCATTGTCTCTTAAAGCAACATGATAGTTCTTTGGCTCTTGCTGACTGATGAAGAGAGCATAGAAGCAGAAATTGGACAATTGACTCCTGGTTGAAACTCCAGCATTGATATCACCAATGATTTGAGATGTGGGGTGATTCTTCAGCTCTTGATAGACTATAATGTCAGTGCAAGTGTTTGTAGGATTTCAGCAGCAACAAATGGTGATGGAGATTCTTGAAACCATGTAGGAGATGGCAGCTCAAATGAAGTAGAGCATGCAGAAATCTCATCAGCATTTGTTGTGGATGGGGATGTTGAAGCTACAGGAGCATCAGGTTTAGTGGACTCAGGCAGGTTGTCACTAAACCTGAAGAGGTAGTACTGACTACATCATCATCAGTACCACCAGGTGGAGAACTGTTGACAGGCTCAACAGCTGAAGGTTGATAAGGAACATATTGCAGTATGTCCAGATCAAACAACTCCACAGGGTTTTGTGGAATCTTGTCCTTTGGAGATTCATTGAACTTAACATGCAGAGTTTCTTCAACCACTTTTGTCCTACAGTTGAAGACTCTGTATGCCTTGCAAGTTGATGAATAACCAATAAAATACCCTATCCACCTTACTAGCAAACTTCTGGAGTGGGTTGCTAGTGTTGAGAATAAAACATGGACACCCAAAGGCTCTAAAGAATGAAATCAGAGGAGCCAAATGATGAAGAACTTCATAAGGAGTCTTCATCAACCTCTTATTCACTAAAGCTCTATTTTGTACATAGCAAGCTGTATTGACAGCTTCAGCCCAAAAGGTCAGTGGCAATCCTGAGTCAGCCAGCATTGAACTTTCAGCTTCAATGAGAGTCCTGTTCTTTCTCTCAACCACTCCATTCTGCTCAGGAGTTCTAGGAATACTAAACTGCCTCTTAATTCCCTTGGACAGGTAGAAGTCATTAAGTGTGTGGTTTCTAAATTCTGTTCCATTGTCACTCCTCACACACTTGACCTGTAGGGAATACTGCTTTTCTACAAATAACACAAAGTTCATGATTGTCTTGGCTACTTCATCCTTGGAGTGCAAGAAGAAAGTCCATACAAACCTGGAATAATCATCCACAATTACCAGGCAGTATTTCTTCTTTGCCATGCTCATCACTCTGACAGGACCAAAGAGATCCATGTGCAGAAGCTGCAAGCAGGCAGTGGACTTTGGTCCTTCTATTGAAGGGAATGAAACTTTGTGTTGTTTTCCTTTTAAGCAAGCAGTGCAGTTGTCTTCACACTTGAACTCCTTCAAAGGCAATCCTCTTACTAAACCATGGCTTATCAGCTGATTCATGTTCTTGAAATTAACATGCCCCACCCTTCTATGCCATAGAGTAGACTCTTGAGGAGAGGCCTTGGAGAATAGGCAAGGATGGCCTTTTAGATCTATCTTTTTAGAAAGATCTAAGGCATACACTCTTCCTGTCCTGTTGGCCTTCAGGAGAGTGTATTCATCCAACACCTTGTCAATCAAATTTAGAACTTTGGATGACAGAATCCGACAGTTTTGGCTTGTGAAAAGGGCAACATGGCCTTTATCACACATTTGACTGACACTCAAGAGGTTGTACTTGAGATTCTCCACATGGTTAACATCATCAAACCTTATTTCCCCATTGAAACAAAGCCTTTTCTGATGATGTAACCCTTTGCATCATTGCCAAAGGAGACAAATCCCTTCTTTCCTTGAGAGTAGTCATTAAGAAGTGAGCTGCTTCCTGTCATATGCATAGATCCTCCACTGTCTACATACCAGATGCTTCTTTGGCATGTTGAAGAACCCTGCAATTATAACCACATGTTAGTTAGTTTTAGAGACCCAAACCTGTTTGGTTTTGGGTCTGTTCTCAACTACAGGTGCAATGCTAACAGGTGTGTTATGTGTAACAGCCTGAGGTGAAGAAGATGGTGTAGAAGAGGAACCCTTTGGCTTGGACTTCCTTTTCTGTGGTTTCAACACAGGAGCATCTAAATGGTTGACTCTTCCCATTAGATGCGGAACCATCATCACCAGTTGTGTCTGACTTTGTGATAAAGCTTTCAGCTCTTCAGACACATTGGACTTGCTGATGATGGATTCCTATGTTGCACCATCTTCTTTTGAGCAACCTCAGCTGTTGCCTGAGTAATCCCTACTTTCTTTTTAGATTTAGCTTTGGGCTTAGGGATTTCAGGCTTTGATGTTGCTAGTACAAACTTGGTTTCAAACTCATTTTTCATTTTATTTATTAGCTCTTTAATTTCTCCTTTTGTTTGAGTTTGGAACCCCTTTTGTACCAGCAATCATCAGTAAGATGATTGAACAAGCCACATATCTCACATGGCTTCTTCTTCATCTTGTGTTGATCATCAACCAAAGAAGATGAAACTGCTGAAGACTTGTTCTTCAGCTGTTTGTCATCAGTACTAGCAGTTTTCTTCCCTTTAGTACCTGCTTTCCTGACCTCTTCTTTAGTTGTCTTCAAACCTTTTCTACTGTCGGTTTTCTTCTCTTCAGTGCTGGCAGTAGTTGAGGTTTGAACTTCAGGTGTTATCACTTGCTCTCCAGTACTTTCAGTACTTCTAGAGACAACACCTGAGTTGATCAACTTTTTGATCATGTGACAGTCAGCATTTGAACCATCAGCTGTTGTAGCATCAGCTGATTGGTTTTGGCAGGAGCTAATACTGACTTTTATCTCTGATGATGCTGAATCAGAAGATAGTAGGTCACATGATGAGAAGTAAAATCTGTGGGAGCTCTCCATCAGATTCAACTTCTGCTCTTGAAGTAAAATCTGTGGGAGGAGCAGTGTGATTATAACCAATGCCAAACTTCACATTGGAAGCTGATTGCTTGCTAAGAAGCATTTCAAAACCCTTGCATGATTGCACCCATCGATCACACTCTACTTGGGTGTTTGCAAGAGTTTCCTTGAGGTCTCTGTACTTCTCTAGAAGTACATCTTCCCTAGCTTTGCCATCTTTTATTTGGCATTTAAGCTTGTAAATCTCATCATTTTTCTCATTAAGTGCAGCCTCAAACTCAGCTTTCTTTTTGGAAATTGTTTGCTCTAGCTCAAGATTTTATATATTAAAGCTACATTTGCTTCTCTAATAGAAGCAAATGCTGCTATGCATGATTCAGAACAAAGCTTGGCTTTAGCCTCAGAGGATACCTGTGATGAGGCATTGGATGATGACCCCTCAGCAGACTCAAGGGCCATCAGAGCAAGATTTCCAAATGGACTATCACCACCATGTTGACCAGCACCTTGGAGTAGTTGTTCCTGACCAGATAGATCATCTGGCAGACTACTCCAGTCAACAACTCCTGGGGTGAAGAAGTTGTGTTGTTGAGGTTGTGTTTGATGATGAGATTGGGAAGATTGAGGCTCAGGAAGAGCCTGTGGTGGTTGAGCAGAAGGTACTTGAGTTTGACTGGGCTGAGGCATATAGTAGCAGGGGTATGAGTATGGCATATAACCCTGAGGCACAAAATAAGCAGGTGATGCCTGTGCTTGTGATGGATGGCCAGAACTGGAGGAATGTTGCCCTCTGTACTGTGAGCTATTGCTTGGAAAAGTCACAAAGAGTGCATAGGAGTTAGATCCAGATGATCTACATTCTCTAGCAAAGTGTCCAAGCCTTTGGCACTTGTGACACCTCAACTTGCTCTTGTCAAAACCAACTTTGGTTTTGCCAGAGAGACCAGGGAATTTCCTACCAGTTCTTTTGTAGAACTTTTGAGATCTGATATTGATCATTGCCATTTGGCTCAAAATATCCATCTCTTCCAGATCATCATCTGGAATGCCCTTCAAATCATCCATCAAAAGCACCAGTTATCATTGCTACCTCCTGAACTACTACTAACACCAACAAAAGCTTGTTCTGAGTTGGTAGAGAAATCAATATGCTCATCATAAGAACTTTCTGATGAAGCATATTCAGACTCCTGACTTATCAAGGCAGCATTTCCATAGACAAAGTCATCAGTGAGCTTGCCAGAGGTGGACAACTTCCTCTTTTGCTCTATCTCTCTCTCAAATGTGAGCAGTTTCCCATGAAGTTGGGTGAGAGATAGAGTATCCAGATCTGCACTGGAGCGTAGGACAATAGTATAAGTGTCCCATCTCTCAGGCAGTGATCTGAGGAATCTGTTGTTCATCTGGCTGTTAGAGTACTCTTGTTTGACCATCTTTAATTCAGAGATCAAACAAGAAAACCGCTCAAACTGCTGAGTCAGAGTCTCACCCTTCCTATGAGAGAATGTCTCATATTGTTGGGCGAGGATTTCCCTAGTATTTGCTAAGACCGAATCGGTTCCTCTGAATTGTTCCTTCAGAGCAACCCATAGGTCATGAGCAGTTTCATGATGCAAAAGCCCTGAGTAAATCTCATTTGGAATAGCCATGGCTAAAATTCCATGGGCTCTAGCATCAATCTCGAACAGCTTTAGATCTTCGTCCGAATATTGTTCAGGCTTCTTCGGAACCTGTTCATTAGATTCAGGGACGCTCACCATAGGCTTGTATGGTCCATGCACCACTGACTTCCAACAACCAGCACTGTTGACAGACAAGTGGTGAAGCATACATCGTTGCCATATGTTATACTCATTCCTCACAAGCATCGGAGGCTTGGTTGAGGAACCAGTATTGTGAGGATCGTTCGTTGGTGTTGTCATCTCAGTTTTTAGTCAAATTCAAGTTTAAACAAAACAAATGTAGCTCAAAACCACCAGAGAACCTCAAGTTTACGGCCAGAAACAGCAGAATCTCTCTCTACAGCTAATTCTTGCAAATTGCTAATTCGATCAAACGTAGAGATCAAAAGAGCAGTTTCAAATGATCAATAGTGAAATCGATCAATGATTAACCTGCTCTGATACCATTTGACAGGATCTCAGCCTCTAGTTTGATCAATTAGGTTGTATTCGCAGCGGATTTAGCATGAAAATTAGCAATTAATGCAAGAACATAAAGAATATTGCATGTAAAGTAAATGTAGAGAGAGAGAATAATTCTGCCTAAAAGGAATAATATTCTGTTTTTTCACATGTTTCGGCACAAAATACAATTAGGTCACTGCCCTTTTATAGGCAAAAGACCCATACTGTTATCAGATTCCACTGACATTTACAGTTATTTAACTAACTACTGATAGAACACTAAACTACTGAAGATGTCACAACAGCTGACATCTTCTTACAAAATTACTAAGTGTTCTACCTATTACAAGTACTGAAAAGGAAACTACTGAAAAGCTACAACGACTGAAGAACAAACTCTTCAGTCGTTTACAACTACTGAACTATAACAACTGAAGAACAAACTCTTCAGCTGTTATACAAACTACTGAAAGGAAAAACATAAAACTACTGAAAAGAAAAACCATCACAACAACTGAAGAAGACTTCTTCAGCTGTTGTGACAATTCTGAAGCTTCAGCACTTTGGTCTTCAGACTTTGATCTTCAGATGATTCATCAGCTGATGACTTCAGTAGTTGTCATCAGCTGATGTCTTCAGTCGTTGTCTTCAGACTTTGTGCATCAGTAGTTGATCTTCAGTTCTTCAGACTTTAATCTTCAGCACTTATCTTCAGTACTTGAAGTCTTCAGTACTTGTATTTATCAGTACTTCAGACTTTAGTACTTATCTTCAGCACTTTGGGATCTTCAGCTGTTGTACTTCAAATCTTTGATCTTCAGCTGTTGATTCTTCAGACTTTGTCAAACTGCTGATGAAGGTCTTCAACAGTTGTTGCGATGTCATGTGGGACTTAGAGATTTTCCTGATCTTGGCTAACGGGAGTTCGGTGACGATATACGGTGATCAAGTTATGATGATTCCGAAGGTGATTTCGATGGCGGTGGCGGAAAAGTGCATGAGACGTAGATGTAGTGCCTATTTGGCCTACGTGAAGGATATGAACATGTCAACACCATAATTATATGATGTACCGGTGGTGTGTGACTTTTCCGATGTGTTCCCAGAGGATTTATCAGGTGTGCCACCGGATCGTGAAATCGAATTTTAGATTGACTTGGTACCAGGTGCTCAGCTGTTGCTAAGGCGCCGTATCGTTTGGCTCCCTCAAAGATGAAGGAATTGATGGAGAAACTATAAGAGTTGCTTGATAATGGTTTCATCAGACCGAGTATCTCTCCTTGGGGTGCTCCGGTCTTGTTCGTAAAGAAGGACGGTAGCATGAGGATGTGTATCGACTACCATGAGTTTAACTAGTTGACGGTGAAGAAGCGGTATCCATTACCGAGGATTGATGACTTTTATGATCAACTCCAAGGTGCCAGTTGGTTCTCGAGGATAGATCTTCGATCTGGCTACCATCAGCTGAAGGTGAAGGAGCAGGATATTCCTAGACAGCTTTTCGCACGCGTTATGGACACTACAAGTTTCTCGTTATGTCTTTTGGTTTGACTAGCACGCCACCTGCCTTATGCATTTGATGAATGAGTGTGTCGGCCCATGTTAGATAAATCAGTGATCATGTTTATTGATGATATCCTGATTTATTCAAGAGCGAGGAAGAACATGCCAGTCACATTCGAGAGGTGTTAGGGACACTTAGAAGAGAGAAGTTGTATGCCAAATTCTCTAAGTGTGCTTTCTTGTTACGTGAAGTTCAATTTTTGGGTCATGTAATGAATGCTGAAGGAATTATGGTAAACCCTGCAGAGGTTGAGGCGGTGATGCAATGGAAGACTTAAAGACGCCATCCAAGATTTGTAGTTTCTTAGGATTGGCAGGGTATTATAGGAGATTCATCAAAGACTTCTCCAAGATAGCTTCTCCGTTGACTAAGTTGACCCGCAAGGATGTGAAGTTTGTATGGGGTCAAGATCAAGAGAAGGCTTTGAGGAGTTAAAGATGAGATTGACACAAGCTCCTGTCTTATCGTTACCCGACGGAAGAGATGACTTGGTAGTCTATTCGGATGCTTCTTATTCGGGGTTGGGTTGCGCGTTGATGCAGTAAGAAAAGTTTATAGCCTATGCATCCCGATAGTTGAAAGTTCATGAGGTTAATTATCCTACTCATGACTTGGAGCTAGCAGCTGTGGTATTTGCTTTGAAAATTTGGCGGCATAACTTATACGGGACGAAGTGCACAATCTTCACTGACCACAAGATCTTGAAGTACTTCTTCGAGCAGAAAGATTTGAACATGAGGCAGAGGCGATGGTTGGAGCTCATAAAGGATTATGATACGAGATCCACTACCATCCGGGCAAGGCCAACGTTGTGGCGGATGCCCTTAGCAAAAAGGAAAGACCCGAGCCGATTCGGGTTAGGCATATTAGTTGATTATGACCTCTGACGTGATGACGTAGGTCAAGGAGTTTCAAGACGAGGCTTTGAAAGAAGATCGTGTTAACTCTGAAAGGATGAAAGGTCTAGTCGCCGAATTGGGTGAGAACACTCTCGGTGTTAGAACCCGATCTGGACGGATGTGGAGTCCTCGTTATGGGGATCTACGTGGAAAGATCATGGACGAGGCTCATAAGACTCGATACTCCATTCATCCCGTGCTACCAAGATGTACCATGATATAAAGAAGGATTATTGGTGGCTGGGTATGAAGCGTGACGTAGCGGAATACGTGAGTAAGTGCCTTACTTGTTTACAAGTGAAGGCGGAGCATCAGAACCGTACGGTAAAATCCAACCTTTGGATATACCCAAGTGGAAGTGGGAGCATATCACCATGGACTTTATTACGAAGTTACCGCGTACCCCGAGAGGGTATGATGCGATATGTTTGATAGTTGATTGTTTGACGAAGAGTGCTCACTTCCTACCGATCCGATAGACGTATTCCTCTGAGAGATTAGCAGATTTATTCATCAAGGAGATTGTAGCTCGTCATGGCGTACCAGTGTCTATTGTATGTGATCGTGACACTTGGTTTACATCTAAGTTTTGGAAGAGATTCCACAATCTGATGGGGACGAGGCTACACATCAGCACGGCTTATTATCCTCAGACGGATGGTCAGTCAGAGAGAACCATACAGACACTTGAAGATATGCTTCGGGCATGTATCATTAATTTTAGAGCAAGTTAGGATGACCACTTACCGTTAGCTGAGTTCTCATATAACAATAGTTATCATGCCAGCATTGGTATGCCACCTTATGAGATGCTATACGATAGTAGATGTAGAACACCAGTTTGTTGGGGTGACACTGGTCACAAAGAGTTAGGAAATATTGAGGTGATCAAGGCTACGACTAAGAAACTAGAAAAGATCAAAGCCTTTGTGAAGGCAGCTAAGGATATACAGAAGTCGTATGTTGATAAGAGATGTAGACCGATTGAGTTCCAGGTGGGTGATAGGGTTATGTTGAAAGTCTCACCTTGGAAAGGTATCATTCGGTTTAGAAAGAGGGGAAAGTTGAGCCCGAGGTACATAAGGCCTTTCCGAATCATTGCTCGAGTAGAAGAGGTGGCCTATAGGTGGAACTACCCGATAAGTTAAGTGGAATTCACCCGACATTCCATGCATCTCATCTATGGAAGTGTTTAGCTGATGAGGATATGGTAGTACCGCTGGAGGATATTGAAAATGATGAACGACTCTATTATGTGGAGCAACCAGTAGCGATCATTGATCGTAAAGAGAAAAGGTTAAGGAATAAGGTGGTTCCCTTGGTGCGAGTACAGTAGAGACATAGAAAGGGATCCGAGTCTACGTGGGAGACTGAGGAAGAGATGAGACGGCATTACCCACATCTGTTCGAGTAATAACAGGTTTCGGGGACGAAACCTATATAAGGGGGGTGGACTTGTAACACCCGGATATTTTAAAAGTTATAAAAAGAAGAATAAAAGGAGGAAATGCAAATTTAACCTAAGTACAATGGTTAAAAGTGTGCAAAGTACAAAATATAATATAATTTTTGTGAAAAGCAACATGGCCGCCCATACCATGTTATTTTTCACCTTTTTGCATTCGGATTGTAGAGTGAGAAAGCTGAGTTTTCAAGTTTTGAAGAACAAGAACAAGGAAGTCGAATTCAAGGTAAGAATTTGATGTTTTAAGGTGTTCTTGACTGATTTCAGTTTGGGTTTATGCTTATGTATGTGTTTGTACGTTTATGTGTGGTTTTTGGTGGGTCTCTAGGTGTTTGAGCTCATAGCAAACGGGTTTGAAGAAGTGATACTTTAAGTTGCATAAGGTGAGTTCTAGAACTCCACTTTTACATGTTTTAACTGATTTTGGGGCTAGAAATGCATGTTTAAATGTTTTTAAAATATTTGTGTGTATACCTGTATGTATGTGCGAATGTGTATGTGGGTGGGTATATATCTTGGGTGATTTATGGTTATGATGATGTTGTGTATCTGTTCCTAATGCTTAGAATGTTAGAACTAAGCTTAGAACATGTTAGAATTGAACTTGGGCTTGAATTATGGTGATGTTACTTATAAGTAGTTGTTCATGCGTCTGAAATAGTACCCATGCGCCCAACTACCTGAATGTCTAAGTGTGCCCAAACGCCCAAAGCCCATGCGCCCCAATAGTGTCTGAACGCCCGAAGTTCCCATGCACCTAAGTCAGGCCCATGCGCCTGCATAGTGCTCATGCGCCTAGAATGTTGCTTGAAATGACTAAGTGTAGGCCATGCGCCCGTATAGTGCCCATGCGCCTAAGAGTTTTACCATGCGCCTAAGAGTTTTACCATGCGCCTAAGAGTTTTACCATGCGCCTAAGTGTTCCCATGCGCCTGAGAGGCCATGCGCCTGCATAGTGCCCATGCGCCTACATAGTGCTCATGCGCCTGGAACACTTAGAATTATTTCTGAATTTTGGGAAAAAGGGAAATTTTAGGTTATGACTTGGAATGTTCCCGATCTAATGTGTGATGATTAGATAGGGGTGATAGATGATGATGTGTGATGATTAGATAGGGGTGATAGATGATGATGTGTGATGATTAGATGATGATGTGTGATGATGCATGATGATGTGTGATGATATGTGATGTATGTTTTGTTCCTTAATACGTATTATTTACGTGGCTTCACGTAGTGCGATTATGTTAATAGACGTAAAGTATTATCTTAACGAAGCGAAAGAATTAAGATAATAAGAAGTGGAACATAATGAACAAATGAAAGCCTTGCAAGCAAAATGAAAAGAGGTTCACAACTCCATGTGAGTTGTTAGAACAACTGTGTGTGGAATAGCGTGTGATTTTGGCTAACTCATGAGGGTTCACACACAGTGGGAGTCAGTCCTGGTGGCTGCTCCATACCTGGGATGTGGTATTAACTGTGTGTTATGTAGCATGCGATCTTGGCTACCTCATGAGAGTTCACACATACAGGGAGTCTGTCTTAGTGACTGTCCCGTACGTGCGATATGGAATCCTTGTCATTCAACCCCGGGCTTTATGCCAATATATGATACAGCTTCGTGCCAGAAAGTAACGAGGCTTTATGCCAAGAATGGTGGCTTCGGGCCACGGGCTTCACGCTAATTAGTAAAGGAGCTTCGTGCTCGGAATGGCGGTTTCGGACCGCGATGGGAGAAAAGCCTGACAGGATCTAGAATTAGTACGAAACGAGCGAGATAATAAAGTATGAAGCGAACGAAGCGATAAAGTATGAAATGAACGTTAACGAAAGATAGTGATAAAGTACGAGACGAACGTTAACAAAAGATAATAATAAAGTACGAAACGAGATCCTTGTCATTCGACCTCAGAGATCGTGGCTGCATGCCATGATGAGGGTAAAGCTTGACAGGATCTAGAACTAGTGAAAGAAAAAGACAAAGTACGAAATGAACGATAAAGATAAAGTACGAAACGAACGAACATGTGAGATAATGAACGAAATGTACGATGTGTGATCATGTGCGATAGTAAAGAAAATGTTTTAACGAATGAAAGGTAATATATATTTTATAAAACTAGAACTCACTTAGCAACACTGACTTTTATATTTTACAGTTGGCAGGTAAAAGTTACTGAGGATGGCACGGGGGCAACTACTTGGATTATGTTGGATGACATCCATTTTATGTAAAATGACGCTTTTGTGATGTAATGCAACGAATGATATTTTGGAACGATGTTGTATTATTTTGCAAAAGCAGTTATTAATATGAAATGATTTTAGTTAAATGATTCCGCTGCAATGTTTTAAATAAATGTGCGATTTATATGCGATGAATGACCAACTGTGAGGTGCCCGAGAATGGGGCCTTACAACCTCTCACAATTATTCGCTCAACACTTGGCAATATATATAAATGTATATATGTGAATCACTCAAAATCCAAAATAAAACAACATTATGATAAGCTTGTTTAAAGATCAAATTCTTTATCAAATAACATAAAATAATTGCATGAATGAAGAGGTCTTTGAAGGTTGTAACGGGGCTGAGAGTTGAAGGTGTGGATTTTTGTAATGAAGTGGTTAAAATATTAAAAATACGGAATCGCTAAATGCTTCCTACGAACAACTACAAAACATAAAGAGAAAACACAAACTAACTTAAACATAAACAAACATACATATAATGAGCTATCTTAATGATTTTCCATTGTAACATACAAAATTGCTCTTTTTTAATTGATTTCTACTAAAACAAACTAAGAAAATAATGCAATAATCCCTTTTTTTCTTTTTCTTGTTCTTTCCTTCTTGTTCTTTTTTTTTTTATAATAAAACATATACTACACTAATAGAACAATAAAAATAATTGTTCTAAACATAATTACAATTAAATAACGTAAGCAAGACAACTAACAAAATCTGGATTTTAACACAAGGATTAAGGAAAAGGGCTATTTAGCTAATTAGGTTATGTATGATGGTAAAACAATAAACGCGAGTGTTAGACTCAACAAGGCAACTAAGGGTGATGATTAGGTAAGGGAAGAGAAATGAAAAGGGGGTACATAAAATGGATTTTTCTAATGCCTCAATTATTTTCATGCAACATCTTTGTTCATGATTTTAAAATGAATCATTTAACCAAGTTCTAAAATGAATGCAACATTCGGGTCACTCCATAATCGACAAAACGTGAGCATATAATATGTAATGAAGAGAAAATGCTTAAAAAGGCATAAAAATTGACTCACGGAAACGAAGGTGATAGAAAGTAGGTGCAACCGTAGGCATAAACATATTCCACTCAACACGTCAAATTATTATAATATTTTCACATATTTATTATATTTTTGTTGGATTCTATTAAATTTGTAGTTTCAAAAGTAACTTATGCCTAAGGATCTAAGATTTAAGCAATATAGATAGCATAAAAATTTTAGCCAAAAAGGTTTAGTTGTTAGATGCAAAAACATATAGAAACGATGGTTTTGATGAAATCATACAAAAATCCTAGCATCCCCACACTTGAATGAAACATTATCCTCAATGTACCAAAATATGCAAAAGCAATGCAATTAGATGCAATGAGCATGCAAGCGAAATGAAAGAGAGAACAAAAATTCTCCTGATAAAAAATTCCTGACACGCGCAGTAAAATTCCAAATAAGCCCAAAGCAACCTCACGAATCACGTAACCAGGAGTCCAAGATGATCTAACAAGCATAACCAAAAGCAAAAATAAGAATCAATAAAATGGAAACAAAGCATGAAAGACATTAATAAGAAAAACTACTAAAAACGATGATAAAACATAGTTTTCATGAGTTTGTACAAACAAATACACAAAAGAGTACAACTCAAACTAAAAACACATAAACATAAATAAAGGGCATCAAACTAGCCCTTCATGAGATCATCCCCAGAAGCTGTGGGAAGGGGCGTGGCTTTCGACCGACATCACGAGCAGATTGTTGTAGCTCCTCGACAATCCACTGAATAGAAGCTGAAATCTGAGAAATGGACTGGACAAGCATCTCTTGGGTTTGAGCAAGCTGATCGATGCGTGCGGCTAGGTCGACAGGTGTTGGAGGGGCTGGACCTCTTCTCTAACGGCTATCACAAATACTTCCCCGCCACCTAACTGTGTAGGCTGTCACGGATTTCCATCATCATCAATAAACTTCCATCCTTCATCACCAAACCGTGCATCCAAACTCATATTCTCTAACATGTAGGTGCTAATGAGTAACATAGGAAATAAAGGTGTCAAGCCTGGAATAACATCATTACTCATAAAACTAAAAGATAAAACCAACTGTGTAATGAAAGAACCACCACATATATAACTGACAGGCTTTGTCCCGATGTATGAGGAGAGGAACCGTGTCATAGCATAAGCCAGATTACATGGCACTTGCTTTATTAAGGCATATAAAAAGTATAAATTCTTACGGGTCACCACATCCCTACTGTTCTTCCTACCATAAATCAAATATGCAATCGCACTATGAAAATAACGATGAAGGGGATCTCGTAGCTGGGTACTCATCGATTACTTGGGGCAATGATTCCTGTGCCAATTTCACGCCAGAATGCAGCGTGAGTTCCCTGATCAACCTTTTTTAAACTTTGAAGAAATGACGTTTTTTTCAGCTTAGATTTTGTATAAATGCCAAGCGCGCCCCTAAGCTGATCAACAGATAGCTTACGCTCCTCACCACCCAATCTGAAACAAATGGTGTTCTTATCATGTAAGTCAGTGACCGGGTGAGCAAACTGATAAGTAACACAGAATTCCAACACTAGCTCTTTATACTAAGACTGATGAATCGAGAAGAAACATTGCCATGGTTTTGTGAGCATACGTCAACACGAGCCTTCTTTCCCAGAGCTTCCAATAGCACCATTCAACTTGAAAACAGAAAACTTATGAAATAGGAATACATGTGGGTTTGAGCTAACATTTAAGGTTAGTATATGTTATTACTTTCAGTTAATAAACAATTTGATATTGAATATAGAAGTTTTTTTTATATTTCCTAGATTTTAAATAATAAAATAATCTTGTGCAAACTGGCATAAGCCAAAATTATTTATAATTATTGAACTTACTTGTCCATCCTTTGTATATATACCCCAAATGGAAATAATCATGTCATCATATGTGATTTTTTTTATGGTTTACCATTTAACTATTTATTTCAAGTGACTCTTGGAGCTTCATTATTGTAATAAATATTAACTCTATAGGACTCAGGTAAATTTAAAATTTTGGATATCTCTTTCTAGAAGAGGTACATTTGCAAAATTAATTTTTAGTTTACAGAGCTACAAAAGCTAGAGACCCTGATATTGTTTTGGCTTTAGTTAATGCTGATCTTCAAGAAAAATAGGAAGTCTTATTTCAAGTAAGAAACATGCTGTGTTTCATAGGTAATTAATTAGAGGTGACAATTGTAACTATTTGCTTCTGTATGGGTATATTCGAGCTATTTTTTAATCTTTAACAGTCAAACAGATAGAAAGCTTAGAAAGAACTAGGCTCGTCTATAGTCGTATCCTAAATTTTTCAAGTTCATAAAAATTGATTACTATTTAAATAATATAACTTATTTATACTATTTGTCACACTAATTAATTTAAAAATTAATGTAGAAAAAATACCTGTAAAACGCACACCAACTACCCATTAGACTAACCCGACATGACCTGCTTTAGACTTGTAATCGCACTCTTTTGCTTTGTTTGATAACTGATTATTGTTTTGCCCTTGTTTGATATTGTTGTTGTTGTTTTACCCAATGACAAAATCACCTATGCTGAAAAAACATGTTTTTCATTAAAACTTCTGCCAAGACAGCTGATAACTCAATCAACTATTTAAAGGTATAATTTGTTTTCTAACTTATCAGAAGATTTATGATTTAATCAATTGATATAAACCTAAATGTTAAACGAACCCTTTAGTTATAAAGGAGGAGTAAATTGTCAATCACTACATTCAATTGACATGTTTATATATCCTCATGTTCATTTGACTTTTAGTATACACACATTCATTTTTTAGTAGAGGAATGAGAAATCTTAAATATCATTTCAAGTTATTGATGGCGCGAGGGCCTTTGCGTTGTCCTTCTTGACGCCTTGAAATTTAGCAAAAAAAAAAAGACATATGGTAAATGATATATTTTTGCTTGATATAAATGCTATGACTATTCTTTTAAGAACCGTAACAATTTGTAAAATTTAGCTTTCTTTTTCACCACTAGCTTTCTATAACACATATTTGTTGTGTACACTTATAATGTTTGTATTTGTAGGCTTGGACCTTTAGTTTGCGTCTATGTATGTTGCTCATATTTACAACAAGCACTATGTGAATGTTGCAGCACAATACCATTTTGTTTCCACTTCGACTGTAGATTTTCAACACTCTAACATTGTAGTGTTATTCTAAAGTCTGAATATATTATTGGAGGGTGATTATTTCTAGCTACATTCAGATATAAAGTTTGTTCAAAGTCAAGCTTCACAACATGTGGCTAAAGCCCAAGAAACAAGTAAATATATTTTAGTTTTTTATAAGTAAATATATTTTTTTATAAGAATGTAATGTAATTTGAACTTTTGAATATATTGTTGCTACATGTTTATTTATACTTACATTTGATATAAACTTAATTCAAAACCGAGCCGCAGCAACGTGCGGGCAAAAGCTGCTAGTAAATAAATATAGAAAGCTTATTTGTTTATCATATCTACCACATGTTATTCATAACGCTCGAAAAAACAATCTAGTTGTGTCTATATTTTAAAAATTCTCTCATGAAAAATAATTACTAATGCAATTTGGTGTATTTTTCATATAAGTATGTTTGAATGAATATAAAATAAACTTTTTTTAATTATTTGTCTATTTTCATATTTTATAAATAATACATTCTTTAAAATTGTAAAAAATGAAAAAAAAAAACATATTTATCTAATAAAAAGTTTGATTAAATTGGATTGTGAATGTGTAAATTGAGTTAGTTTAAGTTGTTTAGGTAAAGATAGAGTAATTATTTTTGCAAGATTAGGCGGTGTGGAATCACTATAATGGATAATCTAATTATATAAATAACTCTAAATCTTCATTTTACTACCACCCAAGAGTTCTCATATTTTATTTATATTAAGAACCACCTAAAGGTGCCCTAGGGGTTAGTGATTTGGGTTTTTTAAACTAGAGCTAAGTTCGATTCTCACTAGGTAAACGTTTTAGGGGGGCCCAGGTACGACGATGATCAGAGAATGTCAGGTCAATGTTTGAATGTAATTTGATCGTGATGTATATATAGTAGCCCGAACCCCACCCCTTGACCTGGTGTAGGAGTCGATTGTCTCCTACGATGTTCTAGGCCGAGGGTACACCAGGCAGTTAGTGTGTAAAATAAACTGTGTTTATTTTTCTTTTACTAATTAAGTAATTATAGATCCCCCTTATGGCCTTAAAGATTTGATCGGATTTTTGTCAGTCCAGGGCCCATACGAGCAGAACTCATTGGGCTGAATTAAACCCTAATTGGGCTTCGTTTGTAGCCCACCACAATCAAACCCTAATTCTATAAAACCCTTTGGCAATATTGTAACCCTAATCCTAGTGTACCAGAGAAAGAGAAGAAGAAGAAGCGAGCTGCTCCTTCGCCGACAACAACACCATGGTACGTTCTAATTCTGTTTACAGATTGTTGAATCTTTGCATCTGTAATCTATAATACGTTAATATCATTATATTTCGCGTTTGATTCAGTATATCGTTTTGTTTTGAGCTTTCTGTTGCTTGAAATCACAATTTTGTGGCTCGTAATTTGTTCTATCAACGAAGTTCTCACTAGTTGGTACATGCGATTCATCGGAAATGAGATGATTTGAACACAGAATTATGTCTTATAAACTTGCAAGCAACTTCTATGATTGAATTGATGTGGTTGATCTGCTCTATCAATCATGTTATTAGAAGCATTTTGTGTGACTGTTAGTATTTTCAACTGTTTTATCTTGTGAAGCAGAATCTTTATTTTACTTGCAAGATTTGATGTTCAAGCTGATGTCGATTTTAAATTTTGATGTTATTATTGTCACAAGTGCATTCAAGTGTTGATTTTAGATTTCTAGTTGGCATCTTTTTATGATTATTTCAATTTCTCATATAATGTTACATTTATTTGTTTAATTTATAGGCATTTTGACTTGTTAATCAGTAAGAAATGCATTACTGATTTCTGCTTAGATTGCTAATGTTCTTCTTTGATCGTTTTTTGCTAAACCTTTTTTATTAACTTGCTTTTGAAATTTTATTGTAATAGTCAAAGAGAAAGGTAAGAGAGCCAAAGGAAGAAAATGTCACTCTTGGACCTGCTACCCGTGAGGGAGAGCTTGTATTTGGTGTGGCGCATATATTCGCATCTTTCAATGATACTTTCATTGTAAGTTTATAAATATATACATAAATATATCATCTGGAACAAGATTAGTTTTATAGTGCATTTATGACCTTTTATATATCTTTTTCTTAATGCAGCATGTGACTGATATCTCTGGAAGAGAAACCTTGGTTCGAATTACTGGTATGATTTTTAGTAATTTCATGTAGCTTATTACTTTGATTACTACTTTCTTGATAACAAAAGAATGAGTAGGTGAATTAGTACATGGTTCAGGAGAGCACTCTTATTAGTCTGTTTGAAAAATGTTATTCTCATCTGCTTTGAAGAAAATCAGCAGCTATCTTGAAAGTTACTTAGGTTTTTTTCAAAATAAATTTCAAAAGATGTTTTTTTGGGTTCGTTTTTAGTCGCATTTGCTATTGTTTTTGTTTTAAAAGGTCTTGATATATGTTTATTTACTGACGTTTTCTTCCTTCACTAGGTGGGATGAAGGTGAAGGCTGACAGAGATGAATCGTCTCCATACGCAGCTATGCTTGCAGCACAAGATGTGACACTGAGATGCAAGGTTTTCACCTTTTCCTTTCAGATTTGTAATTAATTTAAGAGCTCGTTTTTTGTTCAACCTGGATGATGGTTTGAGCGCTTGCCTAACAGGAGCTTGGCATCAATGCTCTTCACATTAAGTTGCGTGCCACTGGAGGAAACAAGACAAAGACACCTGGTCCAGGTGCTCAGTCTGCTCTCAGAGCTCTTGCTCGTTCTGGCATGAAAATTGGTCGCATTGGTATGTCTTAATGTTTTATATGTTGTTTTCACGAATGCTTGGTTTGGAAATGTTTTGGTTTATGGTTCATTGGTAGCTGATAAAAAGTTGTATGTTTGATGATGGCAGAGGATGTGACACCGATTCCAACTGATAGCACACGTCGAAAGGGTGGTAGAAGAGGAAGAAGGCTGTGATATGTTTGGTCTGGTATATGTTTGCAGCCTATTTGCTATTTTGATAAACATTCTCTCTCTGAGTTTGACAACTTTTGTAGGTTTTTATATGTTTTGATGGAGAATTGATGTTCTGTTATATGTTTTATGGATATTTATGCATTTTCAGTCTGGATTTTGCATCTGTTAATGCTTTTAATTCCTAGCAAGGTTGCAATGTTAAAAGTGTTTTTTTTATTTAATTTTAGCAGTTGCCATCATACTTCCTAATACTTCTTATAAAGATAATAAAATCTTCTAATTTAGGTTTGAAAACGAAACTGCAATGAAAACGTAGTGTTTAAAGATCTTTTGCAGGATGCATTGTGGATAAAAACACTAACGGGTTCCTGATTGCATTTTACATGCTTCTTAGTTATAAGATTACAGCTACTTCAGGAAGCAGTTTATCATACAATCATCCCTCTCTCTCCATCTTTCTTATCAAAATTATCATCAGATGATTAAATAGTCGCTGGTTATGTCCAAAATTCGATGCTTGATGTAATATTGCGATGCGGAGCATCTTCTTATTATCTATTTATTTAGCGCTAAATGCACGCTAAAAAGGTTTTGCTGGGATCAAATGAAACTAGCATGTGAATTTCAAATCAGCTTCTTGGTGATTGAGAGTATTTGTACTTGGGGAATTTACGTATAAGCTCTTACCTACTAGAAGGATAGATAATCATACAAATGTGAGTTGAATAATAGGAATGTCCTCTACAGATATCTTACTTATTATAATAAAAAGTAATTTTATATAACATGTGTTAATACAACAATTCTTCTACCCTAAAATTTTTCCGTCTCTTATATTAGATAATTATTTTAATTATTAATAATATTATTTAACATTTTTTTATATTAAAATATTATTTTATGAATTAAGAAAATGATTTTTATATTAATGTTATTTCTAAATAAACAATTTCTAAATATTATTTTATGAATTAAGAAAAAGATTTTTATATTAATGTTATTTCTAAATAAATAATTTTTTATAAATAATATTTTTTCTAAAATATTAAACTTCTTTAGAAATATGATATAGAGTAAATTACCATTTGCATACCTGAGGTTTGGTGATTTTAACCATTTGCATCCCTACAGTTTAAAAATCCTCATATACCCCTAACGTTTCATTTTGTTCCATTTGAATCTTTTCGTCTTATTTTTATTTCCATTTGAGTCCAGATGACTTAACACTGTTAGTTTCCAGTTAAAATTATTATTAAAAAGACTGAATTGCCCTTAAGAATACCCACATCATCTTCTTCTTCTCTGACTCCAAAAAAACACACACACACACACACTCTCTCTCTCATCTCTTCATCACCCACCACCATAAACACCACCCCCATAAACACCACCACCACCCATCACCACCACAACCTCCTCTTCACCACCACCATAGCAAACCATCAGATCAACCCACACCACCACGGGCCTGCAATTTCAAAACCTAAGTTAATTGTCATAAATCCTAAGTTAATCGTCATAAATCCTAAACAAAATGTCTCTGCTTCTAAGCAACGTTGATGAATTGAGAACTTACACGACTAAAACGGAACCCTAATTGTTCAACAGTATGAACTGTAATGGATTCATGCCCCAATCTACCTATATGATGTCAGACAACATCAAAATCAAACATTCAGGTAGCCATTACAACATCCGTATTAGGTAACTAGATCAATCAAAAGCAAAATGCATGAATTCAAGGATGGTTAGAACGATGGAGATAGCAACGAACCCGTTGAATCGATTGTTGATTAGTTAATTCTTGTTCTTAATTTTGCTCGTTTTCCAGCAAACAATTATGAAATGTCGCATCAGTTACGAACCCTAAAATCGCAAGGATATCATCAAATCAAGCTCAAATGTAGAGAGGAGAAAGTGAGAAAAAGACCACATTACAGTAAGCAACGAAGCCCCCCATCACCACCATCGCGAACCCCAACACCACCACACGACCTCCAATCACCACCACAACCGCAACCCCCCATCACCACCACCACCGCAGCCCCCCATCACCACCACCACCGCAGCCCCCATCACCACCACCACCGCAGCCCCCCATCACCACCATCGCGACCTCCAATCACCACCACAACGCAACCCCCCATCACCACCACCACCGCAGCCCTGAAATCTAACGACGTTGTGGTTTGATTTTATTGAATTAGTGGGGGATTTGGGTTAATTTGATGGATATATAGTGAAGAAAGAAGAGATAGAGAGAGAAGATAATAGGGGTTTTTATTTAAGAGTAAATTACCGTTTGCATCCCTAAAATTACAAGGGTATTTTGTCATTTTATAAAAAACTAACGGAAAAATCTAACGACGTTAGTGTTGGACTCAAATGGAAATAAAAATGAAACGTTAGGGGGTATATGAGGATTTTTAAACTGTAGGGATGCAAATGATCAAAATCACCAAACCTCAGGTATGCAAATGGTAATTTACTCTATGATATATTATAAAATTAGTGCTTTTAAAAATGAAATTATTTAAAAACCAAAAATAATTTAATTTAGAAGTTATGATAATGTAATATTTAAAGAATAATATTTTTATACGATTTGTTTTAAAATAAAATATAATTTTTTTGAAAAAAAATTAAAACCAAAGTTATAAAAAGTTGATATCATCGTTTTATTAGTTATACTACTTACTCATACGTAATTTCAGTTATATCATATCTTGGAATATCATTTTATTTTTCATAAATTCATTAATTACTATTTTATTTATACAACGGTGTAATACATGAGTTTTTAAAGCTAGTGTATATATATATATATATATATATATATATATATATATATATATATATATATTTATATATATATGATATGTGTGTGTGTATATTTATATATATGTAATATATATATATGAAATGTGTGTTGTGTGTATATATATATATATATATATATATATATATATATATATATATATATATATATATATATATAAACAAACAAACACAAACATACCCAGTAAGTCCCACTCAAGAGCAGGGTCTGGAAGGGGTAGATGGCGGCGAGTCTTTTCTCTATCTTGGGAGATAGAGAGACTGCTTCCGAAGAGACCTCCGACTCGGTAACGAAAACCAATAACAGTCGCAATCGCAAACATAAAGTAAGTCAGACAACACACATGTATACAAACAAACAAACATACCCAGTGTATCCCGCTGAAGAGTAGGGTCTGGGAGGGGTATATGGTGGCAAGTCTTTCCTCTATCTTGGAAGATAGAGAGACCGCTTCCGAAGAGACCCCGACTCGTTAACAAAAGACAACACTGGGTAGAATCACACATGTATAAATCACTTAAATACGTAGAAAGCTTGTACATCAAATAAGCAGGTAGAATCACGTATAAAGGCAGAAATAGGAAGACAGGTAGGCCGTAACAGATCTACGTTACCCTTCGTACCCAAGATCTACGTCTACCCTTCCTACCCACCGGTCCCGCTAGAAGTCCTTAATTTTAATTCTACGTCTCCACTCACTCCTATCCTCGATCATGTGCTCAGAGAGGTGCAAGTCTACCATATCTAGCTAATTATTTCGTCCCAAATCAACCTAGGTCGGCCTCTATTCCTCCTACACTCTACGGTGATGTTCTTACTGCTCTAACGGGTGCTCCCATCGACCTTCGTTTACGTGCCCAAATCATCTTAATCTTCCCTCTCTTATTTCATCTGTGATACACGCCACAGCCTCCGTCGAATCGCGTCGTTTCTTATTCGATCCAATCTTGTGTTATATATATATATACATATATTATATATATATATATATATATATATATATATATATATATATATATATATATATAGGGTAAGGTTCCTTTGTTAACCCTTGTTTATTGCGATATTCCGTTAACTCTAATATAACGAACACTTACACCAGTGTTGCTACCTTTTACACCGCGTTACACCACTAATATAATGATTTTCCTCAATTTTCAAATTTTCTCTCCATTTTTAAAAAACTCCACCCTTTTTTAAAACTTTTTAACTTTTTTGTATAATGTTATTTTTTAAACAAATTACATCATTAAATAGGTCATTTTAATATATTTAATTTGAGTATAGTCTTGCTATATTTTTTTAAATTTTTTTTAACGTTTTTTTGGACGACTAGTTTTACCACTGTAACTCTAAGTTACAATGGTGACGTGTCTTGCTGTGGACCACTAGTTGGGTTAATGGGTTATCGCAATAAACAAGGTTAATATTTGATCCCTTCCCTATATATATATATATATATATAGATATAGATATATATAAATCTTGGTTTTCTTAAATAATTGTAAAACCATTCATTTGAATGAACAATGATTTCTTACTCAAAACACTAAAGGGTACAACTGCTGAACACAACCAAAAGCCAACTAGTAAATGTCTTGAAACATGTACATATATCACTTTTTCATAATAGTAAAAAGGTTCATAAATGAATTATGGGGGTGTCATATAAAGACATTTATAGAAAAATTTATACAACGAGCTAGTCAAGGCCGTTAGTGGCACTCAAGGTATAAAAGGTGAGCCTCTCATTTGGGTGCAAGGTGCTTAAAGAGCGAGGGCACCGGCCCGAGACAAGCAAGGTGAACAGGGTAAAAAAAGTCACATTTAGTTGTTTATACATGTTTTATACAGATTTCAGACCATTTTAGATGTGTAAGGCCAGTTCATAATGTTTTTTTTTTTTTTTTCAAAAATTGGCCCGACTTTCTAGGGTTCACTTAATTGGATTTCCTAGAGACCAGAAGGAGATCAACTTAAACATCCATATAGTTAGGATGTGTAGTGTACACTCATTCGAAGACTAACTTGAGTTCTGAGCCCAACGAACCCTATATTGGTTATCAAGCCTCAATATATATAAGAACAAAAGCAAACGATTGTTGTATGTGAATGAAATAAAAAAACTAAAACTCACTAAAAACAAATTGCTTTCATTCACTGCTTGAAAGTACAAAACATTAGAAAAGGAATCATATGAAAGCTGCTTCTGAAAAGCTACTGCCACTAGCTATATATTGTAAACAAACAAAACCCACATGTTAAATAAACTAGGTCCACTACTCCTCTTAATTAGCAACTACCTAACGTTTATTCCCCAAACAACTCGATCAAACTATACCAAGTCCCTATCATCAAAACGTGTAGAAAAGAAACAATCCGACCTGGATGATCCAATAGTAATTTCATAAACTATTTATTTAGTTAACTAAACAAAGAAATACTAATTAATAAAAACCGAAACTTTTGAACCGACCCGTCAAGATTAAACCCAACATTCACCCCTTAATCATGACATGTTCCTCCATCAAAGCAAAGTCGGTTCTTCCTCTTGAATCAAGTTAGCTTCATTTTCTTTAGTTTTCCACTTTGTGCACTCATATGCAAAATGCCCAAATTCCCCACATTCAAAACACCGAAACCCGCTTTTTTATCGCCTCGACCCAAGCCTCTTCCGCGTCCTCTTTCACCTCTACCGGAACCTCTTTCCCGACCTCTTCCTGTTCCATATTTTCTTTCTTCACCATTTGAACTAGATAGCAGTAATTGACTTTCTTCTCCTTCCTTCTCACCATGACTTTTGATTCTTTCTTCATAATCCTTAAGCCTCCCAACCGCTTCATCAAATTGCATTGCATCCAACTCAAAACATTGTTCGATTGACGCCACAATCTTAAGGAATGACTTTGGCATTGCATCAAGTATCCTTCTCACCATTTCTTTTTCCTCAACTTCATGCCCAACACTCCTTAACTTTGAAACCAATCCGCTTAACTTAGTAGCACAATCATGAACGAGCTCTCCTTCCTTCATCCGCAAGCCTTCAAGATCTCTTTTCAACATTGCAACTCGAGCCATCCTCACCTGATCTACACCCAAGTATCGTATTTTTAAGCCATCACACACTTTCTTCGGGTCCGTGTGACTCGACATTTACAACACCATCTCTTCTGGTATTGCTTGAAACAAAATGCTAAAGCTTGTTTTGGCTTCTTAGCATCCGGTTTTTCTCCAAGAGGCCTTGGTTCCATCGTGTCCAAGAGACCACGTGCATCTAAGATGGACTTAACCTTAATAGCACATATCGGATAGTTGGTTGCGGTCAAAGTTGGAACTTGGTAAGACATAGAACCTGCTTCTTTTGCTTGTACCATCGCCATTCTTCTCTTTCTTTCTATGAGTCGACACGGTCTCTTTCTTTCTTCTTTCTGTCGATTTCTTTCTCTACTTTTTCTTTCTTGCAATGCGACGCCGGTTATTTCTTTCTTCTTTATTGCAACGCCACCTTCTTTCTTTCTTCTTTCTTTGCTGATTTCAATCAGCCTCTTTCTTTCTTCTTTCTTTGCAACGCCGGTTCTTTCTTTTTTTGTGTCATTAAATCATTTCACTTAATTGGATTTACTAGAGACCTGGGGAGATCAACTTAAACATCAATATAGTTTAGGATGTGAAGTGTACATTCATTCGAAGACTAAGTTGAGTTCTGAGCCCAACGAACCCTTGGGGTTCAAAGGGGTAATACCTTAAACTAAGCTTTTGGTGGAAGTGTCGTTACCCCCATGGCAAGCTAATATATGATTTCAACCATTGAAAGTCTTAGAATTTGCTTCAAGTCTCTATGGTTGAAAGAGACTTAGCATGGGAACTAACACTAATACAACAACTTAACTTGTGTTAGTGCTCATCATTTAGCGGTAACTGAGTTACTAACGACCGAAGGCAATAACTAACTACCAGAATTAACCGCCAACTAACACATTTTTTTCACAGAATGTCAATTTTACAAGCATTGTGATGGTTCCGACCTATAAAAGAAAAGTCTTTGGTCTATATCCAATATATGAATCACTGGCTTTAGTTACTCGTGTATTACACGAGAAGTGGAGAGTTAATTATTAAAATAACCAAAAAACATAAAAAACTAAATGTATTACATGAGTTGAAAAAATAAAACTGATTAGTTGTTGATTGTTATTTATATAATACTAACTTTAGTAAACTCGTGTATTACACGAATTAAAAAATAAATTATTAATTATGATGAAAGTTTATGAAGTATAAAATGATATTTTAAAATAAGATATGATTAAAATTACATATGGGTACTAATTATAAGTACTACATTAAATTTTTATTTCTAAAAAAATTTAAACATTTTATTCAAACAAAACGTATTAAAAATATCATTTTAAAAGTTTCTTATTATAACTTATAGTTTTAATTATTTTTAGTTTATAAAAAAGTTTACTTTTTAAAAACATATATTTTTAAAAATGTTTGATGTTTTAAAAAAACTCTTATTTCTTATTTTGTAAAAAATTGTTTTCAAGAAATAACATTAATAAAAAGACGTATTTTCTTAATTTATTAAGAAATATTTAAAAGGAGAGAGAGACGGGAAAAAAAAGTTAAAGGGTCTATAAATGTAACAAGTGTTCCTCAACTTACTTTTTTAATATTATATATAGATTTTAATAAACGGACCAAATGCACATTACTCAATCCACTAAAAACTTACTATAACTCAAACCATTACATCTAAACATTAATCGTCAAAAAACTGAGTTTCATAGATTACAGTAAGTGACGGTGAAAAACGTAAACCATTCTTCTTATATCTTCTACCACTATAACTCTTCTTCTTCTTCCCTTTATTTTCATCAACAACCCCTGAATCATCTCTACTCTTATCATCATCAATCGACACCGATTCACAAGAATCACTATCCTGATCATCTTGACAAACCAAACAACTCGGCATCTCAACAACCGGTTTCCTCAACCGCCGGTGGAGCTTCTTCACTGTCCGAACCGGGACAACAAAGTACTTCTTCCCGGGGACAAGAATCTCCTCGGGTGTGATGATGGAGTCCCACAGCCGCCTGAATATCTCCGGCCGGGCCAACACGAAATTGGGATACTTGTCAATGACCAATGCCGCAGGGAACGCCATGTAGTAGCGTTCGACTGTGCCCCCAGTGTGAATTATCTGCACGACGAGCTGGTTTTCACCCTGGGAGACGTCTCGAATTCCTGGGTTGTTGTTCTGACAACCCAGGAATTTGAGTAGCATGATGAGGATGGGAGTTTGGGTATTAACGGATATTTGATGTGATTTATAGGGAGAATGATCGATGGATTCAAAGGGTTTTGAAGTTGGTTGTAGTTGCCGGCGTATTGTAAATGAGTAAGATAAGATATATCATGAATGATGCAGGCTGCAGATTTGTCTTGTTGCTGGTGTGTGTGGCTTTTTGACTATGTATATATGTATGATTCATGCAGAATGATGAACATGAATGCAAGGTTTAGTTGTGGAGTGATTAGATGAAAACCAAGATTGATAACAATAAAATAAACAAATACGATAAATTAGAAGGTGATAATAATCCAAGAAGGAGATGAGGAAAATAGAATTACAGAAATTGGATGAGAAGGAGACTATCACAATTGTAAAACAAGTTTCTTCAACGATCCTCTAGACAATCTTAGACCCCTTTAACTAGACTAAAATCAATAATCTAATTAAGGACATAATCTCTAAATTTAATTGGTAATTTTGACTCCCTCTTATTCTTTCTTGGACCAGAAGCAATATCGAGTGAGCTGTCAAACACGGTTTCTTTCGGCTCATGTGACACGCTTTCCTTCGGGCTGATTTGCTTCACAACATTACCTCCCCCTTTAAAACCCACCTTGTCCTCAAGGTGGAGAGTTGGAAACGATTTCAAAATGCTAGCTTTATCTTCCCATGTAGCTTCCACAGCAGCTAACCCTTCCCATTGCACACGCCATTGAATAATTTGTTGTCTTGATCGCCAAATAGTACGCTCCTCCAAAATATTTTGGGTTGAACAATCAAATTAAGTGATGAGTCAATTAAATCAAGCGGGGTGACTTGTTGCAATGGCTGGCCCACACATTTCTTAAGCAATGATACATGAAACACGTTGTGAATTCGGGCCTCCTCAGGTAAGTCTAACTTATAAGCAACGGAGCCGATGCGAGCAAGAACTTGGTAAGGCCCAAAGTAACGACGACCCAACTTGTGGTGACGTTGTAAACGCAGTGAGCTCTGACGAAATGGTTGAATCTTGACATAGACCCAATCACCAATTTGAAAGACGACTTCGCGTCGGTGCCTATCGGCATACTCTTTCATACGTTGTTGGGCTTTTTGTAGATTGGTTTTTAAAACATCCAAAACAGCATCCCGTTCCATTAACTGTGCAGAGATTAGATTATTATCCTTGGCGTCTCGAACATAGCGAGTCAAAGTCGGAGGTGGTCGCCCATAAACAATCTCAAACGGAGTCATTTTGGCTGCTGTTTGATAAGATGTATTATACCAATATTCAGCCCATGGTAGCAACCGAACCCAATCCTTAGGCGAATCAGCCACAAAACAACGCAAATACATTTCAAGGCACTTGTTTAACGATTCCGTTTGTCCATCCGATTGAGGATGATAGGCGGTGCTAAAAGAAAGATTAGTGCCTTGTAGTCTATGAAGTTCTTTCCAAAAATCAGCGAGGAAACGGGGATCACGATCCGAGACGATATCGAGGGGAACCCCATGGAGTTGACAAAATCCGTTACGAAAGCCGATGCGACGGTGGTGCTAGTAAATGACGTCGCTAATGCAGAAAAATGTCCATATTTAGAGAGTCGATCAACGATGACCATAATCACAGTTTTGCCTTGCGAGACCGGTAGGCCGGTGATAAAGTCCATGGCAATGTTTTCGAAGACCAAATTCGGTATTGCCAATGGTTGTAACAAGCCACTAGGAGGTAAACATGAGGACTTCATTTGCTGACACACTTGGCACTGTGTAATAAAATTGTGAACATCCCTCCGCATGTTTTTTCCAATAAAAATTGGAAGCCAAACGATGGAAGGTGCGAGTGACCCCCGAATGTCCGCCTGTCAAGGAAGCATGGAATTCTTGTAATAATTGATGACAAATAGGTGAGGAAGAGGGTACCACGAGTCTTCCTTTGAAACAAAGCAACCCATTTTGAATCTTATAATCAGCAAAGGACATCGGGTTTTGTTGTATAGAGTGCATTAGTTGGAGAAGAGCCGGATCAGCTAACACGGCTTGTTGAAGTTGCGGAATTAGAGATAAGGTTTGGCTGGAGAGAGCCAAAAATTCTCCCGAATGGATCCTTGAAAGTGCATCCGCGGCCTCGTTTTGTTTCCCCGGTCGATATATTATATCAAAATCATACCCCAAAAATTTCCCTAACCACTTTTGTTGATCCGGCGTTTGAATGACTTGATCTTGAAGATTACGAAGAGATTGTTGAGCAGTTATTATCCGGAAGCGTTGACCAAGTAAATATTGACGCCATTTCGCTAATGCTTGAGTGATGGCGAACATTTCGCGTTGATAAGCGGACGCGTGTTGCATGCGAGGAGAAAGTTTTTGACTATAATATGCAATCGGATGACCATCTTGAGATAAAATTGCGCCAATACCCGTTCCTGAAGCATCGGTTTCCACTGTGAAAGGCTGGTAAAATCTGGTAATTGTAGCACGGGGGTGGTGCTCAAACATTGTTTCAATTGGGAAAAGGCCTCACTTGTAGCGTTCGACCATTGAAACGAATCTTTTTTTAGGAGGTCCGTTAACGGTCCGGCAATGGTAGCAAAATTCTTAATAAACCGGCGATAATAGCCAGCGAGCCCTAAAAAACCACGTACATCTCTAACTGTAGTTGGAGTGGGCCATTGTTTAATACACTCAATTTTAGCTGGATCCACTTGATGGGGAAAAACAACACAGCAACACAAGATCACCAACGGTAAATTACGAATGCGGAAGCGTAACCTCGTTTGACCTAAAAGTTTTCCCGAACCCGTATGAACCTGTGAGGATGTAAACAAGTAGATATACAAAATAACCAAACAGAGACACCAAAATTTTTAGCGTGGAAAACCTCTCAAGGGAGAGTAAAAACCACGGGACTACTAGAGCCGCTTAAAATCCACTATCACCAAATTTGAGCAATACAAAGTCTTCCCTAGATACACTAGAGGCATACACAAACCATCATACACTTGGAATTAACAACATCAAGCATATGGAAACTAACCCAAGACAAAAGAGAAGAAAACACCCAAACCCCAGCAGCTCTGTTTCACGGCTGTAGAACCTGACCTCCGGACGTGATAAACACAAACTCACCGTTAGATGTGATCACCAGGATGTTAGGAAGATCCTGCTAAAATTTCACGACGTTCCAACGGTTCAGTCTCCGGGAAAATACTGATTTCTGAGCTGCTGTAAATGAAGAAAAAATTCTTCGCTTTCTTTTCTTTCTGCTCGAACTCCCTGTCTGAATTATTTCTCTCTCAATTATTGTTGTTGTTTTTCGCAGAGAGAAGAGAATGAGATTGCTTTTTGTTTTCTTTTTTTTTTTTTTTTTTTTTTATGAACGGTGGAAGTGGGTGGTGGTCCCCACTAGACAAAAACCACCTAATAAATCTCCCCCTTTTTGTCTATGTGGAAGAGTTCGCCATCCCGGCGATTGAGCAACAAATCTTCAACTTCTCCCTTGCTAGAGCTTTGGTCAACATATCGGAACCATTATCATCGGTGTGGACTTTCTCAAGCTCAAACAACTTATCTTCAAGTGCGTCCCTAATCCAATGATACTTTGTATCAATATGTTTTGTTCGCTTATGATACATAGAATTCTTAGCAAGGTGAATTGCACTTTGATTATCACAAAAAACCACGTAGCGCTGTTGCATAAAGCCAAGCTCTTGCAGAAATCTTTTCAACCACAATAGTTCTTTGCATGCTTCTGTTGCTGCCATATACTCAGCCTCTGTAGTAGACAACGCAACACACTTTTGCAGCCTTGATTGCCATGACACAGCTCCCCTGCAAAAGTCATCAAATATCCAGAAGTGGATTTCATGTTGTCTTTGTTACCTGCCATATCAGAATCTGTATAACCCACAAGCATAGGCTCACCATCTCCAAATGTGATACCCAGTTTGGAGGTACCACGTAGATATCTAAGAATCCACTTAACTGCTTCCCAATGCTTCTTACCTGGATTAGACAGAAAACGACTAACAACACCTACTGCATAGGCTATGTCAGGTCTTGTACACACCATGGCATACATCAAACTACCCACTGCTGAGGCATATGGAACTCTATCCATCTCTTCAATCTCCACCTTCGAAGAAGGGCAATCTCTATCAGTTAACTTAAAATTGGGAGTAAGAGGGGAACTCACCGCTTTGGCTTTAGCCATGTTGAATCTGCAAAGCACCTTCTCAATGTATTGCTCTTGTGACATGTGGAGTTTCTTTGAAGCTCTATCTCTAGTAATCCGAATGCCAAGAATCTGTTTTGCTGGCCCCAAGTCTTTCATAGCGAATGACTTGCTCAAATCTTTCTTCAGCTGCACAATCCTCTCTGCATTCTTACCAACAATCAACATATCATCAACATAAAGCAATAAGATAATGAAATCATCAACACCAAACTTCTGATAGAAAACACAGTGATCTGAAGTAGTCTTTCGATAGCCTTGCTTCCCCATAACTGACTCAAACTTCTTGTACCACTGTCTTGGTGCCTGCTTCAACCCATAAAGACTTTTCTGAAGCTTACAGACATAGTCTTCTTTACCCTTAACCTGAAACCCTTCAGGTTGCTCCATGTAGATTTCTTTATCCAAGTCACCATGAAGGAATGCTGTCTTGACATCCATTTGCTCAACCTCAAGATCAAGGCTGGCAGCTATACCAAGAATCACCCTAATAGAACTCATCTTCACGACTGGAGAGAAAATCTCATCAAAATCAATACCCTTTCTTTGACTGAACCCTTTAACCACCAATCTGGCCTTGTACCTAGGCCTTGACGTATGTTCTTCAGTCTTAAGCTTATAAACCCATTTGTTTTTCAAAGCTCTCTTGCCCTTAGGCAATTTTACCAACTCAAAGGTATTGTTCTCATACAAGGAATTCATTTCATCTTGCATGGCTTCAACCCACTCTCTTTTGTGTTCGTCTTCCATAGCCTCTTCATAACACTCAGGCTCTCCCCCATCAGTGAGTAAAACATACTCATCAGCAGAATAACGGGTGGAAGAATGACGGTCTCTGGTAGACCGCCTAAGTGGGACAAATGATGGCATACCTGGTACTGGTAGCTCTGGATGAAAACCATCATCAAACTCATTGTTCGTTGGATCCGTATCATTGTTCACTGGATCTGTATTATTGCTATCATCAGTGTCATGCTCTTCACTTTGAGTGTCATCTCCATTTTGTGGTTCAGATTGTCGAGGAGGAACTGGATCCAAATCAATAAGATCATTACTACATTGAGGAACTATGTTTGACTTCTCAATGTCTTTCAAACCTTGATCTTCTACAAACACAACATCACGACTTCTAACAAGTTTCTTCAGAACCGGATCATATAACCTATACCCAAACTCATCTTGTCCATAGCCAAGGAATATACATGGTCTGGTCTTCACATCAAGCTTTGACCTTTCATCTTTGGGAATGTGCACAAAAGCCTTGCATCCAAAGACTCTCAAATAATCATATGAAACATCTTTGCCACTCCAAACCCTGTTAGGAACATCAAAAGACAAAGGAACACACGGGGTAAGATTAATAACATGTACTGCAGTATTTAAAGCCTCACCCCAAAAAGAATCAGGCAATTCTGCATGTGAGAGCAAACATCTAACTCTCTCCATCAAGGTTCTGTTCATCCGTTCTGCTAAACCGTTCAACTGTGGTGTCTTTGGAGGAGTCTTCTGGTGTCGAATTCCTTCTCTCTACAATAGGCATCAAAAGGACCAATATACTCACCTCCATTATCTGTCCGAATACACTTGAGCTTCTTCCCAGTTTGTCTTTCAACTAAGGCATGAAACTGCTTAAACACATCCAACACTTGATCTTTAGACTTCAAGTTGTAAACCCATACTTTCCTTGAATGATCATCAATAAATGTGACAAAATATAAGCAACCCCCAAGTGATCTAGTCTTCATCGGACCACATACATCAGAATGCACCAAATCAAGTATCTCGTCTCTCCTAGTAGGAGGATGACTCTTGAAGGAAACTCTTGTTTGCTTACCTTCCAGACAGTGAGAACACTTTTTCAAATGAACATTACCAACACCGGACAAGGCATTCCTCTTTGAGAGTAAAGACATCCCTTTTTCACTCATGTGGCCAAGTCTTTTATGCCACAACTCTGACATGTCAGTATCCACCAATGAATGAACTGAATCTTTAGAGATCTTCGGATGTGTCATGTAAAGCTTTGAGCTTCTTTTGCCTCTTGCCACGATCAAAGAGCCACGAGTGAGTTTCCAACTACTATCACCAAAGAAATTATGGTATCCATCATCATCAAGCAAACCTGCAGAGATCAAATTAAGTCTGATATCCGGGACATGTTTCACATTATGTAAAACCAATTCCACCCCAGTGTCAAACTTCAAACAAACATCTCCAAAACCAATGATCTTAGATTCCCCCTTGTTACCCATCTTAACAATCCCAAAATCACCAGATGTATAAGATGAGAAAAAATCCCTTTGTGATGTCACATGACAGGTAGCACCACTGTCAACAACCCAACTCGAGTCATCAGATGTAATATTCACCATATCATGATCACAACAGATAAAGAACTCTTCAGTAGCAGTATTAGCTTCATTAGTGTCATTGCCACCATCATCTTTCTTATTATTGTTCTTTTGATTGTTGTAATTAGCTTTCTTGTTCTCCTTCTTCAACTGTCTGCAAAACTTAATTGTGTGCCCTTTTCTACCACAATGATAGCACTCATAATCAGCAAACTTTCCTTTAGACTTACTGCGATGTTTCGCTCTATTACTCGGACCTCTGCTTTGACTTCTCCCCCTGCTTTCTGTAACTAAGACATCTGAACTTGAAGAGGAGCCCTGTGACTTTCTTCTCATCTCTTCATTTAAAACACTGCCTTTAGCCATTTCCATAGTAATAACACCATTTGCTGCAGAGTTGGACAATGATGTCCTAAAAGTCTCCCAAGAATCCGGTAAAGTGCCAAGGAGCCACAAACCTTGTACCTCGTCATCAAACTTAATACCCATACCTGAAAGTTGATTAATGATCCCCTGAAAAGCATTCAAATGATCAGTAACTGGAGTACCATCACGGTATTTTAAGTTTATCAACTGTTTAATCAAGAACAACTTATTGTTCCCGGTCTTACGAGCATACAACTCCTCAAGCCTTTTCCACAAAGTGCGAGCATGAGTCTCCTCAATAATATGGTTCAAAACATTATCATCAACCCACTGCCGAATATACCCACAAACTTGTCTATGCATAATCTTCCATTCTTCATCTGTTTTGTTTTCGGGTTTCTCGGTATTAATGACGGGCATATAATAATCCTTCACATAAAGGAGATCTTCCATCTTTCCTTTCCAAATGTGATAATTAGAACCATTCAAATTTACCATCCTACTTGTATTAACATCCATCGTTCAAACGAGTGTTAATCTTATGAGAAGATTCAATATCAAGAGCCAAGGACAGGAACCAGTGGCTCTGATACCACTCTGATGGGGAAAAACAACACAGCAACAACAAGATCACCAACGGTAAATTACGAATGCGGAAGCGTAACCTCGTTTGACCTAAAAGTTTTCCCGAACCCGTATGAACCTGTGAGGATGTAAACAAGTAGATATACAAAATAACCAAACAGAGACACCAAAATTTTTAGCGTGGAAAACCTCTCAAGGGAGAGTAAAAACCACGGGACTACTAGAGCCGCTTAAAATCCACTATCACCAAATTTGAGCAATACAAAGTCTTCCCTAGATACACTAGAGGCATACACAAACCATCATACACTTGGAATTAACAACATCAAGCATATGGAAACTAACCCAAGACAAAAGAGAAGAAAACACCCAAACCCAGCAGCTCTGTTTCACGGCTGTAGAACCTGACCTCCGGACGTGATAAACACAAACTCACCGTTAGATGTGATCACCAGGATGTTAGGAAGATCCTGCTAAAATTTCACGACGTTCCAACGGTTCAGTCTCCGGGAAAATACTGATTTCTGAGCTGCTGTAAATGAAGAAACAAATTCTTCGCTTTCTTTTCTTTCTGCTCGAACTCCCTGTCTGAATTATTTCTCTCTCAATTATTGTTGTTGTTTTTCGCAGAGAGAAGAGAATGAGATTGCTTTTTGTTTTCTTTTTTTTTTATGAACGGTGGAAGTGGGTGGTGGTCCCCACTAGACAAAAACCACCTAATACCACTGCCACCCCTTGGGACGAAATTTGATGACCCAAGTACCCGACCATGGTTTGTCCAAATAGACATTTAGATAATTTAGCCACTAGTTTGTTTGCCAACAATGTTTGAAAAACAGTACGAAGATGCTGCAAATGTTCATCCCAAGTCAAGCTATATATCAAGATATCATCAAAAAATACTAAAACAAACTTACGTAGATACGGTCGAAACACCTCATTCATCAATCGTTGAAATGTGGACGGAGCATTTGTTAGCCCAAAAGGCATACTAAAAATTCAAATTGCCCGTCATGAGTTCGAAACGAAGTTTTAGCAATGGCTTCTTCCTGTAAACGGATTTGGTGGTAACCTGCAAGCAAATCCAACTTCGAAAAGAACCGAGCTCCGTGTAACTCATCGAATAATTCATCGATTGTCGGAATAGGGAATCGGTCTCGAACTGTGATGGCATTAAGCGCCCTATAATCCACACAAAACCTCCAACTGCCATCTTTCTTTCGGACAAGCAAGACCGGTGAGGAAAAGGGGCTGGTACTTGGTCTAATGATTCCTTGTTGTAGCATTTCTTGAACAAGACGGTCGATTTCTTGTTTCTGAAAATGTGGATATCGATACGGTCGTACTGCCACGGGGGCTTTGTTTGGCAAGAGTTCGATGGCATGATCCTGAACACGAACGGGTGGTAGAGAATGTGGCGGTTGGAAAATTTCATCAAACTCGGTCAGCAAGTGTTGAATATCGGGCGGGTAAGGTGCTACAGTGAAGGAGTCCGGGCATAGCATTTTTAAGTGATAAAATTCTGCAATGCCATCCGCTTGAGCCAACCGGCGAAGGCCATTGAATTGGATTTGTTGGTTCGTGATGTTGGAATCCCCTTGCCATATGATGCGTTTATTTTCTAACATAAATTCAAAAGTTGAGGCTGCATAATTTGTTACCACTGGGCCTAGAGTTGCCAACCATGAAATTCCCAAAACCATGTCCCAACCTTGTAATGGGAGGACGTAAAAATCTACATAAATGGTAGACTTCTGAACTACCAGTGCTACTTGTTTAGCCATGCCCGAGCAAGGTAGACGTTCACCACTGCCTACCAAAACCGAAAAAGGTGTGACCGACTCAATTGGTAAATTGAGAAATGTGGCCATCTTAGTTCGAACGAAACAGTGAGTACTACCGCCATCAAGTAATACCTGAACTGGTTTTCCTTTTACTGTCCCGGCAAAGCGAATGTAGTAGCGGATGTGCCACCGGCCAATGCATTATAAGAGATGCTGGACTGTGTTTTTACTTCCTCCAGTTGAATGTTCTCAGCCAAAACCGCATCAGGGATGGGCTCGACCTCGTCATCCGGCCAAGGCCCATCATCAAAAAACAATAATTGGGGAGCCGATTTGCACTGATGGTTTGGAGAATATTTTTCATCACACCTGTAACATAGCCCGAGAGCCTTCTTTTGAGCCAATTCTGCGGGGGTTAGGCGTTTAAAGCCAATAGGTTGGTTGGTTCCTTTTGGATTAGGTGTAACGGTTGTGTTGGTACCTGTTAATGAAGTCGGTTGAGTTTTTGGAGTTGTAAGGATGGGTTTAGAATTCTGATTGAGTGAGACCCGACCTAAGCCTTTTTCCAACTGGATCCGATTTTCATGTAATTGGGCATACTGCATTGCTTCGTCTAGCGTATTGGGTTTGTGAATCACCGCAGATTGTTTAATGTCTAAGCGAAGACCCGAGATAAAACAACTAACCAAAAACGCTGGTGGAAGGGCCATGGATCTGGTTGAGATTTCCTCAAAACGCTGCCGATATTCAGCCACCGTAGACGTTTGTTGTAATTTAGCTAACAGCCCTTCTGGTTCTTCGAGTTCCCGGAGTCTGAAACGTTGTATAATTGCGTCCGTAAAAGGGGTCCAGCCTGTAAAATGGGAGTGGCGGCAAAACCAATCGTACCAATCCGCTGCCGCGTGTTAAGTATCTCACTTAATCAATGGGCCAAAGAAACTAGGGAGAAGCCATAGAAGAAATTAGAGAGAAACTTAGAACATATTCTTTATTTATGCATATCCATACAATAAACACCATTGCCTTTTTATAGGCTCTCAAAAGCAACTCACAATAAATAATACCCACAAGTGGAAAACATGCTCTCCTCGAAAGATGGTATAACCCACGAATTCCTGGAACTCATTTATTCTCTCACCACTCATCAATCCAACAAACTCATAAAACACACAACACACTCATCAAATAAACAAACAAATAACATACGGTAGCATGCATGGTTCTTCATGGGTTCATGGGTGTCTTCTCTTGCAAGATGATACGGTATGCATGCATGGTTCTTCATGGGTTCATGGGTGTCTTCTCTTGCAAGATGTTAGGACCGTAACAATCCACCCCGCTTGAACTCGCCTTGTCCTCAAGGCGAAATTCTGGATGCCACTTCGGAAGAACCCATCACGGGCACCACTTGACCGACACGTTTCTCTCAACTGCCACGGTGGGCGCCACTCAGTCCTTGAAGGCGATGGTGTAAACTGGGTGGCGGTGGCTGGTTTTAGTGGTGGGGTAACTGCTACGGACACTTGTTTTGGTGGCGGTGTAGCGGTTGATGGAGGTGGTTTGGTGATAGCGGTTGGGGGTTGTGAGGCAGTAGTGGCTGAAATGGGTGGTGGTGGTGGTGATGGGGTTTGTTTTGGTGGTGGTGTAGAAAAGATGGGTGCGGTTGCGGGAGTCATGACGGAAGCAAGTGGTGTGGTAGCGGAAACGGATGGTGGAGGTGCATCGGGAATGGGTGTGGTTGCCCATCTTTGAGACTCGTTCTTGAGAAGATTGATCATCTCCAAGAGCGTCGACTCGATTCGATCGAACAACTCGGTTTGAGATAGAGTTTGAGCAGCCATGAGGGGATCACGACAGCTCTGATACCACTGTTAAGTATCTCACTTAATCAATGGGCCAAAGAAACTAGGGAGAAGCCATAGAAGAAATTAGAGAGAAACTTAGAACATATTCTTTATTTATGCATATCCATACAATAAACACCATTGCCTTTTTATAGGCTCTCAAAAGCAACTCACAATAAATAATACCCACAAGTGGAAAACATGCTCTCCTCGAAAGATGGTATAACCCACGAATTCCTGGAACTCATTTATTCTCTCACCACTCATCAATCCAACAAACTCATAAAACACACAACACACTCATCAAATAAACAAACAAATAAACATACGGTATGCATGCATGGTTCTTCATGGGTTCATGGGTGTCTTCTCTTGCAAGATGATACGGTATGCATGTATGGTTCTTCATGGGTTCATGGGTGTCTTCTCTTGCAAGATGTTAGGACCGTAACACCGCGTCATCAAGAGAAAAGGACGCAATCGTCACCCGATCTTTGTCCTTGATTTCATAAAAATCAAAATAGCGGTTGGCCTGCGCGACCCATCGTTCCGGATACAGACCTGAAAAACGGGGAAGATTAATTTGCGCTGGTTTATGCCGGCCTAATACTGCTAATGATCCTACACCATCATCTTTGTGTTTATGTTTCTGGTCACGATCATTGTTCTCAATACGCAGCAAAACTAGATTCATTGTCTTTTTCATGTCTTCAAGGGATGAAAAAATAGATGAAACATCATCGCGTATTGAGGCTTGTTCTTGTGCGGATTTTTGTTGTGCCTCCTGTAGGATCTTGAGGTTTTCATCCACCACTTTGAATCGTGTGCCATCGGCCATGATGCTAATGGTCAATGAAAGCACCAATGGAGTGATTAGATGAAACCAAGATTGATAACAATAAATAAACAAATACGATAAATTAGAAGGTGATAATAATCCAAGAAGGAGATGAGGAAAATAGAATTACAGAAATTGGATGAGAAGGAGACTATCACAATTGTAAAACAAGTTTCTTCAACGATCCTCTAGACAATCTTAGACCCCTTTAACTAGACTAAATCAATAATCTAATTAAGGACATAATCTCTAAATTTAATTGGTAATTTTGACTCCCTCTTATTCTTTCTTGGACCAGAAGCAATATCGAGTGAGCTGTCAAACACGGTTTCTTTCGGCTCATGTGACACGCTTTCCTTCGGGCTGATTTGCTTCACAACAAGTTGCTTTAGTTTAAGTTTTATTTTGGAATTGATTATCTCAAAAATTATTAAAATCTATTGGTTCGGGTCCCTTTTAAATACACGCACTCACACACGTATCTTGGACGCGTGACCCGCGACCCGCAAACAACCGATTAACCCAACAAAATCAAAGTATGTTTAGGCTATGGTTACTTGGAAATATATGTGTTATTGGAACATTCTTTCTGTCTTTAGTTTTACAATATTTATGTATATGTATGGAGAAACATGGTTTTGAAAACTGGACCGGACCGGCCGGTCCGACCAATTGGACCGGGAATCGGTCTCCAATCCGGTCCGGTTCGGTGCTTAAAACTATTTTTACGGTGAACCAGTGGTCAGACCGGTTGAACCGATCGAACCAGCGGTCCAACCAGGAACCAGACCGGTTGAACCGGAAACCGGACCGGTTGAATAGTTTTTTTATATAATTTTTTTTATTTTTTTGTAATTTTTACATAATACTTATAAAAAATAATTATACTTTATCCGGTTCTTATATACGGTCCGACCGTTGAACCGGTCCGACCAACGGACCGCTAAGACATCTGGTTCACTGTCCGGTCCGGTTTACTGTCCGGTCCGACCAACGACCGCTAAGACATCCGGTTCACTGTCCGGTCCGGTTTAAAAATATTATGGAGAAAGATAGAGAGTGGGAGGGTATTCCAATAACATAATAGATGCATTTATAACAATACTTGTTAAGTGATAGTGATATATACTAATAAATTGCATGTGACAGTGTAGGTGGCGAATCTAGGTTATGGATTTAACAACTTCGACCTTCAGGATGCTAATCTCTTAATCCTACAATTGCTAAGAGTAAGGACGGGCGACAACAAGTGGCTGCATGTGACGGTCAAGCCCTATGATATCGACTTATAGGTATGGACGTTATTATCGTCGGAGTTGGTGACGTCGGGTGCCGCCCTTGCTTATATCCTAGGAGGTGAGATACGATGTTTCATTTTGTTGAAATTAAAATTTATCTGTATTTGGTTATTTGTTTTTATTTGATAATCGTATATATAATATGTGTCTAGAACTTAACTTGATGAGTTTTCATACTATTAATTTTGAATCAGGGTCAGGAGGTATTTTTTTACAATGAAATCATTAGTTTTTATGAATTTATTACAATTATAGAAGTAAAATTTCATACATACATTGATTGATTGTGGCATCCAATGCATCTGTGTGTTCTTTTATAGAACGTATATGAAGATCACAAGTCCTCAGCCGAATGACATATCTATTCATTGGATTTTGTTGTTTGAAATTTTGGTAAGGGTGAGAAAAATCTAAATCAATCTTTAGATCAAACAATAAGATCTGACTGATTGCATTTTTATTTTTATCAAGTTTTAATTTGCTGGATCCAATCATGCTACATGGATTAATTGTCACACCCCGACCGACGGCGGAATCATCGGAGCGGACGAGGGATGATTGATTGTTCATAACACATGGTCGTCTAATAGTGGAGATAATATTAAAATCAGATTTCAAGATAGCATGAGTTTAACATATGCAAATACAACAGTTGAAGTCACAAAAGATATTCATTTTTAACTAAGTCCAAAAGTCCTAATTGTAAGCTTGCAGATAATCCAACTATGCAGCATGTCCTGAAATTATGTGAGAAAATAAAGTCAGCTAACGAGTTAGCTGGTGAGTAATCACAGCTTGATATACATAAAGATTGATTGTTTGATTGAGAATAATCCAATTCACAAGGTAATGTTAAGACTTATAATGCAATAGCGGGGCATATAGATAAACCGACACAATATAAACCCCTTGACTTGACATTTTGCAAATAATAGACTTGCACACATACACCATAGATTGACTATTTGCCTCCGGCACAATCACCACTCGACTATTCATGTGGGGTGGGTTATCCAAACCAGTAGATCTATCATTGATACCAGAATTGATTGATTGATTGTATTAGGGTTCCTACTACCGTTCAGTTTATCATAGTATGTTCACATAATTGCAAGTAATAACATAACATGTCTTGAATTGAATTTAGAACGAATAACAATATAATAACACGATTGAATATTGGGTCACATGATTTCCCCCAAATAAGAAATGATATAAAATGGGGTTATGAATACTCACTTGATTGATGAGATTAGAATTTGGACGTGATAGATTAGACACCAACGCTTTCCTTACGAGTAATCTACGGAACGGTGTCTTAGAATAATAATAATATGAGAATTGGGAATAGATTAGGGTTTACATTGGGAATATGTATTGAATAAAATAACTTATTTAGTTTGAATGTCTTGAAATAAATGAACGAATTTATTGAAAGTGATTATGTTAGAATTTAATAGAAATAAATGTATCAATACGCGTAACCGTTTGATTTATTGTTAACCTGTGGGAAAAAACAAATAACTAATTTTATTAATTAATAATATGATAATTAATTAAAATATTTATTTTAAGTGACTAAAAGAAATGAAAGTGATTTGGAAAGATTTAAATCATCTTTGGTGATTTTATAAAATACCAACTTATAATGTTAAAGAGTGAAAATAACAATTAGTAAATATTTAATAATCAATGGAATAATTAATTTGAAAAATTAATTTGTTAGTTTTTCTTTTGACAATTCAAGACGCTTTATGTTTGAAAAAAAATTAGTTTATAAACTTTAAAGTTTACAAATAAATTTAAGATTTTTGTCAAATAATTTCAATAATTATTTAAAGTATGAAGATTTAATTATAACTAGAGGTAGCGTTTGGACCCATAATAATTTATTAATTTAAACCATAATTTAAAAAGAATCCATTTTATAAGAAATATTAAAAATAAGCTTTGTTATATTGTTTTATAAATATTTAAATTAAAGAAAAATTGCAGAAAATAAGTTTGATGGTTTAAAAATAAACAGAGTTTATAAAAATGATTTTATAATTTTTAGGAATTTTCTATAATTTTTTAAAGCTGAAAAAGTCTTAAAAATAGTTGAGGGTGCCCGGGTCGAACCCGGAATCTCAAGGTTAGCAAGTGTGTATGGAACCAGTGAACCAAGGCATACAGCCGCAATAAGTCTTGGTTCCAATTGATTTTAAACATCTTTAACTCATTTCCCCAAATCCTAATAACCCTAAATTCAATTGGATCAAAATCAACCCAAATCGATTATGTTAATGAAATTAAACTTGGGGCTTTTAATCCCCAAGTGAAACAGAGTGTAATGATGTGTGAAACTTACGTGTTCGAGTTCGAATCAATAATAATAGAGTTGTAACCCTCAAGTAAATGCAACTCTCCATGTCTCCACAATGTATGGAGAGATCAATATATAGATGGAGAATTTACATAAAGATACAACGAAAATGCATAAATGACAAATATAAGTAAAATTAATAAGGTGATGTATGAATATCCCCCCGCAAGCGAAACAGAGGCGGTCCGAGACGAAGCATGTTTCTAAACGCCTCAAATTGTGGTCGCGGAAGACTTTTAGTAAAAATGCCAGCCACCTGTAGCTTGGTAGGTATAAACTTGGTGTGCAGTTTACTGGAAGACACCAATTCGCGAATGAAGTGATAATCCAATTCAATATGCTTCATGCGCTTGTGTGAGACAGGATTCTGTGTTAAAAACAGCACACTACGGTTATCACACAATAAGGTTGGTCGAACAGATGGTAGGGCATGAAGCTCTCGAAGTAGATGAGTGACCCAAATAAGCTCAGCAGCGGTGTGAGCCATGGCACGATATTCTGATTCACAACTGGAACGCGAGACCGTTGGTTGCTTCTTGGCCGACCAGGAAACAAGATTGCCACCCTAGAAGATAGAGTAACCATAGGTAGAACGACGAGTTTCAAGACAACGAGCCTAATCAGCATCCGAATATCCAACAAGAGATGTATGTGTCGGTTTAGAAAATGACAGCCCATATGAGATTGTGCCTTTGATATAACGAAGAATTCTTTTAACAACTTGAAAGTGATCCTCGATTGGTGCGTGCAAAAACTGACTCACCTGATTCACCGCATAAGAGATATCGGGTCGAGTAATGGTTAAATACTGAAGAGCTCCCACAAGCGACCGATAGTGCGTCGGGTTAGAGTAGGCGACCACGATGGAGGTGAGGTAAATGTTGGTAGCCAAAGGTGTGGAGGCAGTTTGGCATCAAGCATGTTGGCCCTGGTTAAAATCTCCTTAGCATACTTCACTGACTTAAAACAAACCGGAGGCAGCGTGAGACACCTCCAGACCCAGAAAGTAATTCAAGTCCCCCAGATCTTTGATCGCAAATTCACGGTGTAGACGAGTGATGAAACGAGTAATAACCACATGATCATTTCCCGTTAGGATCAAATCATCCACATAAACCAATAAGTACATGATGCACATGTCCTTTTTGAACACAAATAATGATGTGTCGGCGCGGCTGCACGTGAATCCTTCGGATAACAAAAACTGACTTAAGCGAGAAAAACCATGCTCGAGGGGCCTGTTTAACGCCGTAAAGAGCCTTGTTCAACTTACACACATGGTTCGGGAGCTTGGGGTCCACATAGCCAGGAGGTTGTTCCATATAAACACACTCATTAAGGTTACCATGTAAGAACGCATTATTGACGTCCAATTGGTGCAATTTCCAGTTGTTCAAACCGCTAATGAGAGGATGATACGGACAGTGCAAGCCTTAACCACAGGACTAAAAGTGTGAAAGTAGTCAAGACCGGGTGCTTGACTAAACCCCTATGCCACAAGACGAGCCTTGTGACGTTCAATTGAACCATCAGAATGATACTTGGTGCGGAACAGCCACTTGCACCTAACAATGTGGCGATCGGGTGGCCTCGGAACAAGCACCCAAGTCTTGTTATTAGACAGTGCATGCATTTCTTTGTTCATGGCCGAGACCCACTTGGGGTCTTTGGCAGCCGTTGAGTAAGTTTTAGGTTCTTTTTGAGCAAGCAAGGCATGATGAAGGGGATGGTTGGTAACGTGAGAAAAATCCGCCCGGTGTTTGGGTTTAAAAATACCCGCCTTGGCGCGAGTCGTCATCGGGTGAGAGGGCAAAGGTGAGGGGTCGGGAACTGTTGGTTGTGGGGGGTATGGTGTTTCAGGATTGATGAGGGGTGGAGAAGAGGAGACCGGGGAAGGAGATGGGAGGAAGTAGGTGAAGAAGGCAGTGATGAGGAAGAGTCGGTAGTGGGGAAAGGGGTGGTGATGGGTAAAGGTTCAGGGCAGAGGGTGCAAGGCTTGGCTGGAGTGTGGGTAGGAGTGGGGTTTATGCATGACGTGGAAGAGATGGGTGTGGGGTTGAGAGCGGTAGAGTGGTGAGGAAAAGAGTCGAGAAAGGTGGTGAGGTCTTGATGGATGTTGGCGAGTGTGGGAGAGTTCTTGTGAAACGGGAATACGGTCTCATCAAAACGAGCATGTCGAGACACATAAACCCGAGAGGTGAGGGGATCAAGGCAACGATACCCTTTGTACATGGGACTATAACCGAGGAACACACACGGAATGCTACGCGGGGCAAGTTTATGTTCCATATAATCACGAAGATAAGGAAATACAAGACAACCGAAGGATTTGAAGGTGTTATAAACAGGTGATCGAGAATAGAGCATCTCAAATGGTGATTTGCCTTGAAGAACCGACGAGGGTAAACGATTGATGATGCAGATGGCGGTTGAGAATGCATCAACCCAAAAGGAAGAAGGGAGACTAGCATGGAAAAGCATGGCCAAGCCCGTCTCGACAATATGTCGATGTTTACGTTCAACACGACCGTTTTATTGAGGAGTGTAGGGGCATGAGAGTCGGTGAAATGTTCCATTTGATTCAAATAATGCCTTAACTTTATGATTGAGAAACTCAGTGCCATTATCAGATTGAAACACTTTTACTTTGGTGGAGAATTGTGTTTGTACCATATTTATAAAGACCGATAGCACATGAAAGAAATCCGATTTTAATTTTAATGGGTAAAGCCAACAAAAGCGAGAGTGATCATCAACAAAAAGAGCATAATAGCGGTAGTTATCCCCGGATAGAACTGGTGAAGGCCCCCAAAGATCACAATGAATGAGGTTAAGCGGTTTCAATGACCTTTTATCATCAACAAGTCGCGGCTAGGTCGTGAAGGGTTCCGGTTGCAATCGATAACAATAATCAAATTAATTGCACAGGAAGCTTCCACAAGACTCTATGATTAAAAGCTCTCTAAGAATTAAGGTTCAAAATGTCAAAATGGGATGCTCGAGTATGTTGCAGGTCCGCGACGAAGATGTTAGTGTGTTTTCGGATGAAATTAGGAATGGGAGTCGATTAGAGACAGATATAAGATCGTTCTCGTTTGATTAATTAGATTATTATTGAGTGTAGTGCGCGATAGTGGAGGATTTTTCGGCCGAAAGTGGGGTGGTTGGGGTCGGTTCTAAATCGCACTAATCAACTTAAATTTTCAAATGGTAGTGGGGCATAGGTTCGAATCTTCCACGCGAGTTTGTCGGGACTATTTAATTTGGTTAAAATCGCGTTAATTGGGGAGTTTTGGCTCGCCGGAGGGTAGCTGGAGGTGGTGGCCAGAGGTGGTGGTCGGAGGGGAGAAGGGTCGACGGGGATGGGGGGCTGGGTTGTTTAAAAAATTTACAGGTTTAGCCCCTGTATTTTAGAGTACTTGTTATCTTATTTGAAAAACTTGTAATTTTCTAATTCAACTTTTATAATTAACACTTTTCACCCTAAACTTAATTTATATAATAAATCCATTTATTTTACAATATATTTATAATCTTTATAAATTTTTTTAATGAATCTTTTAGATTTAGTTATTTAATATAAAATGATATATAAAACTTTCAAATTAATAATAGTATTTATGAATCATAACATTTTTATAAATGTTCAATTGTTTAAAATAGATGAAAAATAATTTATAATATTGGCCAAACTACACCATGTTACATTTAATTCATTGAAATAAATATTCTAAAAATGGATTCGGGTTTGCAGTTTGAAAATGGGTCGGATGTTACAGTCTCCCATACTTTAGGAAATTTCATCCCGAAATTTGTTCACGAGGAGGCTAAACGAAAAGATGAGGATACTTGGATTTCATTTGGTCCTCACTTTCCCAGGTGAACTCTGGCCCACGTTTAGACTCCCAACAAACTTTGACAATTGGTATTCGGCTGCGTTTGAGTTGTTTGACTTCCCTATCTATAATTTCCACACGTTTCTCAATAAAGTACATAGATTCATCAATCTGAACTTCATCGAGTGGGATGTGGAGATTTTCATTGGCTAGGCATCTCTTGAGGTTTGAAACATGAAACGTCGGATGCATATTGCTAAGTTCTTGGGGTAGTTCAAGCTTGTAAGCCACTTTCCCAATTCGCTCGAGCACTTTGAATGGACCCACGTAACGAGGTGCTAGCTTCCCTTTCTTTCCGAAGCGAATCACTCCCTTCCAAGGTGATACCTTAAGAAGTACGAGATCACCGACATTGTATTCCATGGGTCTTCATCCTTTGTCATCGTAATGCTTTTGACGATTTCTAGCAGCGACCAAGTTATCACGGATCTTATGAATTTTGTCGGTTGTTTCTTGTATCAATTCCGGACCAGTAATTTGTGATTCACCAACTTCAGACCAACAGATGGGAGATCGACATTTTCGGCCATACAAGGCCTCAAATGGTGCCATCTGGATGCTGGTATGGTAACTGTTATTGCAATAGAATTCGATCAACGGAAGATGAGAATCCCACGATCCACTGAAATCAATGACATAAGCCCGGAGCATATCCTCGAGGGTTTGTATCGTTCTTTCAGTTTGACCCTCGGTTTGCAGGTGATAGGCTGTGCTAAGATTCAGTTGAGTTCCGAGAGCTGATTGGAGACTTTTCCAGAAACGAGAGATGAAGCGCCCATCGCGATCAGAGATAATATCTGAAGGTATACCATGCCGACTGACTATTTCATTGATGTAAATATGAGCCAATTTCTCGACTCGATACTCCTCACGAATTGGTATGAAATGAGCCGACTTAGTCAATCGATCACGATAATCCAGATACTATCGTGACCACTAGCGGTACGAGGCAGCTTGGTGATGAAATCCATGGATATGCTTTCCCATTTCCATAATGGAACCTCGGGTTGTACGAGTAATCCAGAGGGACGTTGATGCTCGGCTTTGACTTTGGAACATGTGAGGCATTTTAGTTGAAAGGAAAGTTAAACAGGAGATCCATAGGATCACGAATTTTAGGTCTTGTCATATGTGAAGGTAAGACACTTGGACACATACCAATTACGTCTTTTCCTTTATGCAAAACCCATGACTACAAGTTATGAAGGTTTATGAACCATTATATCCACATCACAATGAGGATAATAACGAGTCTTGTTGTTCACACCACGATAACATTTCAATGATTTCAAGGTTAAGAATTCAAAAGCGATTCAAGAAATGACGCAAACAATAAGAAAGGTATGTTTTGCAAAGTAACAAATTTCCAAATATAGATTGCATACGTAATCATCAAACCCATAAGTAGAGTCTAAGAACACTAGAAAGACATGAACACAAGTTGATAATGTCTTTATTTAACAGAAAGATTGTTTAAGAAAAGCTATCATCGCGCAACCAGGTTTTAATGATAACTCATAAAGAAAGTCGATAAGTAAGGAATAAATGGTTCCATATAGCTAGATCAAATCAAAACATGAGAATAAAGGGAAAGAAATTGATTTAAGAATTTAAATGCTCCAAGCTTGGAATCAAAATCAACTTAAAGCGATCGGGTCTCCTTTCAAGTTCAGAGATCATGCTTTGGCTTGATTGGTCGAAACACTAACATTGTTTCACCCTTCAAGTTACTACATGCTTCTCGTCACTTAATTACAACCTTGCAAGTGAAGATCAAGAAATGAGAATAGTCATCAAGGTATGGTTTTCACCCCTAACCTGATGATGTACTCTCAAGGTATGACCACTAACTTACCAATCAAAAAGTTCGATCCCAACTCATTGTTGAGGATTTATAGAATAAGACGAGGTAACTCACCATTAAGGTAAGGGAAATCACTCCTATCTTAACAATAAAATTTTACAAAAACAAAATATAACAGGATGAACTTCTTCATCAAAATCCAGAATTCACTCCTATTTTGACGAGGTCGTTTCATTTGAGAAAATACAATCCATAAAATGAAATTATCATCAAGGTATGGAATTCACGCCTTGGGCTTCATTATCACAAGAAAACAATCGAGGTTTGACATTTGTCACCAAAGTATGGGTTTCAATCCTATTTTGGTGGGATCATATCATTTATGAAATGTAAGTTTCCAATGAGAATAATTGAAGTCAATCCTCAATATAAGGAAATCACCCCAATCCAGAAGATGAAATTTCATAAAACACACAATTGGAAACCATTTATCGAAACGAATAGAGATTCATCAAAGTAAGGGAATCCCCCTGTTTTGATGAGATAGAATCATTTAGGAGATACGAGTGTTCTTAATCATAGGTTGACTTGCAAACACTTGCATCTCCCACGGTGCAAGCGGTACGAAGTTTGACTTAACGACGAAAGGAAAATAATATCAATTAGAAATTCGGAAAATTTCAAGTTATATCAGTGTAACAAAGGAAAAATCATGCTTACAAGCTTAAGATCAAAGTTCAAGATAGCAGAATTTGTTATGATGGTGTTCAAATCTTGAATAATTTAAATCAGGGAGACAAAATCAAGGACAAGAATGATTCGACATCACAATGAGATGTGATCATTCGATTCACATCGAAGGGAAAACATGGACTTCTCAAGATATGAGGTCAGCCATAACCTTATTGAAGACATGCGTACCTATAAGTGGACACTCACTTCAAGGATTCCCAGGTAAGGTAAACGGATCCATCGGTTGATTTGGATTTATACGAATACCTTGCCTAGACAGAACACCCCGAGATACGGGCATCCCACTCTTCCAGCATTGCATGTATTCAGTGGTGAGACACAGACTTTGACGAGATTTTGAAAACCATAAGTATCAATTTAAGATTTGAAATTTGAAATTTGGAAATCATGTGATTTAGGCACCAATGCCTTAGTATATGTTTTGGGAATTTTGGGTGTGTATTAGTCATGATCAAGAGTAGGAGGATATCCATGTAAAGCACTTAACCTAGAAGAGTGTCTAACATGTAAGGCACGTAAAAATTCCATTTAAGTACAAGTGGACTCGTAAGTAAGGTCTTAGTTATAGTCTAGGTCATTCCGTTTCTAATAACCTAATTCCCTATAACCATGGCTCTGATACCAATCTGTCACACCCCGACCGACGGCGGAATCATCAGAGCGGACGAGGGGATGATTGATTGTTCATAACACATGGTCGTCTAATAATGGAGAAAATATTAAAATCAGATTACAAGATAGCATGAGTTTAACATATGCAAATACAACAGTTGAGGTCACAAAAGATATTCATTTTTAACTAAGTCCAAAAGTCCTAATTGTAAGCTTGTAGATAATCCAACTATGCAGCATGTCCTAAAATCATGTGAGAAAATAAAGTCAGCTAATGAGTTAGCTGGTGAGTAATCACAGCTTGATATACATAAAGATTGATTGTTTGATTGAGAATAATCCAATTCACAAGGTAATATTAAGACTTATAATGCAATAGCGGAGCATATAGATAAACCGACACAATATAAACCCCTTGACTTGACATTTTTCAAATAATAGACTTGCACACATACACCATAGATTGACTATTTGCCTCCGGCACAATCACCACTCGACTATTCATGTGGGGTGGGTTATCCAAACCAGTAGATCTACCATTGATACCAGAATTGATTGATTGATTGTATTAGGGTTCCTACTGTCGTTCAGTTTATCATAGTATGTTTTAATAGTTGCAAGTAATAACATAACCTGTCTTGAATTGAATTTAGAATGAATAACAATATAATAACACGATTGAATATTGGGTCACATGATTTCCCCCAAATAAGAAATGATATAAAATGAGGTTATGAATACTCACTTGATTGATGAGATTAGAATTTGGACGTGATAGATTAGACACCAACGGTTTCCTTACGAATAATCTACGGAATGGTGTCTCGAATTAGAATAATAATAATATGAGAATTGGGAATAGATTAGGGTTTCCATTAGGAATAGGTATTGAATGAAATAACTTATTTAGTTTGAATGTCTTAAAATAAATGAACGAATTTATTGAAAGTGATTATGTTTAGAATTTAATAGAAATAAATGTATCAATACGCGTAACCGTTTGATTTATTGTTAAAGTGTGGAAAAAAAACAAATAACTAATTTTATTAATTAATTATATGATAATTAATTAAAATATTTAATTATTTAAGTGACTAAAAGAAATGAAATGATTTGGAAAGATTTAGATCATCTTTGGTGATTTTATAAAATACCAACTTATAATGTTAAATAGTGAAAATAACAATTACTAAATATTTAATAATCAATGGAATAATTATTTGGAAAATTAATTTGTTAGTTTTTCTTTTCACAATTCAAGCCGCTTTATGTTTGAAAAAAAATTAGTTTATAAACTTTAATGTTTACAAATAAATTTAAGATTCTTTGTCAAATAATTTCAATAATTATTTAAAGTAGGAAGATTTAATTATAACTAGAGGTAGCGTTTGGACCCATAATAATTTATTAATTTAAACCATAATTTAAAAAGAATCTATTTTATAAGAAATATTAAAAATAATCTTTGTTATATTGTTTTATAAATATTTAAATTTAAAGAAAAATTGCAGAAAATAAGTTTGATGGTTTAAAAATAAACAGAGTTTTAAAAATGATTTTTATAATTTTAGGAATTTTCTATAATTTTTTAAAGCTGAAAAAGCCTTAAAAAATAGTTGAGAGTGCCTGGGGTCGAACCCGGGATCTCAAGGTTAGCAAGTGTGTATGGAACCAGTGAACCAAGGCATACAGCCGCGATAAGTCTTGGTTCCAATTGATTTTAAACATCTTTAACTTATTTCCCCCAAATCCTAAGAACCCTAAATTCAACTGGATCGAAATCAACCCCAAATCGATTATGTTAATGAAATTAAACTTGGAGCTTTTAATCCCCAAGTGAAACCGAGTGTAATGATGTGTGAAACTTACGTGTTCGAGTTCGAATCAATAACCTTAGATTGTAGAACAAGTCGCGGCTAGGTCGTGAAGGGTTTTGGTTACAATCGATAACAATAATCAAATTAATTGCACAGGAAGCTTCCACAGGACTCTATGATTAAAAGCCCTCTAAGAATTAAGGTTCAGAATGTCAAAATGGGGATGCTCGAGTATGTTGCAGGTCCGCGACGAAGATGATGATCGAATGGCTATGTTAGTGTGTTTTCGGATGAAATTGGGAATGGGAGTCGATTAGAGACAGATATAAGATCGTTCACGTTCGATTAAATAGATTATTATTGAGTGTAGTGCGCGATAGTGGAGGATTTTTCGGCCGAAAGTGGGGTGGTTGGGGTCGGTTCTAAATCGCACTAATCGACTCAAATTTTCAAATGGTAGTGGGGTATAGGTTCGAATCTTCCACGCGAGTTTGTCGGGAGTATTTAATTTGGTTAAAATCGCGTTAATTGGGGAGTTTTGGCTCGCCGGAGGGTAGCTGGAGGTTATCTTAAGGTTATCTTAAAGTATGCCTATTATATTTAAGGTTAAAGTATGCCTATTATATTTAAGGTTACTCCATCATTTTCTAATTAAACTTAAAGTATGCCTATTATATTTAAGGTTATCTTAATCTATCTATATCTATACTACTATATAGTACAACTTTTAGGACAACATTGTAATTTTAAACCATTTTTAAGACACTTAAAAATAATTTGTCATATTTGGTACAAGTGATTATGTATAAGCAACTCGTTATTTACAAATGTGCTCATCCATATATATATATATATATATATATATATATATATATATAGATATATATATATATATATATATATATATATATATATAGGGGAGGGATCAAATGAAAACCTTGTTTATAATTGAAAACCGTAAAAACCAGAGGTTACATATATGTAAGTACGTATTACAAAGTGTGTAACTAATAGATACATATATGTAAGGGTTATGTATATGTAAGTACGTGTTCCCAAGTGTACAACTAAGAGTTACGTACATCTAACTCATACAAGTTACGTATACGTAACTCGATTCATTATCATCGTCAACCTTGGAGTTTAAATTAAAAAATAAATAACGATCTCAAAAATAAGGTTAAAGTTTACTCAAGTACACTTTAAACAATCAAAAAATTAAATCAATTATAAATTATGTGATTGGATAGTGGTGGTTTTCACGGTTTTCAATTATAAACATGGTTTTTATTTGATCCCTCCCCTATATATATATATATATATATATATATATATTATATATATATATATATGTGTGTGTGTGTGTGTGTGTGTGTGTTTAATATCCCACAATAATAAATTAAAAAAGCAAAATGAGATTTATCACAATAATAGAGAGTTAGCTAAAGAAACAGTTCTAAAAATATTTATACCACCGCCGCACCGCGCGGATTCACCCACCAGTATAACTAAAGAGACTCATGGTAGACATATTTGCTGCGGGGCTTTTTTTTTCTTTTACAAAAGAAGCATAAGATATACAAAGAGAGAATAATACAAAGGAATGGAAGTGTATTTTGTTTTTGTTTGCGAGTAGAATGTAACCAGGCTCCGCATCAGGGAAACGGGTGGGGCTACCGTCTTTTTTTTTTTTTATGAAATTTATAGTTGTAAAATATGTCCGTATAGTTATAACGTGAAATAACAAAAGGAAAATAAAAATAAAATAAAATAGGAATGAAATCCGGAGGGTAGCAACAAAACACTAAAGAAAAGAGTTGGAAAAAGATAACAAAAAAAATAAAATATAAAAATAATTTTATTAAACTTCACGTGCTATATTGTAAGTTTATTAAGCTAAGCGCGGTAATGTGAATTGTTGCATAATGTAGAAATTAAGATTAAAAATATAACATAATAAGTTAGGTGTGAAAGATGAGACGTGAAAGACTTGGAAAAGATGGCTTTGTGTTCCTAATGCATAACCAAAATGCAAACATACAAACCACAAAACTCCAAAAGTATTTGCTATGGATTCTTGAATCAAAGGTTTTTTAAGAAAAAAACCGCTAAATGTTGGGTGGTTTGAGCACGACAGGAGTGGTACGAGCAACGAGAGGCGGTGAGAAACAAGTGGTTGGACCAGGACTTGAAGACATTTATGGAACCACACTATCACAAGGCCAGTCTGATGTTGCAAGTAACTGTCGACTTAGAACAGAAAACAGTAGAAAAATATAATTGGTCTTGTGATTATAGATTAATATAATTATTATTACTAGTTTTAAGTTGTTTCAGTTACGTAATATAAATTTTAATGGAATAATATAATTATTATTACTAGTTTTAAGTTGTTTCAGTTACGTAATATAAATTTTAATGGAATATATTTTTAAAATTTATAGTTTAATTAAAATTAAAAAAAAGTTCTAGGCTAATCTAGGGTTCGATTACAAGTGATTTTGATGTTTCAGCCTTTCATAGTAAATTATGATTAAAATGACTTGATGGTGCAAGATTGACGGAGTTCTAGAATAGTGAATTTGATGAGAGGGTTTGTAAGGCCCCGCTTACCGGGCACCTTACTGTTGGTTATCATCACACGTAAAACATACATTTAATACATGATCATAAAATACGCAGCGGAATTGATAAAATATACATTCTCATTTCATCATAAAGCTTTTACATCATTGTCTTGGTTACAAAATACAAGCTTTTCCTTACATTGCTTAACTATACTATGATTGCTGCTGATGCATATTCCGCAGCAATCATAGGGTCATACAGCGACCTCTACCGAAATAAAATAATAAAAAGAAAATATATTTTTCTTCATATAGAAGATATTATGTTCAAAAATATATTTTCTTTCATAAACAAGATTTCTTAAATAATCATGTTTATCAGATTATCAAGAAATCTTGCACTTGCATGCAACATGATGTGTTGCGCGCATTACGGGCCCACAACACATGATGTGGCTGCATAATCAAAAAGTGAATGCCATCCCAAAAGAGCTGAGTAGCCGCCTCGTGCCATCCTCAGCAACTCTACCTGCCAACTGGAAAACACATAAAAAGTCAGCGTTGCTGAGTGAGTTCTAGTTTTATATAAAAACATACTTTCATTCTCATTAACTGTTCTTCCATACATGTGTTCACACATCATACGTACACGTAGATAATATTGTTATTATCTCATCATTCATTACTTACTTTCATTCGTGTACACTTCATCATTCTCGTTTACTTTCATACATACATACTTTACATACTTTCGTACGTACTTTACTTTCATTCATACATTCATTACTTACGTTCGAACATTCATTACATTCATTCATACTTTCATTACTTTCGTTCGAACGTTCATTACATTCGTGACATGTACAATACCCGACTTTCATCATACATACTACTGGTGCTGGACCTGTGGTGGTTAGCCACGAACGTTGTGCACAAATGCTGATCCAGTCACCTGGAGTAAGTACATGCACCACTTATCTTTTCACCTTAGGGATTCCTACTAGGACCTCATACAAGCATATACTAGTCCTAATTCATACCATAAACACATTACTCAAGATTTACCCAAATGGGTCAAACTTACACTATTTCAAAAATAGGGTTTATATGTGATTCCAGCCCCAAAATCGTTAGAAAACATGTAAATGAGGGGTTCTAGAACTCACCTTAACAGGTAGAAGTTGATGAGCTTCGATTTAACTTGCTTCTCGACAATCGGTCAGCACTTTCCCTCTTTTCTTCTCTGCCCTCGGTCGCTCACTGCTCTCTCCCCGACTGAAAATGGGAGGAGAGTGGAGCTGCTCCCCTTTTATACCCAGAGCTCATTCGCATCTGGTCCAGGGGCGACTGGACCTTCAGTCGCATCAACACTATGCGATTGGACCCCAATCGCAAGTGTTCCATGCGGCTCATACTTCATTCGGGCGGTTGAACTCCAATCGTGCGGTTGAGCTTCAATCGGCCGAATAGCCATGCGGTTGAACTCCAGTCGCATAAATCACAGGCGACTGAGGCTCGGTCGCATAGCCTACCAAAAAGTCAAACTTCCGGGTGTTACAAGTCCACCCCCCTTATTTTAGGTTTCGTCCCCGAAACCTGTCATTCCTCGAACAATCGTGGGTAATGCTGCCTCATTTCTTCTTCAGTTTCCCACGTCGACTCGGATCCCTTCCTGTGCCGCCACTGTACACGCACAAGGGGAACCACTTTATTTCTCAACCTCTTCTCTTTGCGATCCATGATCGCCACTGGTTGCTCTACATAATTGAGCTTTTCGTCTACCTCGATATCATCCAGTGGAACGACCATGTCTTCGTCCGCCAAACACTTCCTCAGATGAGACACGTGGAACGTCGGGTGAATTCCACTTAGTTCATCTGGCAATTCTAACCTATAGGCCACCTCTCCTACTCGAGCAATGATTCGGAAAGGGCCTATATATCGCGGACTCAACTTGCCTCGCTTCCGGAACCGAATGATACCCTTCCAGGTGAGACCTTTAACATAACACGATCTCCCACCTGGAACTCAATCGGCCTGCGTCGTTTGTCGGCATACGACTTCTGTCGGTCTTTGGCCGCCTTCATATAGGCTTTTATTCTTTCGAGCTTCTCAGTCGTAGCCTCTACCACTTCGACGCTTCCCAATTCTTTCTGACCAATATCACCCCAACAGACGGGTGTCCTGCATCTCCTACCGTATAGCATCTCATAGGGTGGCATGCCGATACTGGCATGATAACTGTTGTTGTATGAGAACTCAGCTAACGGTAGATGGTCATCCCAACTTCCCCCGAAGTCGATAACACATGCCCGAAGCATGTCTTCTAAGGTCTGAATGGTCCTTTCCGACTGACCATCAGTTTGAGGATGGTAAGCCGTGCTAATATGCAATCTCGTCCCCATAGCATCGTGGAATTTCTTCCAGAATTTGGATGTAAACCGGGTGTCGCGATCAGACACAATCGACACCGGTACACCATGACGAGTCACGATCTCTTTGATGAAAAGATCAGCCAACCTCTCGGACGAATATGTCTCCCGCATCGGTAAGAAGTGAGCACTCTTCGTCAATCGATCCACAATCACCCAGATCGTATCATACCCTTTCGGGGTACGTGGCAGCTTTGTGATAAAATCCATGGTGATGTGCTCCCACTTCCACTCCGGGATGTCCAAAGGTTGAATCTTTCCGTACGGCTTCTGGTGCTCTGCCTTTACTTGCAAACACGTGAGGCATTTACTCACATACTCCACCACATCACGTTTCATACCCGGCCACCAGTAATCTTTCTTCATATCTTGGTACATTTTGGTGGCACCGGGATGAATGGAGTATCGAGACTTATGAGCTTCATCCAAAATCTTCATTCGCAGATCCCCAAGACGAGGAATCCACATACGCCCAAACCGAGTTCTAACACCCGTTGCGTTCTCACCCAATTCTGCGACCAGACCTCTCATGCGTTCAGAGTTAAGATGTTCGTCTTTCAAAGCCTCATCTTGGAACTCTTTGACCTGTCTCATTACGTCGGAAGTCATGATTAGCTGGTACGCCTTCACCCGAATTGGCTCGGGCCTCTCTTTTCGGCTAAGGGCATCCGCCACCACGTTGGCTTTGCCCGGATGGTAATGGATCTCACAATCATAGTCCTTTATAAGCTCCAACCATCGCCGTTGCCTCATATTCAGATCTTTTTGCTCGAAGAAGTACTTCAAGCTTTTGTGGTCCGTGAAGATGGTGCACTTCATCCCGTACAGATAGTGCCGCCAAATCTTCAACGCGAAAACCACAGCTGCTAGCTCCAAGTCATGAGTAGGGTAGTTAACCTCATGAACTTTCAGCTGTCGGGATGCATAGGCTATCACCTTTCTTTTCTGCATTAATACACACCCCAACCCCGAGTAGGAGGCATCAGAATAAACTACCAAATCTTCACTCCCCTCGGGTAACGCCAATACTGGAGCTTGGGTCAATCTCGTCTTCAGTTCTTCGAACGCCTTCTCTTGAGCTTGACCCCATACAAATTTCACATCCTTCCGGGTCAACTTTGTCAGTGGAGAAGCAATTTTGGAAAAGTCTTGGATAAACCTTCGGTAGTAGCCCGCCAAACCAAGAAACTACGGATCTCGGATGGCGTCTTTGGAGACTTCCATTGCATTACTGCTTCCACCTTCGCCGGATCAACTAGAATCCTATCTGGATTTACCACGTGACCCAAGAATTGAACTTCACGCAACCAGAATGCGCACTTGGAGAATTTGGCATACAACTTCTCCCTTCTCAACGTTTCCAAAACTTCGCGAATGTGACCGGCATGCTCAGTCTCGCTCTTTGAATAAATCAAGATGTCATCAATGAATACAATCACTGATTTATCCAACATCGGCCGGCACACCCTATTCATCAGGTCCATAAAAGCAGCTGGCGCGTTGGTCAAACCAAAAGACATAACGAGGAACTCATAATGACCTTAGCGCGTACGAAAAGCTGTTTTAGGGATATCCTGCTCCTTCACCTTCAGTTGATGGTAGCCTGATCGAAGATCTATTCGTGAAAACCAACTAGCACCCTGAAGTTGATCAAACAAGTCGTCGATCCTCGGCAAGGGGTATCTGTTCTTTACTGTCAGCTTATTCAGCTCGCGGTAGTCGATGCACATCCTCATACTACCGTCCTTCTTCTTCACAAACAGGACCGGAGCACCCCAAGGTGAGATACTCGGTCGAATGAACCCCTTATCCAACAGCTCTTGTAACTGCTCCATCAACTCTTTCATCTCCGTCGGGGCCAATCGGTATGGTGCCTTGGCAACAGGTTGGGCGCCTGGTACTAAATCAATCTGGAACTCGATCTCTCTGTCAGGTGGCAATCCCGATAAGTCTTCCGGGAACACATCTGGGAACTCACACACAACCGGAACATCAGACAGTTGTGGTGCTGGCTTCTCTACATCTTTCACATAACATAAATAGGCGTTACATCCACGCCTCATACATTTCCCCGCCACTGCCATTGAGATCACCTTCGGAATCATAGTAACCCGATCCCCATAAACTGTCACTGGACTACCGTCAGGCGCTGTCAAACTGATCATCTTCTTGCGACACACAATGTTCGCCTCGAAATCTGCCAACCAATCCATACCAAGCACCAAATCGAAACCGCCTAACGTCATTGCAAAGGGTTTAACTGGGAATTTGTGACCCTCCAGTTCTACATCGCAACTCTCAATTACCTCTGAAATCCTGGTGGTTTTACCTATCGCAGTCTCTACATCAAACGGCACATCCACACGCCTACTACTAACGGGCAATTTGGCACAAAAAGCAGTAGAAATGAAACTCCTACTGGCACCCGAATCAAATAATACAGAGGCTAAAGTTTGGTTCACCAGAAACGTACCGGACACTACATCGGGGTCCGTCCTCGCCTCTTCCTGCGTCATCGTAAATGCCCTGGCGCTCGCTTTCGACCCTTCACCCCCTGTCTTCTTCACACCGGAACCCTCAGATCTCGGCTTCTTGCAATCTTTATTCATATGACCACTTTCCCCACAGTTAAAACACTTCATCCCTTTACACTCTTTGGCCATATGACCGGGCTTTCCACACTTGAAACATACATTCAGCCCCCATCTGCACTCACCACCGTGCTCTCGCCCACACTTCCCACACTTTCTCGACCCTGCACTTGTCACGACCGCACGACGATCATCAACCCGTGCCTTCTTACTACTTGTCGAAGTATCACCCCGACCAAACCTCTTTCCCTGCCACTTCCTCTCATCACTTCCTTCTTGCTGCCCTCAGATTTCACCAACGCAGCTCGTTCATCGTACAACCTCCCAGCTAAATCCACCGCCGACCTGAAAGTACTTGGTCGGGCGGAAATCAAATGCCAACGAATTTCAGCTGGCAACCCCTGAATATACCGGTTAATCTTGCGAGTCACCAGCGTCACTTGCTCTGGCACCAACCGTGCCATGTCGTTGAACTTAGTCGTGTATTGTTGGTGGGTCATCGTTCCCGCCTCCAACTGCAGGAACTCTCTTTCAACTCTGTCCATCTCTCGACGAGGACTAAACTCCTCGATCACCATTCTCTTCAACTCAGACCACTTCATTTTTCCAATGGCCCTGCTACCCTCGGCCTGGACAATATTGTCCCACCAGCACAATGTCGTCCCCGTAAACGAGTGGGTAGCAAACTTTACCTTCTTATCCTCCTGGCAGTCACTGATATCAAGGACCGCCTCCATCTCTCTCACCCATTGGTGAGCATCAGCAGCCGTACCCGAACCATCAAAAGTCGGAGGCTTGCATCTCATAAATTTTCCGTAATCACAACCCCGGGCTGTCTCCCTTACCTGTTCTTCCTCCTCTTCCTCTTCGTCATCGGACAATACCGTTTCTGCCCCTGTCTGTTGCTGTCTACCAGAGGACCGATTCCTTCCCCGTCTCTCATCTTCACGTACTGCCTTAATCACTTCGGTTACCACAGACGGCAAGATCGTCTGCATAACCTGATGTACCTCTCAACAACCGCCTCTTTCACCGAGGCTCTCATCTTGGCGCTTTCGTCCGTCTCTTCCTGATGAGGAATCTCGTTCTCCTCACGAACTACTTTCTCTTTCCTAGATCTTCCTCGCGTGATACGCGGCTCATCACCACGTCCACCATCACGGGAAGCATCAGATGATCTATCACCGACCATCTTCTATCACACTGAAAGATTAAAAACACCAACACGGTCAATCAAGGAAATAGCTCAGTTTATGTTAAATACAGTAAGTCCCTAATTACAGTGGCCAGTTGTGATTAGCCACTTACTCTACTCTTCGTACCCCGAGCATCACCTATCCTGACTACATTAGTATCTCAGTCTAACAGTACACATAATTCACATCACATGCGCACATAATAACCATTTAATCTTTAAGAAAATACCTGATGGCACGCGACTACTCAGATGGCATTCTCATTCTCCCTGTCCCATTCTCAGTTTAAGTCTAGGTTTATTATGAAAATTACCCATTTTACTTAAACTTTTGCTCTGATACCAACTTGTAAGGCCCCGCTCACCGGGCACCTTACTGTTGGTTATCATCACACGTAAAACATACATTTAATACATGATCCTAAAATACGCAGCGGAATTGATAAAATATACATTCTCATTTCATCATAAAGCTTTTACATCATTGTCTTGGTTACAAAATACAAGCTTTTCCTTACATTGCTTAACTATACTATGATTGCTGCTGATACATATTCCGCAGCAATCATAGGGTCATACAGCGACCTCTACCGAAATAAAATAATAAAAAGAAAATATATTTTCTTCATATAGAAGATTATGTTCAAAATATATTTTCTTTCATAAACAAGATTTCTTAAATAATCATGTTTATCAGGATTATCAAGAAATCTTGCACTTGCATGCAACATGATGTGTTGCGCGCATTACGGGCCCACAACACATGATGTGGCTGCATAATCAAAAAGTGAATGCCATCCCAAAAGAGCTGAGTAGCCGCCTCGTGCCATCCTCAGCAACTCTACCTGCCAACTGGAAAACACATAAAAAGTCAGCGTTGCTGAGTGAGTTCTAGTTTTTATAATAAAACATACTTTCATTCTCATTAACTGTTCTTCCATACATGTGTTCACACATCATACGTACACGTAGATAATATTGTTATTATCTCATCATTCATTACTTACTTTCATTCGTGTACACTTCATCATTCTCGTTTACTTTCATACATACATACTTTACATACTTTCGTACGTACTTTACTTTCATTCATACATTCATTACTTACGTTCGAACATTCATTACATTCATTCATACTTTCATTACTTTCGTTCGAACGTTCATTACATTCGGTGACATGTACAATACCCGACTTTCATCATACATACTACTGGTGCTGGACCTGTGGTGGTTAGCCACGAACGTTGTGCACAAATGCTGATCCAGTCACCTGGAGTAAGTACATGCACCACTTATCTTTTCACCTTACTTCTGGATCAATGCCATATGCTATACCCCGAACGTTGTGCACAAATGCGGGTGCTGGACCTGTGATGATCAATCACGAACGTTGTGCACTAATGCTGATCCAGTCACCTAGGGCAAGCGGCAAGGATCCCATACATACTTCTGGTCAATCACAAAGACTGACCCCGATGTGCATCCTTCGGGGTAGCTAACCCGCACACCATTGAGTTAACACCTGCCAGGGGTGTGCACCTCCTTTCATTTGCTTGCAAGCCTTACTTACATTCATTCATTCATTCGTTAATGCATGCATTCGTTCATCATGTCCCTTCTTTACTTATCTTTCACTTTACGTTCTTAATACATTCTTTTCATTCTTTCATTCATTCACGTAAAGTTATTAAAAAGATAAGACACATATACATAAGGAACACAAATACTTACATATCATCAGTATTCACCATCTATCATGGCAACATCATACTAACAAACATACATCATACATACACTTCTACATTCACTCACATCAGCCCTGTTCGGGCGACTGAACTATCACCAGTCGCATGTCCTCCATGCGACTGGGCCATGCGATTGGGCTATCATGCGAATGGGTACTCAAACGTGCGATTAAACCTCCTTCCGTACGACTAGACACTATGCGACTGGGCTATATGCGACTAACTCTTAACCGTCCGACTGAACTACTCTGCGATTGAACTTATGCGACCGAAACCCTCAGTCGCATCACCTATCGTGCGATTGAGGCTCAATCGGGCGTCTGAGCCTCAGTCGGGCGATTGGACATCAGCTAACACTCATTCGGCCGAATGGCCCTTCAGTCGCATAACCCTAACTGGGCAGCGACTGGAGTTCTTCATACACTGCAGTCGCGAAACCCCGTCCCACAGTCACCATCAACCCATTTTCAGCCCAATTCGACCCTCCCAAGCCTTAGGGATTCCTACTAGGACCTCATACAAGCATATACTAGTCCTAATTCATACCATAAACACATTACTCAAGATTTACCCAAATGGGTCAAACTTACACTATTTCAAAAATAGGGTTTATATGTGATTCCAGCCCAAAATCGTTAGAAAACATGTAAATGAGGGGTTCTAGAACTCACCTTAACAGGTAGAAGTTGATGAGCTTCGATTTAACTTGCTTCTCGACAATCGGTCAGCACTTTCCCTCTTTCCTTCTCTGCCCTCGGTCGCTCACTGCTCTCTCCCCGACTAAAAATGGGAGGAGAGTGGAGCTGCTCCCCTTTTATACCCAGAGCTCATTCGCATCTGGTCCAGGGGCGACTGGACCTTCAGTCGCATCAACACTATGCGATTGGACCCTAATCGCAAGTGTTCCATGCGGCTCATACTTCATTCGGGCGGTTGAACTCCAATCGTGCGGTTGAGCTTCAATCGGCCGAATAGCCATGCGGTTGAACTCCAGTAGCATAAATCACAGGCGACTGAGGCTCGGTCGCATAGCTTACCAAAAAGTCAAACTTCGGGTGTTACAGGGTTGCATCACTCCACTTATTAACAGGGCCGGCCCAATAGCATTATGGCCCAATGCCAGGGCTTTGGGCCTCCCTTTACCATAGGGCCTCCATTTCCACTTCATCTTCACGCTCACAACCAAAAAACCATCGATCTTCATTCATTGCCCCCACAACCATCGACGTTTCCACTTCATCTTCACGCTCAGCCGCTCAGACAATGGAGACCATCGAGGCATCGATCTTCACGATCTTCATTCATTGCGCCCCTTTTTCTTGCTATTGCTTGCCCTAGTGCGATTCCCCTTCTGCGATTCCTACTGCGATTTCCCCATCTTAGAGAAAACGACAACGTAAAATCTCGAGCCCGAGTGCGATTCCTACTGCGATTTCCCCATCGAGGCGACGAGGCATCGATTTCCCCCTTCTGCCCCGAGGCCCCGAGTTTCAGATTTCAATTCGATAGCAGGGCCAGGTTCCCCAATCCCCCTTCTGCCCGAGGCCCCGAGTTTCAGGTTTCAACTCGAGAACAATCACAGGTTCCCCTTCTGCCCGAGTTTCAATTCATCACTCATCAGGTTAGTTTTCTACTTCTTTTTGTTTCTTATTGATTGGTTCATTGGTTGTTTAGAATCTCGTTCATTGGCTGCTTAGAATCTGGTTCATTGGTTGCTTAGAAATTAGAATCTAGTTTATGGTTGTTTATAATCTGGTTCTTTTGGTTGCTTAGAATCTGGTTGACTGAATGACTGGTTCATTGATTGCTTATAATCTGGTTCCTTGGTTGCTTATAATGTGGTTGCATATAATTAATTTACAGTTTACACTACATACTATAACTAGGAATTGTAACTTGGTTCATTGGTTGCTTAGAAGTTAGAATTTAATCAATTTATAACAATGTCAAACCGAATCCGTAAGTTTGAATCTGGTACGTCAAAAAGGGATAAAAGGCCAAAAGAGAAGCTTTAAATGAATCAATTAAAGGATCAATGTTAAAATTTGTAACTAGCACAATGTCTAATAATAATGAAAACCTTGATAAAGCTACAAATAATGATGAAAACTTTAAAAATCTTGATGAAAACTTAGATGAAAACCTTGATAAAAACCTTGATAAACCAACGACTAATGATGAAAACTTTGAAAATCTTGATGGAAACCTTGATAAACCAAATTAAAACTTTAACTCTTTTCCAAATGCATTGTTGTCTACCGAGTTATTTTAACAATTCCCGTAACTGTTGCTTCTGCGGAACATAGCTTTTCCAAATTAAAACTTATAAAAAATTATTTACGATCTACTATGTCACAAGAAAGATTAAACGGTTTAGCTCTTCTGTCGATTGAAAAAGAATTTTAAAGGAATTTGATTATGACGAATTTATTAAAGATTTTGCATCAAAAAAAGCTAGAAAAATAAACTTAATCTAAATATGATTATACAAGCACAATAAATAACTTAAAAAAAATTTTAACTCCGCCAATTGTAAACTTGTTAGTTTATTTTTGCCTGTCCCAAGTCCGGATAAAGGATGAGGGTTTATATAAATAATCTTTTGAGGCCTCATATTTTTTGTTCGCTTTGGGGCTCCAAAAACGTTAATCCGGCCCTGCCGATTAGGTGTTGGCAATCTCTTTAACCAAACGCAAAGTTACAAAAAAGAAACGATCACAACCGTAATATCACCATATTATATGATGAAGATTTACTCTAAAAACGAAATTGTCAAGAATCAATAATGTCATGCTAAAAACATAAGATTAGAAGTCAGAACCACTCAATATACTAACTTCTTGAACAATAAGACTGATAGTTTGAATATCCAAATAAATTATTCAAAAAGATATTAATTAGGAGTTATTTAGTAATCTCTGAACCTATAAGTGTTGAACAAATAAAATGTTTGATTGGGTAAAAGCAGGGTCGGCTCAACCGTTTAGGGGGGCCTAAGCGAACTAGAAATCTGGGCCCTTATGAATTTTAGTAACGAAATTTTTAGTGATTTCATTTCAGCTTTAATTTATTTTTGTTTCCTTCCTTTTTACAATGATAGGATAAAAATTCCAATTATGACTTGACATCCTAGGGAGCAAAATTTTATCACACATTAAGGTCTAGTAGCTGTGACAACTCGAGTTTCAGATTAATATTATTCCGTCATCCAGCATTTTTATGATACTTTATAATTAATAAATTTTATGTACTTAATTGAAATGATTATTATTAAAATATTTATAAATGCATAACCATCAACTATGTAAAATTATTTCTTACCAAAATGCAAATCCTTAAAAGTTAAGGGGCTAATGTGCAAATTCTAAATTAAAACTACATAAACCTAACCACCCCCACTCAACCTCTCAAAACCCTACCTCCCATTCGAACCTTCACCTGTCGGTGTGTATGTGCTCGGCCGTGAAGTTGACCCGGCAGCCCTATCAGTCGTGATCGAACAACTTGTATTCTTTCTGCCTCCAACCGCGAAGTATCCGGCAACCATATTCCGTTTGTTCACTTCAATTCGTTGGTCCGGTCAGCCCGCAAATGTCATCACTTGGTAATCGGATTGTCGATCAAGCAACTAGCCGCATGTTTCCTCCGGCAACCACCATACGAAACAGCACAGGTAAAGTTCTCATTTTCATGCATTTTTTTCGGTATGGATTCCGTTTCACTCGTGTTCATTATGCTTGCGGTTTCGGGTTTCATGTACGGGATGCCGTGTGAACATCCACGTTGTGCGGATTAATAGATTATAAACTTGGTTGGTGCTATTTATATGTACTTGCGATGTGTATCTGTGTGTTCTGCATATTATGTGTGTCTGTTGTGCGACCATATTGTGTGGGAGTTATATGTGTTTTAATGCGTGAGTGTGTGTGGCGGTGTGTGTTCACTACAAGAAACGCGCGTAATAGCGGCGACGGTATTAGCGGCGACAAGAGTATTAGTGGCGACAACTATTAGCGGCGACCCCTTTAGCGGCGACAAGTCGCCGCTAAAGATTGGCGATCCACTGCTCATTAAAGGAACCACATCTAGCCATCCATAACCAATTCAATCTAACGGCTCCTGTTAAATCGTATTAGTATCATTAGCGGCGACGCCTTTAGTGGCGACGCGTCGCCGCTAATGATGATAAAATATACGCGGGTTCTCATCTGCCTTCTTCACTTTCCCTCCACACTTCCACCCACCTACCGCCGACGCCTTCTCCTGCGACAACCCACCACCGTCGACGCCTCCGCCGCCGCCTCCGTCGCCGCAACCACCGCCTCTCCGACCCCATCACCCGCGGCCACCACCATCCGGCTTCTCTTCTCCCCGCGCCGCAAACCGAGCAGGCAACACCCACCACCCCCACCATCCGACCAGCCACCAGCCATCACCGTTGCCGCTGCTGTATTTCTATCGTCGCTACTACAAAAATTTCTAGATTTCGGTATTTTTTTATTTTTTTTTAATTTTTGTTTTATATTGTGCTTAGTTGTTAAATTTTGATCTAGTTGATGCAATGATGCTGATAATTGTATTTTAGTTTAGATTAGCAGCCAAATGGTTGATATATATCACGAATATTATCAAAATATAATAGATATATATATATCATGATCGATAATGTTTATTAGATAATGTTTATTAGGTAATGTTTTGGTCTAGTTGATGCAATGATGCTGATAATGTTTATTAGATAATGTCAAAAAATGATAGATAATGTTTATTACTAAGCAAAATAAACATGATCGGTTAAAAAATGATAGATATATATCACGAATATTGTCAAATGTGACTAGCTCAAATGGTAAAGACAAAAGTGAATTTAACCATTTATTAGTATTTCTAATTAGATGTACATACTAATTATTTACAACTTTAATTAGATTAGGTATTTTATAATTAGAAAGTTGTAAATACTAGTATGTACATCTTTAAAGATGTACATAAATAATTAGATGTAAATGGTTAACTAAGTATTTCTAATTAGATTAGGTATTTTAAAATTAGTTACACTAAAATCCATATAGTTAATCATTTACATCTTTAATAGTATGTACATCTAATTATTTAAATACCTATTATATAATTAGAAAGTTGTAAATAATTAGTTATATTAAAGATGTAAATAATTAGTATTTCTAATTAGATGTACATCTTTAATAAAAGTTCTAAATAACAATTATTTCATGATCTTATTTTAATCACAATGATTATATTCCTCCACTTAAATCCTAAATTATATTGCAGTGTTGTAATCATGTCTGTTGATAAAAGTTGGATTCTTAATCCGAACCGTTGATCGCCCGAGTATCAGCAAGGACTCAGCTCTTTTATCGATATGAGTGAAAAACATATCGACAAATATGGCCTAATTAGATGTCCGTGTAGGAAATGTCAGAATACTCAATTATTAGGATGGGTTAAAATGAAATATCATTTAGAAATATGGGGCATGTGTCGGACGTACAAGGATTGGATCTATCAGGGTGAAAGTTTAATTCCTGAAGTTGTAGTTGTAGATGATGTTGAGCCAACAAACGAAATGGCTGACGTTATCGAAGACGTCATGGAAGAGAGTAGCGGTGTCCGTGATGATTTTAAGGACTTGTTAGAGGAAGTTCAATCAGAATTATATCCTGGTTGTACTAAGTTTTCTTCCCTTGACTTTTTAGCAAAGCTTATGAATATTAAGGTGAAAAATAAATGGACCAATAGCTCATTTGATGAGCTCCTTGAGTTGTTACGGTCTTCACATCCAGAAGGTAACAAAATTCCTTCTTCTCACTATGTAGCCAAGAAGACATTAAAGAAGATTGGTTTAGGGTATGAGTCGATACACGTGTGCAAATATGATTGTGCTCTTTTCTGGGCAGAAAACTTATTGTTAGAAAATTGTCCAGTTTGTAACAAGAGTCGGTGGGTACAAATTCAAAGGGCAAGAAGTTACCTCACAGGTGTTACGATGGTTTCCTTTAACCCTAGACTACGACGTTTGTATTCTTCAAGGCACACTGCAAAAGATATGATTTGGCATAATGCCGGACGATCTGAAGATGGTACGATACGTCATCCTGTTCATGGTTCTTCATGGAAAGATTTTGATATAAAGTACCCCACCTTCTTGAGAGAACCCCGAAATGTACGCCTAGGACTTGCAGCTGACGGTTTCAATCCATTTAGTAACATGAGTTCGGCTCATAGCACGTGGCCTGTCATACTCACTACATACAATCTTCCTCCATGGCTATGCATGAAGGAGTCCTCATTCATGTTGTCATTGTTGATTCCTGGTCCTAAATCCCCCGGGAAGGACATGGATGTTTTTCTTAGGTCGTTGGTGGATGAGCTTAAGCTGTTGTGGGTGTCGGGCGTACGTACTAAAGACATGGCGACAAACACATTTTTCACAATGCGGGCAACTTTGTTATGGACTATAAACGACTTTCCGTCTCGTAGTAGTCTATCAGGTTGGAGCGGGCAGGGCTACAAAGCATGCCCGACTTGTAACGAAGACACTCCTTCAATGCGTGTCATAAATAAAGTCGTTTATGGTGGTCATCGTCGATTTTTAGATGGAAACCATGAATGGAGAACAAGTTTGGACTTCAACGGGGAACCCGAGATAAGAGCCCCTCCGAAACAATTTAGTGAGACTGACATAGAAACTCAACTTAGCCGGCTTCGGCACCGTTTACCGGGTAAGCATCCTGATTTTGGAGGTGTTAAATCAAAGTGGGAGGAGTATGAGTTAAATTGGTCCAAACGAAGCATATTTTTTGAACTTGAGTACTGGTTTTCTCTACAGCTAAAACATAACTTAGATGTGATGCATATAGAGAAAAATGTGTGTGATAGTTTGCTAGGTACTCTTTTAATGAATGAAAAGATCAAAGATACACCAAACGCACGGGTTGACTTGAAAAATCTAAATATTTGGAGTAGGCAATGGTTAGAGAAAAAAAATGGCAAGTGATATAGCCCCCACTCAAAATACTTATTGAGACCAGTGATCGAAAGTTATTTTGTGAGTTTATGAAAAAAGTAAAACTGCCTGATGGGTTCGGATCTAATATAAGCAAGAGAGTGATAGATAACAATACTAACATTACTGGGTTGAAATCTCATGACTGTCATATTCTCATGCAACGTTTGATACCGATTGGTGTTAGAGGTTTTTGGCCAAAGATACTTATACACTAATAGTTGATCTGTGTACATTTTTTAAGCAACTTTACTCTAGAACACTACTAATAGACGATATGAAGAAAGCTAAGGAGGCCATTCTTATAATATTGTGCAAGTTAGAATTGATCTATCCTCTAGCGTTTTTTGACATTATGGTTCATTTAGTTTTGCATTTACCTGATGAAGCGATATGTGGTGATCCAGTGTGTATGAGATGGATGTATCCGTTTGAAAGGTATATGAAAAAACTAAAAAATTATGTCAGAAACAAGGCAAGACCAGAAGGTTGTATAGATGAAGGTTATGTTGCTGAAGAAGCTTTATCGTTTTGTTCGAGGTACCTTCGAGATGTTGAGACTCAGTTCAATCGCCCTGATAGAAATGAAGATATCATTATTGAAAAAAGAAAGATATATGCATTTGAGTCAAAATGTCGTCCGGCTAGGTCAAAAAAAATGAAATATCTTTCTTCAAGCGAAAAACTTAAGCTAGAATGGTTTGTGCTTGACAGTTGTCAAGAAGTTAGAGACTATATGAAGTAAGAGTTCCTATCTTTAAATTTTAACATTAGTTAAATATATTTTGTTCTCACTTGTTATATATTTTTATCAAAAATATAGTGAATTCAAATCTGAACGCTCACATGAGGATGTCATAACCAAATTTCTATCATGGTTTCTGGAGAAGGTAATCCGTGTATAAAATTCTCTTAGGTTTCCAACATGAATTCAAATATATATTTGTTAGGTAATTTATATATAACACATTATTTTCTTAGGTTTATTCGATGAAAATACAAAATTCTCCAGATTTTCACTCAGAGTTGTATGCTCTTTCAATGGGTGCGGACGTAAAAGCCTATAATTACACTGCTTGCATAGTCAACGGTGTTAGGTTTATGGTGCTTGCACGTGACGCGCAACGCACAACACAAGTAAAGATGGGACCTTTGATACGGAGATAGCTGAGCAACATATATAAGTTTTATATAATGTAGGGGTTTAAAATATTAAAGATGGAGCCTTTATATATATATATATATTAAATTGTTTTTTGTTAATTAATATATAATCAACTCAAAGGACGGTTTGATGAGCTAAGTCAATCCCAAAACGAAGAAAATTGTTCATCACTGAACGAGGTCGAAGTTTTTGAGTCGGTGTTGGAGAACGCCGCGGTCGTATTGGAGGGATTGGACGTAAATCGTCTTCATCTGCAGGGTCGACTTCGTTTGTCCATGAGCAGGAACAAACACCTCAAACACTTTCAGAGGTATTAAAGTTATATAAGTTTTATCTGCTTAAACTTGAAGGTGTTAAGTGTATCATTGTTGGTTTATCTTAAATGGGTCAAAATGGGTAAATTTAAGTTGAATTATGTACATTTGGTTGAAATGGATCAAAATGATACAAACACACGTGATATAGTAAAAACCACGCTAATTTGAGTTAAAACGGGTTAAAATGGTTAAATTTAAGTTGAATTATGTACATTTGGTTGAAATGGATCAAAATGACACAAACACACTTGATATAGTAATAACCACGCTAATTTGAGTTAAAACGGGTCAAAATGGGTAAATTTAAGTTGAATTATGTACATTTGGTTGAAATGGATCAAAATAACACAAACACACTTGATATAGTAAAAACCACGCTAATTTGAGTTAAAACGGGTCAAAATGGGTAAATTTAATTTGAATTATGTACATTTGGTTGAAATGAATCAAAATGATACAAACACACTTGATATAGTAAAAACCACGCTAATTTGAGTTAAAACGGGTCAAAATGGTAAATTACACAACTTATAATGTATGATATGTTTTGTAGGCTCAAATCGCAAGTTTGTTTCAGAATGCAAACTTTATGTCGCAAATTACGCAACTTATTGCCTCTCAGAAAGGTACACAACAAGCCGATGAAGATGATGATTCGGACGAGGACGATGAATAGGATAGCGGTTATTTGTGTTGTTGAGAAAACTTCGTATTGTACTTCGTATTGTTAACCTCGTATTGTACTTCTTAATACTATTTGTTGGATACGTTATTTGTGTTGTTGGGAAAATCTGGAAATCTGGGTTTATTTTTACAAAGGTTTATTCGGTTTATAAAAATGGAAAATTAAAAAAACAATAAAAAAATTTAAAATTTAAAATTAAAATTAACTATTAGCGGCGACATGTGTCGCCGCTAAAAGTGTCATTAGCGGTGACACCTTTAGCGGCGACTCTTCAGCGGCGACACCTTTAGCGGCGACTCTTCAGCGGCGACTCTTCAGCGGCGACCAGGGTTTCATTAGCGATAAATCATTAGCGGCGACTCTTCAGCGGCGACCAGGGTTCCATTAGCGACGAATCATTAGCGGCGACTCTTTAGCGGCGACATGTCGCCGCTAATACTAATAGCGGCGAAAACGGCTACTAATAGCGGCGACAAATGTCGCCGCTAATGATCTCTTTCTTGTAGAGTTGTAGTGGTTGATGGTTGTATGTATGTTGTAGTATGAGCATGAATATGCATGTTGTATATTTGTGATGTTGTGTGTTTCTTTGTTGTGGGGGCTGTACATATTTTCTTTGGGTATGTATGCCATATAGATGGGGTGCGTGAGATTGCTTAATTGTGAATTTGTGAGTGCTCCAGGTGTGCTAGGTGGTGTCGTTGTTGACTTTATGTGTGTGTGCTTTTGTAGCATGCATATAGTATATATATATTTGGTAAAATAAGGGTGTAGTATATATATTAGGAAATATATATGTGACATGTAACTATTTACTCATGGCGTATGTGAGTAATATATAATTATTCAGTCTAGGTAAGTGTGGTACGTTTGGGTTGATACGTGTTCATGACGTATGGATTAGGTATTATTAAACGTATGAGCTTTATAAAAAAAGTTTGGGGGTCATATAACTAAAGTGTATAAAATGTAAATTTATACGTGTTAATTGGATTTTCATATTTGTAGTGAATTGGCACTTGAGTGTGCTTGCATGAGAACGAAAATAAATAAATAGTCTGCATTGAAACCGAGCTGTGAACGTGAAATCGTACGACCCATTATTAATACTTAATATTTAATATTAATTATGTAATAAACGTGCATCCAGGTTGTTCGAAAACTTAATCGTTCGTGCTTACACTTATTGATTTTGCTGTGCATTTAAGATGAGTTTTTAGGGCCCAGTTTTATATTCTTTCCTTTTCGGGGAAGAAAACATGCAAACACTATTTTTGTTATGGTTGTCAGTATTATTGATATCGCCTGTTACGTTAGTGTAGATACATTTGAAAGTCCTTACGGTATCAAACCGTTAGTAATTGGATTAGCGAGATAATTCTAAGTAGTACTAATGGGTTTGACAAACCCCGTCTGCGTTAGTTGTGCTAGCTTGATTGGAGGTCGAACGGGTGCGTAATTGACCTAACAATTGCCACGGTCTGTGATAGACGTGGTGGAAAGGCATAAAACACACAAAGTCAGCTTCGGTTAAAACACTAAGTAACTTGTTTATAGGCTAGCTACCTATCGATATGTTTATATACTAAACCATATGAAACGCTTTCTGACACATTACTTATTGATTAAACTTGTGGACTTACCAACTTTATGTTGACACACTTTAGCATGTTTTCTCAGGTCAAAGGAATGCACAAAGTTAGGAATTCAGCTAGGGATGCATTCATGGCATACATACAACTCAATTATCTTGTTTTGTTAAACTTTATTAACTTTTAAGGTTTAAACGCATGTTGATACAATTTACTGTTGACTTCTGTTTTCAAATCGCTTCCGCAAACATGAAACACTTATGGTTGATTTAAAAGTCTGATTTCTTAATGTGATGTTCTATAATTATTGATTCTGGTGTAACTGGTGCTATCTAAGATCCTAGTGTGTCACACGGCTGACGGTAAAACCCCGTTAGCGGATTTTGAGGGTGTGATAGTCTAAGACAAATTCATAGAATCAATTCTAATTTTCTCTTAGAAAGTTCAATGCATGTAATTGTTTTATTCTATGCACTACAATAAGTTTACAAATTAAATCAAAAATTACTATTCTTCTTTTTTTTTCTCACAAACTATTATAGAAAGTTTAACAAATTCTAATACCTTAATTTTATCTTCTTTGCTCAACAACAAGTTCATAATTTAAAGTTCAAAAATCAACAAAAGGGTAATACAAACCAAACTAAACATAGAAGAGCAATGTTCAGCAACCAGCAATAAAATTTTAGGACAAGTTATCACAGATACAATAATTTTAACAGGGTAACAAACTGAAGTCACTAAAACTTACACATTCAAGCATTTTAGAAATATAATCATAGATTCAATTATTTTAGCAAGATAGCAGAATGTTTTTACGGAACTTAATTATACCTCCAACAGGACAAATAACAATCAACAGATCAAATGATTAAATGAAGCAATCTCAGTTCCTTTCCAACAAATTAACCAAAGATAATCCTTTGCAAAGTATTCAGCTTTCCAACTCCAATGAATTAAACCGATTGCAACTCAAGTGTTATAGAGGAATAAATATTAGGGCAGATTATAGATTGAGTAAAGAATATAGAAGGAATAGCCTGATAAATATTACTTTACATCCTTCAAGAAAAGATAGAGATGTAGAAGGAGAAAGCATTGGTGCCACCCCCACCGCCCTAGCATGTAATCCTCTCTAATAGCCAATGACAATGGCACATTGCCTTCATTTAGCTTCAATGTTTCTGTGATTCTTTCTCGTAAATCTTGTTTTTGGAAGAGAGCAAGTGGTGTTGCCGCTGCACTAGCCGGTAACACGTGAATCTCATTAAAACAAATTTTAGATTTAGCCTTGCATTCTGTGACTCAACTTTTTAGGCCCAAAACGTGAAAGAATTAACAAGTGAGCCCATATATACATCTATACTATCTAATAAAGAAATGTTTCTTTTGCCGCTTATCATCCTCTTAACCCACTATTTTGCCACTTTTTATTTTTCTAGATATCCACACTATTAGTTTTCCCTTCAAAATTGTATTATAATAATTTAAATACCAATACAAATTTCTCTCTCTTATTAAAATGAATTTTATTAATTGCTATATTTCTCTATCTTATATAGATTTTTTAAATCAAACTATCTGTTTTAAAAATACATTTTATTAAAGAAATTATAAATCACATCTTTTAATTAAAGTATAAATAATAAAAAACTAAAAATATGAAATTTTCTAAAACACTAAACATTTTTAAACAAAATATTTTAAATCGTTTTGCTTTATAAAACTATATACATCTGAAATTTTTTATAAATTGTCTTACTAAAACAACAAGAATAATTACAAACCAGAGTTTTAAAAAATAAGATTTATATTAAAAATTATTTTTTAATATCTTAAACGTATGTTTAAAAATGAATATGCTTATATAAGGTGGTCAAAAATAGTATAATTGTTTTGTTAAACTATTACGTATATATAATTTTAATTATATTTTATATTAAAATATTATACTGTAACTATTCTTGTTTATTACTAACTACAATCCGTTTAATTAATGGGTTTTTAGCATACCTATCTATCTATAGAAAAATTAAAATAAACGTGAAACAATTGTGAGCGTTATTATACTTACTTTATCATTTCTTTATATTATTAATAAATAATATTGAATACTAAGAATATTACTCATACCATTTTCAAATTTAAAAAATATATAATTTAATTAATTAAAACCTATTTTTTATTAAAAAACACTTTTTAAAAATGAAAATTTTATAAAATACTGAATACAACAAACTTTAAAAAATCATTTTTCTTAAAACAAAATATTTAAATTCACAACTTTTTATATAAAAATCATAATTTTTGATAAAACAAAAGTTTAAGAAAAAAATACATAATTGTTTATTTACTTAAAATACGTATTTGTACGTAATTATAATCATATTTTATCTTCAAGTGTGATTTTATAATAGATAAATTTTTGTTACTAATTATTTAGTATTTTATTTATTAAATCCGTGTAATACACGGGGACTAACCTAGTAATATTATATAACTAACTTTTGGAAATGGGGTCCCTATATTTTTGGGGCCCAAGCCCTAGCTTGGCCCAACAATACTAATGGGTCGTCCCTGGGTAAAAGTCTCTAAGTCACTACGTATTGAACTAATAAGAACTGTTTGATTAATCTCTGAATAACTATGCAAAATAACTAATATACTCATTTGAATCATTTTGTATTGAATAAAATGTATTTATTACATAATATGAAAAAAGTAACTGATATTACTATTCAATGAATAGTAATACAGTGCTTCCCTTCTTTCTTCTTCAAGGGCTCTCCACTGCCATCCTACACCATCAATCGCCCCCCTCTTCTTCAACCTTCAAACCACCACCTCTCACCGGAACCCTCTCCTCCGCCGGACCACCACCACCCACTGCAGCCACCCTTTTAGGGCTCGATTCATTGCTAGGGCTCGAATACTATTCAAGTTGGGAGGTTAGGGCGTCGATTGAAACCAAGGTTAACGCAATGGTATCGGTGGCTACCACCCCGCCCACGGCGACCGGCGTTTTTCCGTCGTTCGATCACACACAGAAACATGCTCCAATCAGGCAATACCAGCAAGAGATCAAGCAATACGCCCATGGCGATGGAAGCTTACACCTCCAAATACCCTGATAAGATCCACACAGATGTCCTCTCAGACGCTAGACAAGCTTGCTACAAGGTAAACGTAAATCATTCATGATTCATCACACATCATCTAATCAATGTAATGGCCTCCATACATCTAATCAATCATCATAACCCCCCTGATTCACCGGCTCGCGATGCGTTCTACGCGTGCCTAGAGAGAGAATCGAACAACAAACCCACTGAAATCGCCGCCGTAGGGCTGCTATATCCGCTGAATGCAAGAAAAGTAGAGAACTTTACGACAAATCGTGTCGCCCCACTTGGGTAATTTAGTATTAATTCGATATTTTGTGTGTTGTCATGAATCTTGTGAGGTGATTTTGAAACCTAATTGCTGTAGTTGATTGATGGATTTGAATTGATGGGGTTGTAGGTGAAGCATTTTGATACGCAGTACTGTGCGAAGAAGAGGGTTCAGAGGCTTTTGGATGATAATGAATCGAGGAGGGGCCCGATTTCGCTTCCGCAGGCGTCTACCTTCAAATCACCTAATTGAGAGTATGCTTCACATCCTCTAATTGTAATTAGGTTAAGTTTGGATTCTTTTTATCATGATGATTTGTGATACTGAATTGCAATTTTGAATCTTTGAAATGATTAGATACTTAACTTATTAGGTGCTCTAATGATTATGCATGACAATTAGTTTCAATGATGATGATTGTTGCCTGTGTTAGAGTGTTATATGTCAAACAATTTGGTATCTGGAAGTGATGTCTTCATGTTAGGGGTTGGAATGAAGATGTTCTTTCTATATGTGATTAGTTTGTGTGTTAATTTGTGGTTTTGGGTTTGATTGGTTTAGGCAGAGATATAGCTTATGAATAACAAATAATCTCAACAGTGATGTCTTGTAATACATACAATGGCCAAGTAAGTGGGTTTCTGTTGTTCATGTCAGAATCCCTTTGATTTCTCTCTTCTTCGTTGTTTTTTGGGTTTTTTTTGCTGTCTCAAAAGATGCATTTTTGATGATCACCTGTGATAAAATCTTTTAGGGTTTAGTCGGTTGATTCTTCTCCGTTGACACCCTGTTGGTTCTTTCTTCTCTCTCTGTGTGTGATTATCTGGGTGATGGCGAATGAATCAAGTGTTAACGGGTTAGCTTTTTATTTGAGATCATTCGTATCTAACCTATTGTAAATGTGTGTGTGTGTAGTGTATACTAGCTGCTTCTATCTTTATGAGAGCATTGAGAATACTTCATTTCTGAAAAGGGACTAATAAATTGCGTATCTTTGAGCTCTACGAGTGAAGTGGTTTTCTGTTTTTGGTAGAAAACGAAGTGGAGACTATGCAGAATAAGAAATATAGGGTCTTGATTGATACTTGTAGATCATAAATTTATAATCTCCCAAGTTTTGACACACTTTAAGTTTATGTGTAGATTATTGCTAATTTCTGTGTTCTTAATAGAACTAGGGGACACCAAGCAATCAAGCATGAGGGCATATCGTATAGCATATGCTCTTGGTTAACTGATTCATTTTTTTAAATGCTGAGGTTATGTATTGCATAATGTTACTCTCTGTTCTTGAACTCTTAATGGGTAATTGGAACTTACCTGATATTGGTATATGTCAGTCGCTCAGCTTTGTAATTTTTAAGGTGCATTTGGTGTATTTGATTGTTTGTCAAACATTTAACTGAAGTAAACACATAACATCTGCTAAATATGACGTCAAACTGGCCATTTAATATCCTTCAGTGAGCGTCTTCAAATCAGAGTTTGATGGTATATTTATTAGTTAATGAGCCTAAGTATTCATTTTTTAATGGAGGGAGTATGATCGTTCTTTAAAGAGCTTCACAACATTATCATATCAACGTTGTTTTTGGTACTAATATAATCTACCTTTTGGTTTTGAAAGAAGCTGGATTGTTGATGGTAGAGCTATTGCAAGAAAGGTTAAAACTTGTAGTCTTCCTTTGGTAAATCAAATCAAAGACTGGAGCGATTCGGGAATGTCCACAGTGCCACTGTGACATTAAGAATAGTGATGTAAGAAATCTAATAAATCGTTCCCAACTTTTTCTGATCACTAATGTGCCAGTTTTTTTTAAACCCTTTGTTTGGAGTACAAAGGTTTTATAATCACTAATGTGACTTAGTTTTTTTTTTAATCCCATCTTTTGGAGTAAAAAGGTCACCTCTTGTATTGGTTTCACTTTGCAGGTTTCAGTTGAGTGGCCTGGACTCCCTGTTGGTGTGAAATTCGATCCCACTGATGTTGAGCTCTTAGAGCATCTGGCGGCCAAGTGTGGCTTGGGGAATGGAAAACCACACCAATTTATTGATGAAGTCATCCCTACACTTGATGCAGATGATGGAATATGTTCCAAACATCCTGAAAATCTTCCCGGTGAGCAGAGTACTTATGCTTTAATGTTTTCAGCAGTTAGCAGAGGTGGAATACTGGGCGGGTTGGATGACGGGTTGAAATGGGTATATTATGGGCTAAACAAACAATAATGATTGGTACGAGGGATCGGATGTAACATCACATCTATTTTATCATTCGCGTGTAGAAAAAGATTGTTTTTTAAGATTTTACAATGTTTGCTGCTATAATCTAGGTATTGTGAACAAGCTTTTGGGCTTATGGCCCGAGCTTTGCAAAGTATGTGATGGGACAAACACGAGCCCGTTGTGAACGCCATTTGTGAACGCCATTTTAGATGCAGATGCTATTTGCATAAGAATAGTGAGGAAAAATGGTAAAACTGCATTACATACAGCAGCTAGATATGGTAAAACAACCATGGTGAAAACACTTATCGAAAGAGATTCGGGAATTGTGGCGATTAAAGACAAGAAAGGTCAAACTGCACTTCATATGGCTGTTAAAGGGCAGAGTACTGCTGTGGTGGAGGATTTGTTGCTTGCAGATCAATCGATTCTAAATGAACGTGACAAGAAGGGTAATACTGCTATTCATATAGCCATTAGGAAATGCCGACCAGAGGTACATTTTATTGATTTATTGCTTATTTCGTTATCTTCGTCATGTTCCATTCATTTATGCCCTTTTCGATCTATATATTAACATATATATTAAAAGCTAAACTGAACGAATGGTAATTTGAAAGGTTTCACACGTTTGGTAATAAGGAGATAACGAGTAAAGCATACATGATGTGTTCATTGCTTTGGAGGCGAGGCAAACATTAGTTTGCAATCACAATGTGCTGTCGTTTATGAGCCTTTGAAAATAGAAATTTTCGTTTATGAGCCTTTGAAAATAGAAATTTATCCTCTACGAAGATTCGTTTCGATGATGCTTTTAGTCAGCGAACGCGAACGAAACGAATAGTTTTGGGCATGTTTCTACTTCGCAATCATAATGAGACACCTGTTTTGAGCCTTGCTTAGTTGTCAAACCAATTTGTTTGTACCAACTGTTTACAGTTACACGTTTAACATTCGCGCAACGCGCGTGTTAGTATCCACCTAGTTTAGTTAAATTTCTAAATGATTGTATGGTTTGATGGATAACTATAAAAATGAAATAAAAATATCATAAAAGATCCAAATTACTCATTACTCATTCGACTGACTTTATCATAATTTTAACAGTATACGACATTAATCACATGCCTTTTTCAATCATATATATTAGCACACAAAAATCAAAAGGAAAAAAACACAAAATGGTTAAGAGATAGTATAGTGTATAACACTTTCTGCTTAGGTTTGTTTGATTAATTATTTTTTTATCTGGAAATCTTATGCGTAGCCTTTGCATTCTATCATACAAAAAAGAGTAGAGTGGTGGGTCGATAGTGTTGGGGCTGTAGTGTTTATGATGGTGGTGGTGTTGTGGCAATGGTGATGTTGTACAGTGGTGGTTTGGTGGTGCTCGCGTTATGGTGGTGGTGGTGGTGGAGCGATGGTGGAGGTCGCCAGGTGGGTTTTGGTGACAGGAAGTGGTGGGGTGGTTTTTGGTGTTAGGTGGTATAGAGATGGAAGAGGGGTTGTGATGGTGGCAGGTGGCTGCGTTGGTGATAGAAGCGGGGTGGCGGTGTCAATGATGGTGGTCGGTTGCAGCGTCGGTGATGGTGGCAATGGGATTGGAGTTAGTATTTTAATAAAATTATAACTGGTCCTTTAAATCACTAAACATGTTTAAATAAATGAAATAATTAGTCATTATTTATAAATTGACTAAAATGCCACTAGAGTTAATAGAAAAAAACTAACAATGTTAGTGGGTTGGAGTTGATTGAAACGACTTGTAAACCACAAGGAGCAAAATAAGATTTTGAAACGTTTGGTTGAAATCGTTATTTGGGCCAAATCAAAGGGAGTAAAAGTAAAGTTTACTCTTTGTAAAATGGTAATCAAGTTTTAGGGTTGTTTTAATTAGGCCACTCATAAAATTTTTTGTTACAATCTGATCACTCGTAAATTATTTGTCTTGATCAGATCCATAAAATTCAGAATTTCTAATTACGTAATTCATAAGTTGCAAAAAAAATTAGAAAAATGAAATTAAAAAAATAACAATATTTATAAAACAACTAAATTATTTTAAAAAAGTTATGAATTATTTAAGATAATTAAAAAAATATGAGTGAACTGATAATTACACTCCTAAAACTTTAATGACCTGATTGAAACAAATAAAAATTATTAGTGACCTAATTAGAACACTATTAAAACTTTAGTGACTTTGAAGATCAAGTATAGGTTGGACTCACCTTAGAGTAGATTATGTTTATATTGCTTTGTAATAAGTTTAATATTAGTTTACTTTTGTATGTTGATTAGTTTATGTAATTGTTGATACACATGTCCTCAGTTCTAGTCTAGTGAGCTTAAATGTAATAGAACTTCTTCTTGTAACACATATGTAATGTTTAATCAATATAATGAGAATCTCTTCTATATATGGTTGTTGGTTGTTTAATGTTATATCTATTTATATTATTAGTTGTTACACGCATATCTGACAATGTTATATAGGTTTACAGTTGTTAGACATAGTTCTGAACCATTGAAGGTTCAAGAATGTGTTTAACTAAGTATCCTGATTCAGTAGTACGACTGGACCATGCGAATGGGCCAATCGCACGACTCAACCAGGTGATTGAGTCAATCGTACGGTTGAGTCATAAGACTGACTCAGTTGTCCGAATGAACTAATCGTATGACTCAGTCGCACGACTAAGCTAGTCGCTTGGCTCAGTCGTACGAATGAGAGCTGTAACCTATAAATACCACTTAATTCGTGGAAAAACATGACACTTCGAATATTTACAACCCTAGTCGACTCATAGCGCCCTGTTCGTCCCTTCCAACTTCACAAAACGTTTCAGATCATTCCTAGTTCGTTCTTAACGGTTTCTAATCGTTAGGTTTGATCTTGTTAACGTTTTCCCTGATTGGATCGCCAATCAAATAGGATTCCGCACTATTTGATCGGGTATAACGAAGAATCAGTTAGTACTCCGTCCGTACTCGGTCCTAACAAGTGGTATCAGAGCCTTGGCTCTTGATTCTTCGTGGATTCAATCGTTTTTTGTGAAAAAGTTTACGTTTTTAGCGAAAAGATCCGTTCTTTCTGCCCAAAAATCAAGTTTTTACGTGTGCATGTTCTGAAAATTCAATCTTTTTCGAGTTTCAGCCGTCAAGGGTGTAAAAACTTGTGTTTTAGGCCAAAGTGTGTGAAAAACCTCGATTTCAGCAGTCTCAGTCGCACGATTATCTCAATCGTACGACTGAAGTCCAGTCGCCCAGTTCAATCGTACGATTGAACTCAGTCGCTTGTTCAATCGCTCGGTTGATTCGTTTGGTTTGTCCAGTCGCTCAAGTGTCACAATCGCCTGTCCTGTCGTACGATTGAGTTCAATCGCACACTGTTTGTGTCAGTCGCCTCTCAGTCGTATACTCCAGTCGCCCAAACAGTTCACTTTTCAAGTTTAAACTAAGACAAAATGGACTCCGAAAATTTTGCCTTCTCAGCCGGAAAGGACTCTAGGATCCAGAATCTTCTGTTACTGGAAAATGAAATTGGAAACCACAATAAACCACCTAAGCTACTGTCTATTGATGAATTTCCTCAATGGAAACAAAGATTTGAAATTCATCTAAATGGTGTGGATACCAATTTGTGGAACTCGATTGAGACTGGATATAACATGCCCGTTGGTGCTGATGGAATACCTTTGACTTTAAGTGGACTAAGTGATGCATAAAAGGTTGCCTATAATGCTAAAAAGAAGGCTTATGCAACGTTGACACAGTCGATTCCCAAAGACATCTTTCATCAATACTCAGAGCACAAACAGAGCAAAAAGTTATGGGACGCTCTTAAGAAGAGATATGATAGCAATTCAACACTTAAGTCACTGAAGGCTAAAGAGTTGAAGAAAGAGTTTTACAACTTCTCGTCAATTGGGAATGAAAGCTTGGATGAGATCATTGATCGCTTCTACCATCTGATGAGTGAACTTCACACTCATGGAGTTAAAACGTCTAAAGAAGATAAAGTTACAAGCTTGGCTGAGGGTCTACCAGAGAAATGGGATTCCTTTATTTCCACTTTACGCTATAACTCAGTTTTGGAGACTTTGGATATTAATGACTTCATTTTGAAACTGAGAGAGGAAGAGGTCCGACACAAGTATAGAACGAAGAAAGGAGCTTAAACTCAAGATCCATCACTCTACAATGTTACTCCTACTTCTACTTCTACTTCCAAAGCCTCCAGTGCTCCTCTGCAAACTGCTTTTGTGTCAAATGCATCATCATCAGCTGATCAAGGTTCATCATCTACTAGTGAGTCACATGGTGCATCTGGGGTTCTACAAAGTCCTATAGTTACCCAATCAACGAAGTTAATGACTGAAAATTTGGAAAAAGTAACTGTAGAGGTTGCAAAGGAACACATGGATCTACTTGCTGCGGTAGTTCATTCCTATGATGGTTTAGTGGCCGGGAAGATTGGAAACTGCCACCTGGCTGATGAAGACTACGAGCAGGTGGATGAGAATGAGTTGGAACGTATGGACATAATGTGGGCTCTAGCAAGTGCTGTGCGACGAGCTAAGAAGTTTGTAAAAAAGATAGGACAGAACCTAGTGGCTACCAAAGATACTACATTTGGTTTTGACAAGTCCAAAGTCACTTGCTTCAGCTGTGGAGAAAAAGGCCACTTCAAGAGGGAATGTGTAAAACCAAAGAAGACTGGCAATGGGAATCCATTCTCATCTTTCAACAAACAAGATAAGGAGAAAAAGGCAGTTCCAACAAGCAGTGACTCCAAAGCTATGGTTGCTCAGGGTGATGAAGGACAAGATTGGTCCTTCTGATTCTTATCTGACAGTGAAGCCAACATAGCATCAGTTGAAGATTTGAATGAAGACTCAGCAAGTGAGGAGGAGAGCTCAGCTGAGATTGATACTGCTGAAATGGAAGAGACTTTAGCTGCTGTTAACCAAATCGTTGAGAATGAGCTGAATGCTGAATCTGAAGCACAACCACAGTCTCAAAATGCTTTCATGGCTGGAACGTCCACATCTGCACAGGTAGAATCAAAAGATGACCTGTTTGCTAAACATGCTTGTGTTAAATGTGAAAAATTTAGAGAAAGCATTGACTTAAAATTTGCTAGGTTATTAGATCATAATAATAACTTAGTAAATGACTTAAAATTGTGCACAGAGGCTAACAAAGTTTTAAAATAGAATGAAAGCAGTTACAAAAAAAAGTTGAGGCTTTAAAGAAACAATTAAAAGAGACTGAAGTTGTTGCCTTCAACCAAGAGAATGATATTAAATTCTATTTAAAGACCATTGAAGAAACTAAAAAGGATAAAGCAGTTTTACTAGTTGAAAATGAGTCTTTAAAACAAAAACTTCATAGTCTTGCGAGCTCCTCGCATATTTTGAAAAACTTGGTTAAGGAACGCAACAATGGGGAGGGGTTGGGTTATAAAGTTGTGCCCCCACCACATGAGACTCTTTGAACACCAAACAACGTCCAATCAATAATAATCCAATTAAAGATCATGTGGTGACAACTCCTCTAGTCAGTGACCCGGACACAGTAGTTAAGACTATGTCTTCAGGTGCTGATCAGAAACCCTCATCTTCAGGCACAACTGGAAATGAACAAAGGGTGGAAGAGAATGTTCAAGCATCTCTTGGGTTGGATTCTAAGTCTACCAACACACAATCCAAGATTTCCAAAACCACTCAAAATAAACCAGTCAAGAAAGATAACACTCATCTTCAAAGGCAACTAAATAATAATGTTAAACATGTTAAGTTTGTCAAGGAAGGTGAACATCAAAAGACCAAGACCAAAGAGCCCAAACCTGAGGTCTACTCCCCACCCCACAAGAGATCTCCCAGCCCTTTTGAAAGGAGATCCTGTTACGCTTGTGGTAAACAAGGTCACATATCTTCTAGTTGTCCTCGCTATCAGACACCTAGGGTTAAGGTTGAATTGGACAAAGAAGTTTCTCAGTTTCCAGAACAGAGATCTAAGACCCCTGTTAGGTCTAACATACCTGCCAGGTCTACACATCTCCTCAACACCACAGACAACACAGACAAGTCATTGGTAAGTCTGTGATGCTTGAGGTGACACCAGCTTTGGAAACTAAAACAAAGGTTCAAACTGTTAATCAAACCACTGCCTATCACAAACAATCTTTTCATAAAGATGGTATGTGGAAAGCTAAAATGTCTGATGTGTCTGATAGCAGTGACAAACTGAAGGTTGAGGTCCCTCCAACTGACAAAGGACAGTGGGTAGAGTTCATACCGCGTGATACCTCTGGGAAACCCAAGCCAGTTAAGGCTTGGGTCCCTCTCCTTAACTAATTGTTTTCAATTATTGTAAGGCCCACCTTTCCCAGGGAAGTCTCACAGTTGGCCATTCACAGCAAACATAGATTTAAAGCAATCATTTACTCATATGTGTATAAATATATATATTGCAGCGGAAAAATATACCGTAATTCAACCCATTACAACGTAGTTAAATTAAATTATAAACATTGTCTTTAAACATCAAAACTATTTAAATGTCCTTTTAGCTTTCTTTATCGGGGATGCCAGTCTTCTAGTGCCAAGAAGCTTCAGTCCCATGCCTCTATTCCATAAGCTCTAACTCTTACCTGTCAACTGATATGCATACAAAAGTCAGCTTCGCTGAGTGAATTCTAGGTTTACCTTACTAAATAACTTTCGTAAGAGATATTAGCTTTATCAGTTGAAAATAATCATTGTCTATCAAAATATAAATACACACAGGCTATCACTTTATCATTACTTTATCATTTATTGTTATTTATTACTCTTCTTTATCCGTCAATTCTCTGTCACTATCGGTGCCTAGGCTCGCCTAGGACTTTACCGACATGCCAATTAAGGACTTACTGCCGTACCCGATCAGGCCATTATTGTCATGCCAATTTAGGACTTACTGACCTGCCTGTTCGAGCATACTTTATCACTTTATCACTGGTGAGGGTACAACGAATGCAACCCTCCTTTATCAATTGCTTGCAAGGCTTTACTTTATCACTTTATCAAGGTACATGTTATGGGCCTCATAACCTTTCTTTATGTTTCGCTGTCATGTTTAAGTTATACATAATATAACACAACACAATACATAATAAGAAGCAAACTCTTAGTCTAAGCATTCACATTTCATCAATCATGAGAGATAAACCAGATAACTGACCCTCCGCGGGACAGCGGGGGTTCGGGGGCGGCAGCCCCTGATAGCGGGGTTCTAGGGGCGGCAGCCCCTAGTGGGGTCCAAGGGGCAACGCCCCTGGCTGGGGCCGGGCTGCCAGGTCAGCGCGCCCGAAAATTATTTTGAACTATTTAAATGGCACATTTTTCTTTAGGAAAATTTATTTTCTTGGTAAAGGTCTTAAAGACCGTCATCTTAAAAGTATATAATTTAGTATGCATATCACCCCAAAACATTGAAAACGGGTAAAGGAGGGGTCTAGAACTCACCTGAACTTGTCCAATAGCTTAAATTCTAAGCCTCTTAAACTATAGCCTGAATACTCTAGCTGCACGAAAGTTAATATGCAAAAACGTCATTTTCTCCATAGTTTCGCCCACAGTTTCGCTGGTAGTTTCGCTACCAGTTTCGCTGGGCAGCACTTCTGTCAGTTTCGCTGGACAGATTTGCTGGCATGAGCGCCCAACTTTCGTTGGAATTTCTTAGTTTCGCAATGTCTAAGGTCAGCCTAAGTACTTAGCGAAGCTATCGGCGAAACTGTAGTTTCGCTGTAGCGAAACTGTAGTTTCGCTAGGATTCTCCTAGTTTCGCTGGTTAAATGCACAGTTTCGCTGGATGAATACTTAAATTCGCTGGATCGGGGCCCAGTTTCGCTGGATGAACAAAAACTCAGATCTAGCCCGTTTTTAACCCAAAATCTTAACTTTTACGTCCAAATCCTTAGTTTACCTTCCATGAAACCAAATCTAAGCTTTTACACGTTTTCATACGTAAAAATTCGACCTTTATGTGTTTCTTTAAACTTTTTCAAAACCCCAAAACCCTAGAATCTGGGTTTGATCTACAGAAGGTCTTAGAGGTCGATTCTTACCTTGTTTTGTTGCTATTCCCTTGGGTTTTGATGTTCCAAACACCCAGCTCTTCAATCCTTCAATCTTCCAAGCTCAAATCTTGAGTTTTCTCTCTCTACTTTCTCTCTCTATGAAATTTTGGTGGCTAGGGTTGAAGTGAGGAGATGGATCTGATCATGCATGTTTAAGGGCTGATTAGGGCCGTTAAACCCACCAAGTCTAGCCCATTAAGGCTAATTTGATCCATAACCCACTAATTTACCCCTTTATTTCTTAAATTAACCCTTAAAGCCCGTTTTATTAAATGGCTTGTTTCGGGAAATTTCGGGGCGTTACAATTATGTGCAGGTTGTCCGCTACAGTGCTACTACCAATACATGGATTGTAGATAGCGGAGCTTCCAGGCACATGACGGGAAATAAGTCTCTCCTTTTCAATGTCAAACAAATTAAAGGGGGACACGTTTCCTTTGCTGGTAACAAAGGAGGATACATTACCGCTTAAGGCGAAGTAGGTAATGCAAAGGTAAGATTCGACAAAGTCAATTTTGTATAAAAATTAGAAAACAATATGCTTTCAGTGTCTCAGATATGTGACAAGGGCTTCAAAGTGATGTTTGACAATCGCAAGTGTTACATACTGAAGAAAGAGATGGAGATTCCATAGGAGCAGGTCTTAATGTCAGCATCCAGGTACAATGATTTATATGTATTGGATATGTCTAATGCTTCTTCCGCTGAGTCTACAGTTCAGTGTTTCTTATCCAAAGCAACAGAGAAGGAATCCATCTCATGACACAGAAGAATGGGACACATTAATCACAGGAAGATGAATCATCTGATTCATAACAACTTAGTTGATGGAGTTATTGTCAAGAACTTCAAACTTCCTGATTTTTGTGTCTCATGCAAGAAGGGAAAGCAGACCAAAAAATCTCATAAGACCAAGCATGTCAATTCTATAGAGATGCCCCTGGAGCTACTGCACATGGATCTATTCGGTCCTGTAAGCATGAAAAGTATAGCAGGAGACTGGTACTGCTTTGTAGTCACAGACGACTACTCACGCTTTACTTGGGTGATGTTTCTGAAAGCTAAGTCAGAAACATTTGAATCATTCAAGGTGCTAGTCACGACGCTGGAGTCACTCTACAACCTAAAGGTTAGGAAGATTCGTTCAGACAACGGCACAGAGTTCAAGAATCAGTGGATGGATGCTTTCTGCAAGGAGAAGGGAATTGTTCATCAGTTCACCTCAGCATACACGCCACAGATGAATGGAGTTTTAGAACGAAAGAATCGGAGCTTGATCAAGACTGCAAGGACAATGTTGTCAGATTCTAAGCTTCCAGTACAGTTCTTGAATGAAGCAGTTGCAAATGCTTGCTACATACTTAACCGTGTATCAGTAGTCAAAAGGCATGGCAAGACTTGCTATGAGTTACTTCAGAAGCAAAAACCTAACTTGGAGTATCTGGAACCATTTAGAGCTCCATGTACCCTGTTGAAGAAGTCTCAAGATGGCAAGTTTCATGAAAAAGCTGATCAAGGGATTTTTCTAGGATACAGCATACCAGACAAACGAGTTTACAATAACTCGACAGGTCAGGTTGAAGTGTGGTGCAACGTAGATGTGCAAAGATACACCACCCCCCCTGCTGGAAAAGGTCCATCGTCATTCTTCGATTACGATGGCTTTTTCAAATCCTTTAATCTTCCTCAGCTTGATTTGGATGATGTGATTGCTACTCAGATGATGTACGACGTTCTAAATACACCAAATCTGGATTCAAGCAACACAACACCTGCAGATGGTGCTTCAGGATCCTCAGCTCATGCTCAGGATGAGAGTGATGATTCATCAGATGATGAAGAGGCAGCTGAACTAGACAGTGAACATAATGTAAATCAAGATGTTAGCTCGTCTGCTGCCGAACCGGCATTGGGAAATCCGGATACTGAACCAGTAGTCACAAACTTGGATTCTGAAGTTGTTATTCCACCAACACCAGTGACTAGGATTAGTGTGAATCATCCCCCCTCATCTATCATTGGGGATATTCAATCCAGTGTGCAGACACGAAATCAGCTGTACTCGACTGATTATGCTGCGATCATGGAAAAGGGATATGTCAATGACGGGGCTTTCTCATGTTTTGTTTCACAAGTCGAGCCTAAGTATGTCAGTGACGCCCTCAAAGATGAAGCCTGGGTCAACGCGATGCAAGAAGAGCTTCTTCAGTTCAAGAAACTTGGAGTATGGACACTCGTTGACAGGCCAAAAGGAGTAAAAGTGATTGGTACCAAATGGGTACTAAAATGCAAAAAGGATGACCAAGGTGTTGTTATCAGAAACAAGGCACGGTTGGTTGTTCAGGGATTCAGACAAGTCGAGGGAGTCGACTACAATGAAGTGTTTACACCGGTGGCACGAATGGAAGCAATTCGGATATTTCTTGCCTATGCATCGTATATGAAGATCAAAGTTTATCAGTTGGATATGAAGAGTGCATTCCTTCATGGGGAAATCCGTGAGGAGGTATACGTCAGAAAACCTGAGGGATTCAAGGATCCCTATCATCGGGATAGAGTCTACAAGTTAGATAAGGCTTTGTATGGGCTACATCAGGCTCCTCGAGCTTGGTATGAAAATCTCTCCACCCATTTGTTGAAACACGGCTTTCGCAGGGGTGTGATTGACTGTACGTTGTTCATTAAAGAAAATGATGGTGATTTGCTTATGGGGCAGATCTATGTGGATGACATCATCTTCGGTTCCAGAAACAAAGAGTTGTGCAAAGAATTTGAATCTGTGATGAAGGCAGAATTTGAGATGAGTGTCATGGGAGAAATGAAGTTCTTCCTAGGATTACAGGTGGATCAAACCTCAACCGGTATTTTCTTGCATCAATCTAAGTATGTCGGAGACATTCTGAGTCGGTTTGATATGGACAATGTCACTGTTGCCGGTACCCCTCTTGCCACAAATCATGATGTGGCTCCTGATGAGAATGCGGATTTGGTGGATGCCACTATGTATCGTGGGATGATCGGAACTCTTATGTACCTCACTGCCTCGCGTCCAGATATCATGTATGCCACATGTTTATGTTCCAGATATCAAGCGAAGCCAAAAGTGAATCACTTGATTGGGGTTAAGAGGATTTTCCGTTATCTGAAGGGTACTCCAACACTGGGGTTGTGGTATCCTCATGATGATGACTTTGAGCTAACGACGTATAGTGATTTGGATTATGGAGGCTGCAAAATGAATTACAAGTCTACGTCAGTAGGATGTCAATTTTTCAGGAGAAGATTGGTAACTTGGCAGTGTAAGAAGCAGACATTAGTTGCTCTATCTACCTGTGAAGCCGAATATGTTGTTGCCGCCAGCTGTTGCTCTCAAATCATATGGATACAACAGCAAATGCGGGACTACGGTTTGCATTTCTCGTCTACTCCTATATTTGTTGATAATTCTGCTGCAATTGCAGTAACTAAAAATCCGGTCCAACATCCTAAGACCAAACACATCGGCATCAAATATCACTTTATACGTGACTGTTTTGAAAAGAATTTAATCGATGTGATAAAAATTAATACAGATTTTCAACGCGCTGACCTCTATACAAAAGCCTTTGATAAACCCAGATTTTTATATCTGTTAGAGGTCAACGGTGTTAAAAAGAAAAGTGATGTAATCTCAGAAGACACAGACGCGTAGTCCGACACATGTTTATCTTTTATTTTTTTATTTATTTTCTGTTTTATTTCATTTAATTTCCTTGTCGATTAAAAATCCAAAAAACACAAAAAGATTTTCTGTTTTAGTATTTTAGGGGGAGATTAGGTTAGGTTAAGTAATTATTTACTTAAAAAAATCAAAAAAAAAACAAGAGGGGGGAGGTTACTTAAGCTGAAAAGGCAAAGACAGAAATACTGGAATGTGACTAAATGAAATGGAAAGTTATAGTACACAGGTGTCGCGTTACTTGGAACACCAAAAGGATTTTATGTTTTGCAAGGTTAATTAAATCATAGAAAATTACAAATCAGAGAAATCTAGGTCTAACATATTGGGAAAATGATAGTACGCTTGGTTGGTATTGTAATTACACGGAGAAAGTTGATCTAGGTAGGTGCTAGTTCTCTATACGATGTATCAGTAGATTCAACACAATAGACGAGTAAACGTCATTGGTGAACTCAATCTAAACTAAATGGTTCAACCGACTGTGGGGTCCCATCTTATCACTGGTTAACACAATCAGTTATTTCCAATAAGGGATAACGAGCAAATAAACGCCACCAAAGGTGTGCGTGTGACCACAAAAAGAGCAAAAGAAAAATGAATACAAGCGCAATCAAGCTGATAACAAAACGTTGTTGGTGCGTTATGTGAAAAAGAAAATAAGAAATGCTCTAACAAGGAGATAGGTTATGTGCTCTCTGTTGTGCGATGGCACTGACCTGAGGATAAGCATAACCTACATATTCTAGAATTCATTGTTGTTTGCCGCCTCTCTGCTGTACGATGGCACTGACCTGAGGCTTGGCTTCTCTTTGAAAGCTCTAAGAATAATCGCTTCTTGTCTAAATACCTAAAGACCGCTCGAAAGTCCTCTAAGGAATACTGATTAACATATAAGCTTGGGATCCACAAAAGTTGGTTGAAATAATATAACTTAACTCATCGCCAATGCATGTCAAAAGTCTGTGTATGGATTTAAATGGACAAGTATACTGACAATCGTCGTGGATGCACCGACTGATGTTGATAATCAATGTGTGTTACATATCACGTCAAGCATGATTCCTAGTTAGATCTTAGAAGTCTTAGATAAGTGACTAACTTATGTAATTCATGTAAGGGTTTAAAGTTAAATGCAGATAAAAGATTCCAAGTAATGTTGTTTATGCCTGTTTGATTCCATATGAGTTTGTCCTTGATATGATGTCAATATTAATAGGCTACACTAACCCGACCTAACAAAAATTACAAAAAGATGTTTTATTGTGTTCGTAGTTTAAAATTTCAAGTTATATGCATAATGTGTCAATGTCGGACTGTGCAAAATGTTCTCTGTTAACGTCACCAAATGAGCTTAACATTTATTTAAACAAATTGTTTCTGAAAGGATAAAAGTATCACGTCTGAGGTGATAAGTTGGATAAATGGATCACGTCTGAGGTGATCGGGTGGATAAATGGATCATGTCTGAGGTGATCGGGTGGATAAATGGGTCATGTCTGAGATGATCAGGTGGATAAATGGATTACATCTGAGGTGATCAAAATGTAGTTTTATTTTAAATGGTCATGTCTGAGATGATTAACCTACTCATAATGTTTATCTACTGGTAAATGGAACTAAGGGTCGTTATGTTAAAATGGTCAAAAGATGATAAGGATGGCCCAGTCACACGACTGAACCATAAATATGGTCCAATCGTACGATTGGAACACACGAATGAGTCAAATCGTTGAATGGACAATGCGAATGAGTTCAAGCACACGATTGAAGGTGACCGACTGTCACAGTCGTTCGACTGAACATCAATCGTACGATTGGAGATGAACGATTGGGTGAATAGTACAAATGAATCTCAGTCGCACGACTCACTCATGCGACTAGACTCAATCGTACGACTGACCTATGCGACTCGGCTCAGTCGCCCGACTGGGATTTGCCCTAGTATATATAGGTCGATCGACCTCAGTCGCTCATTCACCCAAATCACCTCTCTCTATACGTACGACCTAACGAACCGCTGCCAAAATTTTGTTTGATTCAAATTTACCATCTATTTGTGTGTTCTGACATTCATTTGTGCTTATACAGGTAATATTCGTGGTGTTTCTTTATTAAAACCGATCAATGACATCACAAATCTCTTAAATTTTGACCCAACAGTAACCGAAATCAAAGGCACAAATAAACCACACAAACTGAGCGATAAGTTCAAACAAACTTACAATAGGCTTAATCGGTTGTTTCTGAGTGTAATGAGCATAATTTTGATGTTTAACACTTAGTATTGCTCAAAACAAGAATTTGAATGGACAAACAGTCGAGTAGACGACTGGTCGTGCTGATGAACTTCAATCGTACGACTGAACTGTCCGATTGGCTAAATCGTACAACTAAGATGAACGAATGACTCAATCGTACGACTGAACCATGCGAATGAGTTCAGGCGCACGATTGAGATACACGTATGAGAAGACATGCGACTGAGTCCAATCGCATGACTCAGTCGTACGCATAAACTCAATCGTTTGACTAAATCTCAGTCGCACAGTTCAATCGTACGACTGAAACTCAGTCGTTTGCTCAGTCACACGATTAAACCTAAGTTTAAATTTCTTTGACTGAAATTAGCTATCCTCAACATGCACTAACGTTTATCAACAATGTGTAACAGATGGCGAACCGGTGGACTATCAGTACAAAGCATAACATTTGTGCTCATCTGGATCTGACCTCCCAGAACGTGAAGGAGTTCTCGGGCATCATTACTTTCTTACGGAGATCGAGGATCTTCCGAGCTATTTCTACTCCATGCACGCCATATCGTTCAGTCCAGCAGGCTTTCTGGGAAAGCGCTGTGGTGGACAGATCCATAGAGCCCTACCGCATCAGGAGCACCATTTTTGGTCAGGCAATAGAGATCTCTGAGGAAGATCTACAGACAGTCTTAGAGTTTGGGGATGATGGTGACTACCCCACACGACTACACCCTCTGACAGTTCGAGGGTGCTTTCTGCGGGCAAAGTACTTTGGGGATATCAATGCAGGTATGCTCAACAAGAGCAACTTGTGCCCCCAATTCAAGTACTTAGCCCACGTGCTGCTAAGGTGCATTGCCTCGAGGAAGGGAGGCTTTGATGAGCTGTCTAAGCAGATGCAGAGCGCATATGTTACGCTGGTGCTGAACCATCCGTTCAGCTTCTCGCGGATGATCTTCACTTATTTAATGGAGAACATCGAAGTGAAGGGCAAAGAGAGCTTCTGCATGTACCCTCGCTTCATGCAAATGATCATTGACCAGAAGCTCCCTATGCTACCAAAGGATAAGAGGATGCAGTGGTGCTTGACGTGATGGATGATACCACCTTAGGCAGGATGAAGGTGTACAGGGGGAAGCAGGTGAAACCCCCTGTCAGGCGACTATTTGGGCATCTGGCCCGCGATGATTATGTGGCGCCAGCAAAACGGAAGTGGCGCCATGAGGACAGTGATTCGGATGTGGAGCAAGTTGCTCTGCCCTCCGATGACTCCGATGATGATCATGATTCTGATCAGGGAGGAGATGGCCAGGGAGAACCTGAACCAGCTCAGATACACCCTGATTTTCATATGAAGGAGGAGGAGGAGTCCGATGAAGAGCCACTTACCCGGACTGTGGGAAGTCGGGAAGTGGCAACTGAGAGGGGATTAGGGCGGTTGGTGGACGCTCGGGAGGGTCTGGGAGTTCTACAGTTGATCCATCTTACACCCCAGCCTCTCCCAGCAGTCGAGGGGGAGCCTCTGTGTCCAGGGGGACACGAGGAAACGTATGGCTCAGCCTCATGGGCTGAAGCCCAAACATAGGAGGATCACTCTTATACTACCTCCTCCGCTACCACAACCACCCAAACCACCCAAACCACTCAAACCACCCAAGCTGCCCAAACACCCAAACCACTCAAACCACCCAAGCTACCACAACCACCACTACACCCATTCCCCTCCCAATCACCTCCACCCAACCTACTACCACAGTACATCCCACTCCACCACTCACTCACATTCCACCTCCAATATTCACCACCACCACAGCCACCACCACTAGCCACCAAGCTGGCCCATCCTCAGCAACTACAGGTTCACCCCTCCCTCCCATTAGAGTGGAGGAACAGCTAGTAGCTCTGAATAGAATGGTGATGAAGCTGCTAGCTGTAGATGAAGAGAAGGCAGCGAGACTACTTAAGCTTGAGGAGCAAAATGCTTCTCAAGCTCAGCTTATCTCTCAGCAAACTGAGCAGATCTCTCAACAAGCTGCGTAGATCTCCCAACTCCAGGAGCACAATGTCCTGTCGACTCAAAAGATAGAGGAGTTGGAGTCTGCAAATAAGCAGATTATGCTCAAGCTAAAGGGATCTCAAGCTGATCCTCTTAAGATAAGAGAGGGAGACGGTGATGATGGTGATAATGAAGATGATGATGATGAGAGTGATGAAGATGATGACGATAGTGGTGATGATCAAGCCAAGGAGGGGCAAGATGATGATGATGATGATGATTCTGCTTCAAATACTGCTGATTCTGGTCGGGAACGACGTTCAAAAAGAAGACAAGACCATGGATCTACAGCAAATCCTCCATCATCACCTACTACAGAAACTCACGAGCAGATACAAGACAAAAGTATTGATTAGACGTTTTATTCTTAAACTTTTGTACTTGATTCATCTTTTGATGTATATGAAACTCTTGGAAATATTTAATGATTAATGTTTAATTAACTTGAGATTATACTAATGATTGCTACTTTACATGTTGATATTAAACAGATAAGGGTTTTCAGCAAGATGAGCATGATGTTGCTCCCCTCCAACAGATCAAGTCTCAACTCACAATGATTCTTGATCTGCAGGGGATCGTCAGAAGGTCAGTGAGTTATACTCCTGAAGAAGGAGAAATAATTCACGACCTTACTGATGAGCAGTTTGCTGAAATATTTCGTCTGAATCCAGACGAAATTGTTAAGGATGCTCCAACTTTTGATGATGCTGATGATGACGAGCTCAACGATGTTGAAGAAATCGAAATTGAAGACATCACAGATCAGCACTATCCAGAATACACTGATCAAGAGGGAAACGTGTTTCCAGATTTGGTAAACACCCTTGACAGTGACATTCTGGATAAACTAGTGATAAGGAGAAAAGGAGCAAAAGCCTCAACAAGCCAAGCCCAAGCCTCGGACGCTGAAGTTGATATTCGAAAGGCTGAATGGGCGGCTTGCTTCGCCAAGATCCGAGCCCAACGTGCTACAGCAACTCAGAGTACCTACACCAAGCTATACAAAGTAAAGAAGAATATGAAGGTGTCAGGGAAGATCATTGCTTGGGCTATTTTGATGACCTTGGTGTGTATGCGGTGAAAAGGGAGAGGGGAATCGAGTACTTCAGATTCCCTCATGATCTGAAGACTCTCCCAGGTTTTGAGCTCAACCAGTTGGCCCGACTAAAGCTTCTTTATGCTAATCCTAAGAAGATGTCTGGCTGGTTTGAGGCTGCCTTGAAAAAGGAGTACAGGACTAGATGGGTAAACTTCAAGCCTCAGCAGGCTACGAGGTACCTCAGAAGGTCTGAGGTGAGTCCCATCACTGGTCAACCGAAGATAGTCCTGAAGTGGCGGCCTCCGCGCACAATGTCCCGAATTCCACTGAGGGAGATGTGACAGGACTTTACCCCACACTTTAAGTGGTGGTACTATGACGGCGCTCGGGAGAGGCCGTCATCGTTTTGGAAAGGGAAGGCGCAATGGATACAATAAGGGTGTTTGACCCCATGTGGCTTATCAACTTGTCAGCGTCTGATGTTTATACGCTGTACAAGTGGCCACTGTTTTTTGACACGCAGGATATAGTGCAAGCACTACAGTTTTAGCATATCATACGTCTATGCTTTGCACTTAATATCCATGTTGGGGTTTCTAAAGAGGAGAGACTGAAGAGATTTGAAGAGTTCAAGAAAGAAGTCAAAGTCTAGATAGAACTAGGTCCAAGGGGGAGTTTGTTGGTACACATGTCCCTAGTTCTAGTCTAGTGAGCTTAAATGTAATAGAACTTCTTCTTGTAACACATATGTAATGTTTAATCAATATAATGAGAATCTCTTCTATATATGGTTGTTGGTTGTTTAATGTTATATCTATTTATATTAGTTGTTACACGCATATCTGACAATGTTATATAGGTTTACAGTTGTTAGACATAGTTCTGAACCATTGAAGGTTCAAGAATGTGTTTAACTAAGTATCCTGATTCAGTAGTACGACTGGACCATGCGAATAGGCCAATCGCACGACTGAACTAGGTGATTGAGTCAATCGTACGGTTGAGTCATAAGACTGACCCAGTCATCCGAATGAACTAATCGTATCACTCAGTCGCACGACTGAGCTAGTCGCTTGGCTCAGTCGTACGAATGAGAGCTGTAACCTATAAATACCACTTAATTCGTGGAAAAAACATGACACTTCGAATATTTGCAACCCTAGTCGACTCAGAGCGCCCTGTTCGTCCCTTCCAACTTCACAAAACGTTTCAGATCATTCCTAGTTCGTTCTTAACGGTTTCTAATCGTTAGGTTTGATCTTGTTAACGTTTTCCCTGATTGGATCGCCAATCAAATAGGATTCCGCACTATTTGATCCGGTATTACGAAGAATCAGTTAGTACTCCATCCGTACTCGGTCTTAACAGTAATTTTATAGTCTAGTGAAATTGTAGTTTCGCTCATAGTTAGCTGCTTAGTTCACCCGGCGAAACTGTTATTTCTGCGGGGCGAAACTATAGTTTTGGCAGCACATTTTCGCTCATAGCGAAACTGTCTACGAAACTAGGACTGTTATATATAGATTTGATCTTGCTCATTGTTGAGCATCCTTGCAAAACCCTAATCGTGTATTTGTGTTGCAAGAGGCATTTGTAAGCTATTATTCACTGAAATATATTGAGCTTTCATCTTTTGATTGTATTGGACCATTACTTGCTTATATTTGAATACATTTTGCTTGTTCTAGTCATCTCCATCTTTGTATTTGAAATTATTTCTGATATTGAACGATTCAAACCGTCATTTGTACTGAAAATCGATCAAATGGACCAACAAAATAGTATCATAGCCTTAGCGCTCTTGATTGTTTGAGGTTTCTGGTTGTTTTTGTTGAATATCACTATTTCACCAGTTGTGGATCAAATCTGAGTGTATTTGATATGGAATTTGATTGAATTTTACTTGTTATTGATTGGGAAAGCGCTGTGCATCATCAGATCTCAAATCCATTAAGATTTGGGTGATTTCAGATTGTTTTCGGAGTAAAAAGGATTTTCAGATTCATCCAGCAAAATTACTGATCATCCAGCGAAACTATCATCTTTATTCAGCGAAACTACAAGTGTTTCGCACTTCGTAGTTGTTTTCAGCATCTCTGCGAAAGTAGAAACCCTGAACGAAAGTTCAACAGTGCTTGTGCTCATATTCTAAGTGAAATTGCTGTCGAAAGTACCACTGAACGAAAGTTCAAGCTTGTATCGTGCTAAATTGTCGGCGAAACTAAGTATTTTCAAGCTTCCGACTAGCGAAATTGCTGCCGAAATTGCTAGCGAAATTACCATTGGTCTGCAAAACTAGTTTCTGTGAAACTAGCTCAGCGAAACTGTGAATTTCTGCGAAAGTGTCATTTCTTCTGTGAAACTAGCATATCAAAGATGATAACTCTCACCCTTGTAGATCTAGAAAGTGTAGCTCCCAACAGACCTCCGAGACTCATAAACGGTGACAATTTAAGGATTGGAAGAGATGTCTCAAAGCCTTTTTCTTTTACACTGACCACAACCAATGGGAATCTATCATCACTGGTCCACACATACCAATGGTCACTATTGGTGGTACAACGTCTTAAAACATGGACCCAGCCACGTTCAACGACAAGGATCTGAAGTGATTGATCGAGACCAGAAAGCTTTTGGAGCGTTAACTCTATGTCTTGCACCTGATATCTACAATCGATTTTCTGAACATCAGAATGCAAAAGTCTTTGTATGATGCTCTCTGTGAATTCTATAATGGAAATGAAGATCTGAAGAAGGATAAGAAAGCCCAAGCTTAGAAGGAATTTAATTCAATTGTCGGACATAAGAATGAAGACCTTACTAATATTAACAATTGATTTTTTTCAGTATCAAGTACCCAAAAGAAGTATGATGATCAGTTGGGTAATCATGAACAGGTGAATAAGCTTCTAGACTCTCTCCCACCCCAATGGAGCTTACAAGTGAGAATGTTGAAGCAAGAGAGAAACTTTGCTGATTACAAGCTTATGGATCTGATCAACAAATTGAAATCTTCGAGTTAGACATGAAGAGAAGGGAATTCAACCAAACCATGATGCCTACATCTGGTTTCACTCAGAATGCTGCATTACTGTCTTTCGCTACAAGCTCTCCAATGCAGGCATCTCGCCACGGCGGAATGAATACTGGTGATTATTCTGGAGCTTGTGGTAGTGCTGGGAGAGATCAATCTAACCTAAAAGAAAATGGTGAAATTTCAGTTCCATCCAAGACAATGGTTGTTTGTGGTATGTTTGTTCAGAGTTATGAAGCTCTAGTGGCGGGGGAGTTGAAAGGCAAAGGATTTACGATGAAGGATATGTATCAGATGGACCCTGATAATCTTGAAAAGACTGACATTCAATGGCAAATGGCAATGTTGACACTTAGAGCCAAAGGTTCATCGAGCGCACTGGAAGAAAGAACTTCGGAGGTCAAAGCTCTAACTCCAGACTAGGATTTGATAAGTCCAAACTGAGGTGTTTTAATTGCAAACAGTTGGGACACTTCAAACATGAATGACCATTGCCGATTGTCACTAACCCTTGTTAGGACCGTGTACGTACGGAGTACTAACCGATTTTTCGTTATACCGGATCAAATAGTGCGGAATCCTATTTGATTGGCGATCCAATCAGGGAGAACGTAATCAAGATCAATCCTAACGATTAAAAAACGTTAAGAACGGACTAGGAATGATTTGGGAAGTTCTATGAACTTGGAATGGACGAACATGACGCTCTGGGTCGGCTAGGGTTGCAAGTATTCGAAGTGTTACGTTTTTCTACGAATTAGGTGGTATTTATAGGTAAGGGTTTCTCATTCGTGCGACTGAACCATTCGAATGATTCAGTCGTGCGATTGAGCTATGCGTTTGATCCATACGCACGACTGAGCCTTCAGTCATACGACTGGTTCAATCTCATGCTTCAGTCTTACGACTGATCCAGTCTCCTGGTTCAATCGTGCGACTGAGCCATTCGCATGAAGTTATTCATGCGTATGGTCCATTGGCATGGCTCATTCGCATGATAACTTCATAATGTTAAGTTTGAATGTGTTAATTATCATAACATTAAGCATATCAATTCAAACAACCATCTACCTATATAAACTATCAACCATTCATTGCACAACCCATTAATGAAACATTTAAACATTATAAGCATCCACAACCACTTGCATTTCATTAATCAACTTTTAATTACATATAAGTAAGACATTACAAAGATATTACATTTAGCTCAGAATCTAGGTACACATGTATCAACAAACTCCCCTTGGACCTAGATTCCTCTAATGTCTTGCTTTACCCATTATCTCCTCGTACTTCTTGAACTTCTCCTCTCTGGTTATACCTGCATGTATTTCAAATACAAAACAGATGCGTATGACATTCTGGAACTGGAGAGCTTGTATGATGTCTTGCGAGTCATAGAACAGTGGCCACTTGTAGAGAGTATAAACATCATTCACTGACAAGTTCGTAAGCCACATTGGGTCAAATACCTGATGACATCCATCTGTCCATCTCTGTGCAGAACTATGACTGCTTCTGCTTTCGCCAATCATAGTACCACCACTTGAAGTGTGGAGTGATGTCCTGAGGCATTTCCCTAAGAGGGATCTTTGACATAGTACGTGGAGGATGCCACTTCAACACAATCTTTGACTTCCGGTTCGTGGATCCACTTCAGACCTTCGAATGTACCTCGTAGGTTGCTGAGGCCTGAAGTTTACCCACTGGGTGTGGTACTCTTTCTTTAACGCATCTTCAAACCAACCTGACATCTTTCTGGGATCAGCATAAAGTAGCTTCAGCTTTGCCAGTTGGTTGAGCTCAAAACCAGGTAGAGTTTTTAGATCGTGTGGGAATCTAAAATACTCGATACCTTTCTCTCTCTTAACCGCATAAGCGTTAAGGTCATCAAAATACGCCCACGATATAATCTTGCCAGACACCTTTTGATGTTTCTTCACTCTGTAGAGCTTGGTGTAGGCATCAGACGTTGGAGCACTTTGTTGGGCACGAAGATCCGCAAAACAAGCAGCCCATTCAGCCTTTCTCTCTTTGACTTCCTCCTCAGTAGCCTGGCTGTATCTTCTTGTTTGTCGGACTCTTCTTCCATCTTATCCAGAGTATCAAAAGTCTCGCTGACCAGATTGTCATCCAGATTTGGAATGACATGACCTTCAGTGTCAGTGTACTCTGGATAGAATTGGTCTGTTATATCCTCTATCTCAATCTCATCTACGTTGTGTAGTTCTTCATCACTATCAACTTGGACTTCGGGAGCGTCTTTCACTATGTCGTCGGCGTTGAGTTTGAACATTTCTGCCAACTGTTCCTTAGTGAAGATGTGAATAATCTCTCCCTCTTCAGGGGTATACTCAACCGATCTCCTTACGATACCCTGCAGATCAAGAATCATTGTTAACTGACTCCTGACCTGTTGTAGGGGTTCGACATCGTATTCATCTCTTTGAAAGTTTGGATCTGCTTGATTTAAACATGCAACACAATACTTGTTAGTATGTAATCAAACACAATCATTATTAGGACAAAAATATAAAACATTAATTACATAAGTGTTACACAATTTTCCAAGTACAAAAGCCTTTTAAATACAGAAAGCATAAATAACTAATCAGTACTTTTGTCTTGAATCTCAGGAGTATCTTTAGGTGGGGCAGACGTAGAGGTTCCTTGGTCTTGACGTTGTTTAGAACGCCTCTCGTCTACTGCTTCATCACTTTGTTCCCCTGCGGCCTCTCCTCCTTCATCATCATCATCATCTTTCTTGTCATCACTATCATCACCTTCCTCACTTTCATCATCCTCATCTTCGTCATCCTCATCATCGTCATCCTCATCATCATCGTTCTCCTCATCATCGTCCCTTCACCAATCTTGAGGGGCTCACTCTGAGTTCCTTTCAGCTTTAGCAAGATAGACTTGTTTGCAGCCTTTAACTCATCCAACTTCCTATCCATCTCAATCTCGTGCTCTAATAGACCAGTGATCTGATCAGTCTGTGCAGCGATCAGCTGAGCTTGAGATGAAGTCAACTCCCTTAACTGATGAATCTCAGCTGTCTGGGAGGAACACTGCTCTCTTAACTGCTGAATTTGAGCAGTCTTGGCCTCATCAGAGGCTAGCAGCTTGACCACCATGCTGTTGAGTGCTGCAAGCTGCTCTACCACTAAGACAGGTGGTATGAATGAGCTAGTTGGAGAAGATGAGGGTCCGGTTTGGTGAGTAGTGGTGGTTGTGGTGGCTGTGGTGAATATGGGAGAGGATGGGAATGATGTAGTAGGGGGTACAGTGGTAGTGGTGGTGGATGTGGGAGTGTGAGATGTGGGAATAGTGGTGGTGGCTTGAGGTGTTTGGGATGGAGTGGATGTGGTGGCTGTGGTAGTGACGGAGGTGGTGAATCGTATTCGTTTACTCTTCTTACCATGAGGTCTCGCCATGGTCTTCTTCCTTTTCCTAGTAGACACCGGGGTTCCTACTCTGGTGCTGGGTACATCAGGGGCATAAGCCGGATCAGACTCTGTGTGTGGATCCCCTGATGTGCCAGACTGACCACCCAAACCCTCAGTCCTCTCTCTGTGGCAACCACTTTGCTGCCAACTCTCTTGGTCAGACCTTCTTCCTCGCTCTCTTCCTCAACATCGTCTGGCGGGCAGAAATCAGGTACAAACCGGCAGCAGCCGTGTCTGTATGTGGTGATGGCTGAGCTAGTGTGTGGAGGGTCCCTCAGAAATAACTGGCCCACCACTGCCATCATGGCTATCATCGTCATCTGAGTCATCAGATGGTATCGCAATCACCTCAGTGTCAGATCCGATGTCATCATGACGCCATTTGCGTCTCCTTGGCGCAACATAATCAGCCCGGGCCAGATGCCCTATCAACCTCTTCATAACTGGCTTCACCTGCTTGCCCTATACACCTTCATTCTCCCAAGAGTGGTGTCATCCATGATCTCTAATGCCACTGAATCACTCTTTTCCTTGGGCAGATCAGGCAACTTCTCATTAAAAATCAGCTGAGGAATCGGGGGTACATGCAGAAGCCTTCCTTCCCCTTTGCCTCTAAATTTATATCAGATACGTGAAATCATGTTGGAGAAGCTGAAGGGGTGGTTTAGGACCAATGCAACATAGGCATTCTGGATTTGGTCCGACAGATCATCAAACCCACCCCTCCTGGATGCTATGCACTTCAGTATGACGTGTGCTAGGTACTTGTACTAGGGGCTCAGGTTGCTCTTGTTCAACACACCGAGTTGATGTCCCCGCAGTACCCGATCCTCATAAAGCAACCTCGAACCGTCAGAGGATGCAGCTTAAGTGGATGATCCTCATCATCTCCAAATCCCAATACTCTCCTGATATCTGCCGCTGTAATCTCGATCTCCCTACCAAAGATAGTACTTCGGATGCGGTAGGGTTCCACAGATCGATCTACCGAAGCTCCCTCCCAGAATGATTGGGTGAATGGACTGGTAGGGATACAGGGTGTAGATATGGCTCTATATATCCGTGATCTCCTCAAAAAGTCGATGATCCCTGCAAACTCACCCCATTCCTCGAGGTGGAATCCAAGTGAGCACAAATGTTATGCTTTGGATTAATGGACCAACGATTAGCCATATTCCTGTAACAAATAGCAAACGCACGTGAGAACACATGAAAAACAGAGTTTGACCAAATCAGAAAAACAGTTCAGTTCAATTGTGCGATTGAACTCATTCGTATGATTCATTCGGCCGATGAATGAATCGTCCCTTTCAATCGTGCGATTGAAGTTCATTCTGGAGTCCAGTCGTATGACACACTCAACCCATTCGCATTATTCATTCAGCTGATGAATGAGTCGCCCCTTTCAATCGTGCGATTGAAGTTCATTCTGGGGGACCAGTCACATGACTCACTGTTCGATTCCATTAAGACTCAGATCAACCAATATTGCGAGTTAGACATACGCTTAGGTTCTTTAGACTCGCAATCCTATACCTAACTCACTAGTTTCATTGATTTCAACCTTTTAAGTAATTAATTAGTTTCTAGTTCAAACTTATTGTCGGTTCAAAACTAGGTCAAATACGTTCGGATTAAAGCCACATTCGACTGTAAACATCATCAATCATTCACGTAATACCTGTATAACAATGCTAAAATGTCAGAAATCAAGTATAATGGATGTTTGAGTTAAAATAAATTTGGGCAGAGTAACGGTGCGATTTGAGATTTAGGGCGAATGGGGTCTGCGATCGACTGAGTTCCCTATTTATACTAAAACTCATCTCAGTCGGGCGACTGAACCCATTCTCTCGACTCATTCGGCCGACTCAATCTACCAGTCGTATGTTTGACCTAGTCGGTCACTTTCAATCGGCCGATTGGAGTCATTCGCATTGTCCAATCATACGATTGTACTCATTCGTATGCTCCATTCGTACGACTGGTTCATACTGATGATTCAGTCATGCGACTGGGCCATACTTGTGCAATTTAGTCATTTCATTAACCGAAACATAGTTTTCTGAAACAACTGATAAAATAGTTTTTATGAAACAACTGATAAAACATTATGTGCAATTAATCATCTCAGACATGATCACTTTTAGATTAACACACCCACTGATCACCTCAGACGTGATCCATTTATCCACCCGATCACTCAGACGTGATCCATTTATCCACCCGATCACCTCAGACGTGATCCATTTATCCAACTTATCACCTCAGACGTGATACTTTTATCCTTCGGAAACATTAGTTTAAGTAAACATTAAGCTCGTTTAGTGACATTAACAGATAACAATATACACAGTCCGACATAGTCCACTTATACTAATAAATTAAAGAAATTTTAAACTACGAACAAAACGAACATCTTTTTGTGATTTTGTTAGGGTAGGTTTGTGTAGCCCATTAGCATTGACATCATATCAAGGACAGACTCATATGGAATCAGACAGGCATAAACAACATTACTTGGAACCTTTGATTTGTATTTAACTTTAAACACTTGCATAAATTTCATATCACAGTTTTCTCACTCATCTAAGACTTCTAAGATCTAACTGGGAATCATGCTTGATATGATACGTAACGTACTTTGATTATCAACTTCATTCGGTGCATACACGACGATTGTCAGTATACTGTCCACTTAAATCCATACACAGACTTTTGACATGCATTGGTGAAGAATTAAGTTATATTCTTTCAACCAACATTTGTGGATCCCAAGCTTATATGGTAATCAATATTCCTTTGAGGACTTTCGAGCGGTCTATAGGTATTTTGACAAGAAGAGACTATTCTTAGAGCTTTCAAAGAGAAGCCAAGCTCAGGTCAGTGCCATCGCACAACAGAGAGGCGGCAAACAACAATGAATTCTAGAATATGTAGGTTATGCTTATCCTCAGGTCAGTGCCATCGCACAGCAGAGAGGCACACAACCTATCTCCTTGTTAGAGCATTTCTTATTTCTTTTTCACATAACGCACCAACAACGTTTTGTTTTCAGCATGATTGCGCTTGTATTCATTTTTTTCGTGCTTTGCTCTTTTTGTGGTCATTTGCACACCTTTGGTGGCGTTTATTTGCTCGTTATCCCTTATCGGAAATAGCTGATTGTGTTAACCAGTGATAAGATGGGAACCCACAGTTGATTGAACCATTTAGTTTAGATTGAGTTTACCAATGACGTCTACTCGTCTAATGTGTTGAATATACCGACACATCGTATAGTGAACTAGCACCTCCCTAGATCAACTTTCTCCGTGTAATTACAATACCAACAAGCGTACTATCATTTTCCCATTTTGTTAGACTTAGACTTCTCGGATTTATAATTTTCTATGATTTAATTAACCTTGCAAAACCGAAAATCCTTTGGTGTTCCAAGTAACTCGATGCCTGTGTACTATCACTTTCCATTTTATTGAGTCACATTTCCTGTCCTTTTGTCTATGCCTTTTCAGCTTTACTTACCTTCCCCCCCCCTTTTTTTAAGTAATTGAATACTGAAATAAATAATCTCCCCCTAAAATTCTAAAACAGAAAATCTTTTTGTGTTTTTGATTTTTATACGACAAGGAAATTAAAAATTAAAGAAAAATAAAATTAAACGAAGACAGAAATAGTGTCGGGCTATGCATCTGTTTCTTCAGAGATAACATCACTTTTCTTTTTAACACCGTTGACCTCTAACAGATAGAAAAATCTGGTTTATCAAACGGTTTGGTGTAGAGGTCAGCGCGTTGAAAATCTGTGTTTATTTTGACCACATCAATTAAGTGTTTTCATAGCAGTCGCGTATGAAGTGATACTTTATGCCTATGTGTTTGGTCTTAGGATGTTGAATCGGATTTTTAGTTACTGCAATTGCAGCAGAATTATCAACATATATAGGAGTAGAAGTGAAATGCAAACCGTAGTCCCGCATTTGCTGTTGTATCCAAATGATTTGAGAGCAGCAGCTGGCGGCGGCAACATATTCAGCTTCACAGGTAGATAGAGCAACTGATGTCTGCTTCTTGCACTGCCAAGTTACCAATCTCCTCCAGAAAAATTGACATCCTGCTGACGTAGACTTGTAATTCATTTTGCAGCCTCCATAATCTGAGTCACTATACGCTGTTAGCTCAAAGTCATCATCATGAGGATACCACAACCCCAGTGTTGGTGTACCCTTCAGATAACGAAAAATCCTCTTGACTCCAATTAGATGATTGACTTTAGGTTTCGCTTGATATCGGGAACATAAACATGTGGCATACATGATATCTGGACGCGAAGCAGTGAGATACATGAGAGATCCGATCATCCCACAATACATGGTGGCATCCACCAAATCCCCATTCTCATCAGGAGCCACATCATGATTTGTGGCGAGTGGGGTACCGGCTGCAGTGACATTTTCCATATCAAAGCGACTAAGAATATCACCGACATACTTAGTTTGATGCAGAAAGATGCCGGTAGGTGTTTGATCCACCTGTAATCCTAGGAAGAACTTCATTTCTCCCATGGCACTCATCTCAAACTCAACCTTCATCACAGATTCAAATTCTTTACATAACTCTTCGTTTCATGAACCGAAGATTATGTCATCCACATATATTTGCACCAAAAGCAAATCACCATCCTTTTCTTTGATGAACAATATACAGTCAATCACACCCCTGCGAAAGCCGTGTTTCAGCAGATGGGTGGAGAGCTTTTCATACCAAGCTCGAGGAGCCTGATGTAGCCCATACAGAGCCTTGTCTAACTTGTAGACTCTGTCCCGATGATAAGGATCTTTGAATCCTTCGGGTTGACTGACATATACCTCTTCACGGATTTCCCCATGCAAGAATGCACTCTTAACATCTAGTTGATAGACTTTGATCTTCATGTAAGAGGCGTAGGCTAGAAAGATGCGAATAGCTTCCATTCTAGCTACTGGAGCAAAGACTTCATTGTAGTCGATTCCTTCGACTTGTCTGAAGCCCTGAACAACCAACCGGCCTTGTTTCTGATAACAACACCCTGGTCATCCTTCTTGCACTTTAGTACCCATTTGGTACCAATTACTTTGACTCCTTTGGGTCGGTCAACAAGAGTCCACACTCCAAGTTTCTTGAACTGTAGCAACTCCTCTTGCATAGCATTGACCCAGGCTTCATCCTTAAGGGTATCACTTACGTGTTTGGGTTCAATTTGAGAAACAAACATCTGTAAGCTCCATCATTCACGTAGCCCTTTTCCTTACTTCAGCGTAATCAGCAGTGTACAATCGACTTCTAGTCTGCACGCCGGAGTGGAGATCACCAATGATAGCATCTGGTGGATGACTCGTACTGATCCTAGTCAAGGGGTTGTAGGAACAACGACTTCAGAGTCCATAGTTGTGACTGGAGGTTTAGTATCTGTATTTCCAGATGCGGTGTAGCAGCTGAAGAGCTTCCTTCATGATCAACATTAGGTGATTGTACTGGTTCAGTTGCTTCTTCATCCTCTGATGAGTCCTCACTATCATCCTGATCGGCTGAGGCAGATCCCGATGAACCATTTGCAGAGTTGTATCGCTAGTATCCAGATTCGGTGAATTTAGAACATCGTGCATCATCTGAGTAGCAATATCATCATCTGAATCTATCTGAGGAAGATTGAATGATTTGAAAAAGCCACCGTAGTCAAAGAATGACGATGGACCTTTTCCAGCAGGGGGATGGTGAAACGTTGAACATCAACATTGCACCATACTTCTACCTGACCAGTAGAGTTGTTGTAAACTCGTTTGTCGGGTATACTGTATCCCAGAAAGATCCCCTGATCTGCCTTTTCATTAAATTTGCCTTCTTGAGTTTTCTTCAGAAGCGTACAAGGAGCACCGAAAGGTTCCAAATACTCCAAGTTTGGTTTACGCTTCTGTAGTAACTCATAGCAAGTCTTCCCGTGCCTCTTCACTACTGACACACGATTGAGTGTGTAGCAGGCATTGGCTACAGCTTCGTTCCAGAACTGCACTGGCAGTTTTGAATCTGCCAACATAGTCCTGGCGGTCTCGATCAGACTTCTGTTCTTTCGCTCAGCAACTCCATTCATCTGTGGTGTGTATGCAGAGGTGAATTGATGAACAATTCTTTTCTTTGCAGAAAGCATCCATCCACTGATTCTTAAACTCGGTTCCATTATCTGAGCGAATCTTTCTCACCTTCAGTTTGTAAAGTGATTCCAGAGTGGTGACCAACACTTTGAATGACTCAAAGGTTTCTGACTTTGCTTTCAGAAACATCACCCACGAGAATCGTGAGTAGTCATCAGTGACTACGAAGCAATACCAGTCTCCTGCGATACTCTTCGTGCTAACTGGACCGAATAGATCCATGTGTAGTAGCTCCAGGGGCATCTCAATAGAATTGACATTCTTGGTCTTGTGAGATTTCCTGGTTTGCTTTCCTTTCTTGCATGAGACACAGAAATCAGGAAGCTTGAAGTTCTTGACAGGAACTCCATCAACTAAGTTGTTATGAATCAGATGATTCATCTTCCTATGATTAATGTGTCCCATTCTTCTGTGCCACGAAATGGAGTCCTTCTCTGTTGCTTTAGATAAGAAACACTGAACTGTAGAATCAGAGAAGAAGCATTAGACATATCCAGTACATATAGATCATTGTACCTGGATGCTGACATTAATACCTGCTCCTCTGGAATCTCCATCTCTTTCTTCAGAATGTAACATTTTCGATTGTCAAACATGACTTTGAAGCCCTTGTCACAAATCTGAGACACAGAAAGCAGATTGTTTTCTAATTGCTGAACAAAGTTGACTTTGTCGAACCTTACCTTTTCATTACCTACTTCTCCCTGAGCGGTAATGTATCCTCCTTTGTTACCAGCAAAGGAAACGTGTCCCCCTTTAATTTGTTTGACATTGAAAAGGAGAGACTTATTTCCCGTCATGTGCCTGGAAGCTCCGCTATCTACGATCCATGTATTTGTAGACGCACTATAGCGGACAACCTGCACATTAGAGAAAATAATCAGTTAAGGAGGGGGACCCAAGCCTTGACTGGCTTGGGTTTCCCAGAGGAATCAACCATCATGAATTCGACCCACTGTCCTTTATCAGTGGGTGGAATCTCAACATTCAGCTTGTCCTTGCTTTCAGACTCATCAGTCGTTTTGGCTTTCCACAAACCATCCCTGTGAAAGGATTGTTTGTGGTAAACTTTAGACTGATTTACAGTTTGAGCATATGGTTTAGATTCAGAAACAGGTTTTGCCGCTGACATCACAGACTTGTCAGTAACTTGTCTGTGTTGCCTTTGGCGTGGAGGAGACGAAAACGACCTAGAAGGTGTTTTAGACGTAATAGGTGTTTTCGATCTAACAGGAGTCTTAGATCGCTGTTTTGAATCTAGATTAACTTTGTTGTTTAGCTCAACCTTAATTCTTGGAGTCTGATAGCGAGGACAATTTGTTGAAATATGACCGCGCTGTCCACAAGTATAGCAGGACCTCCATTCATCAGGGCTAGGAGATCTCTTGTGGGGCGGTGAGTAAACTTCAGGTTCTTTCTTTTGTTCTCACTTTTAAGGCTTTCACCTCCCTTGACAAATTTAACTTGTTTAACATTATGTGTTTTCTTGGAAGTTGGTGGTTATCTTGCTTCACCGGTTTAATCTGAGTGGTTTTGGAAATCTGAGGTTGTGTGGTAGTCGATTTTGGACCCAACCCAAGAGATGCTTGAACATTCTCGTCCACCCGGTTTCCAGTGATGTTTGTGTCAGTTGTGCCTGATGTAGATGCTTTCTGATCAGTGGCCGGAGGGGCAGATTTAACTGCTGTTCGGATCGCTGACCAGAGGAGTTGTCACCACATGATCCTTTATTGGGTTATTATTAATTGGACGTTGTTTGGTGTTCAATATGATCTCATGTGGTGGAGGCACAACCTTATATCCTAAACCTTCCCCGTTGTTGCGTTCTTTAACCAAGTTTTTCAAAATATGTGAGGAACTAGCTAGACTGTGGAGATTTTGTTTCAAAGACTCGTTTTCAACTTGTAAAACCGCTCGTTCCTTTTTAGTTTCTTCGATTGTTTTTAAGTAAAACTTGATATCATTTTCTTGGTTAAATGCAACAACCTCAGTTTCTTTTAACTGTTTCTTTAATGCTTCAACCTTTTCTTTATAGCTGTTTTCATTTTGTTTTAAGATTCTGTTTGCCTCAGTGCACAATTTTAAATCATTTACTAAGTTATCATTGTGATCTAATAACCTAGCAAATTTCAGGTCAATGCTTTCTAAACTTTTCACATTCAACACACGCATGTTTAATAAATAATCATCCTTAGATTCTACCTGTGCTGATGTAGATGTTCCAGCCATGAAAGCATTTTGGGGTTCAGAATGTGCTTCAGATTCAGCATTCAGTTCATCCTCAACAATTTGATCAACAGCAGATATGTCATCATCCAATTCAGCAGTATCAGGCTCAGCTGAGTTCTCCCCCTCACTCGCTGAGTCTTCATTTAGATCGTCAACGGAGCTATGTTGGCTTCACTATCAGATAAGAATCGAAAGGACCAGTCCTGTCCTTCATCACCTTGCGCCACCATAGCCTTTGAGTCACTGCTGGTTGAAGCTGGCCTCTTCTCTTTCTCTTGCTTTGTGAAGGAGGAGAATGGGTTTCCATTTCCAGTCTTCTTAGGTATGACACATTCCCGCTTGAAGTGTCCTTTCTCCCCACAGTTGAAACAGGTGACTTTTGACTTGTCGAATCCGAAAGTAGTATCTTTTGTAGCCACCAGATTTTGACCTGTTTTCTTCACAAATTTCTTTGCTCGTCGCACAGCACTTGCGAGAGCCCATATAATATCCATCCTCTCCAACTCATTCTCATCCACCTGCTCGTAATCTTCATCAGCCAAGTGGCAGTTTCCTACCTTCCCAGCAACCAAACCATCATAGGAATGGACCACAGCAGCAAGCAGGTCCATGTGTTCCTTGGCCACTTCCACAGTTACCTTACCCAAGTTCTCTGTTACTAACTTTGTCGATTGAGCTTCAGTAACACTGTGTTGAACCCCTGATGAGACCATTGACTCACCAACAGATGATGAGCTTTGTCCAGATGCAGATGTATTAGTAACAAAAGCAGTTTGCAGAGGAGCATTTGAAGACTGGCAATAGGAGTTGGAGTCACATTGTAGAGTGTCGATCTTGAGCAAAAGACCCTTCTTTGCCTTGTACTTGTGTCTGACTTCTTCCTCTCATAGTTTCAGGATAAAGTCATTTATATCCAATGTCTCAAGAACTGAATTGTGTCTCAAGGTGGAAATAAACGAATCCCACTTTTCTGGAAGTCCATCAGCCAAACTGGAGACCTTTTCTTCTTTAGACGTGGTTACCCCATGAGTGTGAAGTTCACTCATCACATGATAGAATCGGTCAATTATGTCATCCAAACTCTCATTCCCAATAGCTGAAAAATTATCAAATTCTTTCTTAAGTGCTTTGGCCTTCAAAGACTTCAGAGTTGAGCTACCTTCATATCTTTTCTCGAGAGCTTTCCAGAATTTCTTGCTTTGTTTATGATCAGAATACTGATGGAAGATCTCTTTAGGAATAGACTGGGTGAGCATCGCGTAAGCTTTCTTTTCAGCATTGTAGGCAGTCTTTTGAGCATCAGTATTCCACTCAACGTTAATGGCAAACCATCAGCACCAACTGGCATGGTGTAACCAGTTTCAATAGCATTCCAAAGATTAGTGTCCACGCCATTGAGATGAATCTCAAACCTCTGCTTCCATTGCGGGAATTCATCAATAGACAGAAGCTTAGGTGGCTTATTGTGGTTACCAATCTCATTCTCCAGAAGCAGTAAGTTCTGGATTCTTGAGTCTTTCCCTGCTGAGAACGTGAAATTTTCGGAGTCCATAATGAATGTTGACTTAACCTTGAAAACAAACTGTTAATACGATTGGGGAGTACGACTAGGATGCAATTGACACTAACAGTATGCGATTGAACTCAAAACATGCGATTGAATAGGTGACTGAGGCACTTGGGTGACTGAACAGACCGACTGACTCAACTGGGCGACTGAACTATGCGACTGACTCAATCGGACGATTGGACTAGACGACTGACTCAATCGGACGAATGAACAGGCGATTGGACTTCAGTCGTACGATTGAGATAATCGTGCGACTGAGACTGCTGAAAACGAGGTTTTTCGCAACTTTTGACCTAAAACGCAAGTTTTGACACCCTAGACGGCTGAAAGTCGAAAAATATTGATTTTTCAGAACATGCACACGTAAAGACTTGATTTTTAGCAGAAATATTGGATCTTTTCGCGTAAAAACGTTGACTTTACCAAAAACTTGATTGAATCCACGAAGAATCCAGAGCCTAGGCTCTGATACCACTTGTTAGGACCGTGTACGTACGGAGTACTAACCGATTCTTCGTTATACCAGATCAAATAGTGCGGAATCCTATTTGATTGGCGATCCAATCAGGGAGAACGTAATCAAGATCAATCCTAACGATTAGAAAACGTTAAGAACGGACTAGGAATGATCTGGGACGTTCTATGAACTTGGAATGGACGAACAGGACGCTCTGGGTCGGCTAGGGTTGCAAGTATTCGAAGTGTTACGTTTTTCTATAAATTAGGTGGTATTTATAGGTAAGGGTTCTCATTCGTGCGACTGAACCATTCGAATGGTTCAGTCATGCGATTGAGCTATGCGTTTGATCCATACGCACGACTGAGCCTTCAGTCGTACGACTGGTTCAATCTCATGCTTCAGTCTTACGACTGATCCAGTCTCCTGGTTCAATCGTGCGACTGAGCCATTCGCATGAAGTTATTCATGCGTATGGTCCATTGGCATGGCCCATTCGCATGATAACTTCATAATGTTAAGTTTGAATGTATTAATTATCATAACATTAGGCATATCAATTCAAACAACCATCTACCTATATAAACTATCAACCATTCATTGCACAACCCATTAATGAAACATTTAAACATTATAAGCATCCACAACCACTTGCATTTCATTAATCAACTTTCAATTACATATAAGTAAGACATTACAAAGATATTACATTTAGCTCAGAATCTAGGTACACATGTATCAACAACCCTAGTAATTCAGGAGTCCCAAAGCTAGTTTCAAGTGGGGATAGAAAAAATGAAACAGAAGAAAGAGACAGATTTGATTTCTAACTTTGATTGGAGTGCTGAAGTTGAAGAGACGAGAGAGAGATTAACCAAGCGCTGGTGGCTGAGATTGTGGAAAGTAAGAGGAAGGTGAATTGTAAGGATGATTTGATCCATTCAAAGAACTTAGAGATGAACTGAAGTGTCTGTGAAGGTGAAAGAGGATGAGAAGGTGAAAGAAGGTAAAATCGAGGAGAAGGAAGGAAGGAAATCAACCCACTGAGCATGAAAAAGAAAAAGATGATGTTGCTACCACTGTCGAGGAAAACAAGTTGAGTACTCGGTGTACCAATGCGAAAAATTTCTAGCAGCAGAAAGGTGGTGATAGGACTTCCTTATGAGGTAATTCAGGATATGTGTTCTTCAGCTTGCAAAATCAGGTTATTTGGGGTTTATAAAGCTAATCGTTTATTAATTGATAATGTGAAAGATTTAAATCTAATTAATGATGAACTTAAAATAAACGAGTCTAAATATTTTGTTAATTAAACGAGGCTTTGAAAGAGAATGATCACTTAAAACGAATAGTTTTGGAAAGAAATGTTGAGATTAACACTTTGACTGAAAGGGTTGCTCTTGCTGAATTTGAAAGAAGCAAACTTCAGTCAAAGCTCGATAAATGGACAATATCGGGAATGAAACATAATGATTTATGTAATCTCAATGGGGGGCTACGATTAAAACATGATTGGGATATGAAAATGCTAAGGTTTATCCTCCTCCTAGTACTGTTATTCACTTATGCCTGTTTCTCATCCTTCTAATGATTTGATCAAAATAGATACTAACTGCAGGTTTAGAATGTGTGAATCCTAAGCACGTTCGTGAGGACTACGATTATGGACCAACTAGCGGACTTGGATGCTCTAGTCTTAGAACACCTGAATCTCAAATTCTGTCTTAGATCATAAATCTAGCTTAAATTTTGTTTTTGTTTCTAGTGAATCTGTAACAGACTCTATCTCATCGTGTTCTAGTGATATTTCTATTCATCTTCAAATGCTTTGGATTGTAATGATGCTACTTCTTCTAATTGCGTTAATATTGTGACTGATTTCACTGAGAAGAGTAACGAAAAAATTTAAAATAATTGTTTTGAAAAATTTTTCTCTCACCCTATTCCATCTTTTACCCCAACAAAATTTATGTGTCAAACGAAAGGGTACATCGTCATCTGAAGCAAGTACAAGTGGTACAAATACCACATGTATATCAGATGACAACTCATCTTCTTTTGTAAATAATCATTCTTTTTCAAATAAAAACAACCTAAAGACATGTATGAGACATACAGTGACGTTGATCTGGACTGTCTGAATGTGATGAGGAAATATACATTGATAAAATCCCTACCTTATTGCATAACAGACCTAGATTTAAACCACACTGTTTTCGATGTGGTAAAGATGATCATGTAGTTAAGCACTATCCTGAGCTTCATCATAGACATGATAATAGGATTTCATTTGGGAATAGGTTGACTAAATTGGTTAATAATTTCTTTTATAAGAAACATGTCTCTCCTAAACCCAAAGTTATTCAAACTTGGGTTCCCGTTTCACCTGGTTAATTTGTTCTTTAATATCTTTACAGGAGTCATCCACTAAAGTTGTAAATAGTGTATGGCATGTTGATAGTGGATGCTCCAGACACATGACGAGATTAAAGGATTTATTGGCCAATTATCGTATAATCAATGGAGGATATGTCACGTTTACCGGTGACAAGAAAGGAGGAAAATGGTTGGTCAAGGGGAGGTTTCCAACGGCTCTCTTACTCTAGAGAAAGTCAACTATGTCTCTGAACTTGCTTTTAATCTGTTGAGTGTCTCTCAGATTTTGTGATAAAGACATTCCGGTTCTGTTCAAGTCCAATGAATGTCTCTTTCTAAAATCAGAGATTGATATTCTAGAAGAGTTGGTGTTAATGCAGGCTCCAAGAAAGCATGACACATATCTTCTTGACATGAGTTCAAGGGAGTCAACGTCTACAATCACCTGTCTTTGTCCAAAGCTTCCACTTCTGAGTCTTTCCTATGGCATCGTAGATTGGGCCACGTTAATTTTAAAAATATAAACAAATTAGTTAAAAATAATCTTGTCAGGGGATTACCTTTAAAGGACTTTTCAGTGGTTGAAAAATGAATGGCATGCGCCAAGTGAAAACAACATAAGAAACCACATAAACCCAAAATTGAAAATAGCATATCCAATCCCCTCGAGTTGTTACATACTGATTTGTTTAGCTCAATCAGTGTTAAATCAATTGTTTAAAAAATCTTTTTGTCTTGTGGTTACAGATGATTTTTTCAGATACTCTTGGGTAAGATTTCTTGCCCACAAAGGAGAGGCTGCTGAAGAGCTACAGAAACTAGTTCTTACGATTGAGACAATAAGCAAGAGGGAGGTTTTGGCGATTAGAAGTGACAACAACACTGAATTCAGAAATCAGATCTTTGATTTGTTCTATGCTACTAAGGGAATTTTAAGGTAGTTCAGTGCTACGCGGACCCCTCAACATAATGTTCATACAATTTTAAGAAACGTAAAGTGAAAGATAATGAAAGAGGAATAAAATGAATGAATGCATGCATTAATGAATGAACGAACGTAAGAAGGCTTGCAAGCAAATGTATGGAGGTGCATACCCCTGGCAGGTGTTAGCTCAACGGTGTGCGGGTTAGCTACCCCGAAGGATGCACATTGGGGTCAGTCTTTGTGATTGACCATATGTGTGGGATCCTTGCCGCTTGCCCTAGGTGACTGGATCAGCAGTAGTGCACAATGTTCGTGATTGATCATCACAGGTCCAGCACCAGCAGTCGTGCACAATGTTCGGGGTATAGCGTATGGCATTGATCCAGAATGAAAGAGGAAAGATAAATGGTACATGTACTTGCCCTAGGTGACTGGATCAGCAGTAGTGCACAACGTTCGTGATTATCATCACAGGTCCAGCACAGCAGTATTGCATAATGTTCAGGGTATTGTACATGTCACCGAAAGTTATGAACGTACGAATGAATGTAATGAACGCATGAATGAAAGAAATAGACGTATGTATGTAATGAATGCATGAATGGAAGGAACATATGAACGAATGTAATGATCGTACGAATGTATGTAATGAACGTATGAAGGAAGGTAAAATACATACAAATAAAAGAATGTGAATGTTAGTTGATGTTTGTTTTTTCTGCAAGAAAACATCTGCGGTCTGCGGACCACATCTGCAGACATCTGCAGCAGAAGAGGTGGATCAAATGTCTGCAGTCTGCAAGAAAAAGACTGTTTGTTTTTAATATCTGCAGAGTGTTAAAACAATTTCACAACCAACGGATTCAAATGTGTAAGATAGCTACTTTCAAATATTTTACACTTCAATCCAAACACTCAAAATTCGAACATCCAATAGAATAGAATAAAGATTCTCCCGTTGGAGATCCTTCGATGCGATCAACGACCTCGTTATTTCATCTACAGCAGTTTCATCTATAGCAGTTTCCCCAATTTCGAACGACCAATTGGTTGATTTGGACCGTGGTTATCTGTCGTGCTCGATGGTTAACAGCAATAGACCGCTTAAAGTGGCAGTGCTTTCAGCGGTGGTGTTGATAGCAGCGTTGCGACGACCCCTGAGCCACCACCTCGTCCGACGGTGTTGCTCCACCGCCATCACTCTCAGCTCTCAATTTATCCCCCCAAGACGCCCGCAAAATCCTCGAACCCTTCACCAAAGAACAGCTTCTCGACGTCCTACAACGTAAGTTGTTTATTCGGGGATTAGGTGGGAAACCCCACTGAGAAGCTCCAATCGATCTTCTCAGGCTACGGTGAGCTCGATGAGGCGATTGTGATTACTGATAAGAACACAGGTAAATCGAAGGGTTATGGTTTTGTTACGTTCGGCATATAGATGGTGTGATTTTGGCGTTGAAGGAGCCTAGTAAGAAAATCGATGGTCGAATCACGGTGGCGTAATTGGCTGCTGCTAGAGAAGCTGGGAGTGTTGATGTGTCGATGAGTGAGATTTGTGATTTGGGTTTTGTGTTTTGGGTTTTGTGATTAGCAAGAAGAGGTTTGATGAAACCTCTTCCCGCCTGAAGACACTAGTCCATGTCTGCACCAAGAAGATCTCGCGCAGACGTTTTTTAATGAAACGTCTTCCAAAAACAAATAGTCTACGCACTCAAACCTCTTCCCGCGTCTGCATGCGCGCAGATGAAGAGGTGGGGAAGAGGTTTTCTTAAAAAACAACACCACCTAATGATGAACGGTACACAAATGAAAAGCTAACTAATGAATGATGAAGATAAAATAATTATCTATGTGTACGTATGTTGTGTGACCGCATGTATGTAAAGAACAGTTAAACAAAGAAAGTATGTTATCTATAAAACTAGAACTCACTCAGCAACGCTGACTTTTTATGTGTTTCCAGTTGGCAGGTAGTGTTGCTGAGGATGGCACGAGGCGGCTACTCAGCTCTTTTAGGATGACATTCCTTTGTACATAATGTTGCAACACATTATGTTGCATGCAAGTGTTTGTTGAGGATTCAATAAACGGGTTACTTAAGGGATCCTCTTAGTTTTAAATGTTTCTGCAACAATAATTGTAATGTTATGTAATGCAAAAATATGTATTTTGTAGTTGATCAACGATGTATTATTTTGCAAAAGCTTTTATGATGAAATGAGAATGTCCTTTTTATCAATTCCGCTGCATGATTTTACGTATGTCCTTTTTATCGATTCCGCTACATGATTTTACATAATAAATGTAAACTATATATTTGATGTGCAATGAATGACCAACTGTAAGCGTCCTGGGAACGGGGCCTTACATTATGATTGTTACTTTGTCAGCTATTCTTCTTCTCAAAATGCTTATTGGGTATATAACAAGAGAACCTATATTGTTTAAGAGTCCTTCTATGTTGATTGGCAGGAATCTAATTCCTCTAATGTTCGATCTGAACCAGCATGGTTCTTTGACTCTGATACGGTGTTTAACTCCTTTAAGCTTCCAATTTTCGATGATGATGCGTCTATCTCCAATGTTTAAACAAATATCATTCCTCCAACTCCATTACTGGTCCATCCTCAAGCCCCTTCCACCACATCTGCAAACGATGCGACATCAATTGATATTGCATCTTCTTCATCATCATTTGATCTTCTGCCTCCACCTATTTCTGCATCCCTTCCCATATCACCTAAATCTACCTCATCTCAGCCAGTATCACCCATCTCTCCAATTGACTCTACCTTACCATCAATCTCACATTCATCTACCCCTTAACAACCCATTAGCCAACCGTCTTCAACTACCCTACCCATGCACACTGATTTAAAAACCTTAAAAGATCATCCACATGATAACATCATAGGATCTATCACTGATGGAGTTCGGACGCAGAGTCAATCTGGTTTGATTAACGTTTGTCTATTTTCTTGTTTTATATCTCAAATCGTCCCAAAAAATGTTCATGCAGTTCTTCAGGATCCTTGTTGGGTTGAATCGATGCAACTAGAGCTGCAACAGTTTAGGAAACTCAAAGTGTGGACCCTGGTAGATCTTCCACAAAACAAATACCCAATTGGCATGAAATGGGTGTTCAAGAACAAACCCGATGACCGTGGCATTGTGGTAAGAAACAAGTCCAGATTGGTGGTCCAGGGCTTTACTCAAGAAGAAGGGATTGACTACACCGAAGTCTTTGCTCCTGTCGCCCATCTTGAAGCCATCAGAATCTTTCTAGCTCATGCCACCCATAAGCAGTTCAGAGTCTATCAGATGGATGTCAAATGTGCATTTCTTTATAGAGACATTAACAAATAGATATATGTGTGTCAACCACCTGGTTTTGAGGATCCTGACTTTCCTGACAAAGTCTACAAGCTTGATAAGTCTCTTTACGGACTTTATTAGGCTCCTCCAATCTGGTGAGACTTTAACACAGTATCTCTTAAGCAATGGTTTTTCTCGTGGCACCATCGATATGACATTATTTAAGAAGGAAGTAGGTGGTGAGATGCTGATTGTACAAGCTTATATCGATGACATTATTTTTAGGTCAACCATACGAAGTTGTGTCGGGAGTTTGAGGAAGTCATGCGAAGTCGATTTGAAATGAGCATGATGGGAGAGATGTGCTTTTCCTCAGGTGGTAGGTTGAACAAAAGCCAGAGGGAATTCTCATTCATCAGGAGAAGTAAATTAAAGAGATTCTGAAAAAAACTCAAGATGGATTATGTGAATCCAAGAATCTCAATTCAGGAATTATCATTATTAAAATAAAGACAAGTTAATGATCACAGAATAATCATTAATTGTTGTTTAATTGTGTTAATTGTTAATTGAAAAACACAATTATAATTTCACAGTAAATACGAACACAATAATTGATTCTAATGTGTTTCATTAATATTAGTAATGATTACAAAAGAATAATTATAAAAACTATGAACAATTATTTCTTCAATCGAATTGATGTATTGTTGATGAGACGGCGGCTAGGGTTGTACAATGATGTGATGGTCGACAGCCGTAATATTGCTGAAAAAGTGTTCGCCATGATGTGAAACCTAGGACTCATATTTATAGACATCTTTGAGTCAGTTAAGAAAACACCGGATCTCTTGGGATTTGAAATTAACGTTGATTTGTTGACTTGTTGAATTTTGACAATTTAATACAAGGGTCTTTGTCTTCCGTAGAAACTTTGTCTTCCGTAGGAACTTTTACTCTTCCGCAGGAACTTCGTCTTCCGTAGGAACTTGTTCTTCCGTAATAGTCTGCACTTCATCTTTTGGTGATTCCATCACTGGATACTGATGTTCATCCGTAGACAATCTTTGGATGCTTGGTATTGTAAGAAACATATCTATGGAAAAACACAAATGTTCATCCGTAGATGTTTCTTACACTTAGCCGATTTCAAAAATCAACCAAGTATAATATTTGCGCCTATCATTATACAAAAAGCAACGCAGATTATATGGGTTAACCTATATACTCAATACATATATATATATATATACTGATAATCAGTTACAATCATTTATTACAAGAATTGATTAATGTTCTAAGCCTATACAAATTGATCTAGACCTATTATTCCTAGATCTAACAGATGATGCCTCTCCTGAACTCACTCCTTTCACTGCTCAAACTTGCCTCACTCCTGACGAGAATGAGAAATCTGTTGATCCTTATCTCTATAGATCAATGATCGGTTCCCTTATGCTGAACTCACTCCTTTCACTGCTCAAACTTGCCTCACTCCTGACGAGAATGAGAAATCTGTTGATCCTTATCTCTATAGATCAATGATCGGTTCCCTTATGTATCTTACAACAAGTCGTCCTGACATAACCTTTGTTGTAGGATATTGTGCTAGATACCAATCTGCCCCGAAAGAGTCTCATGAAAAGGCTGTAAAATGAATCTTTCATTATCTTAAAGGCTCTTCTCGTTTAGGTCTTTGGTATCCTTATGGTGGGAATTTTGACTTACATGCCTATTCTGATAGTGATTCTAATGGCTGCAAATTAAACAGAAAGTCGGTTACCGGAGGCTGTCAATACTTGGGCAATTGTCTGGTATCATGGCAAAGCAAGAAACAGATCATTGTTTCTCTCTCTACGGGAGAAGCAGAATACATTACTACTTCCAGCTGTTGTTCACAAGTACTCTGGATCCAACACCAGATGGTTGACTATGGGATCAACTTTCTCCATAAACCGTTGTTCTGTGACAACGAAGCAGCAATCGGCATCGCCAAGAACCCTATTCATCATTCCCGAACCAACACATCGAGACACGGATTCATGCAATCCGTGATGCTTAGGAAAAGGGTTTTATTGATATTATCCCTATTAACACTAAGAAAAAAGCAGATCTTTTCACTAAAACGTTTGATAAACCTCGTTTTTATGAATTGATCTATATTTTAGGTCTAATATCATTTTAAACCTCTTTTCCTTAAAAGTATTTAACGTACATATTTTTTTTTACTTTTTACTTCTTTCTTTATTTTATTTTATTTTACTTCTTTCTTTATTTTCTTTCTTTCTTTTCATTCTGCTCCCTTTATAGTACTTCCTTATCATTCACATAAAAATATAAAATATATTTAAATAAGAAATTTCCACATCTTCCTTAATTCGTAGAAATTTCGGGGGAGAATATATATTTAATACTCTTCTTGTTTTCTTTTTCAGAATAAAATGAGAATACTGGATGATTTAAAGAAGGTTAATAGTATTGTACGGGATAGGCTTGATAGGTTCAGCCAGAAAGCGAAGTAAACAGTAATCTTACAGCTTAATTAATAAGAACAAGAAACTTGATGACTTGGATTATTCCCTAGACATTTTTGGCCTTCACAAAGATTCAAGTCCTTGTTCAAAAGGATTGAGAACAACGTCATATCTCTTTATTAAGTCATTCTCATCTAAAGTATCTTTATGTCTAGATCTTTCACCCTATCTTAAAAAGCTACATGCTTAGTCATCTTTGTTGGATCTAATATGCTCAAGACACATACAAGATTGATGTGGTTAGTACGTTATGATCCAAGTCGGGTCATACCCAATAACAAGCTATACAAACACCAAGAAATATTCATTTGTTGATGAGATCAAACAAATGAATATTGACACCAATTTAGAAAATTGGTTTTCTAAAACTTTGCTTTTGTGAAAGAACAACATTATATGTATAACTTGTTCAAGAGAAATTATTTGTTTCATTATTTAAGTTGGTTAAATAATAATAAATAAAAGTATGTTATTGTTATAAAATTAAAAGAGGTTTTAATTTTATAAAATTAAGGGGCTAAGAGTGTAACTTTTTTTATAAAAATAAAATGGGGGGAACCCATTTTAATTGTGATTTTCGGCCGCCCTTAAGGCCTTGGATTCCTCCTTGTCTTGTTTTAATACAAGACTTTAGGCATGCTTGTACTCTTCCCTTGACACACTCCTTCTCTCTCACACACATGCAAAGTGCTTCCTCTCTTTCTTCTCTCTAAAAGAATTCAAATCCTTGGCTGATTTGAAGTTCTTTTTGGCTGAACATTGAAGTTCACTTGCTGATTTTCGGGTTTGACAAGAGAGACAAGTGTTTTGGTGTTATACTACCTAGCAAGTAGGTGTTTGGAGGAGCTTGTGGGTATACAAGCTTGAGGCTTTCTTCCTTGAGGGCCGCACATACAAGGACATCATCGTCTTCATCTCTTCCCTACTAAAACATCTTGTTCTTGAAAGGTAGTTCAAGAACATCCTATGGTTGTATTTTCGTTTTTGATAGCATGTTATTTCATATATATAAATGATCCTTGTTCTTGGGTTTTAGTTTTGGTTTAAAATGATCAAATTTCAGATTATTAACCATATGTTTAACCTTATATCCGCTGCGTTTTATAGTTTAAATGGTAAACTAGCTTTGATAAACATGGCTAAAACCCAACAATGGCATCTAGGGCCGGTTATATGGAATGCATGCTTTAATAGTCCTTGAAAAATTCATTTTATGGGACTTTAAAACCCCTTTTAGGGGCTGCTATGTTTATGTATTATGAATCCCCAAACTTTCAAAGTTATATCACACATGCTTGTGATTAAACTTTGAAAGACATGTATGTTAAATTGTTTGTTTGTTTGGACAAAATAAAACCTAAATTTCAGTTTGTGTTGGCTGAAATTTCGTGGGTTTTAGTGGGGATTCATTGTTGTTTTGGATGATATGATCATTGTTTATTATGGTGCATAACCTAGCCCTTGACCTTGTGTTATTTGGATGATTGTAATGGTTGTATTTATTCATTCAATTGGGTTATATAATCATTTATTTGTGCTTTGTTTAAAGTGTAATTTATTTATTATTGGGATGTAATAAATAGATTAGGTACTTTTCATTTTACAAGAAATCTTGTATTAGAATATAATATCTTGTAACATGAAAATGTACGCGTTGGAAGCACAAAGGAAAGACACAAGAAACATGGAGCATTTGGATGCGGTTTCAAGTGGGAGGTTCATGGAAGCCTTCTTTGTGTTGTGTTTTGTTCCTTAGGAATGTCCTATGGACCACACTTGTGATGGCAAACAAGTGTGGCCACTTTAGATGCTATGGTTATGCACTAATATTTAGTTGATTCATGGTTGTTTGTTTATGGCATTGTGGTTGATTGCTTATATATGTTGTTTGCTTAACAATCCTTTCAATGATCATAACAAACTATCTAAATGGTCCTTAATCATTAAAAGGTAATAAATGGTTATTAAAATTGTTTAATGATTTTAAAGATTAAAAGGGTTTTAATCAATGTACCATAGGGTATCTTGTATTTGAAAGCATGCAAATATGAATACATAGAGTTTTCTAAACTAGAATTATGAAATCTCTAAATATTTTAAAAATTGAGATCAACACTGTCCTTTTACACAACACTTGAGTCACTCGGGACTCTTAGTGGGATAAAGGTCACCTAACCATTTTGAGCGAACTTGTGACTTGAGGTGAGAATGCCATATTCGTGGGATAAAGGTCACCTAACCGCTTATTTTGGCAAACTCACACGTGTGTGTAAGTAGGATGTCTTGATTTGCAAACCATGTCAAATGGATCACCTACGATGTGGTTTCCAAATGGTGTTGATAGGATTAACATGCCGACTTTACATATGATGTTTCAAGTCGATCCCATACCTCTAGAAGTTGCAAATGGTTGCAACCGTCAATCGTTGACCACCTTATTAATTTAAATCATGGGATAAAGGTCACCTAACCACTATTTAGATGTAATGTTGGGTTCTAGATTTTAATATGAAAATGACCTTAAAAGGTATTATAATATATATTAAGAAGTTTGGTCGGTAGTGAAAGTAATGTTTTAGCTTTTACATATTTTAACCACTAAAGTTTATCACATTGCAAACAAGTCCCTAGCTTAGATTTTTACCAACAAATTCTTCTTCACGTTCTCATTTTTGATCCCCGAAACCGCGATCAGATGGTGGTGACCAAGCTTGAAGTCCTTTGTTTTCTAACCAAGCTTCCTTCTCCTCTCACTGCCTCTTACAAATAAAGAAAATATGGATTAGATCTTCATCGACCCCTGTTTTGGGATACCAACATCCGGATCTTTGATATGAATCTATGGTGAAATTTGAGAAAACAGTTCATCTCCAATTGGGCAATTTCAGTAAAAGCATGGTTGAGGTATATACTAAATCCGTTATATTTTTTCACGATTTCATTTTGTTATTTATCTGATAATTAATTGTATATATAATCAATAGTGGTTCAATTAATTGATCGATCAGATAGTAGCGATTATTTCGTTTTGCACCTCCTGTTGCTTCACGAGGCCAATTTTCACAGGTAATCATTTGTGTTATTTCTTACTCTGGCTAACATTTATCGGATTTAATAGATATAGGGTTTCGTTTACCTGCACATCAACAACTATATTCGTAACTCAATTTCTTTCCTTTCGTACTGAATATTGAGAACTGAAGATTAATGTAAAGATTCCTAACTACCTCATTAATGAGGTTTGGTAGACTAATAGTTTACATGCATTGATGATTGCTTATAAAGCAAATGAGTCAGATAGGTATGTTCCATAATTTGCATTGTTAATGTTTTTTATTAGATTCAAACAGATTGAACATGACAATTTAGGTGGCAATTTGAACCCATTTATCGCAGATGGGTCAATATCGAGTGTTTCATATCTAATGCTAAAACGGGTTAAAATAAAAGGCAAAGAAAGGTTTAGGTCACATGGGTACATAAACGACCATTTGGACAAAAAGGGTACATAGGGCATATTATGCCACCACTGTGTTTACTAGGCCTTGGGATGGCCATTAATACTCCATGGTACATGGATATTGTAGCGTTAATTCATTGCCACATATATATGCTATACATTCCTTATTTAGGTTTAATTGTGCCTGAAATGATACAGAAAAATGGTTTATGTATGTGTATTGATGATTGTAGGATGATGGGGTTCAACAATCTGTAATCAATTAAATTACAAGTTACATTATGTTTATTATATCATTATTAATCAATGAATTTGCAGCTTCAATTCTTATCGTAGGCTGGAAGGTCATCTGTAAATCGCATAGGTCAAAGACTCAAAGTACAGTACAAGTTTCTTTTTGTGTATCATAGCTTACATTTACTTACGGGTCAAACTATAGGCATAGCTGCTGATTTGATGTAATGAAGAATGTTTTGACATATTCGTACATAACATGCGTATAAATGTATAAGTGTTCACACGTTGAAGTTTTTAAACTTATATATGTAACAATCTAACAGATAAGATTGCATGTTGTAGAAAATACAATTTTGGTACTTAACATGTCAATAAGTGTATTAATTGTCAAATATGAATATCGTCATAGGTTCAAAATGGATAGCAAAAAAGCAAGTTAGGTTGCAAACAAATCAGATTTCACGTGCACCGGTCAAACATTCCCGGCGTAACGCGAGGGTAAAAAACCTAGATATACATTATACACATAAGATAAGATGTTATTGTCAAAGTCTGGCCTTTGATTCCTTATTTAAAAACAAATAATTTCATTTTATAATTTATCATCTAGATATAATTAATTAATGTGTAATAATACGTAATATAATTATCCATTACTATTATTTATTTACCTAGTCCTTTCCAAATCACGATAATGGAAAATATTCCTTGGTGTTGATTTATATCAATTAAGAGATAGTGACGGGAAGAGTGAGTGTCACGCACATAGTTTCGGCATCAGCGGATTTAAAAGATCTAGCAATCCACTATCGACTTACATATTGTCTCAAAGATAACTTGCACTACAAGCTTCATCACTTGTACTTCCGTAGTTGATTATGACATTAGCTTTGTGGCTTGAGGAAGTTGTATATTCAGCTTAGCTGAAGGTATGATGACATTGTAGCCATCGACCTTCAGTTTATATATACATAATTATATAAAGTTTCTGGTTATTTATAAACTGAGTACTAAACTTTGACCAAGTGCAATGTAAGTGACCAGTACAACATTTAAGACCGAGTACTGAATGAAAAAAAGAAAGCTTTTAAAGCAAGTACCAAATTGCAAATACTATGGTTTGATCATGCGTGGGTCAAGCCGAGTAACACTGGTTCATTTTTGTCTAATTATGTCTAACATAACTACTTTTTGCAAACATGACACATAAACAAAATTCATTCCCGGGCAAAATGTACATGCGTACTTGATGGATCCACCAAAGGAATACAACTACTTCAAGTCCTTTGTTCTGGTCTTAACACATCGACAATCAATTATGCTAGAATGGAGACTCTGATAATATGTATCATCGGTAATTTTAGGGTTTTGTTAGAACTCAGACTACTGCTAATAGGGAAAGGTAAATTATTTGGGAAAGGTAAATTATTAGGGAAGTTCAAGACAAAGATGTCATTATTTTTGAGTTTGTTCTTAAAAGTGCTTTTAACCTGGATGACCAACCCTGTTATCCTATCAACCATGACAAGAAGACATTATCTTTCTTTTGCCAAGACCTAGCTATGATAGTTATCCTTGAATCGGGAAGAATTATTGCACATGTAATTGAGGTACCATGCATATATCTTTCTGGTATGCTTAACGTGTATAATAGGAGGTTTTGACCGGCTGAACATATTACTTTCATCTGCCTTCATCGCTCTAATAATGAATTAGAAATTCAACTATTTGAAGATGATATTCCTAAAGTTCAAGAGTAACTTGAAAGGGGCAAAGAATGAGACATACATGATGTTTCCATGGTTTATCCAAGTGGTGATCAACAAGAACCACATTGATCTCATTCTAACTATTAAGACTTTTGACTTGACAGTCATGAGGCCCCAAATATTTTCTTATATGGTAATGAACAAGAAATCAATAAGAGTGAATTTAAAGGGTCAACATCCACTTAACAAGTTTGGTAGTTTCCAAGAAATAGAAGAAGGGTCCTACTCAAGAGGTTATTGTCAGAAATGCCTCAATTGCCGAAAAAACATGATGTTCATCCTCAACAACAAAATCTGCTTTAGTGAGACGGTCTCAAGTTAAACATCTCGCGTAACAGTAAAGGTACCATCCAAGGCGTACTTGTGAATTAATACAAACGAGTCTTGCTTAAATAGAGGAAATGTACTTCAAATCCTCCTCTTGTAACCTTATCTCCATAAGAAGATGTTACTAATGCTGGTTATAATCTGATTCCATATCTTTCTCCAAAGAAAAAGGAGCAAAAGAGTCCAATGTTGAAGGTTCGGGTGTGTGGAACCTCAACCGAACCGTATCCACATCAGCAACCACAAGTACAACCACCACCTCAACCACAAGCTCAATCACAACTATGAAAACCTCAATCACAACTACCACAACCATAGTCATCCACCTTAATTTCACAACAGACTCCACTACCGACGGACCAGTTTATTACTACACCACCTACTTGCTGAATTGAAAAAACTATAGGGAAAAGACTAGATGATTCATCATAGTAGGCTCCTCTGGATATTCAGCAATTCTAATAAAGGGTGTTTAAGTTGGAACACAAGTTGGTTATCAAACATAAAAAGATTAAAATTTTAACCATCATGTAAGTGATTTCGAATGATAAGATAATGAGACTTAAAACCAATCTTGACTATGTAAAACACCTTGTTGCACAACAGTAACAAAAGGAAAACAGAGATGGTGGGAATAACAATGGTGGAGACAATAATAATAGTAAGAAGGAATAAATGGAGGAAGTGATTGAGGTGGAAACAATGAGGAAAATAAAGATGGAGACAAGTTCACTAGTGATGACATTGACTATCCTATATTCTTGTTTCAAAGTAAACTTCAATGAAATACTAAAGCGAGTCCATCCACAAGCCAAAGTCTAGATTTTCAGAAGGAGATGGAGAAGTTAGACTTTGATTTTAGTGGAAATATTGAAGACATTCTTGACACTAAAAATATTGAATCCTTAGTGCCAAAAATACAGAAGCTGCCACTCATGATCCTAAACTTTTGAAGACAGTTTAGTTGCATCAACCTATAGGGAGATTGTAAAGATCACATCTAAGATGATGACGTATCAAATATTGTAGAAGCCTCTTGAAGATTAACATTTAGTCTTTATTAGTCTTTTGTATAGTTTTGTCATAGTTTAAGGTCTGTTTGTGTAAATAGATGTTCGTTTTGTTTTCTTGATAGTATAAATAGCATAGATATGTATTGTGTAGGTAGATTAGAGACAAGAGTTAGTTGAACGAACTTGTAACTTTTTCTACACTTGTATTGTCTATGCTTACTATCAATGAAAAGCTATGAAATTTTCCTGATATGTTTGCATTGATTTGATTACTTGTGTTAGTTTTGATTGAATTGCATCTCAATATCATCACAATCGATCCATTTTGATCATATCAAATGGTATCAGAGCTGTTGGTTCAGTGTTTTGAGTTTGTTCGAACTTTCAAGCTCTTAAATCACTTGAATTTGTGATTGATAAGCAATTTGATCAAATAATTATTGATTTCAGTTGTGTTTTGTAAGGCCCCGTTCCCGGAGACCTCACAGTTGGTCATTCATAGCACAAAAGATACATAATAATATGCATTTCATAAAATAAGCAGCGGAATTACTGTAACAAAAGCCATTCGTGATTATTAATAATATTGTTCTTAAGTAATACAATGGAGTTTAAGTTACAAAAGGATTGTTTAGTTACATTACAAAACAACAATATCACAAGTATGGAATGGATGTCAGTCTTGTCCCGCCGAGTAGTTTTTCGCGCGTGCCATCCTCAACAATATTTACCTGCCAACTGAAAATGTATAAAAGTCAGTGTTGATGAGTGAGTCCTAGTTAATTATTAAAATAACAATATTGAAAATACTAAAATTGATCTTTGTTAAAATTTTGTAGATGACCACCAATAATAATGATAATCATGATAATTCATCCACGTCCACCCAATCTTTACGAGCGATTCTCCAAAAGGAACGTCTAAATCATAAAATTTTATGGATTGGTATCGAAACTTGAGAATCGTTCTCAAGCAAGAGAGACGATCATATGTTTTAGACGACCCTATCCCCGATCAACCTAGTGAGGATGATGAGGAGGCCTATAACGATTGGATGAAGTACACTGAGGAATCCGTCCAAGTGTCTTGCCTTATGTTGGCAAGCATGACTCTGGATCTCCAGAAGGAGTATGAACATCACGGAGCTTATGACATGATAACCCAACTGAAGAAACGTTCCAACAACAAGCGAGGGTTGAGCGCTTCGAAACGGTTCGAGCACTCCATGCATGTCGTATGGACGACAACCAATCGGTTTCATCTTATGTACTTAAGATGAAAAGTCACATTGACCGCCTTGAAGGGCTAAATTGTCCCGTCTTGAAGGAATTGGCCACGGATTTCATCCTCAACGGCCTTACCAAAAGGTTCGAGACGTTCGTGTTGAACTACAACATCAATGCTTGGGACAAAAGCATTGGTGAGCTTCACTCTATGCTTAAAACGGCCGAGGCGGCCATGGGTAAAAGGGTTTTACCCGTTCTCACCATCAATGAAGGTGGGAACAAGAAAAGGCCTCATCCCGCACCCAAGGCAAGAGTTGCCAAGGGTAAGGGACCCGTATGGGGAAAGGGGAAGGGGAAAGGGGTGGCAAGGGTGTCACCCAAAGCACAGGAGAAGAAGCAAAAGGTTGCTTCCAATGACCCATGCTTCAAGTGTGGGGAGATTGGACATTGGGCAAGAAATTATCCTGTCCATTTCCAAGAGTTGAAAGCAAATAGGGATGTCGGGCAGACCTCAGGTACCATATAAATGATCCATATTGATTTAAACTTAATATACTCTAACACATGGGTATTAGATACCGGATGTTGAACTCACATTTGCAATTTGTTGTAAGGGTTCAAAAGAAGTAGCAACTTCAACAAAGGGGATGTTAGCCTCTACATGGGCAATGGGGCTAAAGTTCAAGTTGAAGCCCGTGGTGACTACATCTTGAAACTTCCAAATGGTTTGGAAGTAATTTTGTACAACGTTTTGTATGCTCCTAGTTTGACTAGGAACATTATTTCTGTAGCCCTATTAAAACATTTTGGATATGTATTATCATTTATTGGAAATGAAATCCATGTTACTTTGAATGACATGTTTTACTTTAAAGCTATTCCCATCAATGGTATCTATGAATTGGTTCGTGAAAATACATTGAATGATAGTTTATTGTACCACACTAGTAACAAGAAACTCAAATCGGATTTGAGTGACACTTACCTTTGGCATTGCCGTCTTGGTCATATAAACAAGAAAGAATACAAACGCTACAAAAGAATGGTCTTTTAAAAACAAGTGAATGTGATTCATTTGATGTATGTGAGTCTTGTTTACAAGGTAAAATGACCAAGGCACCATTTAGTGGCAAAGCCGAAAGGGCAAAGGATTTATTAGGTATCAAACATTCGGATGTATGTGGTCCTTTTAAACTTATGACAAGGTACAATGAAAGATACTTCATTACCTTTACTGGCGACTATAGTCGATGTGGGTATGTAGACTTGTTAAGACACAAAGATGAAGCTTTTGAAATGTTCAAGATCTTTCAAAATGAAGTACAAAATCAACTCAATAAGTCAATTAAAATTCTCCGCACCGATAGAGGAGGTGAATACCTGAATGATGCTTTTAGGGACCATCTTAGAAGTTGTGGGATTGTCTCACAACTATCTCCTCCGGGAACACCACAACATAATGGCGTGTCCGAGCGGAGAAATCGAACTCTATTGGATATGGTTCGATCTATGATGGCTAGAAGCTCATTAGCTCTATCATTTTGGGGTTTTGCTCTGCTCTCTGTGGCCTGTATTTTGAATATGGACCCAACCAGAAAGTGGAAAGGACACCTTATGAATATGGTATGGAAGGGTTCCATCATTTTCATATTTGAGGGTGTGGGGGTGTGAGGCTTATGTGAAGACTCCTACCTCGAACAAGTTAGAAAGCCGTTCCACTAAGTGTATCTTTATTGGATATCCAAGAGATTCTATGGGATATTATTTCTATGATCCAATACAACAAAAGGAGTTTGTTGCCAAAAAGGGTGAGTTCTTAGAAACCAAGTTCCTTATGGAAGGAACTGGTAGTAGAACCGTGGATCTTGAAGAGGATCAAGAACCGCAACCCGATACACGTTTGGTTGACACTAGCACTCAACATGAGGATGTTGAAAATGATCAAATAGTTGATCAATACACAGAAAACGTTCGCAGATCTGGTAGAACTAGTAATCCACCTGAAAGATATGGATTTTCACTGATGGATGCTATGTGATAGATTCCGATGAACCAATCACATACCATGATGTGTTGTCTAATTCGGATTGTGACAAATGGCTTGAGGCCATGAACGTTGAGATGCAATCCATGTATGACAATCAAGTATGGGACTTGGTTGTACCACCTCTTAACTCCAAAGTAGTTGGAAGTAAGTGGGTTTTCAAGAAGAAAACCGATATGCATGGAAACTTGGATACTTATAAAGCTAGACTTGTAGCAAAGGGTTTCACTCAAACTCAAGGGTTGACTATGATGAAACTTTCTCACCTGTTGCGATGCTAAAATCTATTAGGATATTGTTTGCCATAGCTGCTCATTATGATTATGAGATTTGGCAAATGGATGTCAAAACCGCCTTCCTAAATGGATATCTTGAGGAAGATGTCTATATGGTTCAGCCTGAAGGTTTTGTCGATCCAAAACATCTTAACAAAGTACGCAAGTTAAAGAAATCAATCTATGGATTGAAGCAAGCATCAAGAAGTTGGAATCACCGTTTTGATGAAGAAATAGTCAAATTTGGGTTAAACGCTGATGAAGCATGTGTATATAAGAAAGCTAGTAGGAGCATCATCACTTTCCTAGTATTATATGTCGATGACATTCTACTATTTGGAAATGACATTCCAACCATGGAAGGTGTAAAAGCCTGGCTTGGAAATTGTTTCTCCATTAAGGATCTTGGTGAAGCCGCATATATTTTAGGAATAAAGATCTATAGGGATGGATCAAGGCGGTTGATAGGTTTAAATCAAAGTGCATACATTGACAAGATTTTGAAAAGGTTCAAGATGGAGAAATCTAAGAAAGGTACTGTACCTGTTCAAAGAGGAATGATATTGAGTAAGACTTAATGTCCAAGCTCAAAGGATGAGCAAGACAAAATGAAGGGAATCCTATATGCGTCAGCAATAGGATCCATCATGTATGCAATGATATGCACTAGACCGGACGTGTCATGCACTTTGAGCATGACAAGCCAATACCAACAAAATCCTGGAAGCAGTCATTGGATGGCTGTTAAGAACATACTTAAGTACCTAAGGAGGACTAAAGATATGTTCCTAATCTATGGATCTGGTGATGAGGAACTCGTTATAAAAGGTTACACGGATGCGAGTTTCCAAACCGACCATGATGATTCACGATCACAATCGGGATACATTTTCATTCTGAATGGAGGAGCGGTCTCTTGGAAGAGCTCTAAACATGATGTGGTGGCTTTATCAACTACAGAATCTGAATACGTCGCCGCCTCATTGGCAGCTCAAGAAGCTGCATGGTTGAAGAAATTCATTGCCGATCTATGGGTTGTCCCTTCCATTCAGGACCCCCTAGATATCTTTTGTGATAACGAGGGTGCGATTGCTCAAATCAAGGAACCTCATGCTCATCAAAAGACTAGGCACATTGAGCGGAGATTCAACTACATACGAGATGAACTTGAGAAAGGAAAGATATGTATTCGCAAAGTTCACACAGATCAAAATATTACGGATCCTCTTACGAAGCTCCTAGAAAGGCAAAGCATGAAGGTCATACCTGTGCCATGGGACTTCGATATTCTAGAGATTGGATTTGATCTGTAATTTCGTATTTGGATATTTGGAACTCCCTTATTACTTGAATAAATTATTTGGTTATAATATTTCAATAAATATTCCAATTTAGCATATTTAAATCCATGAGTAAATTATTTATCCGGAATGTTTGTAGTCGTTCATGCTTGTGGGAACAAGTATGAGAGTAAGACTATTATGAACTTGGATTGGTAGATATTCATATGGATGACTATAGAGTAAAGAGTTGCTGCCAAAGTTCATAGATATTTATGGGATGCAAATATTGGACTGGCCTGCATCTCAAACATTACTACATGGAATCTTCTTGATTGATCATAAGTAATTTTGAGTAAAGGCGAACATCATTTGGTATCCTCTGACCTGAGATATATATTGGGTCTTGATATTTACCAATATTATGCTTTGACTTGGTTCTTCGTTGTTCTGAAACATGGCAGTACATAAGTCTGAGTTCAGGTATGATATAAGGTAATTATGAGAGACGTATGTAGTCAAGATGGGATTTGTCCTCTTATTCATTGAGAGTAAGATGTCTAAGGCCTGATAAAGTTAAATCAATGGAGAATGATCACTCTGTGTCTCTGGGATTTAACATGACATCTGTGACAAAAGGATAGATGATTGATACACCTAAAACAATTCAAGTATGGTACTTAAAGAGGATGATGTTATTAAATGGCACTTAGTCATACGTATTAAGGGTAGTAAACCGTTGTTAGGTGGTGCAGGATTGTATGTTGGTCACTCAACAAGTGGTTTTTCTCTCAGACTTACCTTGAACGACACTCAGAAAGAGTCTATGAAGAGTTGATCACAATATAACAAGTAACAAGCAGTAAATAAACACAGGATGTAAATTTTCAAGGTACTTTTATATATTGCTTCTCAACTCAAAGGATTACAAGACTCTGGACTCAATCTCACTACCTAATGAGTTACAAAGAGAAGATATATATAATACTACCTACAGCCGGATATACTTTGATACCAACTGGAAACCTCTAACCAACATCTATGCTACAAGACTATAGGTGAGGTATTTGGTAGTCAGGACATGTCCCTGACTTACCTTTTGTCATCAACTAAAGTTGGTAACATGTACTATCATAAAAGGTATACAGTAGAGTAAAGTATGGTCAACAGCATGGTTCTTTTAGGAAGAAGCCATGCTGTATCAGAGGTCTGCAGCGGACTGTCAGAGACCATACTTATGTCTACTGGACATAGCAATGTCTTCCTAAGGATAAATTTCTTCGGAAGAATAACTTCTTCCGAAGCCACTTATACTTCGGAAGACTGCTTCTTCCGAGGCTTGGAGTCTTCTTTGTCTTCGGAAGGAGACTTGGTCTTCAGTTCTTTCTTCAGACTTTGTCTTCGGAAGTCTTTAGACTTTGTCTTCGGAAGTCTTCAGACTTTGTCTTCGGAAGTCTTCAGACTTTGTCTTCGGAAGTCTTCAGACTTTGTCTTCGAAAGTCTTCAGACTTTGTCTTCGGAAGTCTTCAGACTTTGTCTTCAGTTCTTTCTTCAGACTTTGTCTTTGGAAGTCTTCAGACTGCTAAGAAAGGTTGCGCCTTTAGTGGTGGGTCTTTCCTTGTCTTCCTGTCTTTTCAACTTCAACTCTTCTTCGATCTTGGCCTTTGCAGTTAGTTCGGCTAGATGAAGACTACTGAGATAATTTCTGATGATAGCTGCAGTCTCTGAGTTGGAGGGGTTGGAGAATGGCTTCTCTGCAAGTTCAGCAATGTCAAATCTGTTGAGATGCAATAGAGAAGTGGCATTAAGCCTATCGGTTTCACCATTCTCCCTTTCCACAACAAAGTTGTGAGAAGGTTCATCGAACCTCCACTGGATTATAACCTTCCTAGGTCCAAAAGACTGACTAGGAATCTTGTCCTCCTTCCTTGTATCCAACAGAGTCGCCAGTTTCCTTCTTAGTCTCTTCTCTTCAGCATTCAGAGTATCAGAGTTGAGACCGAGAAGTCTTACAGCCTGGCCCAAAGTACTTCTAGGCAACTCAAGAAATTGACCTAGAATGAGGGAGCTTGAAGAGTTATCAACATAGGTGATGTTGATAAGGTCTCCCTCACAGGAGATGTTGCTCATAGTAATGCAGTTGGTGAGCCTTGTCTTGATCTCCTTTATTTCCTCAAGAGAGAGATGTTTAGAAGGCTGAGGGGATGATCTTGGTTTCTGTTGGGTAGGTTTAGTTTTAGTGGTTCTAGGTTGTGTTTGGGTTTAAGGATAGGAAGTTTAGGTGGTTGAGGTGATGAGGTAGGTTTGGGTAGAGTTGTAGTTTCAGGGTGTAGGTTTCATCTGAGGGTTCGGTTTTGATGGGAAATGGGATTGGTTCTTCTGGTGTGGGTTGTGGTTGAGTGGTTGGCTGTGGTTGAGTGGCTGGGGTGAAGACCATTCCCTGTCCCCTCCTATACATCTCCTTCTTTTTCCCCATACGGATGTCAGCTTTTATTTCGCTGACAATCCGTTGGAGTGTCCTTTCGGACATAGGTCCCACCTGCCTACCAGAGAAGCCGTGAGCCCGGAGATAGTCTTTCATCCAGGCTTTATCACTGAGCTTCTTGGTGGCAGTGACCCTCTCTACCTCCTCCCTCCACTTCTTCTCCTTCATCTTCTCCCTTGCAGCTTTCTTCCTTTCCTTCTCTATTTGATCCTGCTCTTTGTTGCGGAGCAGCATGATCATATCATCATCATGTGAAGATAGTTCAGGAAGACTGAAGCCTCTTGAGAGCAGGAATTTAATCCTAGCCTCTCTCAGCTGTAGGGCTGCTATCCTTTGTTCTTCTTCTTCCCTTTCCAAGGACAACTTGGCTTCTTCTTCTTGCCTTAGCCTGGTTGTCCTCTCTAAAATCACCAACTCCTCAGGTGGTAGCAAGAGTACTTCCTCATTGGCAGCTCCTAAGTTGATGAGCTGATCAATGAGTGTTGTCCTTCTCTTGGTGTTGATTTCCTCCTGATTGGCTGCAGCTGCCTTAGAACTAGCAGCTAGCAGCTTCTCAGCAGGAAACCTACCTTTCTTCTTGAGCTTCTCAATCCTTTCCTCCTCCTGAAGCTCTACCGCAGTCATATTCTTTTTGCCTTTGTCTTTAGCAGAACTTGTCTGTGGTGGTTCTTGGATAGAGGGTTCGGATTGAGAGAGAGGATCAGCTGGTGTTTGGGATGGAGGTAGATCAGAAGTGTCCTCCCTGCTCATCTCAGATGCTATTTCAGCAATAACATCTGTGATGATCAGTTCCTCGGACATTTGGAACAAACCTTCCGCAGCTTCCATCTCAGCTACGGAAGACTTATCTTGTTCTTCCGAAGTTTCAACTTTAGCTTCGGAAGTTTCAGCCTGAGCTTTGGAAGAGGAGGCTGATGCAAGTTCTGTCCCAACTGTTTCAGTTGCTGGGCCATCAGTCCCCATTTCCCCTTCGAAGTTAATCTCAGGTTCCATGTGGACCTTAGGTTGACCAACTTCTTCCACAGTGGTAGAAGGTGCAGTCAGTCTTTGAAGCTCCTCAGCCCCAAAGTATATGAGTGTGGTGTCGAGGCTGCGCTGTTCTAAGGAGGATCTCAATACAAAGTTTGTGAAAAGTCTATAGAGATCATGAAGCATCTGTGAGTCAATCTTTAGAGTTGATTGAAATGACTCAGGTAGGGTGATGAGTTGGGAAGTAGAGGACTGGATCAGTGGTTCCCCAGATGTTTGTCTCTGATCTTTCTCCCCCTTTTTGGTAGCATCATCTTGAGAGCTAGATGAGCTAGAGGAAAAAGTCAATGAGACCTGAATAGGTACATGCCTAACAGACCTCTCCGTCTGCTTCTCAGCTAGTTGAGCCTTGAGATTGTCAATCTCAAGTTGCTGAGTGGCTGTCCTTGTCTCTAAGATCCTCACCTGAGATTCCAGGTTTAAGACCTTAGAGAGCAAGTACTGGAGTGTGACTTGCATACTTCCCTCATCTTCATGTGAAGAATCACGGGGAGATGAGATAACATACCTAGTATGTTCAATCTCACCACCAGATGTGGCTTCTTGGCACCCTGGATACCTTTGCTCAAATTCATCTCTTTCAGAGATGTCAATGGGCAAAGTTGTCGTAGACTCAGTCTGATTAATGTTACCACTATCCTTAGAGCTCAATGAGAGACTCTGAGTAGTGGCAGCTGAGCCTACATGAGTCCCCTCCATATCAGTAGGACTCACCTCAGTAGTTGGCTGCTGATGGGGCTAGAGATAAGGGATCTCTCTTGGCTCTGTTAATCTTTGAAAGGGTGTTGTAGATCAACTTCATGGCCATGAAGAGATGTAATCTCTTTATCAGTTCGGAGTAACAGGTCAGTGAAAGATAAAGAGGTTAAACCTACTTACCCGGGACCTAGATCAATGTCTACAGGCATTGAGCCTCTGGTGGTGCTGTCCCTTGAAGGCTGCACAGAGGAGTGTAAAGACTCACCCTGTGGGCTAAAGGCTTGAGGTTCGGGCTCTTGGGTTTGAGTCTGAGGAGGCTCAAAACTCAAATTGAGGTCAAATGAGAAGGATGGTGTGACCTCGGACTGAGTGGGAGCCCATGATTCCACTCTAGCCCTTTTGGTTTGAACTGGAGGAGCTTGTTCAATCAGAGTAGATTGAACAAGGGTTCGTTTGGGACGTCTCTGATATGTAATTTTAATGGGTGAGAAGGTATGGGAATATTTATGGTTGAGGTTGCTGGTGTGGGTTCATCACCTGTGGGGTTAACAGGGATGTCACCAGGAGCTATGCGCTCAATCATCTCTGGAGGTAAAGGAGTGTACCGTCCAGTAAAGTTGATGGACACCTTCTTCAATGTCTTGAAGATGGTAGGCCGCACTTGGGGAACAGTAAGAGCAGCTGCACAGACAAGCTTGCTCGGTTCCAACTCGCAGTTGATAATGTGTTGAATGTATCGGGGATACATGAAGAATGTGTCCCTTCTCAGATTTCCAATCAAATTGGTCAACACAAATCTTGAGTAGTTGAAGCGCAGACCACTCACCAACCCGTGAACTAGGCATCCTAGTTCATATGGGATTTGATCCCATCCCCCAGACTTGTTGGATAGGTAGTGCAGAATGATGTGCAGCAGGAACTTCCAATGATATGAGAAGTTAAACTTGTAGACGGTTGACCTGCTCACATCCCCACCATATCCCATGAGGATGTAGGTGCTATCCAAGTCTTCTTTGGGAAACTCAGTAGGAGACCCATCATCATTGAGGTCTAGATGCTCCCTGATGAGTTGTTCAGTTATGATTAACTCCTGTCCACAAATGCGGGTTCTCAGGACGCGAACCCCATTTAGGACTTCAGCTTGACCGTTACTCCAGAATTCAGTCATGTGGTTGGAGTAAACGGTGGGGTTAACAGTAAGTGCCGTGAGGTAGGTTGATTCAGTAAGAAAGGTGATTATTTGAGTGAAGTCGGCATCTCTTGACGAATCAAGTAATGCGACCTGGTGTTTTAGCGCCATTGCAGAGAAAGTAAGCTTGAATTTGGGTGAAATTTCAGGTTTGACAGTGAAAGGAATAGTTAGGGCAGTAAATTGGTAAAAGAAGATGAATTGAACAGTCTGGATTATTTAAAGATGATGAATTGTGGTAGTGGTGGTAATAGGGTAGCTGTTTGGGGGTAATGGTGGTTTTCGGCTGTGAAGTGACAATAGTGGCAAGGGATAATTTTAAATAATCTGACCATCATCATCAAATTTTTACCTTTTACAGAGTGGGCCCAAAAAGATATTCGTTACACACTAAAATCTCTATTTCCGAATATAAAACATTTCCGAAGGTAATTATCTTCCGAAGGCAATCTTCTCTTCCGAAGCAAGGCATTGCTTCTGAAGATAAAAAATTGCTTTTCAAATGAAGAGTTTTATGAGCTTCGGAAGTAGATCTGATTCAAAATCAATCACTTCTTCCGAGACTAAAAACTTTTCCGAGAAGAAAATTTCCATTGAGGAATTTGGCTTCGGAAGATATTTAAGAATATCTTCCGAGAGTTAATTCCTCTTCGGAAGGAATTACACTTGGAATATAAAAGATCTTTTGTAGCAGGGCTTAAATTGTATTGACACAAGACATTACACATTAAAAGTTTTCAAAAGAGGTAGTTAATCAATGTTTATCATCCCAATAGCTGATATGAGATACTTAAATCTTTGTTCATCAAAAGATTTTATGAACAATCAACATATTGTTCATTTGAGTCAACTTTGATTAACTTTATCAGATTTTTCTCATGAATATCTCTAATGAAATGATACCTGATATCAATGTGCTTTGTCTTGGAGTGCTTCACTGGATTTTCTGTAATGGAGATAGCACTGTTGTTTTCAATATGGATAGGAGTACTCATGAAGTTGAATCCATAGTCCAAAATCTGATTTTGAATCCATAACAGTTGAGCACAGCAGCTAGCAGCAGCAATGTATTCAGCTTCAGCAGTTGATGTAGAGACACAGGATTGTTTCTTGCATTGCCATGAGATAATCCTTCCACCAAGAAATTGACATCCCCTGATGTTAATTTCTTGTCAATGTTGTAGCCACCATAATCACTGTCAGAGTATCCATAGAGATTGAAATCACTATTTCTTGGATACCAGAGACCTAGTTTAGGTGCTCCTTTGAGGTATCTGAGGATTCTCTTAACAGCAGCCAAATGAGACACCTTAGGAGCATCCTGATATCTTGCACAAATGCATGTGGCAAACATGATATCTGGTCTACTAGCAGTAGATACATCAGAGAACCAATGATTGCTCTATACTGATGTTGATCAGTATCCTCCCCTTATGGTCAGGGCAAAGATTATGATTTCTGGGTATGGGTGTCTTGGCTGGTTTACAGTCCTTCATTTCAAATCTATCTAAGATGTCTGAGACATACTTAGATTGATTTATGAAGAACCCTTCCTTCATCTGTTTCACCTGAATTCCTAGGAAAAAGTACATTTTTCCCATGGAACTCATCTCAAATTTCTGCTTCATAATGCTCTCAAAGTCCTTACACATTTGGTCATTTGAAGAACCAAATATGATGTCATCAACATAGACTTGAACAAGCAAAATGTCCTCTCCAATCTTCCTGATGAAGAGAGTCTTATCAATGGTACTCTCTGGTGTAGCCATTCTTCAGGAGAAACTGAGACAAGGTCTCATACACAGCGCTAGGTGCTTGGTGCAGCCCATATAGAGCTTTATCCAGTTTGCACACATAGTTGGGGTGCTGTGGGTCTTCAAATCCTGGAGCTTGACATACATAGATTTCCCTATCTATATCCCCATAAGAAAAGCACACTGGACATCAAGTTGGTAGACTGTGAAGTTCTTGGATGCAGCATAAGCAAGGAAGATCCTAACTGCCTCAAGTCTTGCAACTGGTGCAAAGACATCAGTATAATCGATTCCTTCCTCTGGGGTGTATCCTTGAACGACTAATCTTGCCTTGTTCTTGATAATCAAGCCTCTGTCATCTTTCTTGTTCTGAATACCCTTTAGTGCCTATGGGTACTTGACCAGTAGGTAGTGGGCATAGATTCCAGACCTTTTGTCTTTTGAATTGAAGCAGCTCCTCCTGCATCGATTCAACCCAACTACTATCTTTCAAGGCATCTTCCACCTTCTTGGGTTCCATCTGAGATAAGAAGCATAAGTACAAGCAGACATTCCCATGATGAGTTTGCCCTCTGTTCTCACACCTTCAGAGACATTCCCTATGATGTTTTCAGTTGGATGAGTGTTGTGAATCCTAAGAACGAGGAATCATTTCCAGTTGCAGAGATAAGTCCAGGTTGGACATATTCTGATCAGGAACTAGATCACTCTGTCCAGCTGTTGTTTCAAAGTCATTCAATGAGGACTGATTGAATGACTGGGAAACATCATCATGGTTGTTGTGAAGTAGTATTAACAGTTGCCTGTTCCTTCAGAATACTACTTCCTTCAACCTGGTATTGTAATGGATCACCTGAAGAGCTTTGGGGTTCATCAGGCGATTCACTTGTTAAAGCTTCACTATTCCTGGAGATAGTTACACTATCAGATCTGTGGATGGTTTGAAGCTTGTTGCCTTTCAGCTCTTGGAGAATTTGGAAGAGCTGGGAAGCTCAAATAGTTGATCAGCATCAGCATCACCTTGAGCACCTGTTCCAGCTAAACATTCTTACAAGATGGTTTAGAATAGTTTGGAAACCATTCTAATTAAAAATATAATCAGGTCCATTCCCCCTAACACAAGGAGTGTGCTCATTTACAACTATATTGGATGTTGGACCAAAAGAACCAATGAGCCAAGATCAGGAAAACCTCTAATCCCACATGCCACTACTACAACTGCTGAAGACTCCCATCAGTCACAATGTTCTCTTGCTTGAATATCAGACTCGAGACATCTGAAGACTCTCATCAGCTATTGTGTTCTCTTGCTTGAATGTCAAACTCGAGAGCATCTTAGCTCCAGCCTTCTGCTGTTATGACAAAGTCTGAAGAACAAAGTGTGAAGATCAAAGAACTGAAGAAACATCAGCTGAAGACTCCAAAGTACTGAAGACCAAGCACTGAAGTCTGAAGTACTGATCTTACAAGTACTGAAGACTTCAAGTACTGAAGACAAGTACTGAAGAATCAAAGCTGAAGAACTAAAGAACTGAAGACCTTCTACTGAAGCACAAAGTCTGAAGACAAAGACTGAAGACAACAACTGATGATATCTACTGAAGTCATCAGTTGTTATATCATCTGAAGCCGTCTGAAGACCAAGTACTGAAGACTCAGAGTTTGTCACAACAACTGAGAAGTCTTCTTCAGTTGTTGTGGTGGTTTTTTCCTTTTCAGTAGTTTATTTACTTTCAGTAGTTGTACAACAACTGAAGAGCATGTTCTTCAGTTGTTATAGTATCAGTAGTTATAAACGACTGAAGAGTTTGTTCTTCAGTCGTTGTAGGATTTCAGTAGTTTACTTTTGTCAGCACTTAGGAACTTTTGTAAGAAGATGTCAGCTGTTGACATCTTCAGTAGTTTTATGTTTTGACAACTGTAATTTAAATATTCAGTGATGTCAGAAAAGGACATCACCACCATGCTCTGCCGCCTATAAGGATGGCAACCATACATACAGTTTTAAATGCCGAACGTGCGACTAATAGAACTTTATTGCTTCGCAGAACTCTTCTCTCTCTATGTTTATGCTTTAATCGCAATATCTTTTATTTCTTGCTTTAATTGCTAATTAATGTGCTAAATCCCTGCAAACATAATCTAATTGATCAACACGAGAGGCTGAGATCCTGTCAAATGGTATCAGAGCAGGTTAATCATTGATCGATCTTACCATTGATCATTTGAAACTGCTCTTTTGATCTCTCAGTTTGATCGAATTAGCAATTTGCAAGAGTTAGTCATAGAGAGTGAGTTTCTGCTGTTTCCGGCCAAAATCTTGAGGTCTTTTGGTGGTTTTGAGTTACGATTGTCTGTGTTTAAACTTGTTCTTGACCAAACCCTGAGATGAAAACACCAACCAATGATCCTCACAATACTGGTTCCGCAACCAAGCCTCCGATGCTGGTTAGGAACGAGTATAACATATGGCAAAGACGTATGCTGCACCACTTAGCTGTCAACAGTGCTGGTTGTTGGAAGTCAGTGGTGCATGGGCCATACAAGCCTATGGTGAACGTCCCGGAATCTAATGAACAGGTTGCGAAGAAACCTGAACAGTATTCAGACGAAGATCTAAAGCTGTTTGAAATTGATGCTAGAGCCCATGGAATTTTAGCCATGGCCATTCCAAACGAGATATATTCAGGGCTCTTGCATCATGAGTCTGCTCATGACCTATGGGTTGCTCTAAAGGAACAAGTTGGAGGAACTGATTCGGTCTTAGCAAACAATAGGGAAATCCTTGCCCAACAATATGAGACTTTTCTCATATAGAAAGGGTGAGACTCTGACCCAGCAGTTTGAGCGGTTCTCTTGTTTAATCTCTGAGCTGAAGATGGTTAAACAAGAGTACTCCAAAAGCCAGATGAACAACAGGTTCCTCAGGTCATTGCCTGAGAGATGGGACACATATACCATTGTCCTACACTCTAGTGCTGACCTTGACACTCTATCTCTCACCCACTTCATGGGAACTACTCACTTTTGAGAGAGAGGTAGAGCAAAAGAGGAAGTTGTCATCTTCTGGCAAACTTGCTGATGATTTTGTCCAAGGTAATGCTGCCTTGATAAGTCATGAGTCAGAATATGCTTCATCAGAAAGTTCTTATGATGAGCATATTGATTTCTCTACAAACTCAGAACAAGCTTTTGTTGGTGTCAGTAGTTCAGGAGGAGGTGGTGACAACTTGTGTTTTCTGATGGAGGATTTGAAGGGCATTCCAGATGATGATCTGGAAGAGATGGATATTTTGAACCAAATGGCAATGATAAATATCCGCTCTCAGAAGTTCTACAAAAGAACTGGTAGGAAATTCCCAGGACTCTCTGGCAAAACCAAAGTTGGTTTTGACAAGAGCAAGTTGAGGTGTCACAAGTGCCAAAGGCTTGGACACTTTGCAAGAGAGTGTAGATCATCTGGATCTAACTCATCTGCACCCTTTGTGACTTTTCCCAGCAATAGCTCACAGCACAAAGGGCAACCTTCCTACAGTTCTCCCCATCCATCTCAAGCACAAGCACCACCTGCTTATTTTGTGCCACAGGGTCATATGCCTTATCCTACCCCTGTTACTACATGCCTCAGCCTGGTCAACCTCAAGCACCCCCGGCTCAACCACCTCATGCTCTTCCAGAGCCTCATCCTTCCCAATCTCATCACCACACACAACCTCAACAACAAAGCTTTTTCACCCCAAATGCTGTTGACTGAGTAGTCTACCAGAAGAGCTATCTGGTCAGGAACCACTACTCCAAGGTGCTGGTCAACATGGTGGTGATCACCTTTTGGAAATCTTGCTCTGATGGCCCTTGATTCTGCTGAAGGGTCATCATCCAATGCCTCATCTCAGGTATCCACTGAGGCAAAAAGCCAAGCTTTGTTCAGAGTCATGCATAGCAGCATTTGCTTCTATTAGAGAAGCAAATGTAGCTTTAATAGATAAAAATCTTGAGCTTGAGCACACTATTTCCAAAAGAAAAGCTGATTTTGAGGTTGTCCTAAAAGATAAAAATGATGAGATTTACAAGCTCAACTGCCAAATCAAAGATAGTAAAGCTAGGGAAGATGTACTTCTAGAGAAGTACAAGGACCTCAAGGAAACTCTTGCAACCACCCAAGTTGAGTGTGATCGATGGGTGCAATCTTGCAAGGGTTTTGAAATGCTTCTTAGCAAGCAAACAGCTTCCAATGTGAAGTTTGGCATTGGTTATAATCACACTGCTCCTCCCACAGATTTCATTTCAAGAGCAGAAGTTGAATCTGATGGGGAGAGCAATAACCAATCCTTCTCATCATGTGACTTACTATCCTCTGAATCAGCATCATCAGAGATAGACTATCACATGACCAAAAGGCTGATCAACTCAGAAGTTGTCACTAGAAGTACTGAAGGTACTGGAGAGCAAGTGCAACATCATCTGAAGTTCAAACCTCAAATACTGTTGCACTAAGAGAAGAAAACTAACAGTAGGAAAGGATTGAAGACAGCTAAAGAGGATACCAGGAAAGCAGGCACTAGGAAAAACTGCTAGTACTGATGACAAACAGCTGAAGAACAAGTCTTCAGCAGTTAAATCCTCTTCAGCTGATGATCAGCATAAGATGAAGAAAAAGCCATGTGAGATATGTGGCTTGTTCAATCATCTTACTGATGAATGCTGGTACAAAAGGGGTACCAAACTCAAACAGAAGGAGCAAATTACTGAGAGCATCAATAAATGAAGAATGAGTTTGAAACCAAGTTTGTACTGGCAACATCCAAGCCTGAAATCCCAGGGCCAAAGTTAAATCCAAGAAGGTAGGGATTACTCAGGCACAGCTGAGGTTGCTCAGAAAAAGATGGTACAACATAGAAATCATCATCAGCAAACTCCAATGTGTTGAAGAGCTGAAGGCTTTATCACAAAATCAGACACAGTTGGTGATGATGGTTCAGCAGCTAGTGGGAAGAGTCAACCACTTAGATGCTCCTATTTGAAACCACAGAAAAGGAAGTCCAAGCCAAAGGTTCCTCTTCTGTACCATCTTCTTCACCTCAAGCTGTCATTACAAACACACCTGTTAGTGCTACACCTGTAGCTGAGAACAGACCCAAAGCCAAGCAGGTTTGGGTCTCCAAGACTAACTAACACATGGTTTGTGTTTGCAGGGTTCTTCAACATGCCATAGAAGCATCTGGTATGTAGACAGTGGAGGATCCATGCATATGACTGGAAGCAGCTCCCTTCTTAATGACTACTCTCAAGGAAAGAAGGATTTGTTTCTTTTGGCAATGATGCAAAGGGTTACATCGTCGGAAAAGGCTTTGTTTCCAACGGGGAAATAAGTTTGATGATGTTAACCATGTGGAGAATCTCAAGTACAACCTCTTGAGTGTCAGTCAAATGTGTGACAAAGGCCATGTTGCCCTTTTCACAAGCCAGAACTGTAGGATTCTGTCATCCAAAGTTCTGAGTTTGATTGACAAGCATTGGATGAACACACTCTCCTGAAGGCCAACAGGACAGGAAGAGTGGATGCCTTAGATCTTTCCAAAAAGATGGATCTAAAAGGCCATCCTTGCCTATTCTCCAAGGCATCTCCTCAAGAGTCTACACTTGGCATAGAAGGCTGGGTCATGTTAATTTCAAGAACATGAATCAGCTTATAAGCCATGGTTTAGTAAGAGGTTGCCTCTGAAGGAGTTCAAGTGTGAAGATGACTGCACTGCTTGCTTGAAAGGAAAACAACCACAAAGTTTCATTCCCTTCAATAGAAGAACCTAAGTCCACTGCCTGCTTACAACTTCTGCACATGGATCTCTTTGTCCTGTCAGAGTAATGAGCATGGCAAAGAAGAAATACTGCCTGGTAATTGTGATGATTACTCCAGGTTTGTATGGACTTTCTTCTTGCACTCCAAGGATGAAGCAGCAAAGACAATAATGAACTTTGTGTTACAAGTAGAAAAGCAGTATTCCCTACAGGTCAAGTGTGTGAGGAGTGACAATGGAACAGAATTTAGAAACCACACACTTGATGACTTCTACCTGTCCAAGGAATTAGAAGGCAGTTTAGCATTCCAAGAACTCCTGAACAGAATGGAGTGGTGGAGAGAAAGAACAGGACCCTCATTGAAGCAGCAAGGTCAATGTTGGCTGACTCAGGGCTGCCACTGACCTTTTGTGCTGAAGCTGTCAATACAGCTTGCTATGTACAGAATAGAGCCTTAGTAAATAAGAGGTTGATGAAGACTCCCTATGAGGTTCTTCATCATTTGGCCCCTCTTATTTCATTCTTTAGAGCCTTTGGGTGTCCTTGTTTCATTCTCAACACTAGCAACCCACTCCATAAGTTTGCTAGTAAGGTGGATGCAGGGTACTTTGTTGGTTATTCATCAACTTGCAAAGCATACAGAGTCTTAACTGTAGAACCAAAGGGGTTGAAGAAACTTGCATGTTAAGTTCAATGAATCTCCAAAGGACAAGATTCCACAAAACCCTGTGGAGCTTGTTTGATCTGGACATACTGCAATATGTTCCTTATCAACCTCCATCTGTTGAGCCTGACAACAGATCTCCATCTGGTGGTACTGAGGATGATGAAGTCAGTACTCACCTCTTCAAGTTCAGTGACAACCTGCCTAATTCCACTGAACCTGATGCTCCTGTAGCCTCAGCAGCTCCATCCACTACAAATGCTGATGAGATTTCTGCTTGCTCTACTTCATTTGAGTGCCATCCTCTACTGGTTTTCAGGAATCTCCATCACCATCTGTTGCTGCTGATGGGTCTACACACACTGCACAGATATCATAGTCTATCAAGAGCTCAAGAATCACCCCACTTCACAAATCATTGGTGATATTCCTGCTGGAGTTTCAACCAGGAATCAATTGTCCAACTTCTGCTTCTATGCTCTCTTCATCAGTTCAGCAAGACCAAAGAACTATCATATTGCTTTAAGAGACAATGGATGGGTGGAAGCTATGCAGCTTGAGCTACTTCAATTCAAGAAACAGCAATGTGGGAGCTTGTTCCATTACCCAAAGGTAAGTGTGCTATAGCACCAAGTGGGTATTCAGGAACAAACAGATGAGAAGGGCCAAATTGTCAAGAACAAGGCCAGACTGGTTGTTCAAGGGTTTGCACAGGAGGAAGGAATCGATTATGATGAGACTTTTGCACCTGTGGCTAGACTAGAGGCAATTAGACTGTTCTTAGCTTATGCTGCCTTTCACAGTCTTAAGGTTATCAAATGGATGTCAAAAGTGCCTTCCTATATGGAAAAATAAAAGAAGAGGTTTATGTGTGTCAACCACCAGGATTGAGGACAATAAACATCCTGATTGGGTGTACAAGCTTGATAAGGCTTCTTTATGGGCTGAAGCAAGCACCTAGAGCCTGGTATGAGACACTTTCAACCTTTCTTCTAGAAAATAAGTTCACTAGAGGCACCATTGATAAAACCTTATTCATCAAGATTGTGGGACAACATAAGCTCCTTGTTCAGATTTATGTTGATGATATCATCTTTGCATCCTCTGATCCAAAGTTGTGTGATGAATTTACAAAGCTTATGAAGCTAAGATTTGAAATGAGTGCTATGGGAGAATTACAGTACTTTCTGGGCTTGCAAATCAAACAACTGGATGATGGAATCTTCATCCATCAGTCCAAGTATACCAAAGTTGTTGAATAAGTTTGATTTACAATCCTGTAAGCCCTGTTCTACTCCCATGAGCAGCATCACACACTAGATGTTGACCAGAAAGGTTAAAGCGGTTGATGAAACCCTTTACAGATGTATGATTGGGTCCTTGATGTACCTTACAGCTTCTAGACCAGACATCATGTTTTCAACATGTGCTTGTGCTAGATTTCAGGCTGCACCTAAAGAATCCCATTGATTGCAGTCAAAAGGATCTTTAGATATCTGCAAGGTACCCAATCACTAGGACTTTGGTATTCACTAGGCAGGCATTCATGCAAATTAGTTGCGTTTCTCTGATAGTGACTATGCAGGATGCAAAGTCAGAAATCCACTTCTGGTGGTTGCCAATTCCTAAGCAATTTTTGTTTCTTGGCAGAGTAAGACAACATCATTGCTACATGTCCACTGCTGAAGCTGAGTATATTGCTGCTGCAAGGTGTACCTCTCAAATACTCTGGCTTCAGAACCAACTTCTGGATTATGGCATTACTGAGACTAAGACTCCATTATTAATGGATAGTGCTTCAGCTCTTTGTATTGTTAAAAATCCAGTCCAGCACTCTAGGACCAAGCATATTGAGATCAGACATCACTTTATCAGGATTGCTATGAGAATGGTCTGATTGATCCTAAGTTTGTGCCTAGTGCTGATGAGCTTGCAGACATTTTTACTAAGCCTTTAGATAGTGCCACATTCCAAATTTGGTACTAAGGCTTGGTATGCTGCAACTTGAATGATTTGACCTATGCTGGTACTATTAGTTCACACTACTGAAAAGCAAAGGCACATATAAGTACTGTGAGTAATTTAGTCTTCAGCTCCTTCCCAACTACTGAAGACTAAACTGACTCAAAGTACTGATGTACATTATTTATTGAAAAAACAACTGATGTAGTGAAGGATTACAACTACTGATGTATGATTTTCAATAAATTAAGTACTGAAGAACAAATTTGCTCACAAGTACTGATGTGCAATCTTACACAAATACTGAAGACAAAATTTGTTCACCAGCTCTGAAGAATTCAACAGCACTTGTGAACTCTGATCACAAGAGCTGAAGGCATATTCCCAAGAGCTGAAGGGTCAATGAAACATCTGAAAGTCAGCCAAGAGCTGATGAGTAAATGTAGAGGCTAGTATGAAACAACTGATTTGACGGAAACAGCTGATGAGTAATATTCTCATCAGCGTAACAACAACTGATGTTTCATACACAACAAACTGAAGGACAAAACCATGTCTTCAGTAGTTCACAACTACTGACATCAGTAGTTCACACTACTGAAGGCTAACACCAAGTCTTCAGTTGTTACAACGTCTGAAGAGAATACTAGGTCATCAGTAGTTCATAACTACTGAAGACTGACAGTAACTCTTCAGACGTTCCCAACATCTGAAGGGCAAAACCAAGGTCTCAGTAGTTTCAACTACTGAAGGCTAACACCAGTCCTCAGATGTTACAACCACGAGGTTAAAACCACGTCATCATTTTTACAACAACTGATAACTAACACCAAAACCTTCAGTAGTTTTCTTTCAACCTTTGCCCTACCCTATAAATACCCCACCTTCAGAGGCATTTACTCTCACTTGACCAATCCTTACAAACCTCTGAAATTCCCATACACCATTAATGGCGAACATGCACTGAAACCTCGACACACAACTGTGTCGCCCACCTTACAAAATCGCCATATGGCCCAAATTTCACCAGCCGTTGATCTTATGCAATGACTACACCATACAAAACGGCTTTTCTCTTGAACCCCCACATAATCCCGACTCCTTGACGAGTTTTGGACCAATGTCACCGTCCAAACCGGAGAGCAGAATGCCGAGGTCTCCCTCCGGTCCTCCGTCAACGGCAAAACCCGTGGTTATCACTCCAGCTGCTCTACACGCCAAACCCTAGAGCTGGATGATGCCACTCACCCAACTACTTCCTACCCCAAAGGTACCCTGGATCTTTCATTCACATCCAGGACTATCAGGGTAACCTCTCCGCCTCCACCTTGTTGAGAAACACTTTCTGATCCTTAACGCTGATCTTCCACATGGTGAATGTATGTCTGGCTCCCAAGACCTCTTCGTGGGACCAGATGTCCACAAGGTGGCAGCAGGTATTGTATTCTATCCTTGAGAAACAACCTTTAAATTTTACTGATCTTTTATTTTTGGACTCAAGGACATGGCCACAAAACCTTTTTCTAACCGTTGGAACTATATCCCACGGTTTATAATGGCCATGACGTCGAATACCAGCTTCAGGCTGAGGGACTAGTTGGCACTGGGGTCCCTGCCATTGCTGTTCAAGCTGAGGTATACTCCAGGCACAACACTGACCCCACACTCAAACGGCTGGCCGGCTGCGAAAACCCACCAGCTGGAACCCACAGCCTCCACTCCAAACCAAAAGTCCCCACCAGCCAAAAGCCAAAAAGACAGCCAACCAAGGCTACTCAGGGAGATGAGTCCCCTGAGGATGCCCCCTGCCACACAAAGGCAGGAATTGGCCTGTGAGTGTGGTTCGATTCTCCCAGTAGGTACCACGACTCCCACCCCCCACACCGCACAGGCTTCCTCTCAACAAGAGCCTGATGCAACCAATTTGGGGCAACACATTACTGGGTCTTCCTCACTTGAGGGAGGCTGCCATTGAAGAGCACAGTCCTCCCCATGTGCATACTGCTTCTAGCCCACATACAGAGGAGACCGCCCCACTAAGCCCAACATTGGTTAAGCCAAAGTGCTGACTGTCTGAGCACTCCACCCTCTCCCCCAGAACTATTACCACTGGGGAGACTCCACCGAAGAGGGGTGGGCACAAGTGCTGATCAGAGCCCACAGCAATGATGATGATGATGATGATGATGATGATGATGATGATGGATGATGTGATGATGATGATGATGATGATGATGATGATGGATGATGATGATGATGATGATGATGATGATGATGAGATGATGATGATGATGATGATGATGATGATATGATGATGTGATGATGCGATGATGATGATGATGATGATGATGAATGATGATGATGATGATGATGATGATGATGATTGATGATGATGTGATGATGATGATGATGATGAGGTGATGATGATGATGATGATGATGATGATGATGAGATGATGATGATGATGATGATGATGATGATGATGATGATGATGATGATGATATGATGATGATGATGAGATGATGATGATGATGATGATGATGATGATGTGAGTATGATTAATAATTGAGCTGATGAGATGATGATGATGAGATGATGATGATGATGATGATGATGATGATGAATGATGATGATGATGATGATGATGATGATGATGATGATGATGAGGATGATGATGATGATGATGATGATGATGATGATGGATGATGAATGATTGAGGATGATGATGATGATGATGAGTGATGATGATGTGATGATGATGATGATGATGATGATGATGGATGATGATGAGATGATGATGATGATGATGATGATGATGACTGATGATGATGTGATGATGAGATGATGATATGATGATGATGATGATGATGATGATGATGATGATGTGATGATATGATGATGATGAGAGATGATGAGATGATGAGAGGATGATGAGTGATGATGATGATGATGATGATGAGATGATGATGATGATGGATGACTGATGATGATGATGATGATGTGATGATGAATGATGATGATGCATGTGATGATGATGATGATGATGATGATGATGATGAGGATGATGATGATGATGATGATGATGAGATGATGAGATGATGATGGATGGATGATGATGATGATGGGGAGGGGGGGAGTGGGGATGAGAGATGATGATGATGAGATGAGATAGGATGATGATGATGATGATGAGATGATGATGATGAGATGATGATGAGGGAGATGATGATGATGCATGATGATGATGATGATGATGATGATGATATGATGATAATGATGGATGTGATGAGATGATGCGATGATGATGATGGGATGATGATGATGAGAATGAGGATGAGTGATGATGATGATATGTATGTATGATGATTGATGATGAGAGATGAATGATGATGATGATGATGATGATGTGCTGATGAGATGATGATGAGATGATATGATGATGATGATGATGATGATGAGGAGATGATGAGGAGAGATGATGATGATGATGATGATGAGATGATGATGAGATGATGAGGATGATGATGATGATGAGTGATGATGATGATGATGGGATGATGATGATGTGATGATGATGATGATGATGATGATGATAGGATGAGATGATGATGATGATGATGAGATGATGATGATGATGATGATGATGATGATGATATGATGATGATGATGATATGATGATTATGATGATGATGATGCATGATGATGATGATGATGATGATGATGATGATGATGATGATGGTGCTGATGATGATGATGATGATGATGATGATATGATGTGATGATGATGGATGATGATGATGATGATGATGATGATGGAGTGGATGATGATGAATGATGAGATAGAATGTATGATGATGTGATGTGATGAATGAGGTGATGATGATGATGATGATGGGAGGTGATGATGATGATGATGATGAGGAGATGATGATGATGAGATGATGATGATGATGATGTGATGATGATGATATGATGATGATTTGATGAGTGATGGATGATGATGATGATATGATGATGGAGGTGATGATGATGATGATGATGGATGAGTGAGTGATGGATGATGATGATGATGATGATGATGATGATTAGATGAATGATGATGATGATGATGATTGATGAATGATGATGATGATGATGCTATGATGATGATGATGATGATGATGATGATGATGCGATGATGATGATGATGAGTGATATGATGATGATGATGCTAATGATGATGATGATGATGATGATGATGATATGAGTGATGATGATGAGATGATGATGAGTGAGATGATGATGATGATGATGATGATGATGATGATGATGCGATGATGATGATGATGATGAGTGATGATGAGAGATGATGATGATGATTGATGATGATGATGATGATGATGAGATGATGAGGTGAATGATGTATGCTGATGATGATGATGATGATGATGATGATGATGATGATGATGATGATGATGATGATGAGATGATGATGATGATGAGAGTGATGATGGATGATGATGATGATGATAGAGATGATGATGATGATGAGATGATGATGGATGATGATGATGATGATAGAGATGATGATGATGATATGAGATGATGATGATGAGAGATGATGATGAGATGGATGATGATGATGATGATCGATGAATGATGATGATGTGATGATGATGATGATGATGATGATGATGATGAGATGAAAGATGATGATGATGATGATGAGTGATGATGATATGATATGATGATGATGATGATATGATGATGATGAGATGATGATGAGTGATGATGATGATGATGATGATGATGATGGATGATGATGATGATGATGATGATGATGATGGATGATGATGATATGATGATGATGATGATGATTGATGATGAGGAGATAGATGATGATGCGGATGATGATGATGATGATGATGATGATGATGATGAGAGGATGATGATGATGATGATGATGATGATGTGATGGATGATGATGATGATGATGATGATGATGATGATGATGATGATGATGATGATGATAATAATAATATAATAATAATAATAAAGTCCAGGGGGTACTTTGTCAATTTCAAAACTTTAAAAGAAGTTTTCCACATAAAATAATATAATCTAAAGTCGAGAGACCATTTGGTAAATATTCAAAACAACCTGCTTCTCCCCTCCCGAATATCCGGCCACCGGCCGGCGAGCTCGGCGAGTTCCAAAAAACCCCATTTCAAGCGCTATTTGACCCAATTAAACGGCCCAACCCTTCGACTATGGGTTTTCGAACCCGAACCCACTCGAAATTGAGCTTCCCCGTCGTTCCACCTTCCAAAACGAAGTCGTAGCTAACTTTAACAAAATTCGAAATCAAACCTTGCCAATTTCACAAACTGAATCAATTCAATCATTCCTAACACACTACGCGGTTTAACAAATGAATCAATCCACCAATCTCGCATCGTACAACCCGAATCTCACAAATTTGGTAACATAAACGTGTTTTCAAATTCAAACGGTTAAGCCCGAAACCATGAAATCAAGCTTATAAATAATAGGCGTTTGATTCATTTTGGAGTTCCTAACTCCCTGAAGCATCAATTGCCATAAAACCTCTCGACCACAAAACCCCAATCTCAAGAACATCCGAATCGAACTCGAACTCGAAACCCTATCTACCCCCCATCAATCAGGTAATTGGAACCTGTTTTCTACTCGTTTTCGTTCAAGGAACAAAAGCCCTATGATGATTTAGGTGATTAACACCGAATCGAGGGTCGATTTTGGCCTTGAACAAAACTAGGGTTCATCGATTTGGGGTGAACCAGGACTCAGTTTAATTTAAAACGAACTAAAATGAACCCACGGCCACGGCCCTGGTTCACTGGTTCCTGCGTCCCATGTTCACAGGGAGGCCCCGGGTTCGACCCCGGGCAGCCCCCTCCCCTGTTTTCATTTTTTTGATTTTCTTTTCTTTTCATTTCTTTTTATCTATTTAACCTTTTTAAATTCTGAAAATTTCTAAAATAATTTTATAAAATACAGATTAATTTCTATTTTTTGTTTAATTAATTTGTGACTAAATTTATTTTTATAAAATACATTTGTATTTATAAATACATAATTTTTTTTAAAAATACAAAAGAAATACTTGTATATGTATATTTTAAATAATTAAATTGTTTAGTACTTATACCTATATATATATTTAATAACTAAATCACTTAATATGATATTATAATTGTTTAGTATGTATATTTATATATCTATGCAAACAATTAAATTGTTTAGTTATTTATACCTATATATATATATATTTATATTTGTTCTTTTAATAGTTAAATCGCCTATTATGATTATTATACACGATATTATAATTGTTTAGTATATATGTTTATATATATATCAAACAATTAAATGTTTAATTTCTCATACCTAAAAATATATATATATATATATTTATATATAGTTCCTTATAATAGTTAAATCACTTATTATAATCTTTATAAATCGGTTTAACGTATAATTAAAACAAGTTTTTCTCTTATTTATATTATTCTTTCTCATACGCGCAAACAATTAATTATTTCAAAGTATAAAAAAACCATTCTTTCCATTTATCCGATCGCATTATTAACATGTAATAAATACAATAATTATTAAATTCTATTAGACTTACAACCCTAAAATATAATTAATCGTCAAACAAATTATAACGCGTTACCTTATTCTTAATTAGGTGCCTTGTGACGTTTGTGTTGGAAATC